>LR989851.1:3733240-4973487 GCA_905146925.1 Autographa gamma | reverse complement strand
CTAAGTATTTCAAAAATTACTGTAAAGTGAATGCGGTTTATATAACAAAAACAACACATTTCAATTACATCATGTGAGCATAAGATAAATTGCAAAAAATATGCTTTGAATTTGAATTCATTAAAGCGATTCTTGAACTGTAAAATGTTGGCGCCTCACTCGATGTCATATTGAGTGTCTATTGAGCTCATGTACACAAAAACTCGTCCAGTTAGCCGCCCAAGGCATCGAACCTGTAAACAAGACAAAAAACGCTCTGGACGCAGGAAAAAGTGTTACATATCGGCCATCGGGGTTACTGTCAAAACTACGTGGTTATTCAAAGCAACACACGTTACGGTATCTCGTTACGTTTTATTAGGAAACCAAATCGAATTGTACTGAAATCTTAACATTTTCAGACTTGTAATGTTCGGGGAGGAAACAGTTATTTACCTTTTTTAGTTGTTTGTAATGCAACAGTAAAATATGAAACCTACCTACGAGTTAAGTAAATAAACAAGCAAGTTTTACCAAAATTCCGAAAGAGGGACACTGATCATTGTTCAAGAAAGATTAACTTTATAAGTTACATGTACAATCAAATAAGGCAAAAATCAACCCTTGGATTTCTTATAAAAATCTTAAAAAAAAACTATTTAAGCTCATGAATTAAACTTTACGATAACCGTTCATGTCTGCGACTACTAAGTGGAAAAACAAATGTTTTGTATTGTATCCCTACTTATCTCGATACCAACTCTACATTATGACTTAATAAATAATCGAAGCAAAATAAGTACGCAATTTTTTTTTGCCTGATTGTAATTAATTTCATATACACAGAAAAAAGTAAAGAGGTCATAAATATTTTTTGCACGCCTAGTGAAAGTTTAATCAGTTATTTAGTTTATAGCTCAATAACAATTTAACCGGTTAAATAATAACCGTTGTTAAACATCATGTTATGATTTATTACATACCACTTTAGAGGTTAGAATTATTTGATTTAAATCTTTTATTGCCCTCTTAATTAAAATAGTCTAAGTAACACAAATACATTTAGAATTAGATTAATTTCATAAGTTGTATTACCAGTTAATTAGTGGTTTATCGGCCACGGTATAACGGTTTATTTACTAACTGTGACTTATATCAGCTCGTAAGAGATGATTAATGATCTATCTTTAAAACAAGTACATTGCAATGAAGATCTACTATGGAGAAACTCGTGTAAGCTATCTTGTCACATTTAAAAGATCATTTTATATTTTTTTAGAATTACGTATGCACTATTTTACGTGCGGGTAAATGAAATAACACAGGTTGCCAACAAGATACTATCAAGTTGGAATTCCTCATTCAAATTGATTATCAGCTGTTTCTAAGAAATTACAAATGACTTCCCTGGATGAGTTATTTGTCGGTACTTCTTTTCCCTTCTTTTAATTAGCCATAAAAGGTACAAAATGTCTTTTCTATGTCTAGTTTTAGAGCTTGATAGTTAAAAGCTTTGTACTGAAGAAAGTCGTAAGTGAAACCGACCTCATGTATTTAATTAAATGTTCTACATTAATGGAACTGTATCGCATTAATGGGCTGTTTAGTGTTGTTAATTCAATAGGCTTGACTATGAATGAAGTGTAACTATAACAATTGGGTACTTTAGAAACTTGTATAACTGGATGGTTCTATGACAACAGGCCGAGATGCGTTGCAAAAGAGCTCGCAACAACACATGAAAAGAACGGGTCTAAATGTTTTGAAATAGTGAGCGGCGGTGCATTGTCGTGGATTCTTTCATATTTGATATTAATCGCTACGATTACCTACACGGAGCGTGCTATTACCGTTGCTTGTAACAACCAATTTTAGATACCTAAGCCAAACAAAATTGGAGCTTACGAAAACGGAACCAAACACGACGCGGTTGGATGTCAAATGTAATTGAATGAATGAGATTTATGAGTTGTTTCAATGAACCTTGTGTAACGAATTGGATATTTGTCTTTCTACTTGATGGATATGCTGCGGCAGCTGTTTTAAAATCCAATGCCATTATTTTAGGGTTCAATTCTACTAAATTGTCTCTCGTCTATATTGTGACCTTTTTGCAATAACTGTTTGGTAGATCGATGACTGCATAGTCATAATACCTCAAAGTACCTGGTTAGGTAATTGAACTGTAATAAAACATTGTCCGACTTAACATACGAAGTTCCGTTGGACACATCAGAGAAAGAAATCATCATAATGAGGTATAAGATAAGTCAAAATGTCCAGATCCAAGGTAGCCAAAATGATTTTATTTTCTACCAAATTTAACGTAGCTGACTTTCGTTTAATAATTACGAGAAAACAACTAAAAATATAGTCACGAAAAACCAAATGCTACAATATTATTTGACCAAAAATATTAATTCATAGCCACACGCAATATTATTTCAATATACATTAAGACATTACCGAATCCAAATTTGTTTCACATCTGATTAAACAATTTACTTAATTGAAAATAATTACCTACTATTAAAGTAAATAGTAGGCATTATTTTGATTAGTGTAGGTACAATACTTTCGATTAAAATCTTTATTTTAATTTTGTGTTGGATAACAAATTCGAAGGCTCTAGAATATACATTTTCAGGAGTATATTCCACTTTGTTCACAGTGGATTTTTGTGTCTCCTCATTTCATCTCGGACACAATTTGAAATGAGTTGACTTTTTTATGTATTTTGTTCACCTTGAAACTGTATCACCCAGGTGAACAAACGCGATTTTTTATTTAGCGCAAGTGGACTTCTAGGAACAAAGTGGAATAGACCTTTTCAGGGATAAATTCTTACATAATATGTACAATTTATTATGTTGTTTGTTACTTTAAATATGATTTATGACACAGACGTGTTGCTGGAAAGTTTCTTAAGATGTTGTTTTTCTGTGCCAGTAAATAGGTGGACGAATTTAGAAGCATGAGCCATTTTGCATTTATGTTCATAAAGTCCCACTTGCTAACCTTGTTTGGAATCTATTATGTCAGGCTTATTTTTGTAAAGCTTTAATATTTTAGGCATAACGTTCAACTTCAGTATAAATAAGTTTAACATTACCTAGGAATTAGAACAAAACGTAGAGATACATCTATATAGTGCCTCACAACTGTGCTGATAAACTAACAGGTTTTGAAGTATCAATAATAAGTTATTATTTCAGAACAAACAGATTGGCTATTAGTTAATACTTATTCGTTAATAATGACGTTAACACATGTGTTTTTTTGTTTAACATGTAAATGAATTAATATTTATTGAAATCTTGCCGTGCATATAATATCTCAATTAAGAAATGAAGTACGATATAACAATATTAAAGTACGGCAAATATTAATCAATTTGTGTGATTTGCCAGCCAAGCTTTATGTCGACCTAAAGGAAATAATTAGGTGAAAAGGTAAAAAAGGTAAACTATTCAGTTACGAAACAATTAAAGGGTAGACGTAAAAACGCACCTGTGACAGCCATCTCCCATTCCTAGTTGTCGACATATTCCCACTGTAATACCTAAGTTCAACATCAAAGAACATTTTTAGATCTATCCACCGGCTGAAACAGGGGTGTTGAGCACCCCTGTTTCAGCCACAAAAAATAAATAGGAAGTAGGTGTTAAGTACGTGATTTCAGAAGTTTATTACCATTACAAACACGCTTACCCAAAACTGGCATCAACTAAATCGGTTACACATAGAGTAGTTATTTCATACAAAATGTAGCACGAAACGGTATATTTTGTCAATGTCAGCCACATGGCACCATAACAATAATGTGAACAGCTGCAACAAACTTAACATTACATTACGAAGTATTTGATAATGATGAAGTTTCTTACATAACTGATTAACCTCAAAACTTACGAAGTCACGGCTGAATCAGATTCACCTTCGTTCACAATGCTACGTCTATTGTTTACGAGATAAACACACATTGTTTCATTCACACTTGCACATTGTACTGTCGTCGCCAAATGTATTTAAGATTCTCGGTTTAACATTTAAGTTCAGTTTTCATACTATTATTTTTTACGATTTTTGTTCTGGTAGACCTTAATTATGTTTGCTGTGAGTAACAATATGGTGGTATAACTATATCTGATATTAAAGCGTTTTAAAATATCATGTTTTTTTTTGTGAAATGCTCCCCCTTTCGCCGTTGCTAAGTACATCAAGATCGAGTCGAACATCAAGTCATCAAGAATTTTATACAAATAATAGCTTACTATTTGTATGATATATACTAATATATTGTAGGATATTCTAATAACTGCAAAATATTCAAATATTTAAAAGGCATTTCTAATTGTCTATAAAATAAAAGTAGATATTAAGTTTACACTTACGTTCCTATATTAGAAAGTCTATATACCCTGACATCGTTTCCATGAGAATGTTTTTTTTGCCCTATTTAAATAACGTCCAAACATAATTTTGCATTAAATAGCCGCAGTAAGCAACTACTATGTATCTTTACTATGTAGATTGTAGGTACTTTGTTTACGATTTTAACTTTAAATTTTTTGTCCACGATTGTACCCAATGTCGCGTTAGGACACTACGTCTGATGGCACTATATGTGCTAATTACCCAAACCGGTAAGATGTAACGTGTTTTGCAACGTGACGACAACCGTGTTGCATCAACATTGACCGAGGCGAAAGTGGCGAGAGATGTGACTACACAATTAGAACTTGTAGAATAGAATAGTATAGAATAATTTATTTTTTATTATATATTAAAATTAAATAATAATACAAATGCCCTCAACAGTAAAGCGTATAATGGCGGTCTTTTCGCTAATAGCGATATCTTCCAGACAACCTTTGGATTGCTGTCCATCCAAAGGTTGTCTGGAAAGATGATGTAATGTGAGTTATGACAAGTTACGTGGTATTGCGATGCCTACGTTACTTGTTGCGTTCATTACTCATTCCTATACTGTTGCAGCAACAGTTGCAAGTACCTACGTACATGAATGCGATGCAATAAATGCGGTCCATGTATGTGGGAGATGTTGCGTTCCGTGCAATATAGAAACGTAACAATAATATGCCAATGCTTATTTATATCTCTATAAAGGCATGAAAATCTAATAAAAAAAAGCGTTAAGTACATTATACGGAATGCAAAAGAATACGTATTGTGGACTGTGCAATTTAGAGAAACTTAAAAAGTATAGTGTAACAACTGTACAGAAAAATCTATGAACGATATAAAGCTAAAGGTACCTTTTCAGTAATAAGCTTTTTATTAACACTTAAGTTTTAAAGTTGTTCTCGCATTTTCGTCTCTCGATTAAGTTTCCTACAAAAAATGTTAAAGTTTCGAAACTATGAATTTCAGAGCTGCCAAGTAATTACTACTGAAGCATGCGACACTTTGAAATAAGGAGCTTTATTATATTTAGTATGAAAGTGTAACAAATATAAAGCAGATTCATAGAATATTCAGGTTGTATTACACAGAACCCATTTAGAAAGCTATAACAATAACTTAATGTAGGAATACATGGTTTAAGAACTGTATTTTGAAATCAAGAGAAAAATAGGACTATGTTTATAAAATAGTTAAGAAAGTTAATAATCAAAAAATTACAAACGCTCATCACGGGTCTTGACATGGTTGATATTCAAATGTGCTCCCTACATACTTACCTATCAAATTCCTATATTTAATTTTCTCTTTGGTCGACCTCATAAAATTAAACCTCCAGGTTCCTAGGGCTGCAGACTTACCTACTCTTTAATATAGAAATATAGTTTAATCTCCTCTGAATCAAGAACTGGCCGTTAGGAAGATTAAGATCATATTTTCTAGCTTATAGCCACGTCGGACAGGTTTTTTTGCTCATTCTGCTAAATCTTCGGCTGAACGTGCGCCCCTAGTACGAAGGGGATGAAAAGTATCTTAATGGCGTTCAATTAGCTTCCCCCCACGTAAAATATTTTCTGCCCTAAAAGTGAAATATCGTGTTTCATTAATTCGCAAAAATGTTTTAGAATTTGAATAATGAATAGGGAAAGAAAATAATGTTAAAATGTCCGTCAGTCTTCATCGAATTGCAACACTTTTTGTTGTTGTACATTTTAGAAAAGTAAGTAAAACAAATTACAATTTTACTAGTATTAAATTTTTTTTTAAATAGAGATGATAGTATATACCAGTCTGTAAAACGAGAACATCTAATTACAAAATTTCAGTCTTATATTATGTTCCTAAAATCATAAATCTCAGCATCTTAAGACGGTCTCAAAAGGCTCTCAAGTATGCTCACACTGTAATCTTGTGTACAGAAACGCTGAGTAACGTGAATTAGCTCACTTTGCATTAATTATCTCGGAGATAGCGGGCTGCGATGCAACTTCGCCTTAATTATGAAAGCCTCTCGTGTTATGAGTACTTCTTAGTGTGCATGTAATTAAGTGGATGCTAACATACTGCAGAAATCTAACCTGTGTAGGCTACTGTATGTATGTCATAGGTAGATTGTGGAAGTTTGTGCGATCAGGGACAGGTTTCAAGCGAGGACATGAATCAATATCTTACACAAACTTTTCTTTATTGATTTACAGCATGGCTTACACGTTTACCTGCCCCAATTAATCTTGTCCTTAATCACCCAACAATACTCTAAATAAACAATACCTGTAATTAACCTTGAGACGATAACTGACTTGATCTCATATACAATCAATTAAAGCCTCGATCACTTATATTACCGCCTGTATTTACTTTTAGTTACGAAACCAGTTAAAACAATCAGTGACCACGGTTTTTAATTCTACCAACAAGAGTATCCTTGTCCTCGTTCACCATATTTTATGGTCATAAATAGTGATTTATTCATTCATAGTTATGAAGAGAATGATAGTCATTTGGTACTATAAACTTATGAGTGGCCAATTACGTGAACGATGGTGGCCCTACGTACGTAATTGTACGGACACGTTTTGTAATTTCCTTTCGTCTTAAATGCTACTTGCTGTGATTTGTCTTTCTAAATCTTTAAGATCTGACATATGATACCTAAACATTTTTAGTATCTGCAGCTTAATACTTGCCCTACTTAACAATGTAATCTCAGGTGTCAATGTCCGAAAATCTCGTGACATAGAGATTGTATTTACTAGTCCGGGAGTAGTAACATTTAATTACATAAGAGTCAGGCTAATATCAAATTGGCGATAAGTATTGTTACTAATGGATTAAACCTTAAAAAAACCCAAAAGTAAAATTTTCATGTAAAGATCTATAATTAAAAAAATAAATCGTGTAAAAGAGATAATGACACAGTTTCGCGAGGAATAACGGAAGTACAATACGTAACATTTTATCAGTTTCCGTTGTCACGTTCTGAGAATGATATAAGTACTGGGTTATTTGATCTGTGTTAAATTTAAATATTTACCTAAATCAATTTTATTGTGGGTAATTATATTTTCGAGCCGTTTGGGATTGAAACGCTCGGGTCATAGGGTCCGAGCGCACGAAATCCTTTTAAGGAACTTTCCAAACGTTTGGTAGAATCTACTCGTGATCAGAGGGCTGGTTTGTTCCTTGCAAAGAGAATCGGCATAGCCATTCAACGTGGCAATGCTGCCAGCCTTCTGGGCACGTTCGTCGCCATTGACAAGGATGACGATGAGTTCTTTGACGCCTGTTAGTTTTTATTTATGTAAGTTTTAATTTTAGTCTTGTTAGAGTTTGTTCTTATATTAGATTTAATTGTGTATTAATGAATAAACTTATAGTGAAGGAATAAATGATAACAAATAAATTTAATCATATAGTTACAGTGCGTTCTTCATAAAGCATTGTGAAACATTAACACAAAAAAAACGTCATATATTTACGCAAACATTATGTACATATAGTCCAGTCATGTATAATCTGATTTTCAAAACAATCTAATTTTGTAGTTTTTAATATTAGTTCAGTCAATAAATCACCCAAAAGGAGTTGTAGAGTGCGTGAGCAAGGCCCTAAGCAATTACTTCAGAAAATTGTTCAGGGTGCTTAGATAGTTAACATACTAAAAGTCCTGACGTCTAGGGAGTGAGGCGGATTGGGGGGAGGGGTTTAAAGGTCCCATTTTTCAGTTTTTAGCTAAAATCTTTTAAACGGTGCGTCATGGCGATAAGAAGTCTTCTACGCAATGAAAGCTTATAAAATTATGTACAACTTTTACCTTATGCACTTTTTCAAATTCCTACCTATTTTCGAAATACACGTTCCGGAAGAGTGAAAATTGAAAAAACTTCTTCGATTGAATACTACCTTTTGGATACTAATTCTTTCACGTTATTTGGGGATCTAGACACGCAGCAGCGAGTCAACCCAAGTTCAAGTAAAAAAACTGGCTAACCAGCGCCAAGTGTATCATTACACGAACCACTTGGTGCCACTTTTGACCCTTGTATAACTCAAAACTTCTTTAACGGAAACACATATAACTAAGTGTGTTTAATAATATTTATAAGGACATTTAGAAGCCCAAATTTCATGAAGCTAGTTCAAACGGTTGTTAAGATATGAAGTACACTTAGTTTTATGTGTTTACGTTAAAGAGGTTTTGAGTTATAGAAGGGTCAAAAGTGGCACCAAGTGGTTCGTGTAATGATACACTTGGCGCTGGTTAACCAGTTTTTTTACTTGAACTTGGGTTGACTCGCTGCCGCGTGTCTAGATCCCCAAATAACGTGAAAGAATTAGTATCCAAAAGGTAGTATTCAATCGAAGAAGTTTTTTTCAATTTTCACTCTTCCGGAACGTGTATTTCGAAAATAGGTAGGAATTTGAAAAAGTGCATAAGGTAAAAGTTGTACATAATTTTATAAGCTTTCATTGCGTAGAAGACTTCTTATCGCCATGACGCACCGTTTAAAAGATTTTAGCTAAAAACTGAAAAATGGGACCTTTAAACCCCTCCCCCCAATCCGCCTCACTCAGTAGACGTCAGGACTTTTAGTATGTTAACTATCTAAGCACCCTGAACAATTTTCTGAAGTAATTGCTTAGGGCCTTGCTCACGCACTCTACAACTCCTTTTGGGTGATTTATTGACTGAACTAATATTAAAAACTACAAAATTAGATTGTTTTGAAAATCAGATTATACATGATAAAAGCTTAGACTAGGCTGTTGTTGACAAAAATCCTTTTACTAGAACCTTATCTTTGCTCTGATGACATACGTACGTAGGTTTAATCTATATTTGTATACCACTGATTTTGGATGGCACGAGGCAGATAAAGAGTATCGATCATAGTTGGACAACAATTTCAGCAGAACATAATAATATAATGTCATGGAAAAAATCTCTAATTAATATTTTGCCTATATTACATCGAGACCAAATTTGTCTCCCGAAGAACCAAGACATGAAATAGACCTGTCCCAAGTTTTTTATATACTTTTCAGGTCAGGACTAACCTTAATAAAATAGCCATCAACAAGGTGAGCATATCCTCAATCTAAACAAACACGTATCTATAAGAATATCATAGTTTATCAAGATGGCAATAAAACTTATAAGGCTTGACACAAACTTGCGTTTGTAACACGTTTTCTATAATAAGGAACCCGCCTCACAAGATAGGATTATCGCTAAAATCTACAGATACCGGGAGTCCGGGACTTAGCTGTCTAGCTAAGGCTTGGTATACACAGAAGTGACATGTATCCCTTTGATTCAATATTCATTGGCCTTTAACTGACCCCCTACTAGGCATGAGCCTCTTTGATCACAGAAACGTCACGTACTTCGATTTTCTGATTGCCTAGTACAGTAACAGTATGACCGGTCCACATTAGTCAATGAAATGATGATATATCAGGTCTTATGTTGCATCTCTGGTCCACCATTCTGTCCAAAAATTACACATCCAAGTACTCAAAGGAGTCCCACCAAATTCCATATATTTATACAATTTTAATTTACCTACCTTTCCCACTAACTTTGCTACTATCTATCTCTACTTACACCTTGTAAAAAAAAGGGATAGTATGAGACTCTACAGTGACTTACATTTTAAGTGTTGTTACAGTGTTGTCTGACATTTAATACTTCTGTATAAACCAGGCCTAAAGCAATACAGGGACTTGAGCTCACCTCAGTAATCGCACTTCAGCTATTAAGTACATAGGCTTAGTTGTTGAGAAAAATAAATATCTAGGTATTTGAATTGCTGTTCACAATCGGGATTTTATGCGTGTAATGCATACGGTTTCTAGATATCAAAGTGTTTTCTTCTGATCGTTATGTAGTAGTATCTATAGTAGTCTTCGCATATGGGGATTTAAGAGAAAACCTGTGATGATGTTTGTGATTTCTACAAGCTACAAAACATTTTTTTAAGTTTTAGTAGTAGCTAAAAATTACTTATAATAAGTGTATATTTCATGATTGTGTAACAATTTAATTGTTACCACTTAAACAGTTATAAGGTCGACTACTTTTACCATTATTGTTTCAAGTTACTTTTAAGTACGACACTTTAATTACTCCTAAAGGCCACGAACAATTATTTAAAAAAATCCCGATCAAGCACCATAAAAAGGGGGAAAGATAATTCAAAAAATATTGTATGCAAAACTTTGGAGAGTATTTTGCTGTCTTTATTTTTCTACTAATATTTCTAATCCAAAGAGGTTTTATGACTGAAATAAGTAAATATTTAATGTGTACTGTTATAATCTAATAGTACATACGTTAAACTTACACCAAAACCTTCCTCAGGAACTGTCGCCGATGCATATCTGGCAACTGAAACGTTCCGTGCGAAGCAGCCATAAAGAGGCTTACGGTCAGTTCATTCCTGTTTGCTGTTTACACTCGACCCACATTAGTATGTATTCAAGGTGCTGATGATATGAATAAGGTACCTAGTCGTACAATAATGGACAAACAAAGTGTTTCGTCAATCTGTATCAAAGAAGTTCAAAACTTTATCAAGTTTTGGTGATCACCACATAATTTTGTCCATACACTCTTAAGTAACAGTTTTTATACTATGAGTGCATGTAGAATTGTACATAATTGAAATCCTTAATTAGTTCATATTATTAATCCATTCAATTTCTTCTTTTATAACCATTTCTCTTACTTTTTAAATGGCAAATTATATAAACTGACTATAGCTACTACAAACGCCTTAAAAAAAAGGAGGAGGTTCTCAATTCGGTTGTATTTTTTTTTTTAATTATATATACTCTTATTATAGCACAGTTTCAGTTTTCATATCAGCCAGTCGGACGAGAAAATCTTCCTGATAATGATATCAAATGTACGGCGTACCGCAATTACATGTAAAATGTGATAATTTTAAAGATTTTTCATTTTAGTTTATCACTCGCCAAATATGGATCGAGCATATTACTATGTTCAGTCAAATGTAAAATAAGTACAGCTATAATAATATGAACATTGCATTTTTAAAGTGATCTTTATTCAGATAGATTGGGACGTTATTTCAGACTTATTATTATACAATTTTGTTCGTTAACTGTACTCTATTATACTGTTGGTTTCTTAGGTTTACGCGAATGTTAGACATAGAAATAAAACTTTTATTTCAATGTCTGTTATACTGTATTTATTTTAATTTTCACAAAATGACAATCAATTAGAAAGCAATTTATATACCTAGGTAAAACCAGGAAACATAATTTGATTTAAAAAGCACAATTTCTAACTACTGAGTATATTAACCTTGTCTGTAAACACAACATGAAACAGCGGCAAATATTTAAGTCTAGGTTATTTCATTCATGATTCACATACCAACCAACTTATTGTGATTACTTACCAACGAAAACCTTCATTTCTATCGACCGAATAAGTAATTAGGTTAAGCATACCCAATCATTGAATAAATTCATGTTAAATATTTGGTATTAGTTATTTTGTGCTGTAAATTTCACTGAAACTGTAATTATCTAACCTTAATGATCAGCAATTTATATTTTGCTCTGGTTTTTCATCAGAAAGGGCTACCTTGTGTCTCAAAAAGACTGTTCAATATTGTGTTAGTCGAAAGACCCCTGCTGAAAAGTGACTTTACTTGGCTAAAGGGGTAGCCAAGTAAAGTCACTCTTTACCCAAAATAGGTAAATTTAATAATAAAATACACTAATCATGTTAAAGAGACAATTAAGTCTACTCTTAAAATAAGTTAAGCGTTATACTTGATATTAAATCATTTTTTAACATAAATTATTGTATGATTTAGCTTTACAATATTCTTTAAAACAGATCTTGACCCAACTAATTTCGTTTTACATGTCACTGACTCGCGTCACATAACGTGGACATAGACGCCTTAAAACTTCATAATCGCAGTAAAACATTACCGAGCGATACTTTGCTAACTCATGAGTGCTACTTCATTTAATTGTAAAAATAAAATATATTCCACAGCTTAATATAGTTAAGACAAAGTAAACAACCTCACAAGATTATGCAACGTGTAATTTAATGAGTTCTTCATAAATTACTTACTTTTAAATTAATAAAACTGCTAATAAATTGAACCTTGTAAAATAAACGCTTATGCATATTTAACAAACCGTCTCAATTGGACTTGCCTGATCAAACTACTCTCAAAAATAGAATCTTTACGCAATGCATAAATTATAGAGTAGATGACTAGATATGATAAGACATCTATTTAGATTATTTACAGATAGATGATAAAAATATAAAAAAAAATATTGTTGTCGAAATAAATAAAACCTAAGTCCATAAAACTAATCAAAATTCAGGGTTTCCCACTCCATCCCACATAAAATTGTGACGTCATACGATATTATCAATGCAAAATGGACTTCTGGCCAAATAGAAAAATAATGACTTCTTTTACTAAAACACATTTTTTTGCTGGATGAAAATCAAATGTGTTCAACCCACGAATATGACCAAAAACACTCCGGTCCCGTTCTCGCCTTTGCTGGAGCCGCGGGATCGACAAGCATTTTCAGCGCAGCTTTTATTAAGACACCTGATGAATATTTAAAATAAATTCGTCATCTACAGAATTCACGATACGATTAACCGTATAAGACAATTGATTTGGGTCAACGATTCGCGAATGCGTTCAAATTGTGATTGCTCAATAATTCCTTGTTCAGTATTTGTAGACAAACACATACACATCAACCACCGTGCACCGTAATTTGATCGGCGAGGTCGTTCCGCGTAGATTTATTTGCATGCACTCTACGCTTGTTGGCCTCTAACTGTAAGGTGCATCCATCACAGGTGAATTGCTGACGAGCCGCAAACGAGATTGACCGTTTCTTTTTTTTTGCAGTTTAAATATGGAACGCTTTCAGGTTGTTTCTTTGACGATCCTTTTTTTTTTTGGGAAGCTTGTTTGCACCTCTTTGAGTAAATATTTTGTTTATGTGTAGGGATTAAGGAAAGGTAAGGTGTAAGTAGCATCGTATCGATTCAAACTGTTTCATGTTTTTGCACCTTTTCACAATGCCTCTTCTCAAAGCCCATTTAGGTAACTGAAAACAAAGCTAAGATTCTTACTTTCTAAATAGGTAAGCGTTCTCCTATAATAAAAGTGTCGACTCACGTTAAAAGTTGGGATTCGTCTTGAAAAACATTAAAGACTTATCGAAGCGAATAAGGATCAGGAGAAATCTTAAGAAGATAAATCTTCTTAAGATTTTGTCCTTACATCCCCTTACATCATTTGTTTATGCTCTTTCATTCGTGTTTCTGTTTTTTTAAGCGACATATTATTTTATTTGTGATATAAGATGATGATATAAGATACCGGAATTCGCAGACGAGGCAGGCCGAGGAGACGGTGGCGGGATGACATCCATCGCCTCTTAAGTGATTGGTGTCATGTGGCTCGGGACGAAAAGCATGGAGTCAGATAGGGGAGACCTTTGCCCAGCAGTGGGAAACTAAAGAGGTTACATAAAAAAAAGTAAGATCATGATTTGATTTAACCGTTTTACAGTAATGTTAAAATACATTCACAGTAATAATTAAATTAAATATACTTACTAATGGTTGTTAATACGTGTGCTATCGTCCTAATTCATTAATTTTAATTGGAATGCATTATATCGAAATGTAGCATTATGTATTTAATATCGATGATTTCTACATAGCCCTACAAAAATAACATTCATTTATAACAGCTTAACATTTCAACCCGGAAATAAATATTGATTCTTAATTCCTTTAAAATCCCTGACTATAAAATTAAGTTGAATTTGTATCCTAACCCAATGGCAGTTATGTAAATACTTATTTTTTTAAAGTAAAATCACTACCTCTATTTATAAAAACTATATGTTCATCTCAATCTCTTTGCGAAAAGGCGCGATGAACAAACAGGTAAAAAATAAATAGCTTTATAAGGTTAATTACTCATAAAAAAACACGTCGTATAAACAACCGGTGTTTACACTCCTGGTTCTTTGTAGAGCTTTATATAGAACATCGATTGCGTATCATCCGCAGAGCTCCTCTCAGGAAATAGAGAGCGGAGCACTAGATCAACTATGTGATTGAATTTGTTAAGAGCATGTTGATAACTATACCTACCTTACTTACTACTACTTTGAGCATGAATAAGACAACCTGAGTAACAAAACAGTTAACTAAAAGTGCAAATATCTGTCTAATCATAGAGCTGAAATCTGATATTTATCAGCTATTTCTGTACCAGCAGATTTTGTTCAATAATACTTATTTACTAAGAGAAATAATTTAGTAATTCAGCTAAGTATGTATGCCCAAAAATTTATACGGTAAAAAATCTTTTTGATCATTTTAGACAATCTTGTACAAACTTGCGAGTCACTCTATTCGTTAGGTCAAAAATAAACAGACCTTCCGTGAGAGAGGAAAAGCCCTCTCAACCCATCGCACAACATAATGTATCGTATTTGCGAAATGCGAACAACTCGGTTCGCAACTATACTCGCATCCTGTCTGCACATCGTGTCAACAGCTTTTACGCTGACCAAACAGTCTTAATACTCACTGTGTTTGCATTGAAACAAATTCCAACCTCGCAGTCACTGACACCGTTTTGTTAAACACAACGTCAGAATACCTATCATAATTTTCACAAACTCGTTTTATTTTTTTTGTACACTAACGGTACGACTGCCATTACAACTTCATTTATCTTCATTATGACATCTCTTATTCATTCTCGTACAAATTATGTAGTTAGCGTAACATTCGTACTTAAAAAGCTGAATATTTTTAGTTTGGAACTCAATGTATCTTTCGTCACTTACATAGGTGAATAGGTTATAGAATTTAAGTAAAATAATGGCCTCATCATAGGTACAATCACGGTATAATGTCAATAATAGGTAAATTAAATGGCTCAATGAATTGATTTCATTAAACTAATATAACTTTTATTCAAAATATTACAAGTTTATCAGTGTAGCTTCTTGAATTTGTTACCCGTATCGTCCCACTGCGGATGCTCTCAGACACACTTATTCAATTGTTTTTGTAACGATGCCCCTTCGATAACTCTTCACAGCCTCTAGTATGGGGGTGGTAGTGCATATTGAGACTTGCAATAAAACAAGGAATGTTCATCAAAATAATTTTGAACTTAAAATGCTCTCCAGGGGTTTTGGGAGAAGAGATATTTGTGTATTACGGCAGAAAAAGTGTTCGGCTAATGAAAAATTATAATAATAAAATACTGACCTATAAAAATATAAACGAAAAAATTCCTACATATGATTAGCTTAGAAATTAAATTATTATATTTTTTTTGCATTCTATTTAAAAAAGAATGGTAAATGTGGCATTTACTTGATAGTCTAACTTCTTTTGCCTAGCTTTTTAACAAGCTGTGTTGGCCAGCTGTTAGTCTCAAAGGATTGAGCTGAATTTCAATATTTCACATTTATCTCACGACTTGAAACAAGTTTTAAAATGCAGCGGTATATAGTTATCTACTATTTTTACATGCATTTATTTAACTTGCAATGTGTGCATATGTTTTTAGGTCAAAAGCAAGCTAAATTAGAGTAACGTCTAATTTCGGTCACATACAATATTATGGTACTTTTGAGGTGGTCTGATGATGGCGCCAGAAGGTGACCATTGGAACGACACGTGACGTCGCAACCCCGTCGTGTGTCTAATAATTTTAGTTGTTTTACTCTAGGTATTTCTTAGGACTTAGAACCTTATTGAAAAGCTTGTTATCTGTAACTTCGTTAGTAATGATAAATGTCGCGTTATTTATGTAAATAGCAACGGTTGTTTGCACGTCGGATTTATTAAGCTCTCGATCATACCCATCTAAGACCGGTGAGTAATACTAGTTTTAATTACTACGAACTGGGTCGGGGAGTATTTATTATGCATACTTCACTAATGAAGACTATGGATAATTTAGCTGATTAACCCGAGTACTCTCTGAAGTTAGTTGTTTTTCCGTCAGTGTGGTATAAAGCACAGGTAATATGGTAACAATTAGTCGACTAAGATTATTTATTTTTGTTTGGTAGGTATCATTCTAATTACTTCTAGCTTATTAGGCTATTAGCTAATTAGTAGGTACTAATCAACCACATATTCTTCGCAGCTTAGGTACCTACATAATCTATCTATTTCAAAAGTAGTCCATCCTAAAAATATTTAGTGATAGATTGGCTTAGGCGGGAGGATATTTTGAATAACATTGAGTATCATGATACCATTCATATTCAAATTACTCGCAAACCATTTATCATAAAACATGGATATTGAATACAACGCCATCTAGCAGCATTAATCGTGATTAATCTCTAAAGCGTTATTTTATCTGAAGCACACTGCGCAGATCGGCGCAGATGGACGATTCGCACATCATCTATCAAATCTTTGGTTTACCAGCATCATTTATCTCGAAGGCAGTGTTTAGAAATGTATTTACCTTCATACATTATAATATATGCTTCTCCAAGACGTGATGTTTTTGTTATTTAAATATTTAAAGAAAATGCAAATCTATTATATTGTTACAAGTAGGTACATGTAGCAGAATTAATTATCCTTGCAAGTTGATGTAGGGCACATCGTGGTGCATCAGAAATAAATATATTGTTTCAATTGTATACTACGTTTATATTGTCATTTAATTATTTATTGGCTGTATGGCACTCTCCATGCTTTTCTCGCAAAGCAAGTAATGTGATGAAAACTATGACTATAAACTACTTAATTTTCATATAACATTACATCGTTAAAAATTATTAAATAGTGATTTTTACTGTTACTATGCTAGGTATACTAAAAATCAAATTTGTCTCCGTATAAGTTCCGCAAATGCACATACTTTGCGAGTCCACTCACTTAGCTAACAAGAAGCTCGTTCATAACTTATTCCAATAAGTATCTAAAAGTTTTAGCATTGAACAAAAACATATAATAAGTATACTTTTTAACAAGTTATTTTGATTCTTTTAATTAGACGACCACGATCAGGGTCAAGTATTGCAACACTGTTGTTTCATCAGTTGTTTGTCATGGTCAAGAGCGTAACGAAGTTTGCTTTTATACGGCTTTTGTAAATTAAATATTGAATAACTATCATGAATATAAAGGGTAATCGAATTACCTTTTTGTACGATGGTTTTCAAACAAACTTTTAATATCACATATACTGACATATTTACAAGCTAGCTTTATAACCGGCTTTATCCCCATATAGGTAACTCCCTGGGGTAACTCACAATATCACATTATCGCAATGGGATCGGTACATATGAACCTTATATACCTAATTCTTCAACTAGTTTTGGACCGCCGTTCCTCTTCCATGGGTTTGACTGACCGACAAACCAGGCAGAGGCCTCCTTCCGCTATTTAAGAGTTGCTTGAATTGACCGAATGACCTGCTTCATTTGGTCATTTTTACTTCAGGTTTAATAAGATTTTATTGTAGGCTTATCTGAATACGAAAGTTAGTCACAATAACAAGCACACTGACCGAGCACTGACACGCATTTTAAAAAGCTGAATCGAAGCCCTCGAGGATCCATAACGAGAAATAGTACCCTATGTGCTTTATAGCAATCCAAGATTAACCCATACTCAGTTTCATCATAATCCGTTAAACAGGGTAGCTTTCACAATTTATTACAATGTTATACTTATCGTCAATTTAGCCGCCAAGTACTGAGTTTTAGGCGTATCTTTCAGTATCGCTATTTTAACCAAAAAGATTGCATGATTTTTAAAAACGAAGTTTGCACGCAAACTTTTTCGTACAAGTCGATGAATGATAAAAAATATGAAAGTGTCATTGTCAAGATGTTGATGACGATGTTATTTATGGAAATGTTGAAATTATTGTAAAAAGATTCAAAGCGTAAAGCAGACATGGCAAGGACGACTCGAATAGTCCTTGATATGGCGCTAGGTAAAACTTATTTCTCATCTTATGTTTTAAAGAAACTGTTGCAAAACAAAAGTGGATTTGTGCAACTTAGTGGTTAGGCTTTGCTCTTTAATTTCAATTTAATGAAAGGTAACTTAGTAATCAGGGTCTAAAGCTAAATGCAATTAAAATAAGACCGCCTTTGTTTTGTTCGCAGTTTCTCTGGAAAAAGCACGACCGGTTGTTACAAAAGCTTGGTGTACCACTAAATGTTATGTACAGGACACTCGGGCAAAGCCGCTTCTATGTAATCGATTTGTAAACAGAATAGAAATCGCCTTAGACAGGTTAACAGGGTCACTATGGCTGAAATTAAGATCACTTCGTGATAAACAGCTGCCAGCAGAAGCCGAGTATCTTAAAAGAGAACTAGAAAAAGTAAAAAAGAAATTAGAAGAGGAAAAAAGTCTTAAGAGTTAAAATGTTTCTGTCAGCAGGAATAAAAATAAATTTTCTAGTACTTGTGATATATGTATGTAGTTTTATGTCTATTCGATTTGTTCTTTTATGTATTTCCAATTCCTGATGTTGCTCTTTATTAGTTTATCACATAATTAATTTATAACTTGTTTAAGGTGCTGCTAAAAGTGTAAGGTCTTTTGGAGCTACTGCGTGGAGGTACTTAAAAGTAGAAGCCATACCGCCATTTACAGGAAGCTTCTTTAGTGGAGCGGCGGGTCAGAAAATGGAAGCCTTTGTTGGTAGAACAGCTGACGGTTTCATAGGAATATTAGCTGGCCGAATAAGAGAAATTGATGCCGAAGCTGAAAGACAGAAAATCGAAAGAGCTGAAGCGATCAAAGCACTCGAAGCAAAGCAAAAAGCTGAAGCAAAACGGAAAGCAGAGGAAGCCTTAAAAGCTGCCGCAGCTAAAGCTGCTGAAGAAGCTAAAAAAATTAAAGCCGAAGCTGAAAAGAAGCTCGCCGAGGAAAAAGCTAAAGCAAAACCAGAAAAGAAACCTGCGAAACCGGAAGAAAAGCCAAAGAAAAAGAAACCTAGAGGCAGGAAGAGGAAGAAAAAGACAAAGCCTAAACCTAAAAAATAAAAGATAAACAGGATGAATGTGTCATTACATACATAACCTTCTATTGACATCATAATTAGTACTGATCAATTATTATAACTAACTGATCAATTATTGCATTAACATTTCGTTTATTGTTATAAACATAGGTACTTCCACCGTAAAATTGTAGCCTATGAAATATTATTTTAGATGTGTTGTTATTGATGTTTTTAATTAATTAAATACCGCTTTGAATAAGCTCTCATTTTCATTTGAACTTGTATTTTTTTTTTATTAGAATTTCTGAAATCATGAATTTGGATAAATACTGTAAGTACCTATAGGGAAAGATATAGAGAATAGTACTTAATATTTTATGTATGGGCAGTATGGGCATGCATTTCACTAACTTATAATGGCCAGGTTAAATTGCTTAGGTACCTATATGTTTGCCGAATGATTTTTATTTTTTATTTTAAAATGTTTATATTTTATTTTATTGCAAAGGCAAGCATCTGATTTTATTAGCAGCTAAACGAATTTCCTGCAAAAATAGTTCGTAGGATACGTACTACTTGGTCGAGCAAAAAGTTTCTGTATTTAGCTAACTAGTATTTAGTTTTAGTAACGTCATACTTATGACAAAACAATGACACATAGAGAAATATAAGTATGGCTGACTTATTATATTTCTCTATGATGACATTTATATAAGCTGCCATACAGGAAAGGGCAATTAAGTGAAAATATTTAATTAAATACTTAAAAAGATTACCATGACTGCATCTTTGAGTCTGTCGAGGTTGTCCAATATTTTACGTGAGTTTATCCGGCTTTGAAATATATATTACTTACCTAATCTACCATAGGAAACATTTTGCGCCTAGGTTTAATTTTCTAGAGGTTAAATGAGCAGACACAAAAAATGACGTACCTAGGTATAATGTAATCCGCAATATAAATAGGAATATTATTATGTCGTTACAACTGCTATATTAAAAGTCAAAATTATAATTTGAATTATATTTTTTTCGTTTTCAGGCGGCAGAGTAACATTGGTACATGAAATACCAGCGATTTACCAACCAAATATAGCCAGGAAGAAGGAAAAATTAATGGAAGTGATACGAGGTAACCCACTGTATCCATGTGTACTGTCGATATTATTTAAATGCCTGACTGTCACAGCAGGCAATATTAGAGATCAAGGTAGAATACACAAAAAAATCTTCTACTTTTATACCCTCTAATAAGCATTTCAACAGCTACAAATAAAAAAGTTTTTGTCTAGAAAAAGCTGAAATCGCGTCCAAGTCGGAGCTGGCAAGAAAAATGCGAGTCTTAAAGGGATTTTACACATTGGAATTGGCACCGCCAAGCTTAAAAGAAATGGAGGTAAATCTACTATTTTAAATAGAGGAAGACTAGAAACCGACCCCAAGGAAAACCTTGGGCTTGAAAAAAGCATAACAAAAATGCTGTAAACGCAAGTTTTTTTATAATTATCGTAGTCTTTCAAGGCTACTGACGAGCGCCTTATCTGCATAATAATATGTAGTTTGTTTGTAAGGTAGAACCCAGCATGATATTGGCCGAAAGCCAACCGATTTTGATCGTCACAAACAAAATCGGTTGTAGTCATAAGTAACCACCTGTTTCTGCACACTAAAGATAGTATTTAATTACACCTAGATTTCATAAAAAAATAGGTAAGTACCTACCTACCTATTATCTATCATTAAAATACTTCATTTTTTATGTAAGCGTTTGAATTTATTTATAGACACGTGTTTGGTGACGCCATACGTGCCGTGCGTGTACACTTCCGATTTCGTGAATCGTATGGATATTTTATCCATTTAATTGTAGTATTCTATCACGACACTGTAACTCAAGGTTTTACTAGATACATTAATTTATGTTGGTAGATATACCTCATGACATGCCTGACCTCTCTTGAAACACCTTTTGTGTAGGTGAGTATATATTCATAAACTGCAGAATAGTTCTAGGTAGAGCAAGTATCTAAACGACATCTAATGCAACTATTGTGAACGGCGCACTACATGAAGTTTGTCCGCTGAAATAACAATATTTCCAGTTCGATCCTGATAGGAAACAGGCTCATATCATTTCTATGCGCTCGGAACGGGACAATGCCAAACCTACACACTATCATTTATGTCTAACATTATACCATGGAATGGAGCGCTTTATAGCAGACTGAAGTTTTAGAACCTACGTAGCTAGGTACCCATGAAAGTTTACAGTTTAGCAACAAGGTCGTACTCCCAATGTTTACACAATTCGTAGTAATGTTGTTTCCGGTTTATTTATGTTGAGGGGTAATGGACTACCAACAGAAATACTTTTCTGAATGTTTACACTACGGATGAGATAAAATAATACCTACTTATTTTGGCAAAATCGGTTAAAAGTATAGGAGCAAGTAGGTGCGTAAGGGAGTTCAATGAAAAGAAGCAGCATACAGGGTACTAAGAAATTCCTGATGCGAAAAGGTGATATAGGGCTCAGAATTACACAATAATTATAATTTTGAAATACTTATGCAATTTTGACCGCAAAATTCCCTAAATTTGAAAATGAAACAAAAATGTCAACACCATTTTCTTCGGTATTGTTGGCGGCCTTTTATTTTGATCATTTGCCAGCACATGTGACGACGCCAAATCTCGGTCTCGATATATATATTTCTTTTCATTTTCTTGCAATTATTTTTATTTTAATGTAATCGGATATTGATACCTAACAACATCTTAATGGGTCGGACAGGGTTTTTTGAACAACCTGCATTGATTTTAACTAGCTAATAACATTCCTTTGCCATTCGGCAATCAACGACTCCTTGACTTGATTCGCCATATTGTGATAAATTAAAAAAAAATGATGTATTCCTTGTACTCCTCAAGTATGTCCCCAAGTATGTCCTCAAGTACATAATATCCCCTTTTTAAGATAAACGATGGATTATTTCAAGGCCAGAAGTATTTACTTAATTATATCTCTCTTTGCAGAAACTACGTTCGGATGTATTGCTGGCGCAAGAATTCTTCAAAACAAATTGTTTTAACTATCTTACAGTCAGACAAGCATGGTTGCTATTTTTGGTTTGCACCGAAATATTCTTGTGGTTCTTCTTAGGAGAAACTATTGGGAAAGGCCATATCGTTGGCTACTCGGTTTAAATTAGGTGGTCAAACATATAGCTAGGTACCCATGTCGTTTAAAAAAATCTTAACTTCAAAATTATTTTGTGTAGCGACAACTTGGTGAATATTTATATAAATTACATTCGTGAAATAAACTTAAGTCATTTTTAGAATTGTTGTCATTATTACAATACTAGCTGACCCGGCAGACTTCGTACTGCCTCAATCGAAGGAAAAACATTTTTTTTTTCTAGCGTGTTCACATTTATTCACCTATTAAACCTTCTCCGGTTTTCCACAAATAAATCGTGTGTTCCTCTGTGGCCGGACCACAGTTTAGTACTCAAATGCTATATATAGATCGAAATAAGAAATAGATGCTATAAATCTAAAGTCTAATTTCATCGGAATAGATACATATTTTTAGTACCTCCAGAGATACCTTTTTAAGTATCAATTTATGTGGTCCGGCCGTCAGGCAGCGCTCTCTGGCCGCGCCACCTCAAATTAGGTAAATAGAGTATAATAATATAATGAACTATTAATAAATCATTATCCCGAAAAAAACTACCTAAAGAGTACCTTGCAAACGACAAATATGGTCCAATAAACCCCTTAAATCCGTTGGTCCATGTTCTATAGCTATTTTTGCTGCATATTTTTTTAAGTAAACGTTATTTAAAACTTAAAAAAATACTTGCTAACATCTCATTATTAACAGTTTTTACTGTGTCTCTTTCGGAGAAAGATTCGTTTTTCACCCAAAAAGTTAAAAATAACGACGTCAAATAAAAAAGCTGGCAACACTGGTAGGTACCCACTTCATTGCAAGCATCTTAATGTTGCTAGGAATATACTGACGCATGAGTGAGACGTCGCCGCGTCGTCGTCAGTTGCTTTATTAGTAGGTAGCAAATAGCACCCATTAATAATAATTATAAGTCAAAGGAAGCTCCATACACTAGGTATACCAGATTGCGGCTGTCTGCCCAGTACCATACAATAAGGCCGTCGTTTCTGCGAGAACGGGATAGACATGGCAATAGCGAACAAAGCTGCTATGATCGCCTACAATATACTTTTCAGAACATTGATAATAATATTATTGTATGGTAATATGGCTTTTATTAATTTTTAGGTTAGGTATGTTACCTAGATCGTACGTTCAATTATTTTATTGTGCTCATTTTATAAAAATACGCAGATAAAATTAGATAAATATTAAGATAGATAGATATTCTGTAATCAATAGTACCTACAATGAAGTTTGGTAAGTACAGTCACGAGTAAAAATAATTATAAATACACTCTAATTCATAATCTACAATTTTTGAATTAATTTTATTTTGAATCCAGGTTGAAATAGTAAAATGTGTTATGAAGAAATTATTGAAAACAGTTCCTGAATCATATTATTATTCATGTATTTCTTTTTGAGTTGCCGTTCATAAATTACGCTAAATTGGCTTTACAATTTCGCTATTTGAATACATATTTCTGCTCGTGACTGTATATAATATTATGATAATTAAGCTCTTGGTTCAGTTTAGATCAAGTCTGTTTAAATAAGTACGCTCACAGTTTATTACTAGCCTAACAGTGGTAATAGACGGTCTTGTTGCGTGTTAAATTAAATATTTAAAAATATATTTCGTAACGTTTTCTACAAATAATACTTATATTACAAAATAAAATACGTCAACTTTAGTATAACGAAACTGAAGTTGAAAGCCTCAGAGTAATTACTAAAGCATAGAGGGAACATCAAATTTCACTATAGTTGTACTCTTCTTACCTATGACACATTCAATATGAAAAAAAGGATAGATATATAGTTTTAAGGGATTTTTGCAGCTACGTTGTCCACTATTTTTGCTTCGGTAGTGATGTGCCGTATTTGGTAGAGGTATCGACATAAATTTATTTCTTGACTGAATATGTACTTAGATTGAATGTATGTTATTTTTATGTAACATTTTTATAAAACAATTATACTAAAATTAAATCTTATATAAATCAATATAACTAACATGCGTCAAAAAACTCATCATTATCCTTGTCAATGGTGGGAAACGTGCCCGAAAGGCTGGCAGTATTGCCGCGTTGAATGGCTGTGCCGATTCTTGGTTCAAGGAACAAACCAGCCCTCTGATCACAAGTAGAGTCTACCAAACGTTCTTTAAAAAGATTTCATACAAACTCAACCCCAAACGGCTCGAAAATATAATAACCTATTAGGTTACTATATTTTCGCTTCGCATACATTATATTATATTTTCGCCATTTATGGGTCTCCGCAGCGCCAGAAGAGATCGCCGAACTAAAAACGTGGGATAGCGCAAGGGTGTCGGCGCACGTTGCGTCCCACACCAAAGGCCTTTTTTGTAAAATATACATCACCAAGGCAATCAATACAAATTAAGTCCCAAATTTACAAATTATCAAGGGTTTAAAATAAAACAAATACGTAATTGGTTGACTAAAAGATCTAATGCAAAAATCTTTATTTTGATCGGCCTTTATAATCTAGGAGTCAAAGTAAAAAGAAACATAAACTAATTTTTTAATAAACAAAAACTCTCTGTGCCCCAAGGTTTCACCCGCGTGAATAACTAAGTGTAGTTCCTGATGTCTTTGTAGTTATTCGGTTATATTCGGGGCGGAGACGAAGACATTTTTTTCGGCTATGCTTAGTCCAACAACTTCTGGCTCTTGTTAGCACTTTACACCAGTTCTTCTATCATTCGGAGGCATACTGTAAAATAAAACGAAATTAGGTACATTTAATAACATAAAATTAACTATCGTATCGAATAATATCGATGAAAAATTTCACTTCACTAGCATAACATAACCTCACAAATAAACAAATTTCGTTTTTTTAATATTAATTCGCTTACACGATATAATAAGTAAAAACGATAGGCTGAAGGGATCATTATCGGTCTAATGTGTATGTTATAAGTGATCGCATACAAAAATTACGAATGATTTTATTAGAAAATTGCAAAAAAACACTTACCGTTGAACGCTTACATATTTATTGATATCTTTCCGTGATGAATATGATTTACACGATAAAACAAAACAACCCATATTACACGCTTATTTATCTGTCCTTTGCACCTTTTGTACACAATCAATTTGCTTATATTATGCAAAAAAATAATATTATTTGTAAGATAAACAATGACCTGCAACGACTGACATTCACAACGTATGATACGACTAAATCAAATACCTGTCAAATACTTTGGTCATTTTACTGTGTAGAAAAGGTTCTAATCTGCAACTATGTGCTCTTTTAATTGGTCGTCTAAAAAGAGACCAATTAACACCGTTTGACAATTCTGGAGCGTCCATTTAGTTTGAAGCATATATGAGTCCATATATGTTTGTCTCTTTCATATATACCATCTGCACCATAAGGGAGAGGAGCTTAGATTCATCGTAATTTGTATCTATTTTGTTCGCTCCGTCTATGTTAGTTATTAGTCTAAGTTGAAAGCTCAAGTGACGTAACTTTTCCAAGTGCTTTGACAAGAAAATTAAAAAGTTTTTTTGACAAATCGTACGTCATTCGTTCAAAATGGCGGTGAAGGTGCAATGCGGTGTTTCCGCGGAAACGAGAAATATAGAATTATGATTTAAAAGCAAGCAAAAACTATAATAAAATGATAGTGAGTGTGTCTTGTTAGTGCTCGTGTTGTAAAATTATCTTCATACTCACATATTCTCTGAAATTGTTTTGTTCGTGTTCCTAACGTGATGTTGCGACGAGTTAACTTTTACTTAATATGTTTCGCATTCGGTCTCAGTGTTCTTCTTATTCTTGCTGGGAGTCGATATGCAGATAACACATATTATCGTCCGTCCATCGAAAGCCGGAGAAATATCAGGAATTTTTTAAAAGTCGATGAGCCATTGGAAGACACCTACTTGCAACCGGTAACTACAAACTCATACAATGGTTCCCCAGATATCGAAAGATTACTAAACAAAACAAGAGCAAAAATTAAATCAGACCTCCTAAAGTATAACTTTTCAAAATCTGGTGTTCATGAGCTAGAAGATTTAGTTATGGAATCAGGGGGAAAGCCTCTTCAGAATTTAATTATATCAACATGGAGATCAGGAACTACATTCCTGGGTGAATTGCTAAATGCTATTCCAGGCACTTTCTATAACTATGAGCCATTCATGAAAGATGGGGTTATTCAAATAAGGGGGCCACCAGAAGCTGACCGTGCCTTGAGCGCTATCAAAGATATGTTTAAATGTAAATATAAGGATAAAAATTACTTTGAGTTTGGGAAGACGCACACCTACCAGTTTAGCCATAACACAAGACTATGGGACCATTGTAAATATAAGAGAGAACTGTGTACTGATGCAGACTTCACGGCACGTTTGTGTAAGCTGTTTCCTTTTCAAATTATGAAAGTGCTGCGAGTCAGGTTACGTCTCATACAAGATATATTAGATGATAAGGAGTAAGTATTTATTATAATTTAACATTTTATCCAGTCACTGTGTGTGTCTAATATAAGCCACCAAACTGCTTTACTTTACTAATCTAACTTTATGTATAGGTAGATTAAAAAAAACGTATACCTTTGCTGAAATCATGTTAATATTATATAAGTACATAATTTTTTTTTTTGTTATTAAGCTAATATTATAAAACAATTAATTTGAAATATTGATAGATAGATAGATAGAGGTGTGTATATTAATTAATATTAACTCTTAACACAAATTAACAGTGTATATAATAATGTTAAATTTTGTGTATAGTGTGCTTTCCTAAGTTTTCATATTTTTTTTAGGCTTAATTTGAGGGTGCTACTGCTAATTCGTGATCCTCGAGGTGTGATGCAGTCCAGACACCATCGGAATTGGTGTCAGCCCGCTCCTGACTGCTGGCAACCTTCACTTCTCTGTGCCGACATGATCAGTGACTATGTAGCCGCAGGCAGACTACTCCAGCAATATCCCGATAGACTCATGTAAGCTCATTTATTCTTCTTCTTCTTAGTGTGTTGTTCAGTGGTAATACTAGATTTTCCTGTACCAGTACTCAGCTACGCAGATATCTTTTTATTTTTTTTATATTATAATATTTATTTTCAGCTTTTTTGATCAGCAAATCAAAGGCCTCACTTTCCTTCTTACCATTTTCCCAGTATATTTAATTATTGTTTATTTAACTTTTTGTTGTCCATAATATTGAATAGGACTCAAGCTTATTTACAATAATAATTTTATTTGACTAGTGTAGTAGTTGATATCTATAAACAAAGTTAGATGACAATGGCCTTGGGATTTACACTATTGATGTTTAATAAAAATAACACTTAGAAAGTATAAACATACAAAAAGATTGGTTAGTCCCATAGTATGTACCTAGGTACTTTCTACTGAACTTATCAATCACACATAATAAAGTGTATGTGTTTATAACTATTATTACTAATTATATGGCGGTCTATCAAATTTCCAATTAGTATGAAAAACCACTTAACACTTGTTCACATTAATTTTTTACAGTTATTGTTTGTTGTTATTTATTCTTTAGTACCCCAATAAGTAGGTCTACTTTTTGGGGTACTAATCAATAAATAAATAACAGTATGTTGAAAAAGAGTAGGTAAAATTTCCTTTTAATTTATTTTAAATCATGATTTATCACTTCAATCTTTCTGACTCAGTCACTCCAGTGAGGCTTGGTATGTCTTAATGACACTCAAGTAAGTTTATAAGGTTTTATGAAAAGTAATATTAAAATACATTCCATTAAATCTTCAATTTTTTTTAATGCTTTAAACTGTAGTTTCCAGGAAGCTATTTTTATTGTATTGTGTATTGTACATTCATAGCTTCCTTGTAGCAGAAGTCTCATTTACTAAAAGTTAAGATGCATCAAATCCAAGGCATTTGTCCTTCATCTGAAAACAAGAATTACCAATATTATTATTGGAGTATTAAATGAGTGAGCCTTTACCTTATGCATCTTGCATAGGGATTTATTCTTATGTTAATTGTATTATGTAACACATATTATTACTCCACACAAATACTCCACAAGCAAGTGTGGGAATAATAGTGTATTTACTAGTATTACCAGCAAGATAATAGGAATATTGTTATGGCCTTTATGTGGGACATGTTACTAAAGAGCAAAATCCTTTGACAAACACTTATGAATATGTCTTCCAATGCCATATGCATTTAATTATGGCTATTAAATAGTCACACTCATTACCTCTGGCTCATTTAGATCGTTAATGTTAATATAAAGCTATTCCAGTTTTTTTTAAACACACATCTTTTCCTTACCATCTTTATTTAACTTTAACCCTTAGCTACTTAAGTGGTGAAGGTTGTATGAATTCGGGAGTTGTCTATGACTTTCAACAAGTCCTATTATTATTGGAATTTTTCCGTATTTCGGTCTCTCTTTTGTATAGAGGTAGAAAACTAACACACGGGCCGTAGCCAAGTGTGAAACCTATAGTTTTATGTCGATGATGATGAGGCAAGGAACTTGCGTGTGATTCTCTTTCTGTAAGAGTGTAAGTGTGGTTTTTGGTATTTGGAGGAAATTAAGGTTGGACGAAGGCTTTTCGCTACACCAGTTGTCGATATGACAGTGGGAATTATTTTTATTATTATGTAGACTGGTGTGTCCTCATCCTATAATATTAAAGATAACCACGTCGAGCTCTTAAACAATGCTTAGTCATTTGTGGCTGGAGAGCAGTGGATAAAAGCTTGTGCCAAATACTATTTATGCATTAAGTACTCATTGCCCTAGTTGTATTCAGTTTCAATTCTAGAGCAAGCTATAACCTATTGACAACTGGTTCTCAGCTGGATCTTGTTCGTAATTTTGATTGCAAGTTATCTAAATCTTGCTGCTATGTTATACTTGCTGTAGTTAGGTTCGTTAGGTAATGTTCAAATGTTTCGTTTGTGTCCAGTGTACAAAGTACGTATTTAATATATTTTAATGTCATTACCTTGACTCACGACCGTGGCATCCTTGGGTAGTGAACGAAAAATAGGTACATAGTGTACATACCTGAGCAATAAAGTAATTTATTTATTACATATTTTTATCTACGTTAGAAATACAAAATTACATAAATTGCGGTAAAAAAAATGTCGGTACGCAGGTATATAATTTCTTGCTGTTTAAGTAAAAATATAATAATAGTAAAGTCTGTTTCAAAGACATTTTTAACTATGTAAGTACCTACTTTAGGTATCACATAAAATATTCTGTTATCGTTCGCAAATACGCAAAATACACGAAGTTCTTAAGACTATGCATACAAACTTTGATAATATTAAAATATGCTAAGTACAGTAATTTACAGAGGCATATCATATGACGTGTGTTAGTATTACAATATTTGTTAATAAACAAGCATTAGGTATACCTACCTACTGCAAGTTGGAGTGTGGTACGTAAGTAAGCCCGGGGCAATAAACCTTGGTGCTGGCGTTTGACGAACCAATCTCTACACTACATTAAACTCTGCTCTTGTTACTCATACAGACCCGAAAGTTATTTGCCATTTCCCCGGTTTACTTTCAAATTTTAATAAGGTTCCGCTTAAAGAACTTTTTTTTGTAGAGGTCTACCGCAGTTAGTCTAAGCGCAAGCTTTGACTGCTCCGGACTTTTATTAAATAGCTTTTACCCGCGACTACGCTCGTAATTTCTTGATTACAATTCAAAGCATTTGAAACTCTGCAACAAAACTATTTAACCAATAAAAATACTTTAAAATCGATAGCATTTTTAAAAGATTACCTTATATTATCTGTAATTACAAACCTACAAACTTTACCTCTTAATATTTAAGTCTTCATAGAGTACCGAGACAGACATCTGCACCTGCAACACAATAGACCTTTGTATGTGGCATTCATTGATTACAGCAAAGCATCAGCACCTGTAGTAATCGATTAAAAATATATGCTTTAATTTAATTATTTATGCTAGATAGTTGTTGATCAGCGGCCTTCAATATATTTTGTAACCTACATCCCAACTAAACACCTTTCGTTTGGCCCAGCCTAAAACCCACAGGAAATCAACAAGATACCTATACAACCGCAATGGAATACCAATGAAAATTAATTTCCTATGCAGTCTGGTTTTTCCTTTGGATTTGATTCTTGTGATTAATTATGTTAATTTAATTATGGTAGTGTGACGCTGGATTTGATCAATTATCCTCACTCACACTACTTTACCGTTAAATGCCTTGGAAATGTGTGTAATGTCTTACTTGAGTATTTTACATTTTAAACATATTATCGCGTATGTGCTTAAGAAAACCAGTCAAGTGGGAGTCGGTACCCTACCAGGATATAGGTATTAATTCTAGCAAAAATATAGTCGTCCTTTACACTGCTTTGTTCAGTGAAAATAAAATTACAAAATTTTAAGATCGTTGGCCTAGTGGTGCTAAGTGCGACTGCTACGCTAGAGGTCTTGGGTTCAATTCCCAAGCCGACCAACGTGTTATTGGAAAGCAGGTCGGAGTTTGGATGTGTGCTCGGTTAGTGGCAATAGGCTCGCCCCCTATTACATGGGACCTAAACATATTGGCGAACTGTGGATGTACATTGGTAAACCTCTGCATAACCCTTCTGTGATACAGGCGTGATGATATGTTTATGATCTACCCACAAAATAATCACTATAAATAATTAAATAAAATACGGTAATCAACTGAATCTGGTGAAACTGAAAGCCACCACATTGTTAAAGTATTTTAAAGTCAGCTTCATATATTATGGATAACCTTGCAGGTTTAATACCATATAATCAATTTATGTCTATGTAAATACAATTTACCGTGACATTAATTTAAATTATAAACGTCGAATAATCTACGCATAGATTAATAGGCGTAAGATTTTTTTAGCTTACCTATAATTATTTATTTTAATATATTATTACATAACTGTGTCATCATTTCCTTTCCGTAAAATTACCTTAAATAGGTACTTGTCTAAAACATTAAATTACTATTTTCTGACAATCATATGTATAGGCTATTTATATTCTTGTCCCAATATTAATCTAATTTCCCCATGTACCATCGACTTTATACTAGTTTGAATTAAGTTATTTTTAAACTGATTAGTAACTGCTGCCAAAAATTATCAGTAAACATAATATGATACATAACATATCATACACATGTGCATAACATGTAATAAAACACTATCAAAAACATATAACACTGTAATGATATACCATTACAGCTATTTTTCCAAAAACTTGATATGGTTTACATTTTTGGCACATAAATCGCGCACTATAGTGATATTCTTGAATGTTATAATTGCAGGGTGTTACGGTACGAAGAATTAGCACTGAAGCCTAATATAACGACACATCGAATCCTGAAGTTCCTGAGGATAGACGACACGCCGCAGCTAGAGGAGTTCCTGCAGTCACACACCAACGTCGACGTCGCCGGCGTCAGCTCCACCTTCAGAGTCTCCCGCAACGTGCCTTTCAGATGGAAGAACATTCTAGACTTCGATTATGTTGAAGACATACAGGTATTTGTCATGACACATACACACACATATTATTATTATAAGCTGATTGATAGATGCTGATTTTTTACAATATATAGTCGGTAAACTTGAAACTTTGGAGAGGCTCGTTTTTTAGGCATCCATACTGCATTTTTTAGGCATCTAAGAAATTAATTTATACCATCATCATCTGCCGAGCCTTTTCCCAACTATTAATTTATATGAATTGTATTAAATAGATTACAAGCTTTTCAAGATAATTCGCGGGGTCCTTTTCTCATATAACATCCAAGTCATTAGGTATCCATTGACAACCAAGCCCTGCTTAACAAAAATGCAACGTTATTATTTAATAATTTAACATTTTATTTTGTAGTTTAATAGCTTATTAAAACATGGGTTACTTTTTCCAGTGAAAAGTATGCGAAAGTAAACAAACCATGGCCATGCGAACTTGGCTTCAACAACTTGTGCTGGAAGTTATCAGTTAGTTTACAATTACACATACATATCAATGTTAAATACTTTATTATCTTTACTATACAGGGTGTTACAAAACCCCTGTCCGATCCGTTAAGGGGTTGTTAGGTATCGATATCTGATTACATTAATGTAGAAAAAAAATGAAAAAAAAACGAAAAAAGAAGGTAACCTAAAATTATTTTTTTTCTCCAAATTGATAGTGAGAGTGACGGCATCGTCACAGGTTCTGCCAAATGACTATACAAAAGGCCACCATTAACACCGACGAAAATGGTGGTGTAGTTTTTGATTTATCTTCAAATTTAGGGATTTTGGCGGCTATTTCAAAGTTCATTATTATTGTTATTATCATGAATATTCCAAATTTAACATTTTATTTGGGAATGTGATGGTGAACCCTATATCCCCCTTTCGGGTCGGACGGCGTTACGTAACACCCTGTAGTAGATGGTTTTTTACAACTTTTGTCTAACTTTCATAAGTTTCTTTAAAGTAAATAACTCAAAAGTTTCTATCTAGAACTGTTGTAATGTGTGTAGTTAGATATCTGGAAATCTATCCGTTATTTATGGGCGCTTTCCTACTTAATTAGTACTATGGGTGTAATATAGATTATTTGTACTGCTTATAAAATAATGTGCAATGTAGTAGGTACCATCATGTTGGGTAACTTTGACCCACTTTATGAGCTTTTTTTAAAATTACGTATAGAATTCTTAACCAAACTACTGTGGAATAAATGTTTTTAGTGGCTTTACAATGCCTATTTTTAAGAAATAAAAAAATTAAATCTTTTTTTTAAACTACAACTTTATAATCATTGAAAATTCCACGAGGCAAAGTTATACGGTGACTTGGGTAACATTACCTCACACATGTAATGATACGGATTTTGCTGTTTTAAATTAGGTTTTGTTATATTTGGTGAGTCTTAACCCTCTTTTTATGCCATAATATGAAACAAACTAACATTAGAAACAATTTTTATTTTTTTTTCTCAAAGGTTTACTGTTGAAAACATGAAAAATAAAGTGGGCAGTTAGGGAAATCACTAGTTTTTAAAAGGAGACGGGTTTTTAGAACTTATTAAGATCTAATCAGTCTTATAAGTCTTTTAAATTGTTCATTAATAACAAAACTAAGTTATCAAATCCTAATCAATTATAAAAACTAACATGAAAATCCAAAATGAAAATAACAAAATCAGCTCTTTACCAACCTTACTCTCCCCATTCCATACAAAGAAAATCATCATCAATGATAAAAAAAATCTTTCTTTTGGTCACTTTAGTAGTAGGCAAATATTTCACGACATTTTTTGGGAAACAGCGTATAATATCAGGCTTATTAGGCAGCTTTCAACCCTCCATCGCCTTCTGCATGAGCGACATTTTAGGCTTTTTACCATCAAAATGTATAATAATGATGTAATGTATAGAATTTTTTGTTTACCTACATTTTTCGCGCCATGTTAATGTAAGTTTACCTTTAAAAAAATATATTTAAGTTTCCCCAGTACGTTAGTGGAGTTAGTTCAAACTATCAGTGTAACTTTGACCCGAGTCAAAGTTACCCGGATTTGATAGTTCTAAAGGACCCGATGCACAATTTTGCTAATATTAACAATATTCATAAAAATATTGCGAAAATTTTAATTGTATTTAAGTTTTTAAACTTTAATTTATTGTCTGAACTGAAACTCACCTTTATTGAGCGTCTAAGAATCGCAAAGCAACAAAGTTTTTTGAGCACTTTTAAAAAGACGTTGCGCACAGCCCGCCGTTTTTATTTTATATCTATGGATTTTTAACATTTATCAATTAATGACATTAGATGGGTTTTAACGAAGCCCTTTATGTATCTAATAAAAAATATTTCTATGCGTAAAGTTTTGTACAGAGCCAGAAAAAAAAAAATTAATCGGAATTGGAGGTGGTGAGTCAAAGTTGTACTGAAAGCTTAAGTTACCCAGATTGACCGTACTTATTTCATTATTTTAAATAGTTATTCTAATTTTATATTTTTCACATTTAATAAAGAAAAACACATAATAAGGGATTATATCTAAAGCTCTTTCATGTAATGGATTCCAGTGTTGTTTTTTTACAAGTCTAGTTTCAAAAATATTAATTTAAAATCAAGAGCCACCGGCGTTTTTCGCTCCCGGCTAAAAAGCCCCCTACTGCCGCAGCGAAAAGGTTAAATGACCTTGTGTAATCAAGTATTAATATTTCAGATGGCGTGTAAAGAAGCTATGTTATTGTGGGGCTACAAGCTGGCTTACAATGCTACACAAATGCAGAGCAAAGAGTTCAACCCCATGGAGGACTATACAATCTCACAGTGAACATGCTAACTTCTCTTTAACATGGAACATTTTACTTCGAAATCATACACATGAAGAGTTGACATCCATATTTTGTAAGTATAATGTTATATTTATAAAATACCAGCAAGTTTTTTAATGTGACTATTGGGAATAATCTCTTGAGAAAACACAACAGATTTCAGAGTAATAAATTTTTGTGTACCAATTAATGAAGTTCTGTCTTTATCTCGTATAGACAAACAAAACAAATAAACGAAAATCTTCTACTTTCAAACAAAACAAACATACGAAAATCTTTATTCCTGTGCCTTTTGATTGGCATTGATTATTTCCAATACTTTTTTTTCTTATTCATGGATGTGGTATCCATACTTAAAAATTCGTACATATATAAAATGCATACGCAATGTCAACAATACTGCGAGACCTCTATTCTGTGTCGCTAATTGTAGTTCTTATGGTGATTATAACAACTAGGAACCGTGCTGTCAATGCCAATTCACTTGAATGCTACTACATTGTTAGCCAGTTAATTACGCGACGCATAAAAATAATACGACGTATAAATAGTAAACACTTATTACCTCAAGGTCAGACATAATAATTTGGTGATGTGCACCAGACTATACAATTATGAAACTCTGTGTTTTTTGTTATTTCACACACGATGAGCTTGCAAAAACCTGTTCATTATGCTGTTAGGATACAGAACATAATATCTAAATTATATTTATTTATTATGACGACCTCCGTGGTCGAGTGGCGTACGCACCGGTTTCAAGGTGTCGCTAGCTCAGGTCCCGGTTTCGAACCCCGGACCCCCGGGTCAATGTAGAAAATCACTTTTCAACATTGTCTCGGGTCTGGGTGTTTGTGCTTTAGCAACTTACTTTGGGATCAGAACAATGTATGTGATGTTGTCCGCACTTATTTATTATTTATCTATTGATTTATTAATTTATTTATACACTTATACACATTTATATTTAATAACAATTTGTGTCGTTTCTTGACTCCGCCACCTATTAATACCTGCCTTTAAGTGCCACTGCTGGGCGAAGGCCTTTTATCATATAAAAAAGTAACGGCTATTTATCACCTCGCTTGCTCACTTTTAGGTTGACGATGTAGATTATTTTTGGATTTTTGGCAGCACTTCTCATTACAATTTCATTTGTGGAATTTGTAATGATCTCTTCAACTAAGTTATTCGTCGCTTAATTACTTTTTTTAATTCCGTTTCGTTTTTTTATTCAAAAGATGGGCCTGTATATAAAAATATATGATATTTGTTTCTTTGTTTTCAGATTAATGTTCCATAACTATTGCTCCTGAAAAAAAATTGGCTGTTTCCTACATTTAATGAGGCATTGCTATTGCAAGACTTAAGGTACGCCCTGTATTAATTTACCTGTTTGTTGGCTCTATGTCATTAAATAAGCTCCAAAAGCAGAAACGTATTGAAAAAAATGTGATTGATAGTTATAAAAATACTCGAAACAAAATTCCAAAGTTACTAATTTATACTCTTTATGTGTTATTAACATCGAATTATTTATTGATCATGAGTAGCGTGCATCCTGGAATATGTTATTCTTTTTAATTATGTAGGAGTGATGCTAGTTGTTTTCCTGTTTCTTTCTCTTTAAGACTGATCACGTTTCCATCGATCCTAATCTTCCATACATTTTACACGACTAAAGTTTGCGCTTTTACATATATTCCAATGGAAAAATGTACTTTGTAGTTATAATTAGTGAACTCTGGTTGTGTATAGCACTGCAGGTGTGTCATTATATCAAAATGTAAAAGATGGACCATTAATGATGTAGAGGTCGAAATTGCTTGAACAAGCTAAGTGCTCCTTGATAATGTAATGCTCAAGCAATTTGCCTCATCATACATATAAAGCATTTAATTATTAAGCTTAGGCAACTTCGCACTCACGGAATTGACCGATTGTTAATGCTTCCATTATAGACACGTATAGTTTAGAGATGCATTATTTTTTAAAGTATTAACGTGTAAGGGTACCAACAGTGCTCTTCTATTTAGCCATAGTCAGAAGCTATTCGTAGGGTTGCTAGTAGTAGTACAACTATTTGTACAACGGATTTATAAGTTTGTAACCCATTTTAACTATTAGTTTGAATTTAATAATACTCAGGGTAGAATCGTCCATTACCAGTTGTAGGTAATAATAGTCGGCAAGAGAATAATGGAATAGGAAATGCAACCCTACTTTATTATAATAATGAATCCTAATATCATGCTGTGTAATGTTAAGAAAGGCTGATGGCTACAATATAGACACTGTAAATTAAACAATATTGAAAATTATATGAGGGAGTAGACGATGAACCGAGGCTCTTTGGCGGTAAGCCTATTGTGATACAGATACATCGTTGCCAGATTAGTGACGATTCAATACACCAAAAAACACCAATTTATAAAATACATAGTTATGTTAAGCATATCGCGTGTACGATCGCCGATACCCGTTCTGTTGAACAAACATGTAGTTTAAACAATACGAGACAAGTTTTAGAAAGTGAACGTAATCTCCGTCCATGAGATATAATACGATCCACGATATCCCTTGATGCATCAGGAAACCGTCATGTTCCTCACTAAACAATACGTAACGATTGTCAGACTTACAACAATAATAATATAGTACACATACATTTATAACTGAGATAATAAAACATGGAATTTCATAGAGTTAGTCGTTGCTTTTAGACAATATATTGAGTAGGGAACATCTTTGGTATTTTTATGCTTTGCATAAAATAAAAACAAAATCAAAAGTCAAATTATCGTGCTCAGATGTCATATCGACACATGCCTACAAGCGTATACGTCAATTGCGATGTACTATGTGACCCATGTAGAGTCGGACTAGTTTTTTTTATAATATTCATTTTGGGCGATATTACTCTGGCATGCATGAACGAAACAAAAATAATTAAATTTGCTTCTAGCTTATAAATAATGAAAGTTTGACGCACACCTGTGACAGTAATTGTGGACCATTTTACATGGGACACTTAGTATTCCTGTAGGTATAAGTACGCTAAACAAATGGAACTATTAACGTAGTGAGAACTCATTAAGTGCACTTGATTATAAGGTAGAGCAATTAGGATAAAGATCTTTGATTAAATCAATAATGTTGAATGTACTCAGTTTCGTAAAAGTTCTAATTATTTCTTTATTTACAACTTCGTCGATAACATCGAATATTATTATATGATATTATTATGTTTATAAATCATAAAACATTGAATTTGTTCTTGAAATTCGTGGGAGTTAATTTATTATTAGAATTTAAGCTATGGCTTTTAATAATTGCTGTGCACGCCTACTTTGACAAAAGTAGGCGTGCATAGCTATGTCCTAAAGATTTTTTCGTAACATATAATTTAAAATTTGTCTCTCTAAAGTAGGTAATTATACAAATAACAAATGGTGTAGGCGAGCGACAGACGAGTTTACTAGTGTGCCACTCGCGTACAGCAGTGAGTAAGGAACGAAGCTTACAAAACACGTAATGTCAATAAACGCCATCAATTACTAATTAAGATAACATGCTTCCTGATAGATCTGACAATATAATATATTCAGTTATGCCTTAACGAAATACTGGTAGTGATATAGGTAAGGTTTATTATTGAATTGCATATTAGTAATATTATACATAATAATTATTTATAAATAACGTTCTGGTGGCTGGCTGGACCCAGTGTAGATTTTTTATCATATCATTAGCATATCATAAGGTATACACTTATTGTAAAATGTTTATTCATGACAAATTTGCTTATATTAGTGATCTTGATATTATTGAAAAGTCGCATATTTTATTAACGCTTTTGTTTAGACGTGCCGTGTGTTATTTTCGGTGATTTTAGTTGTTTTGGTGTTTCATAACAATTATATAGTATGTACTGTCTTATAGATCATTGTATGTTTTTATTAGAGCTTAGATACAGTTTATTAGATAATTATAAGTTACATAATGATAATTATCTGATAATTATTTGCAATAAAACATGTGTATTTTATTATTGCTTATATTAAAAAATTACTCTTTCAGTTCGACTTTGGTTATTTGGGTGTTGCTAAACAATAATTTTTATATGGATTTTTCCATGGGTGTATAAATATAATTTTAAGTAATGCATAGATTAGACGCGTCAATAATAATATTGTATGAGTAACGAACTAGTTGATTTTATAAGAATGCTGGCGAATTTATATCAATGCATAATATTATGTAATCACTAGACTCAGATCAATGATAATAATTATATCGATTTTAATTTACATCGTGCATTACTAAGATATGCAAGCAATAATAAAAGTAACTGCATACATTGGCCCATACTTGAGTGGAAGTGATAGACTTTAAGGGTAGCCTTATTAGAATAAGAGTTACGATTGAATGAATAAGAATGTTGAAGTTTTAATCTGTAGATAGTAATAGCACGGCCGGCGTTATTATTGCAAACATTGTATTATCTTTTTTTGAAGTTAATAAAGTTACAATAAATATGTTTTGTTTTATTTCTTGTTTGTATTTGGGTCGATGGCAGATGTTGAAATAATACCTTATAATGTAGTTTTTAAAATAGGTGACACATCTCGAATTTTAAATCCAACACTATTTTACACAAACGTTTATGTAATATTCAGTTGAATGTATTCCAAATGAAAAGTCATTACTAGATTTATCAGTGTTTTCTTATTCAGAGTAATACTTATTACTGTATCTTAACGATAAAAGTAAATGTCAATATAATAATAAAGCATACGACTATAGTCATTATAGACGCGTTAAATATGTTTCTTGATATGTCCAGATGGTCTGCAGAATTTTTCATCAGCTCCGGTGACGCTAACATTTTACAATCAGCTAAATCTGTGGAACGAGAAATGCAAAATTAAACATTGTTTTTATCTACACGCAATAGCATTTCAATTTTCAAGAACAATTATAAGTAGGTACAAACAGTTACTTAGTGTATGATTTTTTGTTATCTTTGGCATATATATTAGATGAACAACAGATAAAAAATAAAACATACAGTGGTACATAGAACATAAATTATCTTCTCTTTTTGAAGTCGATTAAAAATAACTTCCTGGACTGTTCATCCATGAAATCTTCAACTCGACTTTCTTATTGTATAAAAAACCGCGTGAGCCTCAAATAGTTAGTAGAAACAGAAAGATAATTCCATTAAACCTAGTTTAGCTCAAACCCTAAATTTAACAAACATTATTTGCAAATAATACAAAAGTTAAATAAATATGATAAATTACCTTCCTCTATACTCGGATCTATCAAGAACACAATTATATAACAAATGACCATCATAATTATAAATATAGTTCTATTATTCGTAAAAAACAGGCAAAGCTTATTAGGACACTTCAGTGACTGACATGATGCTCAAAGCTCGCATATTGATTTATTTTATCAGTTACAGTAATCAATCTGGGGCCCAAGTCTGCTATTTACACTCGGTTCAATGTCTTCATAGTGGCGTGCCAGCAGAGCCATTTTCGGAAAATTTATATTCTACTAAACGTCAAAACGTCAAAATTGCGCATTACAATTTGTACCAAATGTATGAACTATTGGTCGCAGTCGTTGAAAATTGAACCGAATCGTTCCAATGCGCAATTTTGACGTTTTGACGTTTAGTAGAATACCAATTTTCCGAAAATGGCTCTGCTGGCACGCCACTATGAAGACATTGAACCGAGTGTAAATAGCAGACTTGGGCCCCTGGACTGTGTAATGAAATTATACTATTGCCCTTATCGTATCGGTAGTCTACATTTGCAATGGTGAACATGCTTAAAACAAATTCACCTTCAAATTGGTTAAGAAGAATGAGTGATATAAAGTTAAAGGCGGAAATGAACAAATCAAAGTGTTTTTTTTTTAAATTGATTTAGATTAAACGGAACTAGAAGTTCTTCGTTAATTAATGTATGGCTGCTATACTAAACGTGATTAGAATATAAAGGAATCATTCTAACTATTCATATAATTGAAACTGCTTGCGACCACGGCCGGTCAAAACATAAAAAAACAACATACCATCACGCCTGTATCCTCGAAGGGTTAGGCAGAGGTGTACCAATGTACACCCACAGTTCGCCGGTATGTTTTAGGTCCCATGTAATAGGGGACGAGAGCCTATTGCCACTAACTGGGCACAAATCCAAACTTCGACCTGCTACTGAAAATTTCATAGACTAACCCAATAGCACCTTGGTTGACTCGGGAATCGAACCCAAGACCTCTAGCGTAGCAGAGGTCTTAGGTAGGAACCACTAGGCCAACGAGGCCGTTAAAACATCGAACCCAAAAAAGACTATACATGATTCACGCAAATTTCCGTTGAAGAATACAACTGTAAACATGCAGTGGGATAGTAAAAAAGGTAGTAAAAACATACCTATAAGTAAGAAATACATTTATTATATTTTTATCATGTAAGTATATTATAAGTCCGGCAGAGTTAGCATGTCTATAATACTCAGGTAAACCATGTATGGGTCGTCGTATGAATAGTAATAGTCCATGTTAGATCTCATCCTGGCGGTTTGTGCAGCTAACGTGTTGAATGTATTTATGTGTTGCAATATCACTGGGTTTACGTTGGGCTCTTCAAAAACCATTCCTGGAAAAATATAATATTTATTACACTATTGTGTTACAAACATAGAGCTAAAAGTATAGAGTGCGAGTCTCGCTAAAAGCCTATTATGCCGAGCGTTAACACATTTTTGGCTGCATGACGAAACTATTTCACAGTTCACACTAGTGCTCACAGTTCATACCTCGATATACGCACTTTTTAGTTTCTTCTATGTTCTTAGGTAACAAAGGAATATTTAAAAGCACATGAGATGATAATAATATCTGGTAGAAAATTTGTTAGTCTTGAGTTTATATTATAATAAGTACAATGAAAAGAAAGCTTTGCCGTGCAATTGGGCCATAAAAGGTAGGTAGGATACCTGCATTTCGAGTTTAAGAAACTTTTGCCTTATGGTTTATGATGGTACCTCAGTTTTCTAAGGTACTATGATGCTAGGCAATCTAGACGTTCCCGTAAAGGATAATTTAGGGAAATACCTATAGGTACCTACTAATATTTTGCCATTATTAGATGGAATAACTTCTATTTTCAGTCAGGTACACTTACCTAAAGCTGTTAATGTGAGTAGTATCATCGTGGAGACACACGCCAGAACTCCGAGGATGTTCAGAGACAACAGTAAGCCGTGATCGTTGCGTGTGTCACTGAAAACATTGACTTACATTAGAAAACTTAATACAATGTTCCTCTAAAACTGCGGATATACATAGAGCAACTAGGTAGACAATAATAATAAGCAATTCAGGTAGACAACTCTGGTAACGACACTGGTAATTTAGATATAGGTGCACCTTTATTGCTTGTACATAAACGTAACATTACAAAAGGCGTTATAACAGCTCTATTGACCATTGCCCAATCTGGCTCCTGGATACTGGATTGATGGTCTAGAATCTAAAGTTTAATTATAACTTCATAAATTGCTGCACAGACACGACACTGGTTATACTTACCTTGTTACTATGGCTAAGGGCATTTTTGCTTAATCTAACTAAACTAAAATATTGTTTCGTCACTAATTAACGGTAAACCGGTTTTATTTAAGCACTCAAATAAAACATTTTTTTACACGGTTCAATTAAAAAAGCACAATAAACATTTCATCCTATGTGTCACATTTTACCTGTCATATAGTTTTTTTTATTCAGCTTAAGTTTTTTAAGGTATGGTAAAGCGATTAATTCCTATTTATACCAAGGAGTTAGATTAGCTTTTTTCTGTTTGAGCAATGGTAATGACAATCTCAATCAAGTTACATAGAGGAGCATATTAAAAAGTAAGTTTAAACCCACTTACTTTACTTACGAATTTACAACAATATCCCTACAAGCTTACAAGCTTCCAGCTTAAAAGTTTTGAAGTGCTGTCAAAATAATGTCGAAGGGGAATTGAACGAGAAATTTGGCATGTAGGTGTAGATAAGTACCTATGTACTATATGCGTATGTACATTTATTCTTAAATAAATAAACATTTATTGATCACCAGCGTGGTAGATGGATCCACAAATTTGGATGGAACGCAGAGACCTAGAATCTCCTGTGGCCCGCGCTGATTAATACATAATTACCTACCTACCTACATAATGATCACGCCTGCTTCCCTTAGAGGTAGGCATAGACCACTTCTTTCCACTTGCTACGATCCTAACATACTTACTTCGTCCACTTTCATTATTCCTTTCATTATTGCTGAAATAATGAGGGTCATTTATACTGTTATTTACGCAAATTGCTAGTCGGACTTCGACACTACAGGGGCCCAAGTCTGGTATTTACAATCGGTTCAATGTCTTCATAGTGTCGTGCCAGCAGAGCCATTTTCGGAAAATTGGTATTCTACTAAACGTCAAAACGTCAAAATTGCGCATTGGAACGATTCGGTTCAATGTTCAACGACTGTGACCAATAGTTCACACATTTGGTACAAATTGTAATGCGCAATTTTGACGTTTTGACGTTTAGTAGAATACAAATTTTCCGAAAATGGCTCTGCTGGCACGACACTATGAAGACATTGAACCGAGTGTAAATAGCAGACTTGGGCCCCTGCATTGACGCTTTTGACTGGTGGTATGCTTAATATGAGGGGAAGATAAACTCATTATAAGTTCACAGGTCCAGCAAAAAGTATTGGATCTGGTATTGGTGGGCGCCACAATATTCTTGCTCGGGCTATCAGTAGCCCCGACGCGGCGACGTGGTACTGTGCTTGCTGCAGAATCGTTGCAAGGTAAGTATGAGCGTATGTAATTTTTAATTTTCTAAAACCATTCAAAAATCTTGTTTATGAAGGTACCTAGAAAAATACTGGCCTTGTATTTTCCTGTCTACATTAAACCATATTGCCAGCATTGGCGATTTATCAATCAAATAAATATAAATCTTTCGTTAGGAGCTACACGCAATCGTTCACCTCGCATTGATTGTGATAAAACTTTGATGGCAGGCGCTCGATCAATCTACAGTCAAACCGGTGTGATGACACGGGTACGAAACAAAATAAATAAAAGGCGATTTTTTTATGTTCTTTTGTATCAAAAATATGATTATAAAAGCACGGAGATTTAGTGTTAAAGTCTTTTTTATTTTCAATTTTTATTTTCTCTTGCAAATGTCTGGTTTGCCGCTTGCCTTTTTATCGCCGACGCTCTAAAAAACCAAACAGTATAATAATAAAATGTTGCGGTTTACAATCAAATTCACTTTTTGCTGAAATCATTACAAAACTGTTACTAAAAATCCTATTTAAATCTATTCCGAATGTAGATTTTGTCTGCGAATTTTAAAACAATAATCTATGTTAAACATCTTGATTGACCCAAAGAATAGGATACCGAATGTACGGAATGCACCTGATATTAATATTTTTATGGAAAATACTGATGTAGGAACAGTCAGCAGCCAATACTACGAAAAGTATTGATTATAATTATTATTTCGACCAGTGTTCTCACTTTGACATACTTTTTGAGTCGGTTACATGCGAGAAGTCACGTAGCTGCTTTGGCCCTTCGAATAAATCCACTATCTTGCAATATTGTGTGTATGATAAAAATTATATCAACTAAGTACCTAAGCAATAATTTAATTTTAGGATATTGTTATGCCCGATACATAAACAGTAAATAAGTTAAAAGCTTACCCGGTTGAATGTAATGTCTACATAGGTGCTTTCTTTGTGAACTAAATAACTTAAATTATAAAACTTAAACTACTTTACATATCAGAAATGACAAACCACAATCACTTACAAAAATATTTCCAAGCGATTTTTTTTTCGGTTTTTGTGGTTAAAATTTAGTTTCCTAGTTGAAATATGGATGAACAACCTAAGTATTATGTCAAATGAACGTTTCGTCGGAATACTGGTCAAAAAATTTTAAAAAAAATCCAATGCGGGGGAATAGCCGAAACCTTGACTAGATAGCTCATAAATTAATGTACATCCAAGTGAGGTAATCTGAAAGTTCACTCAATCTTAGTATCTTTTATCCTTTGTATATCTTATTTGTTAGAGAGAGATAGTGAACTGAATAGTTTGTAAACAAGAGCCGGCATAACATTGTTATCGGTGAACTACGAACAGGCTGTACGCGTTTTATAATTAGACGAGTTTGGTTCGGACTCACGGTCAGTCGGTGCGCGGGCGTGGTGCGAGACTTCGACGCTTACTTCATTTCGAAAAGGGAACGCGAGTGTGCGCGCGCGCGTTCGTCAACCTCCTTTGTTTACAAACAACTGACGAATTTATTACAAAAATCTGTGACATTTATCGTGTTATTGAAACTAAAGGTAAGTTTTATTTATAAGTTACTTAATGTATTTGTTGATGCAATGTGTTTACGTTCTATTTTTATTATTATGTCATTCATGTGTTAAGTGAGTTATATTAAAAATGTGTCTGGTTTTACGATGTCCTAATATAACATGTACCTACAGATTACTACATAAATGCATGTTTATCTTTATCCATGCTGTAAGCATCGATTATTACTACATTACATTGATAGGTTAATAACATAGTTACTTACCTACAAATTATTGCATTATAAGATACTTAATTGTAATTGCTAACTACTCACTTAACTAACACTTTATTTCATGTTAAATTTGAAATGTTTATTTAATTTATTTCACAAAAAACCTTAAAAAAGTGAACGAAACGCAAAAGTCAAACGCTTTTTTTATTGATAATCGGAAGATAATGATAATCGGAAGATAAGTGCGTTTTATGAATGACAAACTGTCTAGCTCAATGGGTCTCTTTTAGTGGTCGTTTTGCTAGAAGGTACCTATTTAAAAAAAATTGTTAATTTATAAATAATCTAGGTTCTTACTATCCTACCCACTAAATATTAACTTAAAAGCATAGTAAGCTGCAGGCATAGTACAAACAAACTGCTCTTATTAAATTACCTAAAACTATTATGAGAGGCAAAGTAGGCAGATTTTTTTTTCTACCAATAAGACGCAAAGATTTTTTATGCGGATATTTTTTAATAGTAAGACTCATTATGTTATCTTAAGCCTAAAAAAGACATAACAGTAAACTACTTATTACATAAGCGATTATTTTGAAGATAAAATATTCTAACAAGATTTGGCTATGTATATAATAAATAACCATTAATTAATTGCCATTTATCGAAACGCAAAGAAAACAAAGATTTTTAAGATTCGTCTTTATCTGAATTTCAGCTTGTCTTCTTGCGGTTTGTTTTTATATAAAAGCATAGGTCAGCTTTGTTTATGTATTTAATTACCGTATCAGCGTCAGATGGGTCATAGTCATAAGTAATACTGTAGATAATATAAAGGGTTAGTAACCCATCACAATGTTATAGACTACGTAATGCAGTAAGGTCGTACCTTCGTGACCCTTTATCAGCTTGTAAATAATGTTTCAACCAATTGATATGCAGACTTTGCAGAGAATGTATTATACTGGACAAAGAAACTGTAATTAAACTTACCAAACTCAAAAAGTGCTGCCAGCCTTCTGGGCACGTTCCCCGCCATTGACAAGGATGACGATGAGTTCTTTGACGCCTGTTAGTTTTTATTTATGTAAGTTTTAATTTTATTATAGTTAGAGTTTGTTCTTATATTAGATTCAATTGTGTATAAATAAATAAATAAACATAAAAGTGAAATAAGAAGTTTGAAGCACTTTTATAACTTGCATTTGCTACTTTAAATAAAATTGTCACCCCTTTTTCTGAAATCTGTGAATTTGATATTATTTAAATCTCTCAAACTTTTGATAAGCGACTGTAGGTACCTACTCAGATATTTTCAATAACTAATCAAAGGATTTTTCATGTTTCTGCTGTATTATTAATTAAAACTTAGCTTTTTAAATACCTAGTTATCAAAAATAGGTTTTAATATTGAAAAATATACTTTAAAAACAACTTATTTTTATAGTGATTAACAAAATCTATTGTCGTTCAATGAATTTAATAAAACCTTTGGTTTCGTTAAGTTTTCGTAGTTTATTCTTGAATTAATTCGAACCAGATACAAAGAAACAACAATATAATAAACAAACCATTATCTTCATTCGTCATACCTTATTGGTTAAGTAGTTTTTGAGGAAAATTGTAACAGACAGACTTCCTTTTAAGGACGCGTAAGCCATCTTTGATGGATACCTTGTTGTCTTGTTGGTAGAAATAAACGTTTAGGTCACTAGAAAAGGTCCTAGGTATAAACAATATAGCATAGATCGGTCTACTATCGAATAAGATTTTCATCATCTTTTGCAGTGAATTACGTAAAACGATTAATTGATTATAATTAATAATATTGACCTTTGTGTGTTGTAACAATCTTGATAAGTACCTTATCGTTAATAACATACCCGCAGATGGTTACCCTGCCTTCAAGAGAGACCAATCGAAGGAAACACATAGATTGAATATACAAATCAGAACTGCTAATCTTGGTAAAAAAGCTATGCGGTTTCCAACTGTAGGTATTAATGTCCCGAGTTTTTTTTTGACTACTCTAAGCTGTCCCATTGCTAGGCAAAGGTCTCCCCTAGTCCTTCCATACAACCTTATCCCGCACCATCCCGAAACAACCCTCGCGGTATGTGTCTAAGTCATCCCGCCATCTCTTCCTGGGCCGGTCACGAGCGTCGTTTTCTGTCAAACAATATAAACAATATTTATCTTTGGTAATTATATATTGGATATGTAATTAGGCAAAAGTAAATTAAAGTAAGCATTCTATTTTTGTTATTCTACATTAGCTAATTTACATCCTTAATTAGTTTAGTTATCTCTAATCATTGACAAACAAAAATAAGCGTGATACTACTCGCTTACCAGATTTAAAAGTTTAACTCTCTCTATTTAAATACTGGTCAATGATACATATATAACATATTTAATACAAAAGTAAATCTCGGCTACACATTGGTAGTTTATTATAAACTTATTTATGAAATGAACAAGAAATTATTACCTTTTATCAGGCTATAACAACGTATTATTATTCTGTATTAACAGCTTTTGTCATGCCGCTGTAACAACAATGGCTAAATAATAATAAAATAATGATTTTATATAGAACGCTGACTTTATTTCCGTGAAGCGTCTGCGCTTTGTTTATTAATTGATGACTCTTTTACATAATAATACCGAATGTAGTTATTTTTATTATAATTTAAAACAAAACTTTCTTGTTTTCAATTTTAATTTATGTACAGTCTAGCTTTTGCCCGCGTTTCCCCCTACGTTTGTTTCATTTATCGCGGCACAAAGCTTAGCTATGTCTTTCTATGATCCAAGCTTACCCCATGCTAACTTCATCAGTTAATCCGTTTACCAGTGAAAGCAAAACTGTCAAAAAGATACAGTTACTTGCATGCTTATACAAGTAAGTAAGTTCATACTGTAGTCCTACGGTATCATTCTTGTGACCAATACAACTATTTGTTTAAAAGACAACAGTTAATTCTTTAAAACGATGGCACAGCAGTCGAAACCATACAAATCGTGTTGAGCATCGGACAACAGAAGTTTCAAGTATAAAATATACTTACAAAAGAACAAAATTGTCTAATATTAGATCGTAAATTACGTAACATATTAAGTTTAAAACCTAAAAAGTGTATAATGTCGATGTTAGTATCATATTGATAAACCCTAACATTTAGAACAAACGCAAAACACAGCATAAGTAATTGTTACTCGAGTGCTATATTATCGGCTCGTTTGAACGAGTTCCGGTCTGAGCCAAGTCGGAGCTCTTGAGAGCACTTTCAAACAATGCGTGCATCAAGCTCTTGACCTCAGAGCCTGACGAGCCCCTTGAGGTGTTAATCGAAGCTCTTGGCGGCCGATATCGGCGTAGTCGCGAAATAGTGAGCTGGATCACGTATAGGTCCATGCTTATGAACTGAACTGAAAGAGAAAAAGATTCAGTTATTTTTTAAGATGGAAAAAAGCACTGTAGTTGTAGCGTATGGTGTAACGCGGTAATAAAGAAAAAAAAACTAATAATTAGCAGGAATTAGGGAAAAATTCTACTGTAAGGGCTACTTATTTAAACTTTCTAGTCTAGTCTAGTTCTCATTTCGCTATTCTTGGGTCTACTTATCTTATTGATTCAGTTTCCATTTGAAAATATGAACATTTTTAAATACCGACAATATAGAAACTTGTTTAAATATTAAAATTGTATCAGAATTTTCGTTTTTTAAACGTTCTTGTTTTGTCATAAATATCCACAAAACGAAGTCAATGAACGAAAACATTATTTATTTATTTTGTTCCCGGTGACCGTGTTTTGCTTCATTTTACGATTGCCAGATGTCTAACCTTTACAAAATGTGAACAATTTACTTACTGATTTTGTTAATAATAGTGAAAAACGAGTAAACTGAAAAAAATTAAGCTAGGGATATTTTTCTCGTTAAGAAGATCTCATACTGAAATTCCTTACTCAGAGATATTTTGTCTAAACATTGCCCTTTTTAGTATTAAATGTCTAACTGGCTGTTGGTTAAAATATCACTATAAAGATACGAAAGAATAACATTTTGGCGATGTATGTCGGTTTGTATTGAGACAAATCAGTGCAAAGCAAGCGTCACACGATTATTTTTAGTCTTACATTGCTCATCTGAACTACTTTCTGAAATAGATCCACAGAATGCAGTTAGCAACGTATTCTGAGCTGATAACCTTTATCTTTGTTTTTAATTTAGCTACGCACACATGGTTTATTGTACTAATAAAAATTTACCTGGCAAAAAAGGTATATGACTGATAGGTCATTCAGTATTTTATATCAATGAAATTCCAATGATGGTCAATCAAATATTTCACAACATTGATTCAGAATCAGTAAAATATTAGACAACGATGAGCTTTTGGCGGTCTTCCCCAGCTGCCTCTTACAATTGTATTTTTATTAACTAATGACTACATCAATAAGACTATCCAGATAATAATCTGATTGAATCACATATTGTGCGGATGTGACAAAATAAAGTTTGTCTGATAACTTAACCTAGGATTAATTTGACATATCAGTGAAAGGCAAAGCTATCCCCCACTCTCTTGGCGTTTTTGCTCCAGTAAGGAGCCTCCCTGTTGGTGTTTGCGGCACTGCTTTCTCGCCTGGTTTTCAGCATAAGGAAAGGGTAAAGCACTCCGGTGGTTTTATCCGGTAAGAGTCTGGCATTCCCCGGGGCGAATGAAAGTCCATGAGGTTTTCCCCGGGTTAAAAAAAGGGTAATTTGACATTCTCATACTTCACAGCAGTATTTCTTATCTGGGCTTTAAAACAGTAAACACAGTCATAACCTACCTACAGAAATGCATAAAACTGCAGTAGACTAACAGATAGCGCTAGGCTACTAAAACGACCTATGTTAACACAGTGTGACCTACACCCAGACGGTATCTATAGGTATCCGTCTATTTTTAGATGCCATGTCAATTGCTCCATAAGTTATCTTATCTTTCTTTCGATCTATCTATATATATCTATCTTATCTTTCGATCACTTGAAAAGGTTCGTTGTTGACATTAAATTATCTTTTTCTGCACGTCATGGATCTAAATGGCCCAACCTGGAACTTTGACGTAGGTATATAATTTTTCTTTTTAAAAAACTACTCTTGGACTAAGCAATTTAAACCGAGTATCGCTTCGCGTTTTACAAACATTCAAATCACTAGGACGAAGAAAGGTGTTTTGCGCTTTATTTAAATATTTTTAGAACAAGCATTTGTAGATAACATGAGTACTTTTCCCATGCGGGAATCGAACCCGCATCTCGTTATGCACAGTGATTATTGGCATGGTGACATTTTATGACTCTGCTACCCGTGCAGTCGAAATATAGTGGTGTAAATTAAATGAATATAATTTTGAACGACGAAATAGCCTTCATTTGTTTTATGCTATGCGCAAAAGGTGACAGTTCCCTCTATCACAAAATCTATTTATATTTTCAACCTTGAGAGCCTTTTTTGCTACCAAAAATATTAACTATCTCATTAACGATACTACAATCAACTATATTTAGCGGTTGTAATTGTTTTTTATAGTATATACGAAATAAAAAATGTCTTTGACTACTGTAGTCTACTTTTTGTCTCTAGTGGTTACTACGCCTTTTTAGTCGGTATGCGCGCAATGTGACAAAACTAGGTCCAGCAACAAAATGGGTGACAATGTGGCTGACTGACCAGTTAATGTTTATTAATATATCCCAAACCAGTATTCAACATGTAGGTATAAATTAGTTTTTTTGAATTCCATTCAACATATCGTATCATCTTATTAACGGTGGCATATTAATAAGTATGGTCATTTTTCTCCTTTCAAATAGTAATTAACAATTTAATTTAAGCTAATCATTATTGGGTAAATAGAAATACTAATAAAGATTAAGCGAGCCAACAAATTATGGTAAAATAAACAACAATAATTGAAACAATTTCTCTAACTTAACACTCATTATGTTAATGTTAACTTTGTTTAAACTTACAAACAAAAATATTTATTTTTCCATGTCATTAGTGGTAACAACATTTGTAATGGTAATCTGCCAATCGTTACGGCCATTATCGATGAATTCAATTCTATTGGTCATGCATTAAATACTTGAGAATTTTTCCATCTTTAAAAATAAGTATTTACACAAAATAAAACAACAATACACAAAATATAGGGTATGTGTCACCTTCGTATGAATTATATTGAAGTGCAATCTAAACAACCTTTAAAAATACATATTTTGTTGAGACATAATAAAACAAGAATATACATTTTCTTTTACGGCGCACCTAATATTTAATGGTTAATATAAACATAAAAATATGAACATTATAAAATACAAATATCACCAATTTTGAAATGTCACATGATGATTATTTTCATTTTTAAATGTCAAATATAATATCATTGTCATTCATCTCGTTGTTTCGATCAAATTGATAAAAGTAGTCTCTAATAACAGCAATGATGACAGAAGAAGATAGCTATGTGAGAACCGATACATAGATACTATACATATACTTACATAGTGCCTAAAGACGCAAAAATAAATATAGTAGAACTAATTAATAACTAAGTTGTAAATTTAGGCAAGAACAAAGATTTATAATGCATTCATTACTGAATTTTAAAATATCTATATATTTTGAATTTGAATTTGAGTTTACCTATTGTAAGTTTATTACAGACTTAATTCAAAATGGGTATATAAAGATTTTAAGATATCGAAATTGTATAGAAAAATAAAGGTAGAGACAACTCGTAAAACGATAGAAACACTAATTTATTACCAGAGATGGTTTTTATTTTTTGGGAACGATTAATAATATGGACTCAGTTTTAATTGAATTCGCGTCTCAAACGTATTACTAGAATAAAATTATTTCTGAAATCAAATCAGCACATAATGATTGGCCTATTGAAATTAAACATGAAACATTTTCTTTGACCACATCATGTAAAATTTTGTTTGATTGTAGCATAATCAAGCATAATAAAAAAATCTAAGAAACAAGTTACTTTTACTTAACTATTAAAATTAAGGAATTAATTCAGGAGTTATATAAACCTGAAATAAAATAATAATATGTTTTGTACGGAAAAATAAATAACCAAGAAAGAATCATTTTCAGATCTATTTATGTTCTATATTAATTTCATTTCTATAAAAATCGTGGTTGAATTAACCTTGTCAATAAGTATGAAGATAAAAGGATGATAGCTGCTCGAAAAGACTGAAAACTAAAATAATCAAAGAATATAGCTTGTAAAAGTAGGTTACACGAACATATTTTTTGAAAGTCTACTGTTTTAAAGACCCCTTTTTTAAGTATCTGCGCCATTAGTAAGCGGAACTCTTTGCAAAGCTTTTTAGAGGCTTACAGTGGCATCGGTAAGGTTTGTTGTGGTAATTTTGTTTGTACAGTTTACAGGAAATAATGAAGTATCGACTGTTTTGCGGTCGAACAAGTTGTATAAAACATTGTTGAGTCACTGAATTTTGTAGACCATCAGAAATAATATTAAACTACTTCAAGAATTGTGTAGTAGGCGATGAAAACTTTTGTTGTCCTGCAATGGTCAGAATGATTGGTGCCATTCGTAATTTCTTCCTTCTGTTTTCCCCCTTTGTCTTCTTGTTTTTATAAAAGTTTTACCCTATAATTACTTCTGTTATCCTTAAGATGACTTATTCTGCATCATACCTACATATCGCAACTCATCATATTAATAAGAATCCTTTGGCAATTCACACTTTTATAGTGCTGTTATTTTTTTTTGCTTCGAAATCATTTCGAAAGATTGCTTCCGATGCTCTGACAAAAAAGGAAAATTCTTGTGTCTAATCAGTTGAGCTGTATCTCTCATAATTTAACTAAATCCTCCTTAGATTATACACTGCGCTGGCACCAACATGGAATGAATATGCACGTATTAACATAGTATCAGTTGTTTGTTTTGATTCTAATAATAGCCAGCGGATCATAATCTGCGCGTAGGCCGCGATTTGTAATCGATGTGTTTATAATCTTGAGACTTCTGGATTATTTTAATATTCCATAGGCATATTAAAAGATGAACCAATGTCAATGTCACTGCAGCCCACACAATATAGGCCTTTATGTTAATGGTGATATTGCCGCTGACTAATCTATGCCATATAGGTCTATAGACTCTTTCCTGATTTAGGTAAATGGTTCTATACTACCAATTATTTATTGTGCGTTAAATAAAACTCCCATCCATAGGGAAAATACGCACGACGAAAAATTATACACTTACCTACCTACTGGAAAACAAGCGGAACGTCATTAAATAGGTGTCCATTACACCACATTGAACTTACCTTCTTTACATTTAGTTAAGGATACATAATACGTAAAAGATGCTCCAAGAACATGATTGAACAGAATATAATATAAACATCAAACACTTCATGATTGCCTCACTTGTGATGTTCACATTTAAATTAATTTAGCTCGTGACATCTCTGAACCCAATAAATGGGATCAAATTACTGTACGGTACACTCTGGTAATGCAGGCGACAATTTGATACGTAGCGTATGGCTGAATACTTAAACTTCAATCAGTTTTAAGTCGCCGTTAAGTCTTATGCTGTCTCTGTCACATAGATACAGTCGCCTCTTGTCTAGCCCTATAAATATTGTTAGAATGTGCCAAGTCGAGGTCCAAAACCCGTAGGACGTGCTCAGAGTCATTAACCTCTACCAAAGTGGAGACAAACAGACCGTTGATTTTTGTAAATAACTAATAGATATTCTGTATTCAGGGCTGTCCAAACGGCACAGTTTGAATTATTATTTTAAAACTTCTCCGTTCTGCTCTGCTCGTTTCCGCTGGTGGAGGCCGGCCCTTTATCTTTCTATTGCTCTAGCTGGAGGCCGTTGTGGTTTTGCCAAAAAGTTAGTTGTAGAAGTCAAAGTCTGCACACAGGCTTACTACGGTAGACCTCCTTCAAATATTTTTAAAGGCATAAGGTAGCGACAGATAGACGGTCTTATAGTCTAGTATTCGGTCATCAACATAATATTGTATTGATACCTTATAAGTAACCACATAGATATCAAGTGATAACTGCGGTATACACACGTGTGCCCTCGACTGTACTGAATACGTAATACGGTGTTGTATTTCTATGGATTATCGTACCTATCGTCTCGGGTTTCAGTTCCGGTCCAATTTCAACTCACTATCGTATTTTTATATGATTTTGTAAAATATTTTAAATTGTATTATAATAACATCTAAGTTGCAGAATATAATAAAATGACTGCGACGAAATGCTGACTAGATTTTAGATTAAAAAGTGGGCGAAAGAACTACCCAAATAAGTAGCTATAAGTATAAAAAGTGATAATTTGTCTGTGTGTTAAGTAAGAATTGAACTTCAAAAGTTAAGTTAAGTCGCATGTAAAAATCGTCCCGACTTTTGTTAATAATTGTTAGTAGTAGTCGCCTTTTAATTCATTAGTAGCACGATGATATGAAAATAAGATGTTAAAAGTTTAGTGGAATGCAATAATTTACATGAAACTTTAGAATGATACCTAGTGCACAAATATGTAATACCTACTGTACAACAATGAGAAGAATGAGTCATTGATGCGGATCGCAGCATGTAAATTAACACAGCTTGGTAAACAAGACTTATGCAATATGCATAAGATAGATAACGTACTACATAGTTGATGCATTGATTGTTCATATATTAAAGATTTTTACTGGCGGTACATAATAATATTAGTAAAATAACATTAACAAAAGGCAAAGTATAACTGCCTCGTTGGCCTAGTGGTTTGACGCGACTGCTTCGCTAGAGGTCTTGGGTTCGATTACCAATTCGACCAAGGTGTTATTGGGGTTTTCTATGAAATTCTCAGTAGCAGGTCGGAGTTTGGATTTGTGCCCGGTTAGTGGCAGTAGGCTCGCCCTTATTACATGGGACCTAAACATACCGGCAAACTGTGGGTGTACATTGTTACACCTTTGCCTAACCCTTCAGGGAATACAGGCGTGATGGCATGAATGAATGTAATATAACTCTACATACGTACCTACTAAATTACGAAGAAACGTAAAAGATGATTAATATTATCATTTAGTTTGGTAATTTCTTAATTTATCCATTTGGTTTTGGTCAAGTATTTTAAAAACCTAAGACCTCAAGCTCGACAGTCAAATTCACATCACACGTGAGCAAGTGGTAGATGAACCAGTATTTAAATGTTAGAAGTTAAATTTGAATAACGAAGGTAAAATAAAATTGCCATAAATATCATAAACATTGACGTCAACCGCATTTAGATCTATTTTTGCTTGAATATATAAGTAGCAGATTTTTATTGTAAGTGTTATATGTTAAGTGCCTACATACAAAGTGAAGAATTTTATTAAGTTTCTGTTATTTTTATTTCCCAACCAGCCCTAAATTATCGTCCATATTGCGTTATATTGGCAATCGCCAGGTAAATTACGGTATTCAGCTAAATACTGAAAAGCAACTCCAATATAGCTTGGAAAAAGGCTATGTGGAAGAAGAATAACTCTAATCCATCATATTATCTTACTGGATCCATTACGAAATTATACCATTCGGGGATCGAACCCACAGCACGACGTTGACGCTGGTTATATGAGTGCGAATGAGTGGTGAGTATGTTACTCCTCGCCTCTAGGCTAATTTAAATTATATGTATTATTTATTGTGTAATAAACCGTTGACACTATTTCTCCATCTCTTGTCATCTGTATCACCTTAGAAACCAGTTATGTTATAAAATATTTTGAACTGGAATATTTTACGTCTCTATTTTAAGGCCAAAAATAGAGTGAAAAAGATTGCGCAATTAAAAAAAACCCATACAGGTTGTATGGCTAGTTGTATTGTATTTGATAATTTTTGGTGCTTTTTTCTGTGGAAAAACCAAGATAAGAAATTTTATAAAAAAAAAGAACCTAAAGTTAAATGAATGGGATCGTGACATTAAGTACAGGACCTACAGATAAAACAAAATGTGATCAACATAAAATTAAATCATTCATTTGATAACGCTTCTGCATTTCGTATTATATTAGTAAGGAGGAATAAGAAAATGAAATAACTACTACATCTCAACATAAGGCAATTCAAGTAAGTTATATTACATTATATTGATATATTGATGTCACATTACATTATATTGAAATACAGTGAAATACGTTTGCACTTAGAATGATGTGTTTTCCCATATTAATTTTATTTGCCGCAAATGCATGAATGCTTAAGGTTAAGAAACTCAAAAGAGTGCCTATGTCTTGTAGTTATCAATTTGTTTTTTTTTTTATGTTTATAATCTAGTATTGTTATTAGTCTGTGATTCTCTAAAGGAGTAAATAATAAATAAAGATTACCGTGTTACTCCACGCGAGAAAAATATTTTTATACTTTGATTTGATTTTCTTTGATATGGAAAAGAAAATTCGGTTAAACCAATCCATTTTAGTACTTATCAACCTTTCTTTTCTTACTGAAACTTTAATGCTCGAGAAAATTTTTGCGCATAAATAGCTACAGTAAATTTTCCACATTAATTCACTAAGCGCAAAATTTCTTTGTTGTAATTTATTTATTTCAAGGACTGTTGAAATTACTCAATACTTATTTGGAACAAATTTAATCATTTTATATTGTAGGGTATTTATTGGTCATGCACATCTGTTTTTCAAAACAATAGACTATGTTCCTAAGTTATTATTTTAGATGCACTTAAATATTTATAAAACAAAGTATCCGTACCTATGACGCATTCTTGTATTGTTTGTTTAATATTGTCGATAGAGGTTAGCCTTTTGACACCTAGAACACAATTCTAATTCTGGGATATTTCGCTTCTAAAAATATACAAAGCTTCAATCAAAGGTAATAACTTTACCTTAGACTGAAGCTTTGTACATTTTTATGACAAATGAACATAAGTATAAAATGTATTTCCATAACAACCTATTACGTTTTTTGTATAAACTGTAACAACATAGTACTAGTATGAAGTTACCCAATACTAAACCGGTATGGCGTACCTTCACCACAGGTGTACGGACATATACTTACATTAGACAGCCAAATACGGACGTAATCGTCTGTCCATGTGTCCGTATCACTTTACCATCATTTACCGAGCCTTTTCTAAACTGTTTTGGTTGTGGTTACCAGTCTTACCGGATTCAGCTGAATACGGTATTTTATATGGAGTGACTGCCTATCTGACCTCCACAGCCCATTTTATAGTTTAACACAGTATCCCATAGTAAGACTGGTTGTCAGAATTGACGTAATGACTGCCGAAGATCTATGTATGACAGCCGAGACGAAGGGGACTCAGTATGTTATAAATGGTCTGTCCGTATCATTTCAAATATGTTTCAAAAGCCTCATTATCTAAATACAAATATCGAATGACTTTGAACCCACTTTTAGGTTATCAAATTGGTGAACGACGACGTTTTTTAAGTTCATTGTCATAATAATAATTGCGTCAGTGTTACCCAGCTGTCAATGTGGTCTGCTTAAAATGTCGAGCCAATCAAAATATATTTACTATGATCGTGTTAATTCGAGGCTTGATTCATATAAACAATGTATGTGTATTGTATTAAACTGTTACATTTTAGAGAAAAAAAGCAAAAGACTATCTTTCTTAGTATCAATTAGTATGAGATATATGGTGGAACGGTGCTTTAATCAATTTATTATGTAAATAGGTACGTTATATTGCCAAGCTAATTTATATAAAGATGTACTGCCTATAATATATCTGATAAGTTCATTTTAAACGAGAACCCGGCTCATTGGCATTCTGGCATTCTGTTGGTTCTGTCTACAACTGGGCCAGTTAACTAAGTTGTCTAATTACTTCTGTACATAGCCCGAGGACGCATGACCTTTCATTTCCTGTATATCTGTAGATAGGTTAGTTATAGACCCAAACAAAACATTTGGATTTAGTGGTTCCAAACTTTGTAATTGATACCTTAATTACGAACGATTCTGGATCATTAAGAATAACTGGATACTTATAAAGTAGTTAAGATGGTACAAATTTGACAAGATGGTTTACCAAGTAAATACAGTAGGCAGAATTTGAAATTTTAATTTAAAGAACAGGTTTTGCAGCAGCGAAAATAAATGTTTATTTCAAATGCATAACATATTTTAAATACATATAGGCAGGGTTCAAGAAGTGGAAAATTTGTTTAAATTAATTAATGTCATTTCAAAATTATCCCTTTACATTAAAATGTTGACCGCTTAGTAAACAAACATGCAAGGGTCACCGTTAAACGTATGGACACATTAAATTAGCATAATAATATGTTTAAAAAGGAAAAATAAAAACAATAATATTTTAAATCGTCTCGCATTTTATTTTTACAATAAGATATTATTTACTGACAGGTCTTCACTCTTATGATTCTTGTTGTTATCGGTATCTTTAAACTTAATTGTACATGAATACAATTGTATTAAATCCTGTCACACATTGCTATAGTCTTATGGACAACATGTTTAATAAATATTTTTTTATAAACTTGTAAATATTATTAACTCCCGACCACCATTGCATGGAACATAAGTTACTAAACTTCAAAATAAACGAATTTACATAAAAAGGCATGTAATAATATTTTGCAGTCATCATAAAACCTAGTACTTGTAGCGATGTTACATCAAATTTCCATAGGTAGTGCTTATAATATACGTAGCTTACCTAACAAAATATACCTAATAGGGTAGATGAGAGGTGGATGTTATTGGCGAGGTGTCGTTCATTGTGGCGTTCTAGGAGGGAGGCCTTTGTTTAGCAGCGGACGTCTTCCGGCTGATGATGATGATGAGATGAGAGGTATGAATAGTCAAAATTTATTTAGCCCGCCATTTAGATAATCAAAATATAATAGACAATATGTCAAATCTATAAAAAGTACGAAGATAAACCGCTTTAGAGTTCAGGAGTCTTCAGAGCCTTGTAACGCCACTGGTAGGTACAATTTGTGCTTGAACGTGACGTCACGCAAGAATTGTACTCGATGTATCTTCATAATTCTAAATTATAAATACGTGTCTCATATTTTTTTAGATCTAAAAGATGGACATGTAAATTCAAATTAGTCATCATCCCTATTCAAAGTATTTATTTTCTGATATTTTACTTGGCGATCTCAGGTACTTATCTAAAACGAATTTTATATGGTTAACAAGCTTGGCTTCAGATACAAAATTACAAAGTAATACTAGGTATAATGATCACGCTTCTATTGTCTTACACCAGATATAATTACGCGATGACTCATTAATTTACAATCAATAATTTATGATCAATCCATAAAATAATTAAGTGAAGGTATCATTATTTTGTTACGTCAGCAAAGTTGTGTAACATACAAGTCAAGTTTAATGATTACGAACCGGTTCAACAAAATGAAAAAAGAAGATAAAAAAACACAAGGTAAAAAAAATATAAGAATGTCAGTAGGTTTGTTTAACAATAAAAGTAAAAGAAAAAAATATTAAATGTCCCTTTTTTAATTTATCTACATCTGAAACTCATGTAGAATCGAGAAACTCTCTAAATTCTCGGAAACAATTTGCAGGATTTTCCCGATTATCTAATCTTTCTGTTATGTAATAAAGCATCATTATTATTTATTATTATCATGTAATTGCATGTTCGTGGGTTATACGAGAGATAACAAGGAAAACAATGAAATAAGATACAATAAATATTGTAAATGCGATTCCGAGAGTAATGACTGGTTTAGATTATGCGAGAAAAATCGTACAAGTTGCAGTACATTGCCGTGTATAATCGATCACTTGCAACAACATACAGTGTAAGTGCCGCAGTGTACAGCAACTCGCACGATATTCCTCGCATCGTCTAAACCAGACCTTACACTCTGAAGAATCGGTAAGTCAGCTGACCAGGTATTAAATTAAAAGAGAGGGAATCCAGAAATAATGTTATAAATATATTAGTAGAACAAAATAACATATTAACCGTCGTAAATAATATTACCTTTGCGAAGATTCTGCTGACTTGTTCAACATGCTATAATATTTTATGCATGTAACCTGATATGGGTCAAAAATGTGTGGAACTGCTTACCTTAGGAACTTTTTTGGATTATAAACAACCATTTTCGCCACTATTCTTTCTTATTTACTTTGTGATAGTTACTTATTTTATGTCCGGTTTGATTCTTATATAAACACTTACATCGATAATATTAAAGTAAGGACATCAGAATTTAATAAAAAAAGCGGTGGTAGTAGGTATTTATAGAGTAGGTAATATTTATCACATACATCTTTTATATTATGCTTTTAAAAATAACTGTTAGCATCATGATAAATTACACGAGGCAAAACTAAGCTTCTTAGCTTAATAGTGAAAACTCAAGTGTAATGGCATGTGTATTTTATTGCTGAATAAATAATGTTGATTGTGTTGTGAAAGTCAATGTAAAGGAAGGTTCGCAACAAGTTTGGTTATCTCGATTGTCTGTTAAATAATTTGCAAATTAATTGTTATCATCTTACACAGGTAAAAGGAATTAAGGGCAAGTCTATTTAATTTCTTCTCGTTCCATTATAATAAAAGAGACTCCTTTTCAATTAAATAATTATGACTTAGTCACATACTGTACCTTGGTAACAAATATTCTGTAAGTATTAAGTGGTTCACATATTGGCCTGGTTTTCTGAAAAGTATACCTAATACGATTCCATAGCTTAATGCTCTAATAAGAAATAAGTAATCTAATAATCATAAATAAATTTTAAACCGATCTAAAAGGTTTACAGTGAGAAAAAGCACCTGCAAAAAATCGCGAATAACTGAAGCGCTACACCTTAACTGTCATCGCCAAAATTCTTGTTAGTCGCGTTCCAAATTCTTATCATGTACCACCAAAAATGGTGGTGATAATAAAACAATAATGTCTCAAACGATTTCCCCTGTCTTAGAACAGTCGCGGCCATTGTATCGTGAAGTGTTTACTATCGCGCGGTTAAACAATTAGACGAAGAAAACAGATTATTTGACAGATAAAGTGTAACTAGTGTACTAAAACTGTTTAAATCAAATATCATAACAAAGTGTATGATGTAATTATTTGATAAAATTAAATCCTTCATGTAAACAGTTTATCGCGAAGTTTGTTGATGTTTTGTGTTCGCTCTATTTACTTGAAATAGGAACGATAAGCATCGGTGTGTTGATCTAGTTTCCGATATGAAATGTGTCATGTTTAGAGTGAGAGTGTTTCTGTTTGCAAGGATTATGTTTATAGCGATAAAACGACGCCTGTCAAAGAAGAACAAAGAAATAAAGGTAAATTAGTAGTCAAATAATCATTTTCAAGGCTGAATAGATGATTAAAAACACGTTTTATAATTTAAAAACTCATCGAAAAATCTTTTGGCTTTGTATCTTACGGGAAGCAAATTAAAAAGTACTTATATTATATTAGTTTACTCGTGTCAAAAAAATAACAATCACACTAATAGGTAAGTCAACTGTAGCTAAAATATACATAATGTTGTTATTAAGGGAAATAAATACTTGCAAGTACCATTAGACGAATAAAGAGGTCACTTAATAGCATATTGTGATAATTATTAATATTAATAATGCCAATTTGATATGGCGCTAGTCCTACTTTTGAGATCAAGTATCTGTATCTTGTAATAAATTAGGAACTGCAGTTAAATAACATTTATAGACTATTAGACTCAAGACACCCAATGCACCAGTATATGGACAGCAGAGGCTTAAAAGTCGTCAGAGTTTCATAAAAAATGTAGAGCCTCCGGGTGAAGATGCTCCGAAGACCAAGCTCCAACTCTGGCTGGAGAGATACCCAACCTCACTGCCCATACCGCCATCCGAGAAAGTACCCCCCGGTAACAGGTTACCATGACCGACGTGGAAATCTTCATCTTCATCAATGAATAGACTCCGGAACCAAGTCTGTCGGTGTAAAGAAAATATGTATCGGTAGAGTTACAGCACACACGAGCCTTGTAAATGTAGTACCTCTCCCCAGACCATGGCTCATTGGCTGCTCAGCGTGTCCCACCACCTGCACACGCGAGGACCTGTACAACGCTACAGATAACGCTGTCCACGTGTCTGAGTACTGGTCCACAAAAATCTAGCAACTATACCAAAGCCTTTGATCGATACGCTAAGAAGAATAAACTTTTCATGTTTATTATATAAAAAAAAAACAAAAACAATGTGTTTATCTTTAATCATGATTCCATACAATCTAATATTATGTTATTTTAATCGGACCCACCAGTATTCGGATCAACTTTATCTAGCAAGGTCAAAACAGATAAAAATTAAAGAGGAGGTAATAAATATTGACTTCCAAAACATACGACATCTTATAGATTTTTTTTATACTTATTTTTGCTATTGAAATAAAAGACGCATAATTTTTACGTTCGTTGCTTTAATCAGAAAACTTTTCATAACTTCTAATTTTAATCCTGTTTGTATGGTGATCATTTAACCTTTTTATTTAACTTTTAAATGTCCATTATACAAAAATGTCTGAGGTTATAATTTAAAAGTAAAAACAACAACATTTTATACTTACCTGGAAAGTTTTGATAGGCCTCAACCAAACAAAAAACTCTCAACGAGGGACTTTATTCATGAGACACTTTCCAAATCTTTTTATACTTAGGTACTGTAAATATGTTGCACAGCTTGAGGCTTTTAAAGAGTAATATTGTATTTTTATTTATGAGAGGTTAAATAAAAAAACTTTTTAAATGAGTTTTGGCATACTTATGACTTTTTGTACCCACGTGGTCTCTTTCATGTTGCTATATACTTAGCTAGGTATAAACACTATTTCAACGCGTAGATTTGGAAGTTAAGATTTAGTATGAGTTTATGAACTACACGTACTGAACCGCTATTGAAATTTTTACTACATACATAGTGTTCATATTTCGACATTTTCTGCGGATTTTTAGCAATTTTTCTTTCATATTTTTTATAAACCGCGATGATAACTAAAAAAGCAAACATAATAATATGTACACCTATATTGTACACAAATAATGTGCACCTATATTGTTCAAGCCGTTCTTACGTATGTTTTTTTTTTACCAAGATGATTTGTTTCCTTGGTTCTAGGAAGAGCCACAGAAGACAATGTCGGTGATCCTGGATGCTATCGACCTTGAGCGGGAGTACTCCCCGAGCCGGTGGTCCACCAGGTTCCAGACTGCCACCGAGGTGCTGCAGAACCATGTCAAACATGTTACAGCAGGTGCTTTTAATATTAACATTCTTACTAGACTTTAGAAAGAAGGAAGGTAAAGAAAGAAGGCTTGGAAAGCATAAGACATCCCCATACAAAATCAACTACAGTTTGTGCGCTGTAGCATGGTGCGGGTGACAGTTGTCAGTCATGTTTCGTGTCACTCTTGAATGTTGCTGCGATTTACAATTGTGACCTTAGTATTTCAGGTGCACCATATTTGTAATATATTAAATCATTAATCACGGTTCTTAGTTAAATTAAACCAACCAGAATGTTCTAGTTTACAAATAAAATTTAATTGGAAGAAAAAATAAGCAAAGTGTTATGCGTATAACGTAACGCCAAAGACTTCTTGAGTGATGCGATGTACTGCTACGATGAATATATCGATATTTTTATAACTAATAAAAAAGTACATTTATTTCGTCTTAACTCATATCAGAGTCAGAAACATCTAAATTGTGACTCAATTCATCATCTGAATCTGTAACTGATATTATTAACGATGATTCCATAAAATCACCAATATGGATATCACGATCGCAATCAGACATAATGTTTATGATAAATTTTATATTCAATAATATATTTTTTTAAATAATTCAAAAAATAATATAAGATACAATTAAATTTAATGTTAAATTATTTTTATAATAATGAAAAAGGAAATGTGATTTTTGCTGTGAAAAACGTGATCGATAAAAATGACTTGCATAACGTTACATCCTTAGCCATGTGATACTGATAGATTTCAACGTCATACTGACAAATGCCACCCGCACCAAGCTACAGCGCACAAGGTATAACTAACCTGACGATACTTGTTTGTTTTATAGGCATTTTTATGAGCATATTAGACGACCTCCATGGTCGAGGCCATTCGACTGACACCTTGAAGTGTGTAGCTACTACTACTACTGGCCACACTTTGGTCTTCAAGGTATCGCCAGCTCTGTGGTCGCGCGTTCGATCCCCGGAAGGGTTCCACAGAAAAGTAATTTTCCACATTGTTTCGGTGCAGGTCGGTACTTGTAGTACCTTCGTTGTCTTTGGATTACATAACAACTGCTTTAAGTACTTGCTCTGGCAGAAAAGCAATGTAGTCCACATATATTATTAGCGTTATTGGCAAAACAAATACATATTATATGACAATAAGGTTCTTTTTTAATTGCAGCGAGCGAAGACGCAACAAACAACATTCCTCACAAACTGGAGATCGAATACGGATCAACGCCCGGACAGAAGCTCGACATACTCGGAACTGATCTACCAGACGGTAAGCTTACTTTCTATATTATATAATACAATTTAAAAGTTGTAACCACGACTCTTAAATCTAATCAACAACAAACATTAACAGCTATACTAAAAAATCTGAGGCACTTTGTGCTGCAAGCGCTACCTAAATGCCGTACTCAGATGTTAACAGTTACTTACAAACTTTCTTACTATTAATTTAAGTACCTAAGCCATTCAGTTCTGGATCTTAGTATAGATTTCATTTTTTTTTAGAACACGGTAACGGTCGTCTTTCTGAATCCCTTAAATCGATTTAAGTGAGCCAACTTCAACCGAACAACACTTCAACCGAAAATAAGTAATCTCCTAAGTAACACTTATCGTCTCTGAGTGCGCCAGTAAGTGCAACAAGCTAGCTATTTTGTATGCGTCTAGAAAACAATGTAATCGTTCATTTTTTGCGTTTCGTTTCGCTCGGTTGATCATGTAGATAATTTAATGTATTGCTATTTACAACAGTCTGCTGGATAACAAGGAAATGAACCGTGCTATATTAATTTCAAGGCTTTTGCACTTATGTTTTACTATTTTTTTCGTTGCTATACATCTACAATTATTTCATGTCTATCGTGTATGAGTAGACATTATATAAGACAAGTAATATCACATCTTCAAACGCCCAATTACTTAATTAAACTTAACCGGAAAATTGCTGTTCTTACTTGGATACAAAGCCGTCGTGAACAAAAAAAACACAACACATAAAAAAAGTGTAATTTCAAAAATTACATACTTCTGAATGTAATTGTTAACAACAATTACATACGATATATCATAATACATTTTTACAAAATAACAAAAGCCTAATCGCATAGGCATATGCAAAATGCATTGAATTGCCAACATTTTCTTATATGGCCTAGCAACAAGTTATCTCCTAAGATTAGTTACCTATTTAGTTTTCCTATTGAATTTTATATATGGCTATTGTTTAAATAAAATACCTAGGTATTCAATTACACATTAGTACCAACTATTGGTGTATTTGCACTTAACGTTACCTATGTTACCTTGGGACGCAGTGGGGTTGGTAATACGATAAAGAAATTGTAAGAAATTTTATAGCTTTCTTTATTGAGCTACAAATATCTACCTAGAATCAAAATTTGCTAAGAATACTAGTCCCTCTAATTGTTAGAAAATAATTTAATACATTTTTATATACTTACTGAAAAGACACGATAAATGTATTTGTAACTCGTGTATGTAAATGATATCAATGTGTGCTAATTAGGTTTTAATCTATTTGTAAATTATAGATAATTATAAATAAATTAGGACAGCACATTTTTAACCACCATCTAAATTAATCTTATGCAACTCAATCAATATACAAGCCTGAATAAATAACGTAATGCATAGGCAGCAATAAAATAAAATATATAGAGTTGACAGTAATTAACTTCATAGGCATATTTTTAACCGACTTCTAAGTGACTTACGTCAATCTACTCATTTTTCATTATTGCACAATTATAACATGCACAAAAACTGGCCTTGATTACTGCCTACTATCAATTTTAAGACAATGCATTTCTAACGTAATAAATATGTTACAAATTACAATACTGTTGATGTATTTGTATTATTATTTAATTTTAATGGTGTAAATTTAAGAATGTTCTATTCTATTCTACAAATTTCAAAGCAATTAATGTATTAAATGTAATAATCAAGAAAATAAAGTCCGTAACAATGATGTTAATAAGTTATTTTGTATTATACTTAAAATTTGAACATTTCCATGAAACAAATTGAAAAAGAAACATTTTAATATTTTGACGTCAAAAACTCAAAATTGTTAAGCTCGAGAGCAGGTTTCGTCTAACTATATAATACTTATATTGTAAAAAGGCAAGGTTTAAACAATTAAAGGTTGTCGACTCGAATTAAAATACGTCATACAGCCCAGTTCAAAACAATATGTTTCCAGTCATAATTTAAAACTAACGCCGGCATTGTTTTAAATATATCCGTCAGATTTCATTCAAACAACTATACATTAGTGCCTAATGTAGAACAAACAAGGCCAACATATTATTTATTTTGTAATAGATGTTGAGATAATAATCTACCTTGTAACGGCAGAGATACATGCAGAATTTAGTATTATTGGGTATGACATTTTTTTGTGTCGTAAAAACAAAAGACATTATATATCTATACTCTTATTTTATCATACCATATTGCACTTTCTCCGTCCATAAATCTGTTTTACCTCATATGAATTAAACATTTTCCATGCTCCTATCAATCAACCAAAATATATTTACAGGCCTAGCAGATCCAGGGCTTGAATATAACTACTTAGTTTTTTTCTTGAAATTTCATAATCTTACAGTTCCAGATATATACTAAATGCAAAGAACCTTACAGCCGTGAAAGGTATATAGTAGAATACGTTTTGTGGCACGTTATAAAACACCGCTATTGGTGCAACAGATGCTCACTCCATATATTACGAGCGAAACCATAAAAATAAAACAATAAGATAACTGAACGTCGCCCATATATCTAACCTATCCCCGGTGTCGAGTTACATATCCAGAACATATCTTGTATACGATTCACACCTTCCGATCCGATAAAAAATCAGAAAAATTTTCAAGCTATTGTTCCGACTACACCGATAATACCCCGTAATTAATGAATACAATTGTCTGCACAAATAGCTAAGAACCTCAAACAACCTCTCGAAAACGTCAGCTTTCAAGCAAGAAATATCGCAACACAATCGGTCCATGCATTTAGTAGCTACGGTGACTCAGACAGACAGGCACACGTCAAATTTATAACACCTCTCGTTTTGCGTCGGGGGTTGTAAAATAAATAATATGTTCTACTGATGTCCTTAATTTTAGGTCGCATACCTTAAACAGGTATTGCATTTCATCCGATAATAAGTCGGATTGGACAGGATCGGAAAGTGTTAGTAATTTTTTTGCACATCCCAAATAAATTGGAAGAGGCAACCCTCGAATGGGTGGATGTAAATGATGCTACAGTTGAATTTTATTACTGTTGTTGATTAATAAAAGAATATTATTTCGTATTTCTTGAGGGCTTGCGGAGTACTCTATAATATAAGTACTCAGATGTTTTTTTCCTACTCGACCATTATGATTGAATATTGTTTTAGGATAGTTTAGAAACTACTGTACTACCGCTTCTCAGTCGAAGGGAAATTTTCCGTGGGTTCAAAGAAAAACATCGACGAAAGTTAGTTTCTGAATAATTTCTTAAACTAACAATCAAGAAAATTTCCATTTATTAGGACCATTACATACATTCTTGAATGTAGAACAGATCATGATATGTTTTTTGGGACATAATTGGAAAAAAGTTTGACCCCAATATCGAGGTATCCCAGAATATTATATGTACGGAAATTTCTCCCCACAGCCTGATTGGATGGTCCATTTTAGATAGAAAATGAAGTGTAATTAAATTTCAAATTGACAGATTGTAATCCCCAATCGTATTATGACGAACGCCAAATCGAAATCATTGATTTTGAAATATATTGGAATATTATATTATGAATGCCAATTAACAGTTAGTAGTGCGTAATGCGTTAATTAGTTAACTGCGTTATGATGTGACAAATATGCATGGTTATGTCAAATTGTATGATAGATAATAGTTTAATGTTTATGTTTGTTAAATATTATATTTAAGCTATTAGATAAATAAATGTACCTATACTTTATCATACATGGAAATTCAAAACACTTATAAAGTGCATTTGATCAGATAAACGTTTTTCCTTTAGCCCTTCCCTGTATACGACAACTATGGATATTACTATGCCAAAAAAGCGCTTGTCATTTTATGTACCTACTCGTACTTGGAGTCTCTTACAAAAGTGATCAGGTATATCAATTATATGCGAATGCCATGCATAAGTTACGTCCATTCACCCATTATATTTCTACTATGTTCATTGCAGATGCTCCAATCCTGGTGTTCATTCACGGCGGCTACTGGCAGGAGCTGTCCCGGGAGGTGTCTCGGTACCCCGCAGCTCCCCTCTACAAGCACCGTGTAAAGACCATCGTCGTCGGCTACGACCTCTGCCCCAGCGCCACTCTAGTCGAGATCGTCGGACAAATCCGAAACGCGGCGCGATTCGTGTTCGAGTACGCAGAAAAAATGGGATCCAAGTAAGATAACCTACAGTGATAATTGTAATTAAATGACCCGAAAACAGAGATAAACTGGACGGGCATAAACAATGAGAAATTGCGATGTTATATTTGGAATATAAAATATTTTATTTCTTGCTGTGGTTGTAAAATTTTAATGCTCGGCTTCAAAATTTGTTTCAACGCTGAAAAATAAATTACAAGGAGCTATATGGCTAGAGCTATCTAGTAATCCTAAAAACATGTTTATCCTTTACATAGTTCATTTTTTTTGAAACGATCCTTCCGTTTTTCTGTAAGAGGCATATTTAAATCTCTATTTCATAAATTTCAGAGGCGTATACTTCGCGGGTCACTCAGCAGGCGCCCATCTCGTCGCAAAGCTCCTTTCAAGCGCCGACTTCTTCGAGAACACGCCGGGAGCGCACCGCCTGCAGGGCGCGTTCCTCGTCTCAGGGGTATACGACCTGAGGGAACTAGTCCACACTTCTGTCAACGAGGCCATCCAACTGCCAAACGAATGGGCCGTACCCCTCTCCCCACAGTTCGACGACTACGCACATTTACAAGGAAGAAGAATCCGCTTATACATACTAGCTGGTCAAAACGACAGTCCCACCTTCAAGAAGCAATCACGAGAGTTCTACGAGATTTTGCTCAATACTTGCCTCATGCAGAACATGTATTTAGAAATTAAGGATGGAATGGACCACTTTGATATTGTCGAATGCCTGTCAAACGATGATAATTATTTAAGGAATCTGTTGATACATGATGTTCGCAAGCATTTGTTATAAAATCGTTGTGACTGTGTTGTGGTAGTTGAGAATGAGATTGAAAAATTTGATCGAAGAAAATTGTTTTGTAAGGATTAGTTTGTTAAAATCCCAAATTCTATTTACAAGGATTTTAACAATTAAATGAAGTACATTATTGTATCCTTAAAGGGAATCAGGGTCAAGATTTTGCATGAAGTTTAGATTGCTAGTTGTAGTTTTAAGTTTTATAAACAATCAAATAATATTTACATTTTGATACCAAAACGATGCATTTTGCGGTTATCAGTTATATGATCTGTTAGAGGAAGATCGAAATTATTTTAGTGAAATAATAACATCTAATAGATTAAAGTAAAGGCCACTATTTTCAAAAATGTATTAAGTACAAGATACGATGCAACAAATTATTGAATTTAGCGTATGTTCTTCAACAATTATTTTGTTATTATGCGTTTAATCCATAATGTATACTAGTAGATAAAGAATGTATTTCGTAAAGATTTCCGTGCAATAAGAATAACAAAATTTTCATCGAGCATATATTATTTTGATAATTATTAGTTAAGTACAAAACTGTTGTATATTTACTCTTGATATTACATTGGTTGTTAAAACCTTTATTATCATAGATACGTGAATGTGCTCGAAATAAGAGATGCGGTGAAGTAAATATAGTTTTATAACTAGTCGTTATAATAGTCTTTAAAGTCATGTTTATGTTGTTATTTAACATAATATTATATTTTTAATGTTAACATACAATTATGCTTAATTGTACGGCCAAGCATGGAACAAACATTTGTGAATTTATCAAATGTTTGTCTTATGGAGATGAAAAATTGGGTCGATAGCTCAGCAAAAATAGCATAAATTTTTATGTTTATTATTACATGAATTGATCAATGTAGTTGGTAAGTTTCTTTGTTGTCCATGTATGTTATATGCAAGAATTAGATTAGTAATGACACTGAGTAAAGAACAAATGATACACTTTTATACATGATGTCGGTGGTTTTATTCATTTAACATTTTTATTAAAAAAATTTGCTTATTTTTTATCCACACAACTGTGAACGAGAATTGCTAATAAGCAGTGTTAGATATTAATTAAATGAAATTTAATTAGTATTTTTTAGCTGTTGAGTTCTTTCACTTTGCTTAATTATCGCATTGAAGTATATTTAATTTCTAGGATTTATTCAGAATGAATTATTAAGGGTATAAATCTTGCTTTAAACTTTAGTATGCATTAAACTTTGCACTGATTAATCAAATTAGTTAGTAACGAAAGGGTTAGAAGAAACACTAATTAATTAATTTACGTTTATTTGTAGGTACATCGATCAGTCTACTCTTATGGGAATTAACCACTGATATTTAAAATAATATAAAAAATCAATAGGGCCAAAAACCAAAGAACAGCACCAAGAAGTCATTAGACTACTTTATTTCCTTCTTCGGTTTTTTAGAAAGTAGACTATTAAGTCTACTTTCTTGAATGTAATTGTTAGAATAGATAATACTACTTTTTTGAAAATTTAACGAGTTTCGAAGACTTTTTAAAACAAAGTCTAGGAGACGAAATGAAAGGCTTAGGAGCAGTTTTATTCAACATAAGTTACTACAACGATACCTTCATAAAAACTGTTGACACTTTAAATATCAGCCCGCAGTGCTGGCACCTACAAAGCTCGTTTACAGTTCGTTAAGTATGCTTTATGTCCCTTTACTTATTTCGTCTCTTAGCAAATTAATCCTTATTCACGGGTCGCGACCGCTCCTTGACGGACGGATTAGTTCCCAACCAATTATTCCCTTTGATCTTAAAGTTTAATTGAATTGAACTTAAACATATTCCGGATGTAGTTTGATTTCTTTTCATCTATATATTTCTAGTTAAACACATGAATTAGAAAATGGAGTTGGAATTGCTTCACTCTACAAATTTGTGGGTACTAATCGTGTTTAAAAATGCAATTACATACAAAAAAAATTTGTGAGCCCTTCTTAAGTCTAGGACGATTATTAATAAGATATTTAAAACTATTCTCATACGTTGAGAAGTCAAAGAGGCAGCTCGCTAGAAGTAAAATCTTTTTTTAACCTGCCGTTTTATTTGGCTCGTGAACGTCTAAACATTGGCGGTATTAGTAAATAGTTTTACTCCTGTTAGTTTTGTGGTAGTTGTGAATGACGAAACTTTGTTATTGTTACTGGTTCGGGTCTGTGTTAACTTGTTTGAAACACAACTCTTTATTGACATTCTAAAGGATAACTCGTGAATTCTTTCTGAGTGGGTGAGCTCGTCTGAAAAAGAGAAAATGCTATTTTGAAGAAAGAAACTCACACAAGCCACATGGGTAAGTACCTTTTCGCATTTTTAGGTTAATAATAATAATTAATATAATAATTCGACAGTGTAGTCGATAAAAATATTTATAAAACATAACATAAAACATTTCATCACGCCTATATCCCCGAAGGGGCAGACAGAGGTGTACCAATGTACACCCACAGTTCGCCGATATGTTTAAGTCCCATGTAATAGGGGGCGAGCCAATTGCCACTTACCGGCCACAAATCCAAACTCCGACCTGCTACTGAGAATTTCATAGAAAAACCCAATATCACCTTGGTCGACTCGGGGATCGAACCCAAGACCTCCAGCGTAGCAGTCGCACTTAGCGCCACTAGGCCAACGAGGCGAATATTTATCGACGCTAATATATCTTTAACATTTTAAGCGGAAACTGAACCCAAAAAAGTTATAGTTAGTGTATTTTCTTTCATATATGTATCTAGGTACCTACACAGCTGTATATAAGCATGATAAAACTAATAGTCGGCCTCTGTTCTCAATATCTTAGGGAAACACAAAAGAAAGTACTTACGTGTGAATATTATGGCCCTCTGGTCTTTGTGGCTTGCTCACAAAAACTTCGGAATGTCGCCCATGATCCCACAAAGCAACGAACCTTTTTACTTATGTCGGCTATAATCATATTTTGGTAACATTTTGTGGGAGGTAAAATAAGGTTTTGTTGGGAAAACGGATTTATTTAAAATGTTTGTAGGTGCAGTGTTATGTCCTACATGATTCATATTTTAACTCTTGACCTACTTGGTGATATGAATTTAATAGGAAAGAGTTAAGCGTTGTTTTATAAATTAAATTTGTGGGCGGTAACGCGCTTTTAGAATATTGTTTACAATTGTTTTTAATACACAAAAAGTGTATAATTATGTTATGTGTTTAAGGTATTTTTAAAATAAGTGTGACTAGCCGTGCTTAGGTAAGTCTAGTTAGTATGTTGAGGTACGATGTCTGCACTGTCGTTATTGTTTTCATGTTCGGTCTTTCACCAATGTTTTGGTAAACGAACGAACGTCTTAAAAAAATTGTACTATTAGTGATCATATAATTATAATTGAATAATATGTGTGCACCGAATAGGCTCACTTCCAAACAAGGTCCGCCTACGTGGTCCGCTCCGCCCACGCGTAACTAACAGCCCAAAAGCAAGCGAATTTGAGTTGTTACAAATACTTAAGGACAAAACGGCCTTCATCCCTTATCTAAAGATATGCATTATAATTGAAAAACGTGACCTAATTAATGACGTCATGATGTTACTGTTGACAGTTTTAATCCACGGCGCAAAAAGAGTTGTGATGAACTTATATTGACGACCTCCGTGGTCGAGTGGCGTACGCACCGGTTTCAAAGTGTCGCTAGCTCTGAGGTCCCGGGTTCGATCCCCGGACGGGTCAATGTAAAAATTCACATTTCTACATTGACTCGGGTCTGGGTGTTTGTGGTACCTTCGTTGTATCTGAATTCCATAACACAAGTGCTTTAGCAACTTACTTTGGGTTCAGAACAATGTATGTGATGTTGTCCGCATTTATTTATTTATTTATTTATTATATTCGGGTATCGGTCTGTGGCATGGTAACCAAATTGATGTAGTGTATTTGGGCCTTGATCGCATATAATATTTACCTGAGGGCCTCAAAAAAACTGTTTAAGCCTTGGGCCGTTTGAAAATATCTGAAACAGGTTAATTAATCGAATTATATTTTGAATTTTCAATTAAGCTGAGGTTTTCTGCAAAATAAATGTAATTTCAAATGAACTTATATCAATTAACCTTTTGATATGCCGCAAGTCAGTAATATTGCATATTCCCTAGATATTCACCTTTCCACTGCCTCACCCCAAGGGAAGTAATTTAAAGGGACCTATTTATTTAAGTTATTCGACAACATTCGTACTTCCATCTCAATTCGTCTCAGCGAAGCTTTTACACCGGAGTTTATTTAAAAAGACAAATATTTACTAAATTATCTTTGCTGTGTACAGAGTAAAAATAAATTACTTATTCGGCGGCGAATAATCTCGTGGAAAAATGTAATCTTTTAAGTAATACTTTGTCTTAAAAGATGCTGTGAGTAGGTAAGATGTTGTGTGGGTAATCCTCTTCGTAATATAGACGGATTTGTTTGTTGTTTGTTTCTCACCAAATGACATTTTAAATGACGTCACTTTTCTTTTTATTGATTTAGTCCCACGTTCTAGTGCGTCAAAATAATAATGTTGGGAATGGTGGGTTTACTTAGAGAAGTAGTTTTTTTAAGACCATATATATTTGGCGGTTTGTTTAAAGTCTTGTCCTACTTCATGTTTTTTTCATTAGAAAACGGAAATGTCAATTTTTGGATAGTAGAAAAGACTTCATGAAATGACTGAATAAAACTGGAAGAAAAGTGACAGGTATACAATATTCATTAATCGGAATAAATAAGCATAAACGCAAAAAGCCACAAAACATTTTCACGAAAGGAAATTGACTTGAGCGAAGACCTATCATTTACAAATTTTCACATATTCAGTGCATATCTTCAGACTACATATAAAAGTAAACACAAGTTTTCTGTCACATACCTTTTATGTAGAAAGAAAGAAGTAAGTAATCTGCACGTATAGCTAACTAAATTAAGGGTAACAAGTTCTAAACAAGAGGATAAACGATCCGCAAACATCTGATACTTAATGACGTCAGAGCCAACCGATTCAGTTTGTGCTCAAGAGTGATTATGTTTTACCTAAGGCAGTATGGTGTATGTAGGCACATAGGGTGTCTGTATGTATGTATGACATGCAAAAACGGCCAAAGCTGGGTGACAGGTTCTAATCTTGCTGGAAGCAACACTGTAGATACCAAGCGAAAACAAATGTGATCAAAACAAGATCATATGGTTACCCATCCATCCATCCATCTAATAATTTTGACAAACGTTGCTTGACCTTGATTGACCATCCCTTTTATTTAGCCTCGAGTCCTTCAATGGCTGATATATTAAGATGGTATATTTTTAACTATGAATTCCCGCCATTTCTCACTCGAATGACTTCGAATGATGGACGTCTAAGCTCTCTTGTGCGGGGTAATCGAACCGGTTGTGTGGAAAATAATGCCTTAACTCGAAACACATCAATCTCAAGGTGCGAATATGAAAATGTATGTTTATCTAATTAAGTTCCCCTTTCATCTAAAAATAAAACGAGTATTTTACGACTGCTATAGCGGTTACAATATGTAAACGCAAATCGTTCTCAAGTCTCGTACATAAAATCACGGCCGTATCCCATGGGAATTCGCGGGGAACATGGATTTTCACTTGCAACGATTCACACCTTTTTCGATTTGCTCTATAAATTGTGTCGTTCTGTTAACAATAAAAATGCTCGTTTGGTTCGGCTGCTCTATAAAAAATAATATCACAACCTATAACTGTCATTTGTTTAGTGTCCTACCTACAACCATAGAATCTAGCATACAGTCTTAAACTTTATTTTTATTTAACTTGTCAGTTATGCAGGACGCACGTGGCCAGAAATCGCAAAGAACAGACAGGTTAGGAGGACGGAGGGGTAGGCCTTTGCTCAACCGTGGGTTCGATGTAGGCTATAAAAAAAAAACTTGAACCACAATAATCTTCACCGATTGAGGTTTTTCATTGTTATATATTGCACAAATATTTTTGAAAGTAGGATTCTATTATGGCCTCTTGGTTACAATAATAAGTAAACTGATTATTCCCATAAGATCGCAACCAATGCATTATACTTTCTGGTCCCCTGTTGAGTCAGCGTAAATTGGAAAATTAATCTAATCCCAAAATGACAGGTGCCATGATACTTAAATAAATTAAGATTGAACCTGCAATTAAAAGATTCAAGATTTTTTATGCTTTTTTTATAACAGTTTCGACATTTTGTAAAGGTCAGATTTAATTTAATTTAATGAAAACTTTCCTGCCAGATAATAGGTATGTATATTAAAACATGTTTTATGTTCTTTTGTCAGGCAGTCAGCTGTTCTTATTTAAATAGCTAATCGAAATCGGTATTTTTTTAAATTATTCTGAATTTTCCAGATGCTCTATTAACAATATTAAAACCGAATCAGCGAGATAACTAAACGTATCGATCAGTGTACACTAAGATTACGTTTAATTATCTCCGCTGGCTGGTTCGTACCCACGGCCTCGTGAAGGCTCCGTGTCTAGCCAGTCATGTGATTCGTATCCGACTATTATAGGCAAGACTAGCTCGGCCACCATGAACACTGCTTTGACACTGAGTTTACTATGTATGAACGCATGTACTCATGAAATAGGATTGTAATGAGTGTCAATTGCTGATCTGAGGAATGCGATCAGTAAACGCTAATCTTAATAAGCAGAAAGGCATAAATGACACTCATATTATATCGTAGAATATCTTCTTAGCCACAGGAAACAAGCCATTTATTTATTATTAGAAACCTTATGTTTCATTAATTTAAATATCTTTAAACATTTTAGTATGGCACAGTATTCAGAGCATAGAACAAAAGTGCGACAAAACCTACATTACAGACTTTACAGAATTTTAAAAAATACAGACTTTAAAATAACCTTGCCTATTATTAGGACCTGTATAATAATTCTAATCCCATTTTCACCTGCCTTCATGTTTTGTCTTCCTCATGATGAACTGTCTGTCATTAGGCAGATGGTCCACACAATGGCAGATGGTGGCTGGCTGGCGTGATGAATTCTTGGTTTTAAAAAGAAAAATTGTACGATTTGCGGTTAATGTTTTGAAAATGTGTTTATTTTTCCTTGCTTAGAAAAACAAGGCTTTCATTCAGGATCGTTTATGATCGTTTTTCAAGTAACAATATACTGCTAAGTATAAACACCAAAAGTTTTTCAATTATCCGAATTATTCCATACTTGCATTTGTTTCGCATTTAATCAATATTAATGCGATTTAAAATATCAACACGAAAATAATAAAAAAAAACATATTCAAAACCAATTGAGTCGTGCAAGTAATTTCACAACACATAAAGAATTTCATCAAAGTATCACCGTCCGAAATTACGCACTGAAAAACAAAAAAAATACCGTACGCGCGTTCGCCTAACTTAGGCGGCAAAACTGCGTACAAAGTTGTGCAAGTTACCGCGCGGTTAGGGCGGCAGAGTATCGCGCGACGCCGCCCGAGCCGCACACGCGATAACATGTAACCAAACATGCTCGTACCAACTTAACTAAAACTAAACTAACTTTACTAAACAACACTAAATATCTCCTACTTTAGTAATCGTGAGGCTGCGAAGCAATACTATAATCTCATGTTATAAAGTTTTGAAGTAGTTTTAAAACACCAGTATTATATTTACGTGTAGTAAATGTCGATATAGTTGTTGTGCTTACTGTCTACTTAAAGGTAAGTTTATTTTTATTAACTTATGTTAATTTTACATATTTTCAAATTTTAATTTATTTCAAACTAAAAAAACTCGTAAAATCATCCAAACGAACTTACAAAGTTACAAAACTTTACAGAAACTAACATTAAATAAAAACCTTATATAACCACTATCAAAAAAAAATGTTATCTTAAACTAGTATCACTTTTTCCATGTAGTTGTATGGTCTGTTGTCGCTTCGTTTAGGCGTAGTAAACAAGCGTGAATTCAAGGAAACTGCCCATTATTCACAGAAACAGTTATTCCGAGGCCCATGAACTAGTTTCTAAATGACCACAAATGGCACAGACTTTTAGGGACTCGTAAACATTTTTTATATGTCCCAGAGTAAGGAAAATATCCAAAGGTTCATTAAATTCATTGATATGACTAAAGCAATTTGTATTTTGTGATCCATTAGGTATCCTTATATTTCCGATGAAACATAATTTTAATAGGCTTCTTTTTTCCAGTTAAATAATGGTAAGAAAAATATTTTACCGAATTCCGATATTTTAATGCAATTCCAAAACTTGTAAAGAAATAAAAGATAATTGATCCATAAAAGTTAATTTTATAAAAAATACTCCTTATTAATAAGTTGTATGTTTTTCTTAAATATATTCAAAAATATAATTATAAAAATAACTAACATTGAAAACACAGGAAAGTCTTAATTCGAATTGGAATTTAAAGTTAAAATTAACTTAAAACTACCTAAAATCTTGTCAACTTATACTCATTATATATTAATCTAAGCTTATAACTTTCTAACATATAGAACCTATTTCTTGACTAACTAATGTATGACTATTTTCCCTGAAGGGTGTCATTGATATAAACTCAAGCTAAAGTAATATTCATACATATTTAAAACACTAACTTTTGGAGCTTCGCAACTTGACATTTCAAGTAAATTATGTTATACTCATTACTTGTTCTTTGCCAGCAAATAAATAAAAACATTTTGAAGATTCAATAGAACACAAAAGTTAAGTTTTTTGCCATCTAAGCACAACAAGGATAATTTTAGGAATTAACCTTATCAATAAGGAGATCTAGCTTTAAATGTTGGCAGGGATTAATAAAACTATGAGTCAACAATGCCAAAAAACATTTTTTTAGATACAAAGGGCATATCCTACTATTTAGTACATTTATAGATTTAAAAAGTGTAAAAGAATCACTTATAATTTACAAGAATTATAGTAGATTTCCTGAAATAAATTCTACGAGATTTTTGGGGTGCTACAGCTATTAAGCATTATTAAAACATGATGGTAGTTTAAATGAGCTACCATACTTAGTAATAATAATACATTATGTACATTAAATGTTCTATGATATTATAGATAAACTTATGTTACGGATCAGGCATTCCTCAAATTGTTGGTCAATATCTACAGAGTGTTACAGAAGGAGTTTGAAATTGAATTTTAATTTGAAACGAGTAAAGAGCACGTCTGATAGTCGTCGTTAATATTCTTTTAAGAATGAGTAGTAAAATAGATGTTACCCGTTACAATACGGTACACATTTTTTTACAGTTTGTGGTTTCAAAGCAGTCATCATCATGTGAACATTAAATTTTAATATTTTTGAACTAATTTCGAGTTGAATTTTGTAAACTGATTCTATACCAGATGTTCTCTTGACCACTTCCGGTATAGTATCCGTTATACCCATTTTTTTTTCTTTTTGTTAGAGATCTTTGCAGTTAGCCTGAGCGCAGGCTTTGACTGCTTCACCGGACTTTTGGCGAGGACCTTAAGGCCTCCAGCCAGAGCAATAGGAAAAACTAACTACGTTAGCAACGTCTACTAAGGGCGCCCCCTGCGGGGTTCGGACCTCGACTTAGTACCGTTATACTCTTTTGGTAACACCCTGTATGAGGCTGTGCTGAGTATCTAGCCATATATTTCTTGGAATGATCTCCCGAACAATCTGCATCATCAGTCTGCGCTGTTTGCCTTGGAATTTGTACCATTTAGTGGCTCAAACGTGTCAAGGTTTCCACTAACATTCAGGCGGTGAACGCAAACCGTCTGCAGATTTATGGCTTTTGAAATTAAGTTAGTTTCTGAAAGTTTTAAGCACTGTTACATGGTTACTTTGCTTTAGGTAACATAATTATGTTTGACAAGCCATTAATTATATGCATTTATTTAATCTTTTTTAGAAGTTTAATTAGTATTTTAGTGAGCAACTCATAAGTATTTGGGCTTTATACGACTTTTCACAGGTGTGTTCATGAAATGGCTTTTTAAAACAAAACTCATTTTACCACAGCGTTTTTTTGTACTAATTATTTACTGCCTGCTAAATTACTCAATAAAATGTCTGTACATACATTTAATTCAGTAATCACTGACAGAAAAATAAGTTATTAGAATAAACAGCCTGCCACGAAAACTATAAACATCAGAGACACGCCGTTGTTGCGATGCGTAAGAAAAATGGATTCGTTTCACATACACACTGCGACCACAACGTACAGATGTATCACCGACGGCGGCCACATATTACCACCGCCTTAGTTTACAAGTAGAAAATACTAAGCTACAAAAATACACTATTATACAGAATGATTGCGAAGAGATACAACCTCGCACTAGAATTATATTTAATCCCTTCTCGACCTCTCAATAGTTTATCTATTAACCAACCTATAAGTCTTGGCTTTAATTTTTCTCCAGAAAAGGCACAAGATCTTCAAAGACGTCATTAACTTTATAATTACCGCAATTATAAAGTGTTGCTACAGGCGTGCTTCGATGGCTGTTGACTCTTTCTGTCTCTACAAATAATATTTTTGATGAAAGAGATATTACATTAATCGAATTAGCCAGTTATCAGTGGCTAAGGCATTCATCAGTGTTAAAGATACTAATTGTTCTTCTTCCTTAGTCCCCATCGATCACTAATAGAAACTTTTTTTTATTTTATTTAATCGTTTTTTATTAGTGATCGATGTTGGTCCCTCACTGCTGAGAATCGCGACCACATGTCAAGCCCCTCCATAGAGGTCAGTATGGACCACTCGGTGCATGCCACCGACCACAGCCTTCGACCATCTCATAGCTACTAATATCACCCATATTACCAAAATGCAATTTACCTCCACAAATTTCCAGTACCTAATGGATTTTGGTCCATCAAAGACGAGATGACGTCATCAATGCTACTGCAATATTAGGGTACTTAAGTTAAATATTAGATTAGCTTTCGTAGCAATACTATACCAGATATAGATAGTCCATTAGTACACTAGGTTATTAATTAAAAATTGATAGATTATGTCCCAGTTTCTGAAAGGCTGATCAATTAATTTGTTGTCAAATCATCCAATCACTATTTGTGATTGGTTGACCAAAAGACAAACAATCAAACACAGCGTAGGAAAAGAGTATAACAAGGGACTGCAGGACCAACTTTTTGTTTTAGAAAGCGGGGGATAATGTAAAAAGAATTTAAAAGAACCATCATGCTACTGTCGAAACCAATAGTTTTTTTATTAATTTCTATGCAGTTAGCTCGCACACAGGCTTTAACTGCCAAAGCAAACTGAAAAATAAAATAGTTTTCATATAGGTACTCATTTGTTTTCGCGACAATGTTCGGAACAGTACTGCGTGGTATAACGCACTTAAAGCATTAACTTTTCTATACATTTATGATCCGAAAAATGCGAATACCAACTATCTAAATCCATTCAAAGGGTAAAGCTTTTTACTTTTAGTCATTTTCGTACCGAGCCATGTGACTGAATACATAATTTTATACATGACTATAGGTATCAATAAAACAAAGAAATTAAAAATGCATATGAGTCTAAGAATTTTCAAATCAAATCAATTTATTTTACATTCTAAATGATTATTGAAATACACTTTAGAAGTCCTTATTTTGGAATAGATTATACCATACAGACTACTTATGTGATCGTTTACCTAAGTATTTGAAATATGACTCAGTTTTGCACACTACTTAGGGCATTTATTAATACTACTATGTAGTATATACATTATATATGTAAGTTTGTGTATTTGTCAACATGTCACACTGAGAAAATAATATTCATTTCAATCTTATCCCGGTGTGGATGCTAATTCAAGAAGAGTCGTTCAATGTTTATTAAACGTGCAGCCTTCTGTCATAAGAATATCATTTTAATGTATGGACTATCTACGTACTACAGGTAAACTCAAACCTAACTATTATAAACCATTATTCACCATAATTTTAGGTGTTGATCGACAAGGCAACGCTTATCGAATAATAATTGTATGCCTATAAAATTGTTTCCAAAAACTAAAATTTGTGACATGTACCCGTAGGTGCGATGGTCTCAAACTCAACATAAACGATTATTTATAGTTATTATAGGAATTAAATGCTAGTTTCTTTCCATTACAAAAAAAAAGTATCGGGAAAAATAAATCAAAACTACATAGGTACACACTTAATTTTAGCCACAGGGAAAGGTCGAAACTACTGTCATTAATTATTCCTGCACTCGTCCAAACTTTGACCCAATGAAGTGTGTAGAAAAATAATCCATTCCACAATAACGTGACGTCATAAAGCAGTATGTATGTTTACATGACGTTGGCATATTGACACGGAAATGAATGCCCAACATCAATCATTTCGCCAAAGTACAACTTGATGGAAAAATCAGTCCTCTTTGATGCCTCGGCCTAATGCATTGCCCCTTCATTTCACACAATGTCGAAATGAAAAGACAAACTCGTTCTATTTATGAAATCTGAAAATATCTATGTGATAAATGATACGGAGTGAATATGAACGTGGACTTTAATTTTCAAAGCCAATCAACTAATCGGATTCCATTTTCAATTATTCATTCGGACTGATTAAGTAAGAAACAAATGCAATTAACACTTTTGCAGGAATTTTATGACTACAGTTTATTTTAGAAGCAGCAAAAAGTCGAATAAACTTTATTGCTTGAATTTTATTATTATTCACATTTATTTTGATTAACAAAAAATATCTTCTATTATACCAAAGAGGCTACACAGCATTTTGCTATTTGTCGCAAATTGTTATGTGGTACTCAAGCAAGAACCGTAAAAGTTTCATCAGTCAAATCCAGACGGTGACCATTAGAATACAAGGCCTGAAAATATCCTTGGTAATAAACCACAGCAGTTTCAAGAATACGACCTTAGGCTAAATTAGAAAATATGATTAAGAACTTTGTGGTGTAATCTTGAGGTCACAATGTTACGTATACATGTTTTTTTTCGACACCCTTCCGTGTATGTCTTAGGTGTAGACAGCTGATTGAGATTACAATTTTCCGAGTTGTTTGGAATCAATTTTTTTTTATAAAGACAACCGTGTACTATAACCACGTACGTTGAATACAGATGAAATTTAATATGTATAATATATTATAGCAAAAAATAAAAAAAAAACTATCTTTTGCACAATCTCTTGCCTAGATTCTTTGGTCGTTGTAATACCCCATGGAATACACTCCTTGGGGTATTAAAATATCCGGAAAAAAAGTATCATATACTATGTTTTATGTGTTTTTCCTGATCCTTTTATCAACTTGTATTGGTTTACGAGTTCAGTTGCGGTGTGCAACAAGCTGATACGCGATTATCTAATAGTGCACTAATAATGTTAGTAAAAGTGATTTATTTCGACGTATTTAAATGTTACATTGTCAGTTAATTTGGTTGGGGCTTTACGTACACCCACATTTAGCTGATCATTGAATTTAGTCGCCTGAGCGAGCCTGTCGATATTTGTCGAGAGTTCAGAGGGAATTATCTTTTCACAATGTTACTTTAGGATTTGACGTTGACTGGTTAAATTAAAGACGTGAAATGGTGCTCCAAATTTGAATTTCTTGGCTTCCAAAAATTTAGGTTTCATTTAAAATAGACATCGAAAACACAACGTACTTACATTCAAATTCTATTCATATTTACGTTTAAGTATAAGGACTAACCTTATAGTAGTATATTAACAAAAACAATTCCCTTGGGATTTGAGTTATCCTGCCTCCTATTTTGGTAGATCTCATGCTTGTAGCTCACAGCTGATCTCACTGACAGCTACTACGAAGCTTAAAAAAAATCTCAGCTTAATGTTTTTAAATTGGACGAACTGGAGGCCTTTGATGGGGAGTGTATGACCACGGCCCTACCCTGAGAGAAATGAAAGGAGGTTAGAGAGGCCTCTGCCCTGCAGTGGAAAAGCAATCGCTAGGAAAAAAAATGAAAGTATTTTTTTATAAGTTTAATATACAGCCCAAACGCCTTTAAAAAAATCTGTACGCGACGTCCCACAGAAAGAAACAGCAATACCTAACACACGTAAAATCACACCCTCTTTTTGTATTGTGGTTTAAAAAGAAATCGATTTCTTCAAGCGTTCATCAATAAACCAATTTGTTGTTTCATTGACCAGAAAATCGTTTCGGTGATTGGCGAAGCTTTTCAGTACAAAAGCGTTATGCTCTTAAACTTTGTCATCGCGATTCCAGGCTCATATGAGTGTCGAAACGAATCCCACTTGCTTGTCAAAATGAAATTGAGATCGCATATTGAATATTGGATTCGCTTCTAAATCGAGTTAGGTCTGCTATTGAATTTGACGAGTTACCTTGGATTTAGGAGTTAGATTAAATAATGCTTAATTAGTTTTTTGTTCATAATAATATTTTAACAATAAATCAATTTAAAACAATATAAATGGGCTGAATCAATAATAAGCTAATTTCTATGAAACAGAAATAGGACTGCTTTAATAAAAGTTTGCAGTAGATGATAACCCTTCTTAATCTAAAATTACCTACTACCCATATACTATAGAACTTTGGCTAAGTTATATTTATCGCAAAAAGATTGAATGCTGACTTATTTAACTTTTTAAGTTGAGCACAAAATTAGACTAAAAAAGGGGGTAACAATAAACATTGCGACATGCTTAAAAATGAACAGACTCACAAAAATTCAGTTAAATTCCGTAATAAATTCAAATAAACCGGTGTAATGATGTAAGTTGTAATTTCAAGTAGCTATGTAACACCTCGTTAAACGTGGAATTACCTGTAGCTGTGAAATGAGGCGTCAAACGAATGCGAGCCCCCTCTCCCCCCCCCCCCTCCCGGCCCGGCCGTCAGCGGCTAAATGAGATTCGACTCAAGGAATCCTCCGGAAATTCCAAGACCAGTAATTAGTGAGGCTCAACGCTAATGACCCGTCTACAAATTTATTCATTAGCCCTTTACAAGCTGAATATTGATGTCTGTCGACGGTTCCCGCGACATTTTCCTTTTTCTAGAACAAGCCCCGTTTAATTATCTCTCTTTTTTGGGAAAACAATAATTCATTCGGCGTTAATAGCCGTCGACGTTACGTGGAATTTTAAATGAAACTATTTAGCTAATGAAAAAGTATCGGCTCTTCAAATTTTCTTTTACATTCTGATGAGTTTTCGAAGAATATTGGTCCTATTTCAGGGTATAGACTCCTGCTGTCTATTTTAAAGCTTTAGAAAATTTATCTGCGTCAGCTGAGAGCTACGTCTATTCTGTGTACTAGATCAAGCGGGATTCCAATCTTTAGACTGGAAATAATTTTCTCGTCTTCAGAATCACATCGCACAACATCCATTTCGAAAATCATTTATTAAATGTGCAGGACATTTAATCGTATTAAATATAAAGATATTTAACTTCTCTGTCGTACGCCTATTTACAGATTCATTTTTAATAAGATCTTCGGATTGAAGTTCCACAGTTTCAGAAAGAATATTATGAATGATATTGCTTGCTAAGATTCAATATTAACCATCGTCGCATATTGACCGAAGTTCTCGTCAGTTTCTTCTCAAAAGACCTTGACTCCAAATATAAATGAATACTTTCTCGGTAAAGTTTAGTGTATCTTGATTTGCATAATTTATTTTTATAAATAATATTTTCTGGCGTTATGAACTATTTACATGAATCCTTTCTCTTTAACGCTTGCTGCCCACTCCTTTTTGTTTTTTCTGGCTTACAAGTTTTAAGGATGGGATTTCTGCGCAGAGATTTAAAAGAAACGCGGTTTGTTTCCCAATGCATTTTCTGTCACGGGCATTGTGAAACGTGACACGGACACGGAAAATATAGTGTTTTTTATAGGGTTATAATAAATCCGAATCTTAGTTCTAAAATATGAAATACGTAACAGATAAAATAAATTATGAATGAGTACATGAGTGGGTAACAAAAGCTTAGAAAAAGCAATTATATCCATATCGTATACGCTGTTATAATTTAATATTGTTAAGTCTAACATTAAGAAACTGTTCTAGCATACTAATTGACGCTCTTACGAAACATAATAATGTCTTTTATAATTATGTCAATGTAAACGGATTAAAGTCGATTTTAAAGGGAAGTAAAGTTTGTAAACAGATTACGATTCGCAGCATAAATACGTAATCCAACGTAGTTGGGCTTGGATTAAAAATATTTTTTGTCACACAGAAAATTTGATACTTTCCCGGGTCGCCAAGTTTCTAGGTATCGCTAGCCATAAGTTACCGGGTTTGAACCCCAGACAATATGGCTTTTGACTATATCTCTCGGGTTTGGTTGCTTTTGGTACCTTCATTGACTCTGATCCCATAAATACAAGTGCATAAACTTCTTACTTTGAGTTCAGTACTATGAGCGTGACCTGATTTATTTACGTACCTTTACTCAGTTTTTTTATTTATACAATATTATCAGCTGTCCAGTCCGTCTATTCCTAAGCTCTTCATATTAAATGAAGGAACTGTAGTACTGCAAGAGGCTATAATCGCCGCGTAAAATACATGTCTTGTCACCAAGCAGGCCCTTCAAACATTCCCCTTCAGCGAAAAGACAACACTCGCTTTTATCTCCACAAATTGCGTCTTCTTTATGAAACCATTAACTTACATGATTCAAAGCTTTTATGTTTTCTCATACACTTTTTTTTTCTTCAATAACGATGCTCATATTCTTTGGAAGTGTTAAATAAAATGGATACGATTTTATATATGGAACGTGTTTTCAAATTGGCGAAATTTCACGGGACATTGTGTTTTGTTTTATGTTTAAATTTAGATTTTTTTCTTCTGAAAGTTTAATGGTTATTTTTATAATTGTAAGCTGCCAGTACGAGTTAGCAAATATATAAAACTTTATTTATTTATTCGAGTAACAAGACTCATTTTTTGTGTTAGTAATACAAAATTCTTACCCTATATTAGTAAATAACCTAGAACATCACCCAACATATACACACAATCGACGCCACAGTTATCTATGATAGCACTTACCGAACTCAGTACATCAGTGAAATCCGTCAAATTCGTTATTACATCAACCGGCATATACACACTAATCACTAAGAAACATTTATCATTCGACACTATTTTAATTGCACAGATCCGCGGGTTGTTACACGGCACAACAGTTACTTGCTGGAAAACACTCCTTCTCCATAACAGCGCAACTCCCCCATATGGACGTCCGTATAATATACCTTTAGATATATCCACTGCAGATACTCCTGTCGAGCTAAAGTCATCACTTATAGTATCCAGGAAAGACAGCTCATTCGGTAGTAACCAAGATTCTTGTAAAGCTATAAGGTCGCTTATTTTGCAAAGCTCCCGAATATCTTCCAAAGATCGCTTAACGTTTTTACAGTTAAAAGAAATAAAATTGCATATTTGGTCATCCATTTCTATTTAAGATTGTTTCGTTCGACTTATCGGAAACGTTACTTTGGAGTTTCGGCCTAAAATTAACAAATTTTCTAAACACAATACCTTGTGGCCATATGTTTTCATCTAAATATAGCGGTAATTTATTTATTGATACAAAGAATTTATAAGCATTATATTCACATTGGCGTCTAATTGATATTTTCTCTAACAATACTCTTTCTTGAGTTTTCTTTTCAATGTAGTTAACAATATCTATTTCCGAAGTACTCTTGTGAACATTTGTAATAAATATCGGTAATTTTCGTTCTGCCGCTTTAAAATTATTATCAGATTCTATTATCGCCTGTCCTTTTTTACCTTGTAAGCGATAATTTCGTTTATTTCTATTTTGTACTTTTATCCATCCATCCTTTTCAACATGATTAGACTGTTGTAAAACGCTTGCATACGATCGAACTTGTGACACAGTCAACATCTGATCGGCCGGTTTGTTATCGGTTAACGGTAAGGATGACGCAGTGTCCCCACCTCCGCCGCTTCGCCTGACACGGGAGGCGAGCTCACGTTATATTCGACATCGTCACAGCTGACATCGCAGCGACTATCAGTTGTTTGAATGAGTAACGATTCACTTCTACCCTCAGTGCACTTTGTGTTGGTATTTTTACTTTGTGAACAATTATTTAAAGATGATTGAATATCTCGACATTCTTTCTTAAACTCGTCTAGATGTCCATAGGTCACGTATGACCCTTTTATAGTCCTGATCTCAGCCTGCACAAGCGCTAGGTCTTTTAGTAGCTTGCTAACATCCAGATGATCGACTGTTAGCGGAGGTAATTTTTCTAGGTCCCTCGCCACGAAAACTGGAAGTATATCCGGATCAGTTGCTTTAAATAGACCTATTATATCGGACAGTATGCGATTCTCCTTTCCTTTTCCTTTCCTTGTGGATTTTCGCAAGTCAGATGGCAACGACTCAATCAACAACTTATTTGATTTTTCAATCTGCTCACTCGAAAACGATGATGCACAAATTTTCACCAAAGTGTCCTCGTCTGACACAGAAATTTTATTTTGCAAATAAGCCAATAGCTCATCGATAACTATGTTACAAACGTTACATTTCAACGTAGACATTGTCACAACGCGACATTAAAACACATGCAACGCGGGTGAATGCGCGCGCGCGACTGAAAAATAAGGTTATTTGGCACCTAATGTTTTGGAAAACACACCTATCTAATTGCTTGCATACCATCATCACAACTAAAATGCCAGCAACGCAACTTCATCTCATTTTTTAAACAAATTTAAATTCCTTGCGGTTCACGGCTAGCTGCAATTTAGTCAATTATTTTACATGCACGATCTAATCTAATTTTAAAATATAATTAAATTACAAAAAATTAAAAACAGTATGTTACGGTACCTTAATAAAAATAAGAAATTTAAATTGTAACAAAATACCCTTACACCTAAACACCCTTTACTTTACCTACCACATGCGCAAAGCCACGGGAAAAAACTAGTATCCTCATGAAGATAAATGTCAGTAAATTTTTTTTTCAATAATGCCACTTTATTTATGTCCAGTAAAATGTCGATGGCGTTATGAACGATGACTATCTGCTTTTAACTTTGCCCGCATTAAACCATTAAATCGATTTTCTATAAATGTCGCCGCAACGCATTGTTACGTGCAAACTAACATAAATTGACACATAATAGCCTTTTGTTGACTCACAGATTATAATTTGATTTTACTATTATTTAGGATTTTAGCCGACATCAAATAGGTTGACAATTGGACCAAAAATAGCGACTAAATATGAGTACTTTATGCGAAGTACTTACTAAAATTACAGGTAATTTTCAATGATTAGTACCTCATTTCAAAAAAACATTCAACCAACGTAAAGGTGGTATTTCAGAGTAGACGTTCCTTTAATTCCAAAATCATTTCCTTATACCGCAAATCACGTGCTTAAAGTATAATTTTGATTATTTTAACTCAAATTTGACGCGCAATAATGATTGTTATTTAACACAATGACAACATAATTTCAAAACAGAACGAAAATAGAAGCTTTTGTTTTCTAAATTCTGGCATCAAATGTTTAAGACATTTGAATGAACTTTAAATTTCGTTCAGCGACTTTCTTAGTAAGTTCCACGTAAGACGATAACCATTCATATTCTATTTAGCTCGAGCATTGACTTATGGAATGCTTTAATATGCCTTTAAATTCGCTGGAGGTAATTTTATTATTTTTCACATAGGTACAAAATTTAAAACGACACCCACAAGGGAGTTTAAGATTTTGACGCGGGGGGTGTTTTGAGTCACATGACGAAAATTTTAAAACAAGCATTTGTTACTCACACTTAACCTTTCTTAACATAGTCTTTATAAAAAAATATGAGTAGCATAATTAAATAAATATTTCCAAATCATAATAAAACGTATTGTAATAATACTGTTACTAACAACAAAATAGTTTTGGAGTAACTTTTTCTGCAACTTTTGTGAGACAACTTTACTCAAGTTTACTGCTCTGCAAAGTTTGTTATAGTTAGTTATTCATGACTCCGAAACGCTTTTAACTCGAACGAAGCTTTCATAAAAATCTAGAAGAATACAGCAATAATTAAGGGTGTCTCATTCCACTTGACTTTGTTTTACATACAAGAATGAATGCGAGGGTCTAACCAACATTCATCGTCACATCCCCAAGTATTCTTTTGCTAAGACCACAATTTTTCCTTTTTTTTGTACGGAAATGAAATCGCAACCCTTTGACGTATCTCGTTTTAAGTTTTAAGCTAAGCAATGTAATACTGTATTCAAAGATGCAATTTCAGGAATCAGTGCGATGTTTTCGTAGTCACACTGCAGAACTAACTCTGATTACATTTCGGCTACATAACTTGATCAATAGAGGAAGACCGTTGTTTTTTTATATTTTCCTTTTCATTTTCGCGGACGTGTGAAATCTAGTACTAAACATACGAGCTGACCTTGCTCCCATTCACTACGACGATAACGCATAAAGACAACATTTCTACATAATAATAGCAAAAGCATACTTAGCTTACGTTACTAAGCATTAGACTGTCATTTTCGATAAATAGTATAACGAATCGCTTCTTTGAAAAATATAATGGATAAAATACCTGTGGGCTGTGTTGACAAAACACCGATCTGTAGGTAGTACCCAATAGGCTGAATCACTACATTCATTCACTTAATTGAGTCATATACGAGGAATTTTACACAAAAAGTTTTTATAAATTGATGTTATTCACAAATTCAATGAAGTATCTATTAGCATTGTCATGACAAACACGCTAACTACAAAAAAGTTTTTTTTTGTGAAATGTACTTACTACGCAAACCCATGCAATACTTTACCACTTCTTTAAAAGCCGACAGTTAGACAGATTGCTAAGCATAGTTATTCATTTTTTTTATTTAATACTGTATTTTCTACTTTATTTATATAATTGTTGTGTTGTTTATGTAATAACGAAAATAATCATCTGCCGTCACGTAAGCTAAGTGTGTATCCACAACCCTTGACGACATTTCCCTCAATTTATGTCGGCCCGTCATTTGTAGAGAAGCAGGCGTGTCTTGATTACTCCGACGTCTGGCCAGACCCCCAGACCCCCAGACCGCCAGACCCCGAGCCTCAGTGCCCACCTGAACATGCTATAACGTACTTTACGACGCTTAATTTATTGTTATTAAACTTTAGAACCACTTGCAGCCGAGCCGGAAGATTATAGTTTAATAAAGAAATTCGCATAATTAGTTTGGTTTTAAACTTACGTGACTTAACTGGTATTTATGTTAAGACATTGGAGGTAGAGCCTATTAAACTCATACGTAGAAGGGACACCGTGTCTTATTTCATTTATTGTCTATGTCTTATTTCATATATAACTTGATCTTAAACTTGCGTCAAGTTACACGATACTGTCTTATATAGTGAGCCAAATATACATTTCTACTTGATGTTATTTTCCCATATTTATTTTTCTTCGATTCGGTCGTTAGAGACAGCAAATGTATTTAATATTCATTTTATAAACTAAAACTTCATAAAGCAATCAATCGGTTAATTAATCTTTCATTTTGTTAACTGCAATATTGTGCTATTATTAAGAATATTAGAATATTAAGAACAATTCATGGGCGAACGAGCAACACAAAGTACAATAACGCATCGAACTATAAACTTTTGAGGTCAAAGGTTTATAAAAGCGATAACATATGCTAAACTTAAATTATGTGCCAAGTTTAATATAAGTTAAATCCACATAAGTTATCAAACTGTAGATAATTTTCTTTGCTCTCTACCAACTATGTGTTTTTCTTTTCAAATGGTTACTCACCGCTTAAACTAAGGCAATAAATAATTAAGTATAATTTACTTCACATTTGGTAACAACGAAACACGAAACTTTACTACTTAAATAAATTTGGTGGAAAGGTTAAGTATTAAAAAAAGCAAAGTAATGTTTTTTTTTTCCTTATTCGTCTTGTCAATTAATAGTATTTATTTATTTATTTATTTATTTATTTATTTATGTACACGCAATAGACAAACAATACTTAAAAATACAGATATAAAGGTACAAAGGTACTGCTTATTTCAAATGAAATTTCTTCCAGCAGACCTACGACAGGAAATATAAAAAAAGAGACATAGACACAGTGTACCAGAAGAAAAATTAAATAAACTAATATTAATAAAAAATAATATAAAATCGCAACATATACACAAAATATAAACAAAAATACTAAAATATATAAAACAAAGTACATGGATAAAAATTAAGCAAGAGAGGAAAGAAAGTGTTCTTTTGTCCTTCTTTTAAAGACAGAAATGGAAGGAGAGTCACGTATATTAGGCGGCAGCGCATTCCACAGTCGGACGGCGTGAACAGTGAAGGAGAAGGAATAAAAATCAGTAGAATGGGGTTCGATTTTGAGGTGGGATTTCAGATGGGATCTACAAAGGACATCGGGGGAACGGACATAGGAAAAACGCTCACGCAAGTAAGGAGGGTAGCAGGGATTATGAAGAATATTATATAGGAGACATAGAATGCGAGTGTTCCTGCGAAGGCGGATCGGGAGCCACTTGAGTTCATTGCGGAAGTGAGAAACATGATCATACTTCTTGAGTCCATAAACAAAACGGATACAAATATTTTGCAATCTCTCAAGTTTATTTAGTAGCTCCTCTGTGGCATCAAGGTAGCAGGCGTCGGCGTAGTCAATGATCGGCTGAATTAATGATTGAGCTAATAAAATTTTAGTTTTCAAAGGTAGGAAGGTCTGGAGACACTTCAGCGAGTGGAAGGAGAAGTGTACCTTGCGACTTACCTCGTTGACCTGATCATGCCATGACAAATGTGAATCCAAAATTACCCCAAGATTTTTAGCTGTGTTGGAGATGGGGATCACAACACCGTCGAGACTGAGAGGCATCAGAGAGGACAGATCAAGCGCGTTACGGTAATGCCTGCTGCCAATTATTAGAGCTTGTGACTTAGCGGGGTTTATCTGCAGGCCATAAGACCTTGCCCACTTGCTGATGCTAGCCAGGTCGCTGTTCATCGCTTTGATAGCAGATTCCAGTTCAGATAATCGGAAATGACGATAGATCTGCAAATCATCTGCATATAAGTGATAATTAGAGGAAATAACGGAGGAGACAGAGTTAATAAAGATGGAGAAAAGAAGAGGAGATAGGACACCACCCTGAGGCACGCCCGCAACTAGATCGCACCAATCAGAGAAAGACTCTTCATGGCGGACGCGCTGCGAGCGGCCCCTAAGGTAAGATCCAAACCAAGCCAGAGAGGAAGAGGAAAAATTGGATGTTTGAAGGAGGCCTAAGAGGATATCAAAGTCCACAGAATTGAACGCCGAGCTAAAATCAAGTAACACGATGATAGATAGAGATTTATTTTCCATAGCCCAGCGAATGTCATCGGTAACTTTGAGTAGAGCAGTCACAGTACTATGACCGGGACGGAAACCAGATTGGAATGGGGAAATAAGGTTTAAGGACGTTAGGAAATGGGATACTTGACGATGGACAACGTGCTCAAGGACTTTAGAGAGAAAGGGAAGTATGGATATAGGCCTGAAATGCGCAAAGGAGGATGGATTTGAAGTTTTAGGAAGAGGAACTACGTGAGCGAGTTTCCAGGCTGAGGGAAAGGAACAAGAAGTCAAAGAGTAATCAAAGATATGAGTAAGGATGGGAAGTAATTGTGGAAGGATAGGGAGAATCATACGGGAGCACAAGCCGTCGTTACCGATCGCAGAGGATGAGATGGCCAATAATGATTTTTTGACGTCCTCTAAGGCCACAGAAGAGAAATAGAAAGGAGGACAGCGAGGTGCAGGGTGACAGGAAAGTTCGAGTAGTGTAGAAGATTTTGTAGCAGTATCAAGAATTATAGGAGGCAGAGAGAAATGATTATTCAGGGCCGTAAGGTCGATATGCTTAAAAGCTTTCTCAGGAGATTTTCCAACGCCTACAGACCTGAGGAATTTCCAGACCTCGCCAGAGCTACGGTCAACCAGATTATCATGAAAGTACTTTCTTCTGGCTGTCTGGCATAGATTATTGCAGCGGTTACGTGCAATTTTATAAAGCGACAGATTTTCAATCGTAGGTCTGCGTTCATATCTTCTCTTAGCTCTGTCCTTCCGAGCCATGGCATCTAGAATTTCAGACGAAATCCATGGGGCCGGTTCGCGTTTAACTTTGACAAGACGCACAGGGGCATGTCGTTCATAAAGTTTCAGTATGATATTATTAAAAAGGTACACTTTCTCATCGATATCGCTGGTATCTGCCACAAGGCTCCAGTCGATACTGCTCGCATCACGCTGCAGTGCCTCCAGATTCATACTCTTAAAGCTGCGTAAATGTAATAGCTGAGGTTTACGCTTAGGGGTACGGATACGATAAGAGAGATAGATTAGATTGTGATAGGAGAAACATGCAGGAAGTTGGCCATGATCAGAAACATTAGAAGGAGAAGAGACAATCATAAGGTCGAGCAAAGAGGGAGAACAATTAGGGGAGTGGTGAGTAGCAGAAAGGGGAAGAATGTGTAGATTAATAGATGATAGGAGACTCTGCAGTCTACGAGCACGAGCGTCATCCTTCAATAAGCACGTATTAAAGTCACCCATTATGATGATGTGACTGTACTGGGGACATAGGTTATTCAGCTGTAAGTCAAGATCGTCAAAGTAGTTGACATGTAGATTAGGGCTGTAAAGTACAGCTACTAGAATCTTAGTATGGTTGACCAAAACTTCAAGAAAGATGTATTCAGCCGATTCAGAATAAAGTGAAGGAGAAGAACAAATCATCTTATAAGGTAGATCTGCGCGTAAATAGACAGCAACTCCACCACCGCCCTTTCCCGTCCTGTCGTTGCGAAGCAACAATAGTAATGAGTCCTTAAAGCTCCATTTAGGTTCCAAACTTGTTTTTTTTAAGTGGTCTGCCGCAGTTGTCCAGAGCACAAGCTACGACTACGACGATACCAAAATCATCGCATCCTTAGGGTTTTCAACAGTCACCCCTTACTTTTTTAATCTTTCATCCAAATCTGTTCATTTATAACCCTAATTAATTAAGAAGCATAATACACAAACATAATTTAGATGTTTACATAATTAGATGAAGAACTTTCGCGTTCATCAAATTATTCATATAACATTAATATTAGAAGTGTAGAGTGCAAAGTTTTACAGAATCTGTTTAAGGGTACTTAACAATTATCGTCTATTATTATTTTAATAACTTACTTATTATACCAATATCTTAAATATTCTTAATGGAAACCGGGCCGTGGGCATGTGAGATTTAGAAATTGCCAAAGTATGTATAGACAGTTTTAAACCTAAAAATAAATCTTAGTATACTAGGTAAGGTACTATATTAAAGAGTTATGTATGTAGTATTTGATAGGTATGACAATATTTCTACTAACTTTAAACCGCAAGCTTGCTTCAGTCAGTTACCAAGCCAAAAAGTAGCCAATTGAACGTGTAGCCGACAAATAAACGCACAGGGTATTTTCCCCTCTATAATGTTACTGAGTATTGAAGAGAGGAAGGGGAAAATAAAGAAAACATAAGATGAAAATAAAAGTTTTACTATTAAATTACTGACTTAATAATACAAAACTTAGAATTAATAATAAATATAAAAGTAAATAATTATATGGTTGTGCTTTGAAACCACACCTGAGCTTTTAAATATTCATAATAGCAGTTCTTTTCTTAGAGATTGTTAAATTATTACTATAAAGCTAAGTAAATTCTCATAACTCAATTATTTCATTGAGCGATCTGTTGAAACTAATGAAATCATAGGCAATAGGGCTTCGACTCAATAATAAGATAAATCTTTTCTCTGATTAATACATACTTTGATTTAAAAAGTCTAATGAATAGGCATTTTTTCTTAAATAGTCTGGTCTAATTAACTTTCTTTTACTATAAATTAGTACTTGTGTTAATTATGAATAGCAATAGATTTTATAATAGTATGTTGAACAATTTGTTTTTTTTTTCCTATTTTCCTGGTTTTATTGGTTACAAAAAAAAAGTAAATGTTGAATATTCAATTGAAGAAAGAAAGTCTATTATTTATTTATGATTGTGTCGTTACCGTAGCTGGCCATTGCTTATTATTTATTAATCGATGGTTCATCGATAGCGATATCGTTTGTACACACTAATAAATCTTGATTATAGTACCTACATGCTAAGAACTCTTTTCTGTCAAAATATATACTTGACCATGAATGTACTATAACGTAAAAGGATGTAGGTTCCTAGTTTCGAACCATTTTGATATCGGCTAATTAGATTTTCAACCAGCACTAAAACTGCGCTAGAACCCAATAAGAATAATATTATATTTTTATTTACTTACACTGTAAGTAAATAAATGCTACTGATAATGCTATCCGCGTAGCTGAGTACTGGTCCGGGAAAATCTAATAGGAGTATTGCCATTTATCGACACGCTAAGAAGAAAACTTACACTGTAACCTGTATCTTTAAGATACTTCTCTTAATAAACACTTAACTCAGGTACATTCCGTGTACACTTTTCCTGGTCTGTGGCAAAACAAATGGCGGTATAATAGTTATATCTATTACCGTGAGTGTTATGTCTAAGACATTGATATGCTCCACCTTGCCTCACAAAAGGCACAACTATAATAACATACTGTTGGCCTATTTATTTTCCCCTCTACCACACTTCGCAGTTATTAGAACGTTTTCATCATTCCGGCATTGTTTGATGTACGATCAAAAGAATGATATTTCGGAATAATGAATTGTCCCCGTATCGGATGTGAGGAAGGCTCTCGTGTGGCACGTAGGTAGGTACAATAATAAGACAATTTCAGTCGTATACCTTGACATGTTGCTGGGTTTATTGACTTTAGGATAAGGCCTGGTTTAGACGAAGAGAAATATGGTGAGTTGCGATACTTTACTGCGCCATGTGATAAGTGATCTATTATAGACGACAATATGTTTTATCCAGGTTCGTTTTTGTTTTAAACGAAGTTTAGCGAATCTTTGAGACATTCTTTAATACAAATATTTTTTATTTAAATACTATGATTTATTATTTAAACGTGTTTTGTAAAGCCTCTGAGCTTTACAATACTCTGCACGTGTTAAAATACCTCTAAATTCGTATTTTATTAAGTATCTACTTACCTCACATAGTTTTGTACATAAGGTTCATAACACATTCGTTTTATAAAGCTCAATTAATTCAAATCGAGAAAAATATAGTTTAAATGCATTCCTTTACCTAAGATGTTCTAGTTCCTAGCAATTCTGATGTCATACATCGTATTTCCACCATATTTGAATTACATACACATCGTAATTCTTATTGCATTGCCAAGACAATTCTTTTGTAGCAATGGAAACATCTATTGGATGACAATAGCAATAAAGCCAAAGTGACCTAGTTATTTCTTTGAATTTTATCTTGTAAGACCAATAAAATTGTTCTAACCAAATACATCATAATCTTTGGTATTTAGACTAACATAGATTTTGTTTAAGGTTGTGGTACAAATACGTGACAAAAGTGCATTATTAAAATATGTTGCTTCTCAATATTTCTTTATTCAGTGTCGACCAAAGCAACCTTTTTCACAAAATCCATCAAAATTGCTATTTAAAAATCAACAAGCTGAAATCCTTTCAACGGAAAATAGAGGCATACTAAAACGCTATTCTTCATAGAGTAGTGCATTAAATAAAGATAAAAGCTAAGATATTGCAAGAAAAGATATTGTTTTAAAACGTTCCGAAGTGGACGGAGTCAGCCACAAATAAGCTCGGCCCGCGATGAGATTTACTGGCGACTGAATTAGGATGAGATTGCTCCTAACTGCATTTGTAGAGATGATGCCAGTACCGCTCTATTTATATTTTTACAGTATTTTGTATTACTGGAACATCCCTAAAGGTCGCAATATTTGATTTCTAATTATGATTTTTTTTACTGGCACTTATGTATTTTTATTTAAACATTGTTTAATAGCATTCGACTTTTAAATGTTATGTGACTGGCTGATCAAAATACATTCCAATTATAAATTGATATGACATCGGAGAGAAAAAAAATGAATTTCCCGCCTTTTAGAATCGGTCCATACCCGTATAGATCAAAACTACTTGTATTGTGTAGATAGGCTATTTTTCTTTAAATAACATACAGTGCACGAGTCCAATATACACGCTTAACAAATATTTGGACTAGTGTATGTTACATTTATATTTCAAATCGCCCACGACTGAGTAGAAAATAGTTTGATGCATTTGTAGGCTTCATGATACGCATCGTCCATTGTTGAATAAATATGCATCGGTGTAATTATTTTAAATCATAATAGAATATAATATATTTTTGAATATTATGTAGTTCTAGTTATTTCGAGGTAGTTTATACAAAAAAAAAGCGTAATGGAGTTTTAATTATTCGCAGAATAGAGAACACAAAGGACGCTTATGGTCTAACTGGTAAAATTTTAAAATAATATAACGTTGCAAAACATACACATTATAAATTTCGTCCTGCTTGCTTCCATAAGCGTAGGTACTTAATCTTGTCAAACTTCCATAGAAGTCATCAACATAACAGATGTCATCTTTTATTTATTTCCATAATACATTAATGCATCTTAAATCTATGTCTGGTCTACTGGCACAGTTAAAACTCCTTTGACTGTATTATCTGGGGACGGTGTAAGGTTCAAAGTTAATCATATTTGTCTCAGAGGAAATGTTTGCTTTTAATCTGCTTTACGAAATATTTGCGATCAAGCAATAAAATATGTAATATAAAATTTCATATTTAATGAGTAAACTTTCACTATCTTTATTTACATGATTTAATGGTAGCTAAAGTCAAATAGATTCGAAAGTATTTCTTTTACATATTTTTTTTAAACTTTTACAGAGTAAGCTTACTTTTTTGACTACAGTGCAGTGCAACATAAATTTTTTAATCACTAAAATTGCCAATCTCCTTTAAATTTCCGTTTCCAAATTAGTATTTGCAATTGGGACTAACGAACAAACAGTACCCACATTCCATTAGCGAGTTTTCAGTATTTCAAAATGAGAACAGTGAGCTGTCGACACTAAACCGTTTAATGTATAATGTAAATGAGTCTTGACTAGTGTTGAACGTAAAAAGTGTGAAATTTCCCTTCGAGCGGGATCGATAGTGTACCCGGGCATTAAATTTTTACAGTTGGCCGACCACCTGTCCATCGGCTCCTGAGTTTTATTGATTCGGCATTAGATACCCCATGAATGAACTATTTACTAAGATGCCTCAGTATCTAGTCAATATTTTCGTTCCTCGAGTTTCATGTTCGTGTCTGAATTAATATTAGCCCTGGAGCCGTATTAAATTGAACAGCACGCCTGCATTAATTTGTTGTTATTCGAAATTATATTATTATCGTGTTTACATTTTGGATCATTAATTTTGACAAATGTCACGGTTGTGGGTTCGTAATTACAAAGCTATTTATAGAATTTAATAATATTTGGAAAAATTGACAACTTGTGTTTTTTATTGACATATCTACCGGCAATAAATGTGCCAACCGTGTTGCAAATAAGTCGAAAGTGTGAGAAGAAAATTCTAAATAAAATATAGCTTTTAATCTAATTTCAATAGGTAGACAGCTTTCGTACAGGATGTAATTAAATATAATATTCAGAGGTAACACAATACAATGTTATTTGGCGCTTTAAATGTTTAAACATAACTTTTAGTTCCGTCATGACAGGAATTCCGTCGTAGTGTAAATCTACGGCTAGGGTTAACAGCGGTATGCCAGCATTGCCGACACAATCTCCCGAGCCATTACAATGCTACCTAATGTCCTTAATTTGTTTAAAACGTTTTAATATAACTACTACGTAATAACATTGTTATACGGATTTATAATATGAGGTGTAATTTCTAAGGTTTTGTACCTTTGAAATTACCTTGTACTTTAAGAATATTTGATACAATGTTGAAAAGGACTTAAAATGTAATTGAAACTTGTCTTCTGTCTTCAGTATAGTTTCTGGGAATTGTCGAAATGTTCAAGGCTGTGCAATGATTTCTGATTTAGAACAGGATTGGATTTTGCAGTTGAAATCTGTACGTGATAAGCACTCTATCAGCAGAGTTAGTTTTAGCAGTCAAGAGTTCAGCCGACACACGCTTCAGGATCGTAACTGTCATGATGACAACTTCACTAACGCAGTGGTGATTATCAGATCGACTAAACTCCGTTTCAGCGAATAGGTCCTATGAGATTATGTTGGCACCCCTGTGTTTTCCTTTGTATTACGTATTGAATAAAGTAAAACAAACAGAAGTGCCAACATAACGCCATAGGAACTATTCGATGAAACGTACTCTAGTTCGCAAGAAGTCTATATTTGTGTATATTAATTTCAAACACTGTTTGCGTTTGTTTAATGTAAAGGAGAAGTCTTGTTATATGGAAACGGTTTTGATACAAAACTTTTGAAGCACTAATATATTATGTCCATACCAAAATGGTGGGTATCCAGTTTTTCAGGCTACCAAAAGCTTCGGCATCTTAATGTTTCTTGTCTGATTTGTACCGACCAACTCAGCTTTAAAGATCATGCACATTACTTAATAAATACCTTTTAGGTAGACTTATTGCAAGATTCTTCTTCTTCAATAATATTTATAACATAATATATTATTATCTTTCTTCCCTACATAAGTATTCTAGTATCACTTTGTAGTATGTAAAACTCCGATTGCTTCAATATAAATTGATACTGTGGATTGATGAAATTGGTGTTTTAATTAAAGCCCAAATATGACGTCGGCAAGCGAGCGGCGATCTGATCTAAACCGACATTGATACATGGGCCCACTGACCTAAACTTGTTGAAAACTGTTCGGTTGTCGATTAAGGAAACATTACAAGTTTCTATTTGACCTACTTTTTTGGTCAACAATAGTCAACATTAGTTGGTCAATTGATTATTCTCCATAATTCTTTATGGACTTAAAACCCGTCCTTACTTAGGTACTTACTTGTTTATTCCTTTTAATCCGTGTTGTGCTACAGCTATGTACTTAAATAGTAAATAGTTTCTAGCCTTCAACTTTCGTGTTTATAACCAGCGACGGTGGTTTTGTCCACACCTATACCTAGTTTTTACTTAAGTATGAATCTTTTATACATTACCGAATTATACATTACCGATTTATTAGACGAAGGAAAATGAGGACTTACTATTACTTAATTGATAAACACAAGTAGCTAAGTAAGTATTGGTGAATATTTCTAAAACTAAGAAGTTTAATTGGAAAAAGACCATATTGAGATATAATCACAAGAATCTAATCACAAAAGTATATTAGGCTACTCTTTGTACTTCGTCTTAAGATTTCCATTAAAAGACTGTTAAATACGTTTTAATACAATTTTTTAATTAATTGTTTGTCACCAATTTTCTACTAACGATCTGCTGAAAAAGTATTTTCTACATTAATCTGTGTATTATAATACATTTTAACTCACAACTACATAGTCATTCTAGATTCGGATAAGTTAATTCCTCTTTTAATTACTAGCATACTTACAGCAGTTACAGCTTACAACATGAGGATAGTCACCACGTATTTTAGGTTCCAAATAAATTTTGTTATTTTGTCAACGGGAACTGGGGTTACATACCTCCATTGTCCTACATCATTTATAATGTTACCGCAGTGAAAATTTGTAGATACTAATATTAACTGTATATTTGGATTTGTTTAACTGCTATCATTTAAAAATATATTTATAAATGAATAATCTAAACTGTTTTAAAGTTTAAAGTAAAGCTCTTTTAATTGTAGCTGTAACTGTATTAATTCTTTTTTTATATATATTCTTTATGGTTACAGAAAATTAGAAGTAAGATTCAATATTAACATTCGATGAGACAGAGTTGACCTTAAAGGGTTTATGAAGGATAATTTATTTGCACAAGGGTTTACCGATCTCTGACAAAAATTCTGAATAATGAATTTCAGTATTTTTTCTTTGAGCCCAACCATCTGACCTCAGAAGCTAATTTAATCAAGGTACTATGATACCCTTTACAAAATGGGTATCTAAGCATTTTGATATACCTCAATTTGAGGGTAACTTTGAAATCTGGCTTATTATAACTATCATGATATTTGACTTTTCTAACTAAATTTTCTTAACGAACTTGAGTATCAAGACTGCATTGGCATGTGCATTAACAGAATTGTATAATTAAATGTTATAATATTTAAAAAATATAAAAAACACTTTATCAATTACCTATTTATCTAATCAAAAGATAAGCTATATTTTTCACAGAAAAAACTGTTTTGTCTACAATTAAACTTGAAGAAGAATTTCAATAAAACTAATAACAACATGTTGTTGTTATTAGCTCTAGAAATGTAAAACATGCACTTAACTTGGATATAAATACATACTTGTTCTTTCTTTGCAGGGGAGTTCTTTGCCCCGAGTTTCAATTATAAGCTTTTCTTTGTGTTATTTTTGCCGCCGCGACCCACACTACAGTTTGAATAATTAGTAGGTATAATTTATGAAACAATGTTGCCCGTAGATAAATCTGGATTGACGTTGACATGGGACCGACCAGATGCCCTCAAAAAGTTTCGCAATATGTAAATAAACTTTCTTTGTTTATGACATTTATCTTCTAAATTTCATTTATACAAAATATTGAATTATATAATAATATGTTTTTTTTTTTTAATTATGTTAATCGTTTCCAATTTGGTAGATAAGAATTGAAAAATAATTTTAATAATAACATAAATCAGCCAGGCTGTAAACGAATCAGTATCAATAAAATAAATCAAAATTCGAATAACAACGATTCGAATTTTAAGCATGCCTTATCTACGCTTGTCAGGACAGCTTGACTGCTTAAAATATGGCGACGATCAATTTGATTTGTCATCATGAATTCATTGCCACAGATTTGACTAGCCAGTGATGCTCTTATATTGATAATAAATATTTAACAAAATTCATAATAACGTGAGCTATTAATTAGGATATTTTAGAAATAATTATGTAGCTAAGTAGTTTCTGGGTAAAAATGGAAATCATAAAATGATTTGAAAAAAATAGTTATGTGACGTTCTCCAAATAGCAATTCTTCCTGATCATAACTTAATTGCCTGAATTTTATAAACAAATGAGGCACTAAGTTCCCAATAACTTCTTGAACAAAGAATGTTCATTAAGTAAAAATTCTTCAAGTAATTTGTATCTGCTATTTGAGTTTAAAAGTCAAAACAATAAGTTGCCAAAAAATGTACACCGTCTGCTAAGTTTTTTATCGAATTTATTTCTCAATCATACTTCGCTAGACAATAAATGCACTTCGTTAACTTATCTCGATAGCTGGCTCGACGAAACGTGATCCATTTCATTCGCCTCGATCCCTAAACTAATTTATTACTCCTACACGTCAACGAGTGATTTCTAGTAGAAACATAATCTCGAGTTTAAGGTATTTTCAAGGATTTTAGCTAAGCTCAGATTCTTTTACCCAAAAATTTCATTTAAATAAACTAGTTACTATACAAGTGTTTGATGTACGCATTTTTTTACTTATGGAATAAACTGACATTTAAAGAACAATAAGAAATTTTGTTCTTATTAAATTAAACCAAAAATCTAAATCTAAATCTAACCATAGCGCCAGTTTACTCAATATTCAATTACCTAAGGACTATAGACACTCTGTACCTATTCAGAGTATTCTTATGGCTAGTCAAACAATTTTATGATATCTCACACGTTTCTTATAAAAGTTATTTCTTAACTTTAATGTAGTTCTTTAAACTTTTTAGAACTAAAGCTTTAAAATGATATTTTGTCAAGAAATTCTTAAAGTTTGGTCATTTAAAACGTACCAGTGGTGCAGTTGCCTAAATTAACTAAGTATTTATACAAACTGAGAAACTCTAATATTATAAGAGTGACTATAGAAACAGACAGAACTATTTATACCTACCATATTGACGTAAACTAAAATATAAAGTACAAACCAAAGGTACAAACAAAAGTCAAGAATGCCTCTTGTGAATTATGATATGCGACGGTTCATTGGCATGCATGGAATAATTTGCAAGTTATATTGAAAAAATCTATTCTTTATTGGCCTTTGCTTATGCGTCCAATGTTCTACACAGTTGTTTTAAACCTTGACTTTCATATCTACTAATAATAGCACTGTACTTGAGATGTCTTGTTTTGTATACAAATTAATTAATATCCTAAATATAATTTATTTCTGTCCGCAAACGCAGCACTGAAAATAGTTTTGAAAGTTATAAAACTAAGTTGCAAAATAAACAACCTAAGTTAGTGGCCATTAAATTGAGATAACTTGTACAGTTTAGTTTCAATTAGAAGGAAAATTATGCCGAACATTTATTAATAGCCTCTTCCTCTCTGTAGAGCAGTTTGTGGTTGAACTTACTTTAAAAAAGAGGTTTTTTTTTTTGGTAGAGGTCTTTGCAGTTAGCCTGAGCGCAGGCTTTGACTGCTTCACCGGACTTTAAAAAAAAAAGAGGTTCATAAGACGATAAATCACGCGAAGAATTGAAGATATTATTACGAATGCGAAAATGTCTTTGTTGTCTGTTACTTTCTGATACGCTTTCGCTAAACTGTTAAACCCATTTCGATAAAACTTAGTATGAGTAAAATTCGTTTCCAAGGAAGGACATAGCTACTTTTTGCCACGAAAACCGACACCCACGTAGGCGCAGCTGCGGGCAACGGTACTATGCAATAAAATAAACAAATAATTCGTTATTTGCCAATAATATTTATACGATCGTCCGCTATGGCGCGCCATCCATGAAACTCATAATCGTCAACGTCGCAATATTTTCGCTTAAACGACTTCCTAAATTACGAAGGTTTGAGGTTATAATACTGTGCCTGTGTATATAAATATACTGGCCACTTTTTCACTAATTCAATTGTTTTATTTATTTGTAATAAAGAAAAACAACTGAATTTGAAATTGGAAGAGTTTATTTTGTAAGTTTTTAAATAAGTTAAGTTTTGTAAGTTTAGTTTTTGACCGAGGTTATCAGATTATCAGACAGCTTATCAGAATTACCGGAATTTTATTGCAGATTGAAATAGCTTATTTGCAGTTCGCATTTAAGTTACACATAACAACAACGCCACGTCGGTATACCTACTGGTATTCCCCAAACAATTAAATTCCCTGTATCTACAACAGCGATCAAAGCGAGAGCAAATCGTTTCGAACGTTGGTAGTAAAACCAAACATCAAAATACAAGTAAGTCATACAACATACCTACTCGTTTCAATTGAATAATTTATACTTCAAGCCTCTTTTTCAGTCGCAAAACTAATAATTGATTACGATAATATTTAACAACTTCAATTTTAAAATCAATTGCATGAGAATACAATATATTCGCAATTTCTTTTACACTTTTTTCAATTAGTTTGATTTCGAAACCAAAGTAGTAAAGTACAAAATGATTTCATTAAAGTTACCAATGATGCACAATATACTCCGGGTATACCCTATAGAAGTCAGAGATAACTTTTAGAATCGATGCGGAATTGGCGGAGATATCGCATAAAAACATAAAAAACTTACAGTGGAATTGAGAATCTCCTTTCGAAGTCGTTATTAGGATTTCGATTAACAGGTCAGGAAAATATCATTGAGTTCGTCTCTCAGTAAGCTTATCACAATTTTCCGGGAACAATTTCATATCCCAAGCGTCGGCGTTTTGTGCGGTAAATGGATCTAAACCTTTTATTGGTTGACAGTGCACTAGTTGCAATAGCAACACCTACTCTCATATATTTATGGTAGCTTTTAGTGTAGTGAAGTTGAGTAAATATATTTTTGTCACACTTTTCTGTACTACATAACTTGTTCTTCATTCATTTACCCGTGGGCAGTCACATAATTTGTAGTACTAGATGTAGTTTTTAGTACTTAGACGGCAATGAAAATGTTCACTGTTATAATTTATGGTTGGACGAAAAAAAACAATTGTACCTGAACCAGAACCTGTATTAACCATCTGGCAAATCTTATGTTAAACGCGAATGAAAGTTTAAGTTCTCTGGGTTCGATTACAAGGTTAAGAATTCTATATTCTGTTTACTCACAAACCAATAGCTACCTTTTTATATTTTCAGTGAAAATAAATCTACCTTCCTTCTGTGATAGATTGCAGGTATTTAATTAACGCCGCCAGCGATACAGGTGACATGCACAAGTCACCCAAAAGTAGGTCGCGACAAACATATGTCCGGGGTTCAGACAATGCAGGCCGTACTCGGTAATTAATGAGAAGATCTAGTCCTGCATTAACAATGCCCGCTAAGCCTATAAATAATGGCCCTAATTACCTACTAAACGGCCTTGCTAGAAATTGTAATTTACTACCTATTTATTTAATTAAGTTAAGTTCTTAAAAGATACATGGCAGTATTTATTTACAATTTCGTGAATAAAAATACCTTGAGCTTAATTCAAGGTGCCTTAGTTTTCAATAAAAAATTGTCTATAATAAATCATTATTCTTTAACATTGAATACTCGCTCAGCCTGTCATATTGATATGAAATAACATATTCATGCAGAGTAATTTGTTTGCGCATGTATCAAGCGTATTTACCGTAATAAAAAGCTTGTGGGTATATCCACTCGATATTCACTTGTTTACTTTATTTGATACGTTGTGTAGGGACTAATGACCGTCAACGTACTCAATTTGAAGGTTGGTTTCAGATAGACTAAACAGATTTAACACTCATTCTTATTCAAGTGGAAAAACATAGACAACCCCGTATGCATGAGAGTATTATGTTTTGGAAATCAAACCTAAACCTAAATACTACTAACTATACCTACGTAAATGTTCGACTAAGATAATACATGTATCTACCTACATTAATATATAGGAATATGTTCTAGGTAGGTATCAGTTGATCACGCGGGCACTGCCTTTACCAAAGTTATCTGTAGAGGGCGTCTTAATGCATTTGAGGTGGCTCGCTTCACCTCAATCTGGCTGAATACTATCTAACTATTTACCTAGAATTTTCAGAAACATTATAATCATTTCTTAAGTTTGATAAAAGCTGAAATACAACCAGACTCTCAAATAACGGTCGTGTCACGTAAGAACAGATTGCTACGATCAAAATGCATTATCTAGATATTTTTGTCGAAGCTACATGCAGATCTAAGCTACTTGTAATGGAAAGCCTTGATAAAATTATTTACGCACTTTCAGTTACTACTTTGTAAGTCTTATAAGAAGCCTAACAAAAACACCGCAGTCTCCGGATATCAAAAAAATAAATAACAATGGCTCCTGCAGTTAATGGGCAATAAAATAAAATGGAAGCCGTACGTCAGCGTCTCTCACAAGTCACCGACAACCTTTATAGAGTTCCTTCAGAATAGTTGCAGACAAATACAAATGTATCTAATGTACATATTCAATCGTTTTATCATCGGTTGAGGTATATTTTTAGTACAAAAAAGTGCCTACTAAACTAGTGCCTGACAAAACTTAGTTTACTTTATAGTACATAATAATAGTAATAATAATCCAGCCTAGAAACGTCCCACTGCTGGGCACAGTCCTCTTCCCATATAGAGAAGGCACGAGCATTGATCACCACGCTTGCTGCGGTGCTGGCGATTTCAGATCCCAAGCTTTGAAATCCAGGTTTCTAGTACATGGAAGTCTATTGTTTATTTCAGATGAAACTGTCTCCGAATTTTAATTTAGTCATCAAGCTCCGATTTCTCGAATCCCAATCAACATAATTATCTTCCAAACCTCAAATCAAGTTGTGATTGGTTGTTAATCTTCAAGACAACATAACAAATTAGTTGACATTAGTTTTGTCAAGAGATTAAACTAAAGTATTTTAGAATCTGGAGACCAGTAATTGAAACCTATAAATAAACGATTAACTAACCTATTACAATAGAATGACACATTCTCTTTATCGATAAATATTTGTTATCCCGCGGCACTTGAATAAATATGCTCATTTCATAAATTAACCGAACTGAAATAATATTAATTACCATTTAATAATATTGGCACTCCAATAATTGAATTAGTTTTATCAATATGTATTGTGGATCATAATTGAGAATTTATATTAACGCTTCGAAATATCACAACAAGTTTTCAACACACGAAACCTTGGTGTGTGTATCAAGAAAAAAAATCCAAAAAAGTATTAAGGACATAAAATACATAACTAGCCTTGGAGGAACCCCGCGGGGGTGCCCTAAGTGGACGTTGCTGACGTAGTTCGTTTTTTTTTTTCCTATTGCTCTGGCTGGAGGCCTTAAGTTCCTCGCCAAAAGTCCGGTGAAGCAATCAAAGCCTGCGCTCAGGCTTAATGCAAAGATTCTACCAAAAAAAAAACAAAAGTGGCCTTGGACTCCATTCATATTAGAAAACGTTGTAACCTAATCTGATTTCATTCAATAACTTTACAACTAACATTCCATCCACAAATGATTGTAATTCTAATGCCGTCCAAATACATTGACCCCTGACATTTATACCCGAAGCTTTCTGAACTGTATCAGGCCTCATACGAACCGAATAAATGGTCTTGATTGAATAACCTTCCTTAAGTAGATTTTAAACACTATTGAGTTACGTTGCCTAAAAGGATTCCGGCCCCGACCCGCGCTGGTATATCACACCATGTAATTACTTGTAAGGGGACATTTCGATGGGTTCAAAGGATGTTCCTTACATTTTCTTGCATCAGTAACAGTTGTCTAATTTGTGTTAATCTAATTTTGGACGATCGTCTGTTCTGTTTGTATACATTTCGTTGAACCTTATAAGTTACATTTTTAGAACACTATGCCCAAAGCTAAGTAATGTTTCATTATATGTATACATAGTAATAAACAATTAAGTTCTCTAGGTGCAATCAACGGATATAATCAATAAACATCTAAGTTTATCTAGGGGCAATTTTAGCAATAATATAATTACTCTTATACGTAAATTAGGAAGACTAGAGAAGTAGTCTTTCAAGAAAATGAATTGTTTGATATGCCTGTTTTTTTTTATGTATATTAGTGCATGGCACTTTTATTTGGAGATACGGAGGAAATAACACGATAAACATGATTTTCTAAACTAATAAATAATCAAAGTATTTCAAACGCATCAAAATACTACCGGCCATAAAGCCGGAAACCCACAGTGGCGCACGGAGAGGCTGTGCACGTGTGTTAAGCTTCGCTTTAGTACAAAATGTATGAGAGCGTTTCCACTGCAGCGCACGGACATGCTATGCAGCAACTGACGTCATAAACACACGCGTAGCTAACTCGAATAGGCGGAACGTAGCTCAGCCCACGGTCGTGCGACGCATCCCAGCTGCGTGGCTTGGCTATTTCTCGGCGACCCACGACTATGTACAGTCTCGAGCAAAAATATGTACACACATAATATTGTTAAGAAATTATTATAAGAATAAGCTACTATAAATAAGAGGTACAATTAATGTTCCTAGTATATATGTTACGGTAAATGTGATTAATTGAAAATTATTAATAATTTTACAAAATTATTAATAATAATCACATGTTTTGGTAATTATTAATAATTCTCGACACATATTGGTAAAAGTGATAAAATAAATAAAAACCCAATGTTTTTTGACCAGCAGGTATTTATTTATATTATTCACTCTTACCCTGACATATACACTGACTTATACATATAAACTTGGTTAATGTTTCTTTAATTTATAAAAATATATGTGATGGGTACATACGTCGTCGCTCGCTTCGCTCGCTCTGTTGCAAGGTCACAATATCTAACCTAACCTAACCTATTGATCTCCGTCACAAAGTCGAACCTAATCAAGCATACTAAATAATCAGCCCCGCAACCCTTGGCCACTTATTACATTTATCACTACTAGGGTTAAATTATTAATAAAAACCGACACATGTGATTAATTTATCACTTTTACCTCGACTTTCGGTAATTATTAATAATAATCGATAATTATTAATAATCTTCAATTAATCACATTTACCGTAACATATATACAAACATTTAAGTTGTGATAAGTATAATTTATGTAAGAACTAAGTTATTTATAATACAAATAAGTAAAACAGATGTTACTACATAATAGCTAAATTATATTGTTACTCGGAAGCGCTATTGTCTATATTATAAATATAATATATTGACTTTAAATAAAAAAAAAAATATATAAAAAAAATATTTGAACCATTTTATTTTCAAGTGTCATCTGTCAGTATGCATTGATTGCTAGATAGCAGAAGAGATTCGACAAGAAATCTCACTAATTTCGTTTAACAATTTCGCATATTATTATGTATACATATTTTTGCTCGTGACTGCTGTACCCTATGCATAGCTATGAGCTGTGTGGGCGACACATCCGTGTCCGTGCGCGGCAGTGGAAACGGAGGCCGACGCCGCCGAACTAATGAACCCACGCAGCAGAGGTGAGCCACGCATCCGTGCACAGCCTGCGCAGCGGTGAGGTTCCGGCTTAAAACTTGCTCTAAAGTTAAGTAGCTGCCGGTGGACGGTGGCTTTAAGAAAAAACACTCCAAACCAACATTCAACAGATTTATAATCACAGCTAATGAACAAAAGCGCAAAAGCTTAAAGGTCGTTAGGCTTTTGTTACAAATTCTTAAATTAAAGTTTCATCCGTTCCAATCTCATTTGATTCGCACAAAAGCCTAAATTACAAGAAAGAAAAATACAATCGGATAAACGTTTTATGAAAAGGATAAGGAAAATCGAGCATTACAAATTCTATTGTAAAGATTAAAAGAATTAATCCATTGAGGGGATTCAATAGATTATGGTAATAAGTATTACCAAAATCACAATGAAGTCGGTAAAAATTGTAAGTCGGCGCGATTTGCTTTAATTTCCGTAATGCTGTTACTCAATTTTTTAAGGGAAGTTGGTTTAAGTTATTTTAATGCAGAGGTTAGAGTGATGTTACGTTTATATACGAATAGATAAATTGTTTTGGATTTGGTTTTATATTATGGCTTTTCGAGCAGTGGAATTAATTATATTTGCATATCAGCTATTTAATAATAAACTCTCAGCTCTGAAATTTTTTATGAAATGCTTATGTTTTATAGAAAAATGAATTCAACTTAAAGACTCTTTTAGTATCATAATTCCATTCTCAGACTGAAAAAATCGAATAATACATAAAAATGCCAAGCTATATCATAAGTTTGGATTAAATATGATTGAATTCTACTTCACTTATTTTACTTAACATTTATTTTCGAGATCCCAGAATCCGAGGCTTAAGTCTGAATATGCAAGAAGCTTACGCCAAAGGGTTATACGAAAGCGAAGCAAAAAAAACAGGAATAATTGTAATTAAAATGCTAGTGATTAAAGGGAATGGACTTTTGCGATTTAAAAATAAATAACCGAAGTAACAAAAATCCATTTCCAAAACAAAAAATTGACGTCCGTTCCTTGTTGAACTTTAATGAAAATTGAGCAAGAAATATGAATATTCTTTTTTGATAAATAAATCAATACGTTTTCCCTACAAGGAAGTATAGAGAAGCATCATTAATAATTTATGAAATCAGAACGGTTTATTTCCAAAATGCGAACAGCAAAAGGTTTTTTCCATCAAGTCAAATCGAAAGCATCGGGAAGTCTACTAAAGCCTATTGAAGCCGCAATCAGTTTATACGACGTCTTAAATAAAGTACCTTCAAAGCTGGAATGATTGATGAGATCAGAATGCGCCGATAACACACGGAAACAAGTGGGAATCTGAACGGCACATGGCTTAAGACCACAATCGTTTGAAGATCACTTTGACACTACGTTCTTATTACAACGGCGTAAGGTTCACTTTCCTAGTTACTATAGACTGGCGTGCACACATGTAGATTGAACGGAAATAATTTTAGTATAATCTCGGATTTACATCACAATATCCAGTAATCCTCGCACGTGCCAAAGACCTTTTTGGTGACTTGATGTTGAATGGAAAATCTTATCGCTGAAGTGGATAAAAAAATATATTTTGAATGACTGATTTCTAGAACGCATTTTTCGGGTATGTTAGTCATAAAACATGTTTACTAGTACATTGAGCGACTTACGAACAAATAACTAAAGCCTAGTGTGCACCAAAGGTCAGCTACTTTCTCTGGTACTACTCTCAATATATGTATATGTAACATTATAAAATATAGCTAGGTATTTTAAAAGATATAAAGGAACCGGTTATATCCAGGTCTATACTTAGCTTATAGGAGTAAATCAGGCTTTACAGAAAGCCGCAGCAAACTGTACCCCAGCAGTGTCGACTTAGTAACATCTGTGGCCTCTCAATAACCTACTATAATATATTCCGATGTTTATTTACTTAATCAAGTTACAAAATAGACTGAACGGATGCGGATGATATTCTACACTTAAGATATTTATGCAATATAATTTGGGAGGCTTATTTAATAACTTGTAACTGGGGCTCGATATTGGTAGTGAATATTATTTCAATTGAGTAATTACTGTCATTATATTTATTTATCCTAAGTATCAGTTGATGACGATCTCCATGGTCGAGTGGCGTACGCACCGGTTTTCAAGGTGTCGCTAGCTCTGAGGTCCCGGATTCGATCCCCGGACGGGTCAATGTAGAAAGTCATTTTTCTACATTGTCTCGGGTCTGGGTGTTTGTGGTGCCTTCGTTGTTTCTGACTTCCATAACACAAGTGCTTAATAGCTATTTACTTTGGGATCAGAGGAATGTATGTGATTAGACCGCAAAATTAAAAAAATAAAAACTGTTGGCTTTACGCTCAATTAATTGGTATGTAAAAAAGCATTTAAGTTTTTAATTTAACAGCCAAACTCACAAATTCTTCATCAATCAAGACTTAGACCTATAACTAACCCTAACTAAATCTTTAAATATTTTAGTATATTAATAGAAGTCGGCCAAATCAAGCAACATAAACTGTAAGTAAATGAAACTTTCCTTGAAATAATATTTCCAGCCGCAAGCCACTTGTCTTAACATTTTCGTTGAAACCAGAGCCCTGGCCGAGTCTTTGGGCATTATAGTAGCTATTGTGTTCCTTTACTTTTAAACCTAGTAAAAACACGTAGTCATAAGTTACATTTTTAATATTACATACTTTAAAGGAGGTCCCTATGTAACTTTAATATCTATTATATAAACGTGAATGAATAATACCCTTCTGTTAAGAAAAGTCCTTTTTTTTCAATTTAGAATTAGATATTCTTAATTTCTTTTGTATTAAAAAAATTAATATATGGATAAGACAGTTTTACATGAACACATATTTTTTATTTCCGGGTTTTTTAAAGTTTATGGTACAAAATGTTCCGGTATTTATTTACATTTGTATATCTATGTCATTATAGAATCGTAATTGTCTCGCTAATTCCTAGCACTAACTTAAATTGTTCCTTAATTTACTAGTGTGCACGACGCACGTGAAAATAATAGCATCTAGATTCATGTTAAACTTCGCCTAACAGTTAGCAACTAGGTCTGAACGCTAAGCTGCGAGCACACACGATTAATCATCGCTCCAACTTTTACAATTCTACGCGTAATTTAGTTCGGAGTAAAAACTCATTGTACCACATACATAAGTAAGTAACAAGTTACTGTTTTGAGACTTTCCCGTCGAGTTGTGAAAATCGTGATTTAGTCAGTTGTCGAGTTTTGTTTGAAACGGTATTATAACTTTTTATTGCGTTTGGCACTCAAGCCAAGTTTAAGTAGGTTATGGTCTTTATGGCTTAAATGTGAAATCTGTTTATCGTTTTTAATTTTTTCACTTTTTCTTTTATACGAATTAGGTCTGTTTATGTTTTATGAAATTTATCGTCATTTTAAGCACGGTCCTTTTATGCCTTTGTTAATCATCTTACAACCGCGTCCCTTAGAAAATGTTGAATAACAAACAATGCTCCATTTAACAAAGATACAATATTTTCTAACATTGATGGTCTTCAAAGGTACAACAACTGAAGCCCGCGGTTAAGTTCAGCGGTAGCGCTTCGAAACATTTTTTTACCTATGCGACTAAAGAATGAATATTTCGATTTCACTTCGTAGCTCATACTGAATAGGAATTACAATTGAATAGGAATACTGAATATTCCTATTCAGTAGTTGTAAATGAATATTCCTATTCAGTAAAATAAGAAAAGAAATTATGTGCTTTTAGCGCCAACAGAATCCCTTACTTTAAAGAAATAACAAGGGGTTTAAAAATATGCATTTTTAATATGAGCCTCATGAACATCAAGAGGTATATTAATTTTTAAATATTGTATTAAAAACCACTAAAAAACAACCTTGCCTAAACCTACTAAGTTTGAATATTTAAATATATATGTATATGTACAATATAAATATATTCATCTACACAGCTAAACGACAAATGTATCATAAATACAAAGCGATTGTGTGTTTAATTATTCACTCAAGCATGAATTCACTTAATACGTTCAATGATTCGATTTGCTTTGCGGCAGCCTGCTAGTTTCCGTCCAAAATTTGTCTGCCGACATACTACTACATAAACAACAGACTATTGATACTTTAAGAGATGTACAAAAACTTATTTTTTTGCTATCAAAATCTCCTCGAATTACATTTTTGTTAAATGTTATTAATAGTTTTTAAGTTTGTGTTACCTTTTTTCATTAAATGTGCCAAGAACAATTAATAGCGTTAAACAATTTGTCGACCTACTTTGCTTATTGTTAATTAAATTACACTCATCAAAATATTTTGTACCTTAACATAAATTCAACAAAATCCCAGATGTATTATGTTACTAATATCGCAACATAATTTAACCGAAGTACTTAGCCGAAACAGATTAGATTAGTAAATCCAACTTCAAGCACCTTTATCACATGTAAGTACCGCAGCCTAATGTATTATGTACTTAAAACTTTAATAGAACATTATCCACAATATTCTTTGGTATCGTTAAGTATAAAACTTAGATAATACCTACAAGTTTACCTACGCGAATGTGCTACGCCTCTACGAAATGTGCTACGCCGAACACCTACGATTAATTCAAACGTAACCGTTGTTACAGAAACGGTGGAACAAGTTAACCTTCCTAACAACATTTGTTTATTTCTACTTAATTCGTTAAAATAAACCTATAATATAGGTATTTTTCTACATAAGTCTTTCAACCCTTTTAGGGTTTGTAACGTAATAAACCCTTCATAATACAATAATTACTTACTTGAATGGCCTTTCAAAATCGATTCAACATTAGTACCTGCAGATTATATTATCCCTTTCACGTTTTTCGGCAATACGAAAACGAATTGCTTTGGGAATGAGAGGAAATGAGATGTAATTTCGTAATTATCTGAGCCTTTATTAGTGAGAAACGAAAGGGTAAGTTAACTTAGTAACTACAAAGCATCAGTGAGTCAATACATCCATAGGCATTTATACAAAGGTAAAATTATCTGTCTTTCACAGAATAAATACTTAGGAACTATCCGTTGGGCGTAGATACCAGATTTTAGTAAAACTTAACCAAGTTATAAGTAATTTGTTAATGCTTTTCGAAATTAATTTTCGGATAGTAATTACAAAGTAGAAATGCCAACCGTTAAAGGTTAATTTCGTTCGGTAAGTAACGAAATATTGTGGAAAATAAATCAATTTTAGCTAATTGCCCTTCTAACTTTATAATATGATTTGGTAATTTACCATTCCGCAAATCATCCAATTGACATTTTCTTACTTAATTAGGTACAATATTCTTTTTCCAAGTATAGAGTCTTTTGATATACCTAAGAAATGTGTTAGTGATTTTTGTAGCCTACACCAAAAATTTAAAAATGTATCAGTAAGTAATATACTTATGTTCAAATACTTCAATACACAGAGGTGCTGGTATGCTTAAAGCTAGTATAAAGAACAACAACATTGTACCTATTATTATGCACATAGATAATTTAAGTTTACAGAACAGTATTAACATATTTTGCATACATCAATCATAGGCACCTTACAGGTATATTGGAAGGCTTGAACACAAAATACCTTAACCCCGAATAATCAGCAATAAATATTAATAGGTCGAACCAAACTTGAAGCCAACTTGGATCACAGTTAAGCACATATTCTGTTAGAACGGAGGCGGTATTGTAAGACGCTAACTACCCATTACCATACAGACAGACGAATTAATTTAGTTTGAATTGGAGTTGTAATGAAGTTCCTAAACTCTAAGGCCTTAAGACTTATTTACAGAGTCAGAAGCAGACTTCTCTCCGTCAAGTCTGCCACTGAGTAGATTGTTCTGTTTCCAAAATACTCAATGAAATACTCAAGCACCTATACCACCGATGTGAAATCGGTAACTTCAATCAAACAACTCAATTTATGACCACTGCATAGGCCTCTCCTAAGTAGCGAAATATAATTGGTTCCTTATCTTCAACATCTAGTCTGACCAATCATTATTATTACCTACTCTCAAAAACAAAATTCTGTGCAAATAAATCAGTGTCTCTATTGTATAGTTTTAAATGAATCCAAACTTAACTTAATCCTGGTCTTAATGCAACAATCTAATTGGCCGTATACCTAATCCCTAATACTGGAGCGTTGCAAAACAAAGGAGTAGAGGTATTTGACCTTTTTGCTGGACCTTTTTTTCAACTAAATTTAGATGTGTTCATCTTTTTATTGTCTGCAAGCACTCTCTATAAATAACCCATATATTATTATATACATTGAATTATTGATAGATTCATAGAAAAAAATCATAGCTTTATTAGAACGCGGTATTAAAAATCAAATTAAGATATCTATCTAAACAAAGACAAAGACATATTGAAGTAGTAGGTGTTTTGTTTAAATCGCATAAGTTGTGGGTCCTTATAAATAAATAAATAAATTCCTCGCAAGTTACCATGACAACGATAAATAAAATTATAGTTAAAATGTATAGTCATAATGTATGTATTGTTAAAATGTGTTGTGTATTATAATAATCCATTAGAAATCTAGTCATTTACTTACAAAGCTAACAGTAATTTGTCACACGATGCATTGAAATCGGAAGCAATAACTTTACTTTTAACAAAAGAAACTCGCTTCGTCAGCATAGGTACCCAAAGCATATTAAATATATCGAACATAATGATGACTTTCCAAAGAAATGATAGGGTTTAGGGTCGTGACCCCGAGGGCTTCGAAAAAGGTTTTAGCAAACGAAATACACATTTTGTATCATTTTGTCACGGAAAAATTACGATGTTACCAATCTATAACGAATAATCTAATAATCTATAATAAAAATATTCGAATTACAATCAATACAATTCCTTGACTGTAATTTAAATAGCATAAAATATTCATAAAAAAATTGAATTAACTTTGCTTATGGACCTTTTAATAAGTTTATCGTAATTAAACAAAATTCTCCATAATGCTTCTCACGGCACCTCAAAAACTTTTGTATATTCCTCAATCTTTTCAAAACTAAGTTGGTAATTAATAAGTTACTAAGGAAAAGCCACAAATATTAACTGTTATTTAAAGAAAAAAATATGTTTAATTTCAAAAGCCATATTAGCTTTTGCATTGAATATTTTATTAATAATTAATTAAATTAAATAAAAAAAAATAAAAGGTCAATTCTAAACTAGAATAGCAGGTGCCTAACTGCACATCAAATATTGATTTACCTTTCCATCTATCATAATTTTCCTCACGCCAGTCACTTTGCTTAGGTATTGCATAAATATAATAAAATTTATGTATTTCAAGTTTGTATACTGTTTTAAGAGTAATCTATGGAATCTCTTGAATCTGGACCTTCTACACAATAGATACATTTTTAATAGCTACTAGAGCACATTAACATTTCAATTATTTATGATTGTGACTAATAACATGCGAAGTTCCCAGTAGTCCCACAGTTACCGATATTCATATTATTATAACAGAGACAACAACGCATTGTTGATATAGTTTTGGGTTGCTAAGCAACGTGCATATCAGCGTTTCCCCCTACATAACCTTTACAATTCTTGGAAGCATACACTCAGTTTACATAAAAATATTGTGAGTCATATTACGCACAATTGTATTTAAAAAATGTAATCGCAGTACTATTAAGTAGGCGAATAGTATAAGTTGTCGATTTTTGACGAAAGATTACGGGACAAGGCTAAACTATTTAACTTGCTCTTAGTCATAGTTAACACGCTTTTTTAAGTTTACGTAAGGAAGTAAATCTTACATTATCATCATCATCAATTTAAGAGTCATGCTCTTAAATTGATGATGATCGGTGCAGCTCATGACGTACAAAGAGGTTCAAGAATTGGCACAGGACAGACATAAATGGAGAAATCTTACATAAAGGTTCTTTAAAAAGAAGTAATGATTTTGAGATATACTTATGTCAATGAAATTTTGTTGTATACATGCAAGAAACTTAAATTATGTGATTAATTTTAATTTCACTAATGTGTTTTAGCTATAAAAACAACATAATTAAAAAATAACAATTTTAAATTGTAAACCAACATTAATGACTAAAACAGCAAATTCACTCATTGTAATCGGTAAACAAAGGTGAATTAATTAACTTGTAAACTAGCAAAGAACAAGTGTTCGTACGATCACGAAACAATCGTGCCAGCAGCTGACTGGTACGCCGTACGGTTCCCGTGAAGTAAATTAATTTTTAACATAAATTCTAACCTATGTAAACTTCAAAAACAGTATACTTTATTAAAACCTTATACATGTACTTAAGAAATAAACAACTTTTTAAACATATGGTTAACTCTTTGCTATTTCATGTTATTTAAAGTTAAAACTTTGTACTCGTTTCCTTCTTTATTTAGTTCGTTGACATTTAAATATTCATGAAAATAATTAATTTCTAAACCTGTTAAAAAAACCTTACCGCATTAGAAAATTTCCTATCTATAGCAGATATAAAACTAAACAGTTTTTTGATTGGAATCCGAGTATTATTTTCAAAAATAATACTCGGATTAAAAAAAAAGCAGTATTTTAAATTTGATAGCCCACTTCTCGAGAAACGTTATTAGCTATTTAATTTTAATATCACGTTACTTCCCTAAAGAGTATCAAAAATCAATCACAAGTCGCGAGGCGCTTTACGAAATATAATTATTATTGATCCATAAATCCGATATTTTTAATGGTAGTAAACAAATACTTTCAAGTAGATCTTACATTTCTTGTTCACAAAATATCATTATTTTTGACGTGGAAAAAGTCTCATAATTATATTATTAATGTTACTCTGAATAAAATCAATTCTCCGAATATAGCTGTGATTACCCAAGAAAAAAAATTAGATGATATTTATCTTTTTTTGCTAATCTGAATGAGTACCTATATCAAGTAGACTATAGTATGATGATATAATGATAATGTAGTTTTAAGTTAATAGTTGTTGAGTCTTCACAAATATTCATCAAGAATTGTCCTCATTACAAACGAGGCACATATTTAACAACAACAATTTATATAGTTGAATGGCCTTTTATCAATTTTGAGAATCCATTTTGTCTTTTAATTATAAAACGTAATATTGATGACAAATGATCAAAGAACGTCATTTACAATGATAATTACAATTTAACATTAAAGGAATCTTTAAAATGTTGTGTTATTTCTCATAGATTGAAATTTTGACCTCACAATATTGATACTGAAACATTTAAAGCAATATAATTCACGGGAATAAGTGCGTACGAAAGTACCTTCTTTTGGGCTTGACGTTTCGGTTACACCGACCACGGCTGGTGTAACCCGGTCGAAACGTCAAGCCCCAAGAAAGGTATTTAAGCATGTACGCGCTTATTCTCGTGAATTATATTACTATAAACATGCAGCGCGATAGTTTAAAAGTTTATACTAAAAAAATTAACCATACACAATATAAAATGTGAGTAAGCGAAAACTGAAGATATGACTGGCAAGTTAATGAAAATCAAGTATGTATTTTGAAAATAATGGCTGTTATTTACACACGAGAATAGTTCCTTTTAAACCCCTGTATCTATTTTAACTTTCAAAGTCCGAATATTTAAATAAGTATCCATATTTCTTTCCATTCCAACGGTATACGTTTTATTATATTAAAACTAAATCAGTAGATACATCCACGGATGCATTTTATTCATTCGAAATGTCGCGGAGCGCGACACGATTTTTATAAGTAATAAATCTTTATGAGTCCTTAAAATTTCCGAATCATCTATTTTTACGACTACTGCAAAAGTCATTTGCAGTGAAGACGCGGGGAAGGTCAAGGAAAAAATAAGCCAACGTATAAAAATATAGGTGTTTGGATAGACCGTTTAGTGCGGCGACTTGGCGAGATAAACGACACCAAAGAATATAAATAAGTAAAGAATAGAGTGCCCTTAGCGGAGTATGAACTGTGCGTTCACTTATGAACAACCTCTTTTAATCACAAAACCTTATTTTATGCCTTAATAATAACGGAACTATTGCATTAAAGTTTGATTAACCAGTAGCAATACACGCACTATGGTTTGCTTGCTAATTCATACTCTAAGACGAACAAATATAGGCACACATAACAGTAACACCCTAAGTTATAAGCTCGCGTTTAAGCTCCGACTACGCAGATTAGTGGGCGCTCAAGAACAGTTTATAACTGTTAAACCAGTTGTAAATTGTAACTTTGCTACTTACTTAAGACATACGTATTACGTATGCTTTGGCAACATTTTCAATAAAACAACGAGGTCATCTTAAGATTTTAACCATATTCATTTTTCTACAGATAGTTTTCGTCTCCACTTAAAGAATTCATCTAGGTAGTTAGAATGGAGCAGGTTCTCAACAAAACAAAATTCAATATGTGACGTCAACCCTTGGAGTAGTTATTTTATCGACTCTCATCGTACTACTTATGACCTCTTCACTGCCTATAATGAAAGCTAAGAAAATAAAAACGGAAAAATAGGCCGCAGAACCGACAGCCAATACCGTTTATTACTTATTTAATGAGCATTCAAACGTCAAGAGACAACACCGTTAACTGCGAAAGTCATTAATAACCTTTATTACTTCTTAATAGTGACGCCCTGTGCCACTGTCAGTCTGTCTGATGGATGCGGATGTAAATAACATTCGGTGAGTCGTGACTTCCAAGTTTCTTGTTTAACAGCCACTAACTTGTCTAAAGACGTTATCTTCCTTGGAATTCGCTCACTTGTTACTAAAACGAATGTTACTTTCAAAGGTAGTTCACGCACGAGCCACTGAAGAATTTTAAAATTAACATCTTACGTAGGTTTCAGTTCGTTTAAGTGAGATAAAATTTGTTAAAGTTATGTACTTATGAAGGCAAAGCGGAATTTTTCAGCAATAACAAGTAAAAGTTAAAAAAAACACGTTTTTCAGAAAACGGTACAACAAATAATGTAAAATACAAAAGAAAATGCGGGTGTTCGGATTTTGGAAATCTTTTTTTTTTTTGTAAATATTAGGTCCGTATAGGACCTAGACCTTGACGGCTTAGGGGATTTAATAGAAACAATTTATACTTTGTTTAAATAATCACATAGGAGCATGGAATAGCATTCTGTATTATACATATGTTCTACACTCACCTAAAAAATATTAGGTGACAGCATTTTGTGTAAATTCTCTAGATTTGCAGATTTGTTCAAAATCAGTAGCTACTCAAAATTTACTCTGAAAAAGTCCGGGATAAGCTCTCACTGGTTTAAGTTTGTTTGTTTCAATAAATATAAGTTTACTTGGCTAAAGTTGTCTAAAATTGCTGAAGTTAGTAGATAATTTTTCATTATGTATCTACTTTTTCAAGATTCCTATCTTAAAATGTTCAAATTTCCTATTTAATTCTAGCGTTTACTATTTTAAAACTTGAGCTTGAAACGTACTCAATAGACATCTACATAATAACTTCTATCACCGAGCTATTATCAACCCACACACAACCAGTTATCTCGCCTTTCAAGGCTACCTTGGAAAATGTTGGTCTATTCCTTCCAAGCTCTACCTCAATACCCATCGTCTGATAACTTAATTCTTATTAACCTCAAGAGATTTGCACTAAACCTCAGCTACTATCATCTCGAAAACGCAACAAAAGTATATGCAAACGATGATGTCATACACTCATACATACTCTAACTACAAAAGCAAATTATCTTAGTACACTCGCGACAGACGCCTCGGTGACATTTGAATTTTAATTAATAAATGCAGACGAACGATGTACTCGACGTCGCGTCGCGAACGTTTACTTACACCAATTAAGTTGAATTTAATTTACCTTCATACGTGTCAACGTTCACATGTATATGGTGTTTTTTCTTGTTTCAGATGCCCCAATATATTGTACCTGTGCTGCTGCTCGCGCTAGTGGCACTGTCCTCGAGTAATGTACTCCCAATGTCCATAAGCGACCTCGACAGAGAACCACTAGGCTTAGACGGCCATAATGACAATACATATAGTAATAGATATCAATCAAAAAATGTTCTCGACGAAATATACAACATGTACGTCGAACGAGAAAACAGACCAGGATTGATAAATAAATTACAGCTAAAGTATACGGATACGGACAATAAACAGAATGATGATATTTTCAGTATTATAAATAAAGACGATAATTATAATGGGGAGGGTTTTCGCAAAGAGCAATGGCATAACTACCCAAGGCAGTTGGATCGCCTTCACGAGTATTATGGACGGAATTCTGAGAAGAGAAATTTCGATCCCGACCCTGATGACGACCGATATACTGCAGAAGTTGCGCCGGACAATCAAGACATGGCTGACAAAACCAACGCATTTCACCCAGACAGCATACCTGACCCGAACGTCTACGATACTGTGCTCTCCCCTACTAACCCCTTCTTAATACTTAAAATACGATTAGCGTGCTTGAACAAAGATATTGATAATGCAAAGTTTGCTAACCTAATAACTTCCGGATTAGATTCTAATTACCAGAGAGAGGACGAACAGAACGAAAACCCCGAAGCGAGCGTCATGAAAGTGAAACGTGAAGATGTACCCAGCTCTCAAAATAACGAGTTAGCAGGTGAGTGTGATTAATTATGTAATTGATTAAATAATACAGATTGATTACTCTTCAAGAAAAAAATATTAGAGGCAGAACCTTCCGTGGCTTACAAATAGATTGACAGCAGGCTCTGCCTTGTTTAGGATTAGATGAACGTGTGTGAGTTGTCCCAAGATATTACATTGTTATCGTGTCAAAGTATTCCTGCTTTATTGAAGAACTACCAGACCAGCCAACTTTCACACCAACTCAATTAAACAATGTGTCTATTTCAGATAACCCAGCAACACAGAAGGTTGTAAACAAGAGGATCTTCTCCCTATGGAGTCGTCTGCAGAGCCTGAACCACAAAGGCCACGAGCTGCAGCACCGGCGCCATCTTCACGCGTTCTACAGCCTGCCCGACTCCGACGGCGGCGGAGCCCTAACTGCCGAGACCAGGGCCACTCTCATGCGACCTCCCGGCTCACCGCTACGATGGGGATGAATCAACTAGGGATATACGCTTTCTTATGTTCCATCATTTGCTTAGACTCGTCTTAGACTCATAAATCAGATAAAAATAGTTTTGGAAAACATACAACGTTGTTGCAAAACGAAACGACTGAGGCTCGATTAGTTTCGGACACAAAGAGGGCCCTTAACCGGGAGCTCCTGACGCCAGCCGTTATCTATGCTTGAGGGCCTTGGTCGGGTCCGAAACTCATCGGGCGTCTCCAAAAACCTCGCGTAAGTACAGTCGTTTCGGATATCTAATAACTTCTTAAAATATGTCTCGAGATATTAAACAAAAGTACTCTTAATCAGTGGTAGATGTTGAAAGCCTGATTTTGTTATTAACATTTCCGTCAGTTACGCTTTCGTAAGCTTTACCTAGCCAGTTATAATTGTCTTAGCGATAGATGTCTCATTAATGTTAATGATGAAAATGTGTATTTAAAGCAATAAAGTAATGTTGGGTGTAACTACTCAGTATTGTATTTGATTCGCAACGAGTTTTTGAATAATTTTTACAATTCGGAATGATACCGCATGCATTGACAATGCACGATTACATTTCTAGCACTTTCTTCGCTAAAGTTATATAATTTGTTAAATCCATTATTGATGTGAATGCGCGTTTGACATTTATTGATATTTCTTTAAATATGCTGGATAGTACAATAAAATGACCAAATCATTGCTATCATTCTAGATGGTTGTCTGGTAGTGAATAATAATTTATGACAAAGATTTGTATTGACTGTTTATACATTATAGAACAATGTTACAATAAGTATGTTAATCGAATAAATATTAAGTAAGTTGACTGTGGACAAATACTTTTGTTCTCGCATAATTTCAATGCTTAATGTCTTCTTAATAAACCTATTTGTTAATAATCCATAGAATAATAACTTAATACATACTTCCAAATATATTGTGTCTGTAAGGTTTTAAAACAAAAAGTATTTGAATAATAATATGATAGTAATATTAAAATATTTACGTATATTGCCATTATATATGTAAATAAATAAAATGTATATCAGCTTTCATGTTTTATTTCTAACTCTACAACTATACGTATTCCCGCCATAGCAAAGTACTGAAAACAGCGACATCTATATGTTTAGTTATTAACTAACTGGCAAAATCGATAGCCACAGATGTCCATAAAATACGATCAGGAACATGCTTGACATAGTAACTAAAAATTATGTCCGATTACAAAATATTAAAATATTGTGCTAAAAAGTTACTTATCTATGTAGGTACTTTAAATATTCAATACGAATGCCTTTAAAATATCTACCTGCACAGTGATAAAACTGACATTGACAGTGTTTTTATCTCAAAGACATAAGGTTGGTTTTTCGCTGACTTCTGTTTACACATTCTGCTTGCCTTATCAATAAATCAGTTGAACTGTCATAACAAACAACATAAGAATTTTATCAAAATCTTTTAACATTTCTACAGATGACATGGTAAGTTCTTGTTTTTTACAGTTTTATTGCTATTTTTTGTCAAAAACACACCTTATAGGTATGTTAAGTATGGAAACTTAGCTGACCAAATCATCAAGTACTTCGATATCTATAGGTAACGACTGGTAAACACTAATTAATCTCGTTTGATTGATGATGTCGCTCTAGTTTATGTTTGTACAACAATATCAGATACAAACTTATTTAGGACAGAAGTAGATGTAAATAACATATTCTAACCTCAAAATCGGTTCGAAATTGGAACTACAATCAGAGAGTGACGATTTGTATTTTTTTTTTGTTATATGACAGTCCTGACCTGACCAATACGGTCAGTTTTAAAAGTTTTAAATGAATTCTTATTTACTAACATCGAACTTAAAAAGAAATATTTTTTATGCATTTATTATGCCAATTTCAGCTGAAATATCTGAGTAATGGTGTAGCATGTTAGTATGACATGTTCAAAAGTGAGTAATGATAGCTACGACTCAGCAAGCACTTAAGCCAAAATACCAATACATTTTAAGAGGCTTCATTTTTCTCGTGCACTTCATATTACGTTGACACGAAAGTATTTTAAGAGACAAAGTTGTTTACTTGCTAAAGGGGTTATGGGGGTATAGTGCTTCTGGTAAAAATTAGTGGTATATTTACAAACCTGTTTTATATGCGGGTTTCTTAAAAGCCGATCAATTTAATCTGTTGTCTAATAAACTGATCATGACTGTGATTAGCTGACCCAAAGACTAACCACCAATCACAGGACTTAACATTACGCTTGACGGGTGATTGGCTAATTTTTGTGTTGATAACGCTTCAGAAGCGCTTCAGAAGTTATATGTAGTAGGCGCCTACCGAATTTCTTTATTATTCTACGACGTAAATAATTGAAATCGTGCTCAATAAGTGGCAATAAGCTGGAACAAAATGTAGGCGTTATTGACACATCTTTGGTTAACCCTTTGGGGATTCTGCTTTGATATCAGACGTCATACGCAACGTTATCTATTTACGCTGTTTTATCTCGTTCGAATGTAACTACAGAAACTACATAGTTCACACAATCTTAAGATCTGTTGTTTTCGATATTTGTTGGGATTTTTGATATTTTAGTAAACAAAGCCGTATCTCCGTTCAGAGTGGAAAAAAAAACTTAAAACTCTACCTACCTTCAGATTAATACAGAAAAGAAACTCTGTCTCTTTCAAATACTGTGAGTTACATACTGTACTGAGGCAAAACAGGCTAGGCCTTGCTTAAATCCAAGTAAATTATAGTCTAATTATAAATCATCTGATATTTAGCTTAAAACTATGACCTCCTTAAAGGCTAAAAACGGGGCAATTCTCTATGGTTACTGGCTGTCGACATGCACATGGAGGGTCCGTGCAGCGCTGCATCTGAAGAAGATTCCCTTTGAGGAGCGGTTAGTGGACATCGTGAAGGCGAAGGAACAGAGAACGGAGCAGTTCCGCGCCATCAACCCTGCGCAAAAAGTACCGGCTTTATTCATAGGTAAGTTACATAAACACCTATACCTATAAAAACTTTACGATTTTTCGACTTTTGCAATTATTACTAACTGAACGTATCAGTTAAGTAAATAGGTAACTTGAATCCAATAATGCTAATATTATACTTACTAGTTTTGTTCTTATTATTATCTTTAGATAGTACTATAGACTTAAAAACTTATGAAGTTTGAGCTCAAGTGTCGAATTTCTATTTTAATACAAGCCGTGCCCCGCGGTTTCACCCGCGTGTATGACTCTTCTTACACTATGTTTATTAATTATAGCCTATGTGTTATTCTGATGTATAAGCTACATCATTGTAAAGTTACATTAAAATCCATTCAATAGTTTTTGCGTGAAAGAGTAACAAACATCCACACATCCATTCTCACAAACTTTCACATTTATAATATTAGTAGGATGCCAATAAAACAAATAACAACTATTCTCATAGGGTTCTTAAACCCCATGTATTTTAAACATTTTATGCCAGTTTCTCAATCGTTAGGTAATTCACTTCAATAAACACATACTTATGGTTCTGGGGAGACTACTCTCGTTGATGACGTCAGCATATCAAGTCCTGTTGTCAAGTACCAAATGACAATCTGTAATAGTCAGTCAGTAGTAACTATCGGCGAACACTGATGGTTGTCTATTTGCGACAATAGCTTCTGACGATGCTTGATTTTACTTCACACTTCTAACTAAACAAATGTAAATTATTTAACCAATAAAAGCTTAATTTTGCTGATAATTCGAAACAATCAAAATCCGACAAACTATGTAATTATTGAATTGCTATAGCAAAAACCCCTATTGTAAAAGCCCCTATCTAATTGAATGGTAATTTCTACCTTTTATTTAAACACACGTTGTAGTTACTCCATTAACTCCTTAATCCATTTTATCAGATCTTGTAAAACATAAGCTGTAAAGAATAAGCTCTGTTCAAATTTTACAATTGCTCCAACAAAGCTTACGTTTTCCTTTAAATAATATTTCACCATGTTCCAATGTTATGTATTTTATTCGGTGTTGATACGCACTTGGAATAAGATTTTCCATATAAACTTCGGCACCCCATTTCACCCTCTTCAAAAACCGTTTCACTGAACACTCGACACTCTAAGAAAAATGGATATCGAAACATATGTTTTGTTTATTCTTCTTCAATGTCTTATGTCTGTTCTGATTAAATTTTGTGAGCTTACTGTTCGGGATTTACCTATGTATTTTATCTAGGTACGTATCCTTTACGTGGGTTTCTAATTCAAGCAAAAAAAAACATTTGACTCTTCACAAAAATTTAAAAATAATTTTTAAAAGAAGAGATTTAATTATGAAACTTGCTAATTAAGGGAGAACACAAAATACGCTAAACCTTTTCATGTCTCCTATTCATGAAAGTTGTTTAAAAAAGGTTTCATTCAAATATTATACTTTACAAATAAACCTACCTGTAAATAAAATAAACACAGTAAACACTCGTGTTTTTTGCAAATAAATAATTAATCTAGTAGATTATTTTCTTAAGAGATAAAAGAAAATTAAATCAAGTAAGATAGGCAATGCCACCCATGTAATTGTCAATCAAATATGTCTCGAAAATATTTAATGTCAAAAATATTTCCGCTGCTCTTCGGATCACCTTTAGCGGACGAAACGGGGGTGAAAAAATTACTTCACCATTGTGACGGACACAATAATATGTCATTCGTTTTCGCTGTAAATATCTGTGGGTTGATTGTGTACAATATCCCAAAAGGACCAAAAGGTAATTTCCCTTAGGCAAAAGAAATAATAAGTCATTTTTGCAAAAGATTCCGCCACAGAATATTATGATTTAATAACGTAGGCGTTAAAGTAGTGGTGTTTAGATAATATTTTTTGGATATACAGTTCGATCATATTCGAAGTAACCATGAAGGATTTACACCTAGGCTACACTACTACACGATTTTTTTATAACATTTTTAATGTATGTGCTTTTTATCTAATAGCTTAGAACGATATAGATATAATAGATTTGAATACCAATGTAGAAAACAAATGCGTATATTTGTCCATAAAAAGGAAAATAACGCATTGCTGAAACTATTTACTTTAGTTGTACCTCTAAATTAAGAACCTCTGTGTTTAATATACCTAAAGTAATTCTCAACTAATAATTCCAAAATAAATTTATCTACTACCTAAGTTTTTTTAAAAGGTAATCTCGAAATAATATCGAATTCACTGATAAAATGTTACATCTTTAATTACTTATGCATAAGGTACATCTTATTTCATGTGACATGAGTTATTATATCCACAAGTTCGTCGATAAAGCTCGTAATACACCAATATCCGGCCGATTTCACGAAAAGGAAATAGGAGGGAAATATTCAGGTTTTGATGACACCGCTGTTTTGAATGGCAGCTGATTTAAACCACTGAGATTTCGTATAATCTAATTTACTATACATATATATATGAGTCTTGTCACAGGTACTAGTGGCACTTGTTACCATGGATGGGTGACCATTTATAACAACATATTGAGACCCCTCCGTGTTTCGGAAAGCACGTTAAACAGTAGGTAGGTCCCGGCTGTCATATTTAGATCCTTGGCAGTCTTTAAGTCAATTCTGACAACCAGTCTTACTATGGGATTCTGTGTTTCCCAGTAAAAATGGGGTGTGGAGGTCAGATAGGCAGTCGCTCCATGTAAAGTACGGTATTCAGCTGAATCCGGTAAGACTGGTAGCCGACGCCAACATAGTTGGGAAAAGGCTCGGGAGATGATGATGATGATATGAGTCTTGTCACAGTTTAGAATAACATTTCTTCGTTTCAAGTCTATGTGTAGTAGAATGTTGATGACGCCCACGATACAAGGATTAGTAGCAGTACCTTAAAATAAAAGTCCTATAAACAAAAACAAAAGCAAGCTAAAAATAAAAATGTGTTTTTAACAAAATTAAATTACCATCTTATACTTAGCTAAATATAGTCATAATCTTGTTCTAACTGCCCTTTAGAAACCACTTCGTTTATACCGTGGGATGGGATTCGACCAGTTTCTGCTTGGCTTCATTTACAAATCCACTTTCTATATCTATCACATTGGCTAAGGACTTAAAAGGCCCGACAAACCCAACGAGTATTGCGGGTTTCAGAAAATTATATTGCACACGAATACGGACATATCCCGTAATAAACTTAAATTGCCAATAAGCAATTGGTATTAAAATTTGATATTCCTATATTAAAACAACAATTTGTTTACTCCCGTTTTTCTTTTATTTTATACTAAATACATGACCTGTTTGAATATTTTCCATCTTTTGGGCTCACTATCTCCGATGATAGAGATGTATCCTATTATATTTTATTCAATATGTATTGAAGTGCACAAAAGCCTCGTTGTATGCCGATATCTACGTGCCCGGTACCTCCTAAGCGCAGCCTTAACACCTGACCTAGTTCTCCCCCAAAACATTATACAGTTATTACCGAACAATAAAAATATACATACGGAGACCTGCTCTGCAAGTCACTACATAGTATAAAACAAAGTCGCTTCCCGCTGTCTGTCCCTATGTATGCTTAGATCTTTAAAACTACGCAACGGATTTTGATGCGGTTTTTTTTAATAGATAGAGTGATTCAAGAGGAAGGTTTATATGTATAATACATGCATAATATAGTAGAGGAATATGGATAGTCTTAGAGATTTCTAATGTAAGGTCGTAAATGAATCAATTTTTTGCGCTTTCATTGCAAACGCTGGCTGAACCCTATGAGATAGATCAAAATAATGTACTACAGTATTGTGAACCTTAAAAAGATCTACAAAAAAGTCCGCGATGGCATATGTCTATCTCTTGAGGATAACCCACAATAACCATTTTTATCGTTTATTTATTACTTATTTACGAAAAAGCGATAAGCGAAAAGCGATTAAGCAATACAGTATTAATCCTTATCCAATTAAGTGCCTTTAATAAATTGTGCATGCAATATAGGTCAATATTGCCCTTTACAGCATGTAATTTAAATGAATATTTTTGAAGATATTACAAATTTAAAATGTAGGGGCATAGCGGTTGCGGCTGTACCGGCCGGAGGGCCGCGCGGGGGCCGGGGGTCGTGCCTTTACCAAATAGTGCATCCAAGGCTGTGCTTCGCCCTACAGAACTTTATGATTGTGTAGTTATATTTGGTATCAGCGTTGCACCCGAGCAAAGCCGGGGCGGGCTGCTAGTTGATAATAAAATGGCTGTATTTACGGACATCGTTTTAAATTATTCTAACTTAGAACATGCATTTCTACTTCAGTAGTCTGTATGTTATGATCTTTCCTTGAAATGGAAATAGAAAAGCTAAAATTTTAAGTTCAACTATTGTGATATTTATGGCACTGAATGAGCTGTTATCTTTATTAAGATATTCCTCATGGTACCAAGCCCACTATATTAGTCAACATACTACCTTTTGTAAAATATATTTTAACACAATTAGTTGTTACACAATACATTTAGGCATTGAATTATTATGTATGATTATGACAACCGTACCCAATCGAAACATACATCAAACCACCAACAACCATGAAATCAAAATTACACACCAATCACAACTTCACAACCAATTATAACATCATCGTAACAGGCCCACATCAGCGTAATCAGCGCTTGAACAAGCGCTTATCAATCATTAGGTCGAATGCCTGTTTAGACATGTTTGGCTGAATATTCGCTGATGTCACCACCGCGCTACAATGGCCTCTTGGACCGATGGAGTGCACTCCGCGCTGCGCTAATAACCGCGCCATTAACACGTATTGCGTACGGTACTTGTGACTTAAATTTGGCTTTAGTTTAGAATTTAGAAAATATTATAATTTGATTAATGCTAACCTCGAAATTAAATATCAACTAAACATTTTTAATTGACCTGGATAGGTATAATATAAATATCCTAATTATGTTCCATAATTCTCTCTTCTCTTTCTCTTTAATACATAATATTTAATACGTAATAAATATAGAAAAGGGCAGAAAAGAAAGATTGTAACATTCAGAGGCTAAGTCTGTGACTTTGTTTGCTAATATTTAAGTGAATACTAACCATGTCCTTCTACTGCTATGCTTGTGCACAGCGACATTTTTACAACCATACTTTGCGGCGTAGTCTCACGATCAAAAAAGTTTGGTACATTTTCCTAACCTTCTATGTCTTTTCCTCTTACTCCATAAACCTAAAGGACGTAAGTACGTAGTTCCAGATTTGAGAGGGTATTTTGGCAACCTAACATAAAGTCATAATAACAAAATGAACCTTTTCTGTCCTAAATATCCGGCTTGAACGACGCTTGTGAAGAAAATCAGTGTTTACCGAGTAAACATTTAATCCTGAACAAAATACTGTCTGAAATATCTACCGAAATATATTGATTTATATACATACTAAGGTTGCTAATCTAATACGTCTGAGTACTACAATCTAGAACAATAAATTTAAATACTAGCACAGTGTAAGATATTTTTCAATCATTTTAATGGTTAATACGCTCAATGAATAAATATGTAACGCGAACCGCTTAGAAACAATTGCTAAACAGCTAGAGTAGATTATTGTCTGTGTCGCTAGTAGGATTACCACGAATTGAAGAGTTATTTAGGACTTGGGAGAGTTGACCTTTCATATCTTGTTTGTTATCAAATGATGACAGTAATACAAAAATATGAAGTACACCGAAACATATGAAAATGTTTCAGGAACCCAATATTATACTCTACTGATTTCCATTTATAAGAAAATATGTCAGTTCCTTTACTGTCTTCCATTCAAATATATGAAACTTAGGGCCCATTTCTTCACTTCACTACACGACTAAATTAAGTATTAATCTTTCAAAGGAAATACTCCATGATTTTACTCGACCAAAAGTCTTCCCAAATGTAACATTTGATATATGTTGTCTTTAGATAACTTTTATTAGTAGTTGTCCGAATTTTATTGCGTTCATCTAGTCGTACTAGCCAAGATATTAGCTTTCTAGTCAGAGATAAAAATAGGAATGGCTGGATTATTACTATTTATATTTTCTGTGAACGCGCTGTATAATAGAAAGTGACAGACCGTGTAAATGTAAGCATAATGTACGGTATAACCGAAATGATACACTGAGAAGCTATAAAATACAAAAATACAAAAAAAAATAGGTTCTTACTCGATTGAGGTATATAAATAATAGGATTATTGTATTTGCCAGTAATTGGGCTAAATAATTTTTTATTCCATAGGTGATCGTAATAATATACATTGACATACCTGCTATGTAATAGCACAGATTCACTTAATAATAGTTATAGTCTAGTTTAATTAAATGATAGCTACATCTTGGGACAATATCAAAAGTCCGGTGAAGCAGTCAAAGCCTGCGCTCAGGCTAACTGCAAAGATCTTTTACTAATAAATATACATCTTGGGAGGTATTATGATTTTGTTCTTGACAGAGTTTCATGGTAATTTAATAGGCCATTAATAATAGAATCAGATCGCCACATATTTGTGCCCGTCAATTGGGCCCGATATCATTGTTATTACTGCTCATCATTAAAACTTCTGTCCGAGTTCTGACAATTTAGTTACTGGACTCTTACGTCACCAGTCTAGGAAACTAGAGTAGATAAATATGAAGTACATTTCTTACAGAACACTGTTCGAAATACATTATCTCAGACTAAAGGTATATGAAATATTATCGGCCATATTGTCTGGCTTGTAAAAGTTCGTCTAAGTTCGGTTTAGCAATCAGGGTCTGTAGTGACCCTGATTGCTAAACCGAAGAACTCGAGTTCGATTCTCACCCAGTACAATTTATGTTTGTGTGATGATCATTACCCCTTTTTTTGCTATATTTGATCTAGAATGTGTTTCTATTGACAAATATATAAGTATGCTTATCAGTTGTCTGGTGGCCATAATACTGGCTCAGTGTGTGAGTTGTCCCATGATATTATTATTTATAATGATTTAAACAACATCAAAGATTTACAAAAATAATGTATTATCATTTACCTTTTCAAAGTAACCTTTCTGTTTACAGCTACACATTGATAAGTACATGCTCATCGCAGACATTAGAGGGTAATCGTTACACCCCTATAATTTGCTATCTCGAGTATAAAAGTCCCGTAACGGCCTGTAAAACGGTTAAGCTAAGATTAAAGGCCAATGATAAAGTATCTGATACTTTGTAAACTCTTGTGTGTAATGGAGGTGTAAACAAATTGTTAGCAAATATTTTATGTTTGTAAAATATTTATGGAATATGTGGCTAGTCAGAAAACCCATTGTTATTTTTATTACATACTACCACCTAATATTTCTAGGCCGTAATACTTATAGATAAGTGACCTCAATCTATAGGCGTTAAACTTGTTTCTTCTATAAATAGCTATCTACTTAATAATGATAACTGAATATTTGCAAAAGGAAATACTTCTAACATTTGTACAGTTTTCCTTTTTTCTTCAGCCTGGCATCGGGACACTTTCAAATAATAGCATTGCTTTATAAAATGCTGCTTTCATAAAAGAACATAATCGTTTTGCCACACAAAAATAAAGCCAGAAATAATTTATTTCTTTGTCCAGTGGTCGAGTTAGGCCCAAAGCTTGAGTATTAAAAATTCAAGCAGAGTCGCGATCCGACCGCAGTCTGTTACAATCAAACATGATTTGCGTAGCCAACGTTTATATGTAGCAACTGTTAAGTGGCTCGGTCAATAACTCCGCGATTCCTTTAATAAACATGGCGACAACATCGCACATAGAAAAACCGGACAAGTGCAAGTCGGACTAGCAACAGAATTCCGTAGGTCCGTCGCAGTCGTATAACTGGAGAATAAATAAATAGTACCACGTAGTACAACGCTATGTTCTTTTTACCTCGCGTTTTTAATTTCCATGGATGGGATTTAGATCTTAATTTTTTTTTATTTGTTATTATAGCGGTAATGTAAATGTTAATGCAAAAGCCATATGGTAAAAAAAATACTTTGTGCCTAATATAATTTATGGGAAATGTCGATAAAGCTCGCAGACAAACAGACATACAGAAAAAGGACACATGCTTAGGTACTAAATGGTCCCATTGACACTCTTCAGTTAGAGAACCCTAAAGTGCGACTGAATTGAAAACTATTTGGGTCATTGCATCCTATAACCGATGTGTGATGGCAGTTAATAAATATTTGTATTTCAACTATTTGCTCAACTAGCGACGACTAAATTGAGTGATATTTATAAAATACTAGCTGTGCCCCGCGGTTTCACCCGCGTGAATACCTAGGTCCCGTTCCCGGTGCCTTTATGTTATTCAGGGCGCAGATGAACCCAACAAATCACTATCGTAACAAAGGTCAGGATTCCTTTTTTTTCCCCGCGCAATTTTCCATTTTTTTTTCATAAGAACCTTCTCCTGATAATAAATAACACAACAAAAAAAGAATTGGCGAAATCGGTCCAGGCGTTATTGAGTTATGCGCTTACCAACACATTTAGCGATTCATTTTTATATATAAGACTAGCTGTGCCCTGCGGTTTCACCCGCATGAATATCTAGGTCCCGTTCCCGGTGCCTTTATGTTTGGCCGGTGATGACTTAATTTTTTTTCCGCGCAATTTTCCATTTTTCTTTTCATAAGAACCTTCTCCTGATAATAACTAACACAACAAAAAAAGAATTAGTGGAATCGGTCCAGGCGTTATTGAGTTATGCGCTTACCAACACATTTAGCAATTCATTTTTATATATAAGATTTGAACAATACTAACAATGATGTTAACAACTTCATTAGTTGAAACAAATTGGAAACAATTTAGAATCCATTCAATTTAACATCTTCGCGTTGTTAAGTTTGTCTTGCACGTATTTGTGTGTAGTTTTAGGATGATTCTATTTGTATTATGTATCTAATGTACCTACAAATTAGTAAAATATATACGTTGATTAGATTGATGCCTTTAATTACAGATTTAAATACAAATTTTAATCTGCAATTAAAGGCATGCAGATTGCAGATTGATGTTATCAACAAATAATAAATATCGAATTAATACAAATGGCTTGGTAAGAATAATAAAGCTAAAACAAAGTTTGGTAATAGGCTTCTTCACGTATACCTATTCTTATACACTAATCTACAAAACTAGTGCGGTCAACATTGACAGCACTTGTCGATAAACGCTTTCGGGACAATGATCAAAGCTACAAGACCCACAAAACAAGAATCAGATGTCAAAGCAAAACCAAATCTAACCTTTAACACAGAGAGTTCAAATTACGTCGCAGCTAAATAAAATTACGAAAATAATTTACCTTTGGGCAAGCTTATTTGCTCATACTTTCCGAATGGGAGAATTTCTTAAGTTCGCTAATGTACCTGCAAATCAAATACAAGACGAATTAAGTGAGTGAAATGTCTCATCCCATTCAACAAGCAATGCCTTAAGAAAGGTTCAATTGATAGTGAGACCTTCACAAATTAAATGAACCTGTAGTCACAACAGAAACTAATCGATTTGGGATCGAATCAAAGTTAATTGAAGTAGATGGATAATTATTTATTGTGTATTCATTTATCTAAGTGTAAGTTGACGACCGTTACTCTTATTTTGATCTTTTGATTTGAAAATCATGCTTATTCATCTGAGTATGTTGTTTATTATTATTTTGCAAGGATTTACCTATTAAAGAAAAAACTTGTTAATGAAAGATATTCATTTCGCCTTCACTTATAGGTACACATTTCAGAAATTTTCCTTCCGTCTGCAATTCTATCTATATATCATCTTTTGGATAACATAGTACATAAAATTCAGAGCAATTTGTCAACTATTGACTTTTAATAAATAGTCAATTAATCATCATAAATATCTTTCGTCACGGTTACGAGTATATTGGGACGTTATAACAGACGATTGAATGGGTCATTCATAAACCTTCGCAGTTCGACTACATTAAGATAGGTTCCTGTATCCATCTATAATTTCCTATGTAGGTTTAACACAGTGACGTATGATTTACTTAACAACACAAAAGTTAAATATTTGTAACTAAGAATAGGCGTCTTCGACCTACCGGGTTGGGCCCAAGATCAAGAGCAAGACATCCTAAAAAGAGAGAAGAGCAATTATGAATGGTACTGTTATTGTCACTCTGTCCAGATAATGTGACCCTGGTGGAGTCTATGGCCATCCTGCAGTATCTGGAAGAGACCCGTCCGCAGCCATCTCTGTCACCGGACACTCCGTTGAAGAGGGCCCAAATGAGAGAGATTTGTGAGGTACACATAGCGTAGTGGCACCAGTAATCGACATGCACCAGTAATCGACACTTTATTTTTTTATTTAATAAAATAAAGAGTAGGATACCGATTTATTTATTTGACGACACTGTAACATAGAAAGGACACTTATTACTGGCTCCCATTGACATTTGAGCGATATTTACAGTTTTATTTGAAAGTAGCGGTGTGACAACTGATTGTGGCTCGAGTACCGGCGAGAAAAACAACATTTCTTACTGAAATCGTTAACGAAGGGAGTACATTTCTTTGTTAATTATGCTAATGTATTGTAAGTTATTTGAAATTTATGAGTTTTACGGGTTTTTATAAGAACTAAAGGGTGGAATTTTGTTATAACACAAGTTCAAGATTATTTTAATATTAGTAAAATGTTGGTGTCGATCACTGGTGTTCACAAACTGACTTTCTCCAATTATCGACACGTGTCGATAGTAATTATTAGAAACATTTTTCATTTGATAAGTGAATATATAGCTCTTCTAACTTTGCTTCTCGGTAGATATTTGAAGTAAACTAATCAAAGTTGACCTACCAGAAATCGACAAGTGACGATTATTGGGAAATAATATGTGTCAATGATTGGTTTTAGAGATGGTTCTGAGAAAAAATTATACTCCCGACCAGTTAGGTTCAGTGGGTCGTCTTAGGGGCGGAGGGTAGGAGTTGGAGCATACGCTTGGGCACTATGAGCACCAAAGAAAACAAAAAAAAAATAGTAAAAAAAATTGGGAGTCCCTTTTTAGTTTTTTTTTTATATAGAATTCGAGCATTTTTATTGCAGCATCTGATTAAGCTTATCTATAGAAACCATTTATGATCTTAGAAGTATGGCCCTACGACGCACAGTTTCCGACTTATGGGCCGTTTACATTAAAAGGCCGTTCAAGTAAAAGGCTCATAACTCGAAAACGGTGCGTCGTGGGGCCATGTTTTTTAGAACTTAAATAGTTGCTACAGACAAGGTTAACCTAATACAAGAAAAAAATCGGAAAGATTCCGAAAAAACTATACAGGACTTATAAAAATTATAGTTTTTTTTTATGTCCCTAAATAATAAAAACTTAGATCCAGCAATCCCTTGTTGTTTTGCTTTATTAAGATTGTTAGCAACGCACTAAGTCGAGGTCCGAATCCCGCAGGGGGTGCCCTTAGTAGACGTTGCTAACGTAGTTAGTTTTTCCTATTGCTCTGGCTGGAGGCCTTAAGGTCCTCGCCAAAAGTCCGGTGAAGCAGTCAAAGCCTGCGCTCAGGCTAACTGCAAAGATCTCTACCAAAAAAAAAAGAAAAAAAAAAATATAGTTTTTTTAACCATACGGTTAGGTAATAATTTTGCACGATTTGCTTTCATTATCAGTATTAAAGTACTATCATACCTGTGGTAGAAATACAATATAAATTTATTGCGCTATCGTACGCAAACATTACATACGTCTTACGAATTTTCGATCAGCTCACGTGTCCAGGGGCCCGATGTTTCTATTTTAAGTCAGTGAGTGGCAGGTATTTTCGTATCCAGATAATTTTAATTTTAGTTTAATGAAAAATTTAGGTACACCTACTTGCCAATGTTGACCTTGTAGGATTGCCAGTGGCTATAACAAGTGTAAAGTGCACTGGAACGTTTATTAACCTGACGCGAGTTTAATTTTTTTTACCCATTACGAACAACCGCTAAAGAAGTGTTCAATTCAAAAATTAAAAATTATCAACACAGACAAAATCAGAACCAAAATCAAAATAAAAAATCATTAATTTAAGTTAAGCTACAAAGTAGCACTTATCAAACGTCAAAATTTTAATACAAAAAAGACAGCACCCTAGGGGTCGGTTCATATCCGGCGGAAAAGGCAGCGCGCAACATCGGCCGCGCAACCCCAGAACGAACAAGCACACAACTTTACATCCAACCTCCCACACCTGACGCGTCGTCGGGTCAATGTGAAAGGCCGAATCCTCCATCATGCGCCCGACCGACCCAGCGCCACGCGACTGACAGCACGCCACCACCGTCAGATATGAAACGACCCCAAATCGCCCACCCTTCACCAAGTGCTAGTAACTTGTCAATATCTTCTGTCTTGTACGAGTATTTACATGATTAATACCCATTAGTAAGAGAAATATGGTTATTGTAACAAAATATGCATACTTATTAAACAGGTAATTTTATTTTAAAGACCGACAAATGTGGTCGAATGGTGTGATTATTTGGCAAATACTCATTATAGATAATAGTCGATAACTGGGGTGTCGATAACTGGTAAGTGTCGATAACTGGGGTGTCGATGACTGGGGTGTCGATAACTGGGGTGTCGATTACTGGTAACAGTCAAATGACTAGGTGTCGGTTACTGGAGATTCTTACACTTTTTCATTTTTTTGATTTTTTTTCTTGTCTGTTTATAGCAAATAAAAATAATACATTCTATTCTTATCTCAAGAATATACCTTACCATACTCAAATGTTACTTTTGGTTTAAAAGTGACTAATATACCTTTAATTTAATAAAGAAACCCACTATGATCGATTAAGATCCTTAAAGTGTCGATCATTGGTGCCACTACGCTATGTAATTTTACTTATTTATAAAAACTAGCATTATTTTTGTAGCAATATCTGTTGTTTTAAAACAAACCCTACAAACTTAAAATATTATTACCCTAACGAAGGTTACTTTGTAGTCTAATCTTGAAATATTTAGTTGCAGAAGCAAACTTACATTTAAAGACAAAGCTTGATACGAAAACTGTATTTGCATCAAACTTTTTATTTGAATCTTTTTATGATTCAATCGAGAAAGTTGGAGCAAACTTTTTCAATTTCATTATACATATTTATTCTAGTACGTACTTACGAGTATAGCTTACTGTTCCCCCCATTACCGACACGTAAGTTAAATACAATAAATCCTAACTTTATTAGGGGACTGACAGAACATGACGTAGGTTATAAAAACGGATAATGGCGCAACTTTCAGTGACCTTACTCTAATTTATGTAATTAATTTAATTCGTTTTACCTGCCCCCGCTCAAAGGGTGTTTAATGTTTAATTTCCCCCAGTCGTACATCTTTGGGGTCGACGATTACCATAAAACCTATAATTATTTGGTGCTTCCTTACCAATTTTGTGAACTCCTTGAAACGTATAATCGCTTTCCAACTAAGGCATGACAATATAAAATAATTACACGGTTTTAAGAATACAAATAACACTTCCCAAACTGTATACACAAAGAAATGTCCCAACCCATTGAAATGTTTGGATTCATATTAAATTGACCATTATCATGTCAAAGATTACTAATCATAAGAGTAATCAATCTTCTGGTCTGTCACACTTAGTGAAAATGACGAAAGCGTCTCCAAAGTAAAGGATGCAGAACATAAATATTCCCCAAAATTATTAAAGTTACCATTAAAATTTAATAAAGCAAAAGTATAAATAAAAAATATTTTTTACAGACTATCGTATCCGGCATCCAGCCTCTTCAGAACATAGGTATAAAAGCTCACTTCGAGACTTTGGAACAGTTCCAAAAGTTCTCCAAGTCCTGGGTAGAGCGAGGTCTGGAAACTCTTGAGGCTTTGCTCCAGAAGTCAGCTCGGAAGTACTGTGTGGGAGACCAGATCACTATGGCTGACCTTTGTCTGGTACCTCAGTTGAATAGTGCTGTAACAAGGTAGTACATTTGGTGAAATTGGTAAAGTATATACAGGTCGTAATCTTCTGTGAGTGTCTCAATAGATGAATTTGAAATAAATATATGATGAAGTGGTTTTCCGTGTAGGTTTTAATTTGATTTTTTTGTTGCTCCTCTCTTTAAGGCTGTCTAGGTTTGGTAGAAGAAGATAGAAGTCATTGACTTGAACTGAGGAGACATTACAAACGAATATACATTAAATTGCACAGTCATGTACTTATATTAACGCGCTTCATTTTTCTTATACAAAAAAGGAGAGCAATATTAAACTCTGAAAAAATCAAATCTTGCCAAATGTGTTTATATTTCAATCCATCACTTACGCTTTTAAACAAAGTCATATTTTCTATTCATCTTCTTCAAAAGTTAAATTGAAATAATAATGTAATTTTTCAAACCAGTTTTAAATTAATTTTCAGACTTGCAGTGGACCTGGACAAGTTCCCTACAATCTCAAAACTATACAAAACATTGTTGAACGAAAAACTTTTTCAAGAAACTCACCCTGAATACATTAAATCAAAATTATGAAAAAGGTAATTTTTGTATTGTTGTATGTCTTGTATATCTATGTATTTTGTGTAAATAATTTAATACATTACAACGACAAGTGTGATTTTAAATAACCCTGTCCATTAATCAAATAAAGGTATATTTTACCGTCACGTCATCAAGAAATTGACTATTTTTACCTTTTTGTGACAAGTACCTACCTATTAATTTTATACATTGAAAGATCGTTAACCCAACTAACTCCAATCCTCATCCACTCAAGCGATTTCACTTTGAAACTATGAAACGCAATTGCTAAACTTAATTGAATAAAATGCATCAATCAATTTCAATTTAATTGAAAAGTCAAGAACTCAACAATGTAACTTCACACAAAGGCGCAGAAATAAAGTCGTCCTTAAACACTTGGTAATTGAATCGGTTCATTGTAATTATATTACTTAGAGTTAAATGTAAGATTCGTTGTTCTGTTTCGGCTTTCACTGAAATATCTGATTGTAATTCTAAAATTGTTTGAATGTAACAGATGTTTGTAACAGGAGCAAGTTTTGATTGTAAATACAATTGATTTTAAAGCATTTATGTAAATTCTTAATTAATTGCGAATGAAAGGTTTACCAATAGGTAATGTGTTTGTTCCAAGTGAGTGCTATTTACGTATTTAATTAAAATATGTATTTTTGTGCATGCCATATTTACCAATGTTTCTGAGACCTTTTTTTTGACTCGATGGAAATCCTTCATGGACTTCCTCCACCTTGGGAAAGATGGAGAGGTGTGCCGATGACTACTGCCGGCTAAAACCACCGGAGTTCTTCACGGTTCCCTATTGCCGGGGACCAGGCGGGAACGCATTTTGCAATATTACCGGACAATGTTTCTGAGACCTATTCAAATATCAACTTAATAGTTTCAGTCGTTTACTTGGTGAAAATTTTACGGAAAGACGGACAGACACACAAGTGAAGGATAAGAGTCCCGTTTCTACCAATTGGGGTACAGGACCCTAAAAATAGCTATTACCAAGTGACAACTATAGACAATTAATGTAGATAGACTCCAACAACGCCATCACGCATAGTAGGTAGGTACAATCATAAATCGTTGAATTAGATACTCTGTCTCCGAGTGTGCATATTTAGGTCGCAACTCTACACAAGAAATATTAACTATGCCTAGCCCGTACTAACACCAATTTGTTATTGTCTTGTAGACACTACTTATTGCTGGCATTTATTCTTATTGTATGCAAGTATAACAGCTGCGATAAAATATTTACGACATGAGTTTTATATAACCTGCTTATACCTTTAAATAACATCGTATTCTTCAGACTATGTATTTATATAATGCATCAAATAAGGTTCTAATAAGTAATTAAATTAGTTACTATTTATTTAGCTATTATCTATTATCTTCAATTTTATTACTTAATATAATATGGCTATTATCTTCAATTTGAACATACATGAACCTAAACATCATATTTTTATACAGTTTTTTCAGGTACAGGTATTATTTATTACAAAAGCTTAGTATTTTTACTGATTTAATACTTACGTATGAAACTCTCAATAGTTCCTCTATTTAATAAGTTTATGAGTTCTGTATACCCTAGGTTTTAGAAAGACTAAACATTAAGAACTTATTTCTCAAAACTTTATCTAGCCTGGAGCGTACACTATGCAGTCACAATAATAATGGCGGACACGACAGCTGGTGGCTTTATCTCAACGAATATCAGTTTTCTTAGAATAGACCACATATTCTAACAATAACTAAAGCTACAGGTCGCTTTTGTAGAAGCGATTATATTAATATTTAGGTTGCTGACATTTAATACTTATTCAATAGTACCTAATCGAAAGAGAAATGGTTTAAATTTCAAATGTACGCCTCGTGCTCTGGAAATGTTAACAGACTCGATATGTCTCGATAGCATTTTTTTTTTATCATATCATTTGTTAGTTATGTAAGTAGGTAATTGTATGTTTACCCATGCAAATCCCTTTATTGTTACTAAAACAAGGAAATCTTTCAAATTAAAATGATGGCAAATACAGAAATAAAACTAAATAAAAAAAAGCTTAACTGTTGTAAGTTTTCACAACTATACACCCAGTCATATCTATAGATACACTATATCCAGCTCTTTAAACACTAATCTGTAAAATTTTAATTGAAGTAGGCACATAGTTCTTTCAACAAAAATTAAAATGGCATCGGACCAATCACTATCAATTGAATTGATGGGAATTTTTCACAATAAGACTTGAGGTCAATGTACTCTACAATACTCTACTTATTTGCTGATGACACCAAACAACAAATGAGTTTATAAATGTCGCAAAACATAGGAAGCTCTGGAACTAAAAATATCTGAAAACGTTTTCACGCGCACAAACTGCAGTTGCACAACTACTATGAAACTAGTTTCATTTGAATTGTTTGCATTATCATAGTGTTCACAATGTAGGTACCCTTGACACTACACATGGTTTTGTCAATGGACACCCGACTGGAATGCTGGTTCTATTCCCACATAATCTAATATTAGTTCGATTTATTCATCTTATCATTTCCCTGTCCCGTTCCCGAATATTTGGGGTTAGCGCGTCATCTCAGCGTCATCTTTCTCATATCATATTTCACATAATATATCTAGTTGAGTATCACCAATTCACTGATAGTGAGACAAAGGAAGATAATACCAAAACATAACAGCTAAAGAGTATAGAGGCTTAATGTGCCCTTTTCCTTAAAACCCGTTAAAAATCTGGCCTATTCTTTTAATACTGTAAGTGGTCACGCACTGTCTACCGCCACCCTCTATGTGAAGGCCATGCTCTAACAACTAGTAATCTTCAAATGGAACATTTCAATATGAGTATACCTCTGTACCTATGTAACACAAAAATGAAGATATTAGGAGAAATAAATAACAGATTGTATCACCATTAGCAATGTTCTAGAACCTGCTCTAAATAAAAACATAGCTAATTAAGTTACGGTTATATAGTGACTTTCACTATATGCAATAATTTTATTAAACATGCACATAAGTTCGCCCCAAACGCATTTCCCTAGATAATAACTGAAAAGAAAATATCTACGACACTGGCAGCTTTTATAAAAAATAGATCACAAGTAACAACTTGTTATGGAATTGAAAGTAAACAAAACATTTCTTAAACTATGGTGTATGGTAACTATGTATATCGAACACAAACAAAAGTTAAAAAAAAATGTTCTGCGTTTAAAAACCAACCAAACCTACACTCGGGTACTCACGTTTTATTAAAGTGAAGGCAGCGAGAAAAGCTTTGTAAAGTACTTTGATTTTATTGTGATTGTCGGCAAGGGGCCAGTGTGACTTTATTCTCACATTTATAACGCATATAATAGTGTTTACTATGTGTAGTCTAGCTGGGAATGTCTAACAAGTAATACAAAAGCGATACGAGAAATAATATGGACACAGCTTTTGTATTGTCAAAGACTTGTAGATAAGGCATGCATTTTATTTAATGTATTTATTTAATATAAATAAATATAGGTAAAGAATACTTGAAATAGAAGACAGGTGTGTAGATTCTTCAAAGAATTTATAGTCGCAGACAGATCTCGCACGTTGCTACCAGAATTTAATTTAAATTGTAGGACAAAGTTAGTAAAGAGCTTCCCAAACATTCTCAGCAGAGTCGACTATACCCCATAGCATGTATGCACGATACCCACATACTTACTCTACCTACATATATCGCAGCGTATTGTCATAATGAGGTAAACTTAGTTTCTTTGTCCTGAAGCCCCAAGTCGTAAGATTTACCTATCTAAGTATATAACCATACACTGGCCTAGCTATTGTCGTGTGTTATCCTTTCAAATCGTCTGGTTTCCGTAAACGTTAATGTAATTTGAAGTAACAATAGCTTAAAACCGAACAACGTTTAATGTCAATGAGCTGTATAACCCCAAAAAACATTAAAAATATACAGTAAAAACTGGAGTAAGTATAAATTCCGATCTTTCAAAGCAGTTCCTAATTTATTCATAAAATGTGTTGTCGAGTTGCAAAACCTATGAATCTCTATTAGGCAGATGCTGGCGCCGAATTGTATTTGATCGATACAAGCATGTCAGGCGACGGCAACATTTTACAAATACAAACACTCAACAACAATATTTGTTTGCTTCATTAACATGTTACGTGTTAAGTTTGTTCTTTCACTTACACAAGTTGAGGAGTTATTTATCTAATTTACTCACATCATTTAGACTAGACGACTATATTGGTCACACTGTAGATGTAGCTCGTATGTACAGATGATATTACCTAATTGTTTCAATTTAAGTTTCATAGAAACAGTTGACGATCTCTGTGTTTTCATTAAGGTTCATTATTTTGACACCAATGCAATAAAGTGTGTTGGCGACGTGATGTGGTCCGGCCGCGGCTGGGGGCTCAGTACCGTCCCAGCCGCCGCCGGCAGGCCGACATGTCCAGCCGCCTCCAAGACGGCTAGAGGCAGCCTCGGCACAGCCTCCGACTAACCAAACCCTCTACGATCCCACCGGGATGGGACCGAATGTAAATATAAACCACCTAACATATTTATTCGGGCCGCAATGGCTCCACAGACAAAAGGATTATTTCTCCTTTTATTGCTCTGCGCACTCAGCGGGGGCAACGGGGACGGTGAGTAAATATTATTCGTTTAGTTTAAATACGTTTTACTTTCGATATCGAGACGCATGTCTACGCATACAATTTATTGAAAGAAACACAGATTTCGGTGTATTCAACGAAAAGTGTAAAACCGAAGGGCTTTGATCAATTTTTGATACTAAAATTAATTCATCGTATGGGGTTATTTATTTTGTCAGATGAACCAGAAATCTTCGACGTTCTATCGGTGCTGCGAGACGTCGAGGATCTCCCTGAGGGCGTGACGCGAACCCCGGGCCGGTGCCAGTCGCCTCTCCAGGATGAGGCCGACTACACAGCATACACCCTCAACGAGAATGCCACCCTACACCAGCTGGCGGCTGGCATGTTCTATAATACGTTCCCAGAAGACTTCTCCATCTTGGCCGTCGTGCGAATACCAGGTAAGAAATAAATATTTTTTCCTGGGGGATAAAAATTTCTTACATACCATAGGCATCATACAATACCTACCTGGAGTAACAAGTTCTGTATAATGTACGATATTTGGAATTGTTCGTAAAATATAAAATGGGGAAAGTATCTAAGAAGTTCTTGCATATAGCCTCAAAATTTGATAGGTTCTAGATAGATGGAAAGCAATTTCAGCAAAGGGTCAGGAAAGAAATAAGATTACGGTACGATTACGGTAGCGAATAAAAAACAATACACACTATTATCTCAGATTATTTTAAAGATTGAAATTTAAACAGGAACGGAACAAAATCCGATCTTCATCCTATACTCCGACGCCGGCGATGAACAGCTGCAACTGGTGATAGGGAACCTGATAGAGCTCTACTACGAGGACACCAGGGGCGACCCCGAAGATCATGAGCTCCTCACCTACAGGGAAGACATTGCTGATGGGAGGTAAGTCTGAACACTTCTTCATTTGTTATTTAAATATGTGTAAAATAATAATGAATGGTGTTGTGAAGCTTGCCACCAACACCTGAAGTGATGACCACGACCACTCTGTCAAGAGTGACCCCGACTAGGAAGAAGAGAAAATAATAATGTGTAAAATATAATGTCAATAAAAATAACTGTGACATCTAATATTCGGACTGATGCTGTTTATACATGTACTAATAGGTAGACTTTAATTTTTTTATACTTAAAAATGCACGGTGATATTCATGTAAAATAGTCTTAGGAACCTAAACAGGCTAGTTCTTTTAACATAAAAAAGTTACCCTTTCTGCGGCACTCAGAGACGTATATTGTTACTTAATGTCTCTATTTACGATAGTTTGTAGTCCTTGAATTCCTAAAAAAAATGTCTCTACAAATATTTGACTCATAAATGTTGTTCCATAGCTGGCACCGTATAGCGATCAGTATAAAAGGCGACTCGGCTACTCTTTTGGTCGACTGTGAAGTGAAGGCAACATTACCTCTTAATCGCAAGCCAGGAAGCACATTCAACTTGGCTGGAGCCATTGTAGTTGGCTCACAAATCACTGCCGACCAGTACTATGAGGTAAATAAACCTTTACAAACACATTCTTAAAATGTATTGATATGTACATACAATACCTAAATTGATTCTGGGAATAAGAATTCAGACTGAAGATGAATGAAATAACAGCTTATGAGTAATTAATTCATTATTTAAACCGTTAATTAACATACAATTTAATCAAAATTAACTGAAAAAATCAGAAGCATTATGTAAATCTTGCCCTAAGTATTTATTCAATCAATATCGTTCCGCTGTATAAAATAAAGTGAAAAGACTTTAACAATACAGATTAGTTAGTACCTAATAAAAATAATTTTTCAGGGTGACCTCGAAATTCTACAATTTTCAAACAAACCTGACACCGCATACGACATGTGTATATCAATAGCTCCAGATTGTGGAGGATCTGGATCTGGCACTCTAGTACCAGCCCCAAGAATAGATCCCGAGGTCAAACCAATCTTATACACTGAACAGCACATTGAAACACCTACAGAACACCCAAACTTAGGAACATACTCGGAAGACGAGGTGCGAAGGCGTTACGGAACTTATAGTCGGAACAGATTCTTTGATAGAAACGAAACAGACAAATTATGGCCACAGAGGGTAACTACAACTGGCCCAAACTGGGATATACCTAGCTCTCCAAACCCAATCGTCAACCAATTTTCACCTTCCACGGATTCCGGTAAATTAAGTCATTTAACGAATACTTTAATGGCATGGTAGACAACAATTTTTGTTTTTAAAATTGTGCATCTTTTGTTCCAGATGAAAATAGCATTTTCGGCAGTTTTGACAACGACTTCCTACCAGCTGCTGCATCCCCAACCCCTTTTGAAATTAATCTAGTAAACCAAGTGAACCCATTGGAAGAAACAACGCCAAGAGTAAGTTACAATTAAATACTTACATCTGCCTATAATCTACATAAGGAATTGGATGATGGAGGACTCGTCCGTTCAATACTCAATATTTAAAGTTGTGCCTTGCGGTAAACGATTACGAACGAACGAACGACGTGAGTCAAAATCAAATAAATATACTTCCTCACACAGTTTTGAAGTCTGGGAAAAAAGAGTATATCCGTTTCCATCTCACATGAAGCCCAGATACTCGACATATCCAATTTGAAACCTTTTTTTGTTTTAATGTAGCGTCTCTACCTTATTAAACAGCATTACCGTTATTTCAGTCAAAACGAGGGGACGACGAGGATGCGGACGAGACTACCACGATTACCGTTACGGAGATGCCCTACAGCCCTATGACGACAACTGAGGACAACGACTGGCTCACTCACCCGCCGGAACCTTCCCAAGTAAGATAACATGCTCGGTACCTTTTTTATTCTTTTTAATTGTAATTTTTTTTTTAACGTTAAAGTTTTTCATGGTCAAAGATATTTAACTTTAGGGATAATCTCGATTTCAACGTCAACCGGTATCTGAATCATATAGCTTGTTGGTTTGGTTTAAACTCCTAAAAAAAAAAAACTTCCAGATTTTGGCTTATATCAAAGCCGATAAGTACATAGATACAAAATTGACAATTACATAATTTTGTTAATTTTCAGGACAACTCTACAATAAATTACGATTCATCTGAAACCTACTACGACTACGGAAGTTCTGGCACATACATGGGGCCACGAGGATACCCGGGGCCACCAGGCCCTCAAGGTCCGAGAGGACCAAAGGGGGAGCCAGGGAAGCCAGGCTCTGAAGGCACTCAGGGTTTTCCAGGTGCTCCAGGCAATGTTTTCGTTATTCCTGTAAGTCTCTTTTAAGTTAATGTGTGTTGCACCTATATGTATTCTGTGTATGTTTTTTATTTAATATCTGTTTTTTTTTGTGCAGTTACATCAGTCTGGCAACGATAAAGGGCCCGACGCACAATCGGAAGCTCTACGACAGATGTTCACACAACACATGGTACATTGGATTGATTTTTGTTTATTACGAGCACCCATAAACAAAAACATATTATTATTATGTATTAGTACTGATCACATAAACATTGAGTCTATGGAAGAAACTTCCAAAAATTCAAGTCCTGTTAAAATCCAAATCTTTTTCAAATTCAAAGTTTCATAGTAATTTTCGTAAGTACGAGTAGTGCTAGAAGTGAGTAGGTCGATAAACTAAATGTGAAACATATTTACAGGCAGCCATGCGAGGAGCAGAAGGACCAATGGGCCTTACTGGTCCATCTGGCCCTGAAGGTGAAGTTGGTCCCGAAGGGCCAAAGGGAGAACAGGGAGAGCAAGGAGAACCTGTAAGTCTAAAATAAAATTGTATTTAGTTTTAGGCTCTAAAATACATGACCTAGTAACATTAATGATTTTGTTCTAAAGGGTCCACCGGGTCCCAGAGGCTTACAAGGGCCGCCAGGAAGGTTAGGACGCAGAGGTCACGCTGGGAGGGATGGGGAAAGAGGCTCTACCGGTGCGCCTGGGCTAAAAGGCGAACAAGGCTACCCTGGTATGCCGGGCATGCCTGGTGATAAAGGCGAAAGAGGAAGTGCGGGACTTCAGGGTGAAGTCGGAGCACCTGGTCAAGATGGACCACCAGGAGATGAAGGACCACCTGGACCACATGGAATGCCTGGAGAATTGGGCCCTAGAGGTTTTATGGGACCTAGAGGATTCCCAGGATTAATAGGCTATCCGGGTATACCGGGACTCGAAGGGCCACAAGGCTCAAAGGGTGCATCTGGACAAACAGGTCCCCCGGGGCCACCCGGACAACCGGGCACTATTGGATCTCCAGGCTCATCAGGACCACAAGGACCCATTGGTGCGCAAGGGATTCAGGTAATATATTTATAAAACAATGCATTTTCATTTACCAATATATATACAAACAGAATAATTATAACGCCATTTATTTGTAAAGTGTTTATCATTTTATCTTAAATGTTTTAGGGTCCCCAAGGCAAGCCAGGCATTTCTGGTCTTCCTGGACCGGAAGGCATCCCCGGCACTCCAGGAAACCCAGGTCAGCAGGGAAAGTCTGGAGACGTTGGTCCACAGGGACCACAGGTACGCCATCATCAATCAATTGATAATTATTTTATAAATCTAGAAGCATAGTAATTTAATATTCCTTTTATAGGGTATGTTGGGATTTCCTGGAAGTCGCGGTTTGAAAGGCGATGAGGGGCCAAGAGGCTTACCAGGTGACAAGGGAGATAAAGGAATACGAGGTAAGTTATCTAGTTCTACGTTCAATGTCTTATATTTGATATATAAGTTCTGCTTAATATTAATGCTTATAAAATTATAATGCCACAGGCGTCGAAGGCGAAAAAGGTGACATGGGGCCTAAAGGAGAAAGAGGATTAACTGGAGAACCTGGACCGCCTGGAATAGAGGGTCTTGAAGGACAAAAGGTATGATTTTTTACAAAATTTGACAAGTAGTAAATACTAAAACTAGGTAATATTATTTATTACCTTATACATTGCGTTCTAGGGTATGGAAGGGCCTAGAGGTGAAACAGGGCCTATTGGTCCGGCTGGTGAGAAGGGAGCTACTGGCCCTCAGGGACCCCAAGGATATCCAGGTAGTCAAGGTGAAAAAGGGGACAAGGGCGCAACAGGCAGAAGGGGCAGAAGAGGCACTAAAGGAATAATGGTATACTATATTAACAGTGTTTGTATTAGTCTCGCCTGGTCTTGACTAATTTGTTCTTACACTGATAACGTTATTTTCATTTATGCAGGGACTCATTGGTCAGCAAGGAGATCGTGGTGAATCAGGACCAAGAGTAAGTAACTACAAATAAATAGTGCAATTAAAAATGTATTGTTATCAGAGATGCATTAAATTAATTACTTTCATCATCGACTTTAGGGTTACAGAGGACCACGTGGGCGTCGCGGGTCAGATGGGGCACCTGGACCTAAAGGTGATACAGGGCAACCAGGTCCACCAGGACCAACAGGCGAGAGGGGACCTCAAGGTTTGGAAGGCGTACGCGGATTCCCAGGAGCTATTGGACCCCCTGGAACCGATGGGAAAACTGGTTTGCCAGGTCCACAAGGAGAACGTGGCCCTATGGTAAGTATTTATATATTTACATGAAAACTATTCGATATGTATAGAGCTTGCACGTTACTATTTATTCACTGTGATTTATTTTTAACAGGGAGAGCCCGGAGCTCAAGGTTCAACTGGTCCCTCAGGCCCGGTAGGTCCACAAGGTCCCAACGGCGAGCCTGGTCCAGCTGGCTCCCCAGGTGCCTCTGGTATTCCTGGAACGCCCGGTGAGGTCGGAACTCCTGGTGAAGTGGGCAAAGAAGGACCACCCGGGCCCCCGGGGCCGGAAGGAAAACCAGGGCCAGTTGGATCCCCAGGGCTACCAGGAAATAACGGAGAACCTGGATTGCCAGGTGCAGCTGTAAGTAACATACGTTTTTGCACCGTCTCGTGATGGTAGCAATTTTTGTATTTTTTCTTTGTTAATCCCTATTTAGTAAATAATCGATTACATTTTTCTTTAATCTTTAACCCTTTTCCATAGTCATTCTTATCAGCAAAACATATTATTGCAACAAATAAATTAAAGAGTTAAACAAAAAAGTATTCCTTTCCAAAGGGGATACCTGGATCGAAAGGTGATTTTGGACCAGTGGGTCCACCAGGCGTGAGGGGTGACAAGGGAGAGCCAGGAGAGACTGGTAACGAAGGACCGCAAGGTCCGCAAGGTCGTGAAGGCCCACGAGGTTCTCCTGGACCAGGGGGTCAAAAAGGAGAGAATGGTGAACCAGGCCCAGTAGGCAAGTAACTTAAATTATTCTGAGTGGATTTTGTTAGGATGTAATAAATAGCTTGCTAATAATGAACTTTCGTTTTTAGGACCAATTGGACGAGATGGTTTCCCAGGACCAAGAGGGTTAGCTGGTGCCCCAGGGCCTGTTGGGCCTCCTGGTGAGGACGGTGATAAAGGAGAAGCAGGACCTCCCGGCGAAAAAGGGTTTAAAGGCTCTGCGGGAGAGCCCGTAAGCGTTTAAATTAGTTTAATATCGAGTATGAATTTAATATAGCGATTAGTTATTAGTTCTTTTTCTCAATAAACATTTATTGTAATCAGGGCCCTGTGGGATCACCTGGAATTCAAGGTTTACGTGGAGAAGCAGGTCCGGTAGGTTTGCCTGGTGATAAAGGGCCACCAGGTGAAATAGGCCCACCAGGCCCGACAGGCACAGATGGAATCCGAGGTCCTCCTGGACCTACCGGGCCTCCAGGAACTCAAGGCACCAAAGGCCAACCGGGATTAAAAGGAGATGTTGGAGATCCGGGCGCTTTAGGTGTGTACGCTAAAGACAACTAACTTAGACTTGCAAAACAAAGGATATTTCATTATATCGTGGTGTTCTGTTTCTAGGAGCTACAGGGCCAATGGGACCTGCCGGTCCACCTGGTCTTCGAGGACCCAAAGGTATACAAGGAGAAGTAGGCCCTCGAGGTGCTGAAGGTCAACCGGGTAATGTAGGTAGTCCTGGAGCCCCAGGTCCACCCGGTGTACAAGGCCCTGAAGGAAAACTGGTAAATATTAAAAAAAATCGTCCGGATCCGTTGAAAGTTAATTACACTAAGATTGAATAAAATTATTTCATTTTACAGGGCCCCAGAGGACAAGTAGGCCCAAAAGGTGATGATGGCCCTGCAGGAATACAAGGTGAAACAGGCCCTAAGGGTACTCCAGGACCAGAAGGACCCAAAGGAAATACAGGTCCTGCTGGATTCCCAGGTGAAAGAGGTGAAACTGGCCCTCAAGGTTTAAAGGGTGAACCAGGTCCAGAGGGGCCAGAGGGTAGCAATGGGCCACCAGGGCCAATAGGACCTGTGGGGCCGTCTGGAAAGCCCGGTGAGACTGGAATGCCCGGAAATCCAGTAAGTACATATTTCGTAAATGCCGTTTGCCTTGAGTATTATTTAATTACATGTAACAACGTTAATCCAATAACTCTATATTGCAGGGTACAGATGGACCAGCGGGAACTCAAGGCAGCCCAGGACTTACCGGAGAAAAGGGTGATATTGGTCCTAAAGGGCCACCCGGAGAACAAGGCCCAACTGGCGCAACTGGCCCTCCCGGTCCGGAGGGGCAACGTGGAGTACGAGGACTGCCTGGGCCAATAGTGAGTAAAATTCTTTTAAACTTGCTTATCTTAACAATCTTGAGTGGGTATAATTATTTTGTTTTATTTCAGGGTGAAGTTGGAAAACCGGGCGTAACAGGACCTGCTGGACTACCCGGTAAAGCTGGACCCGCAGGTCCTCAAGGAACAAAAGGTGAAAAAGGCAATCAAGGACCAAAGGGACATATTGGAGACACTGGACATATGGGATTAAAAGGTGATCAAGGAGATGTAGGCAAGCAAGGACTACCCGGACCAGTTGGACCACCTGGACCCAAAGGAGACACGGTAATTTTTTTCTTGCAAAGCAAATAAGATGGTAAATAAATTAGAGAACTGTGTAGAATTTACCGCTTAAGAACTTTACTTACTCTTTAAAATTTTATGATGCAGGGACCGCCTGGACCTGCAGGACCAAAAGGTGATACCGGACCTACCGGCCCACCGGGACCCGAAGGTCAATTAGGACCGAAGGGCTCTACAGGACCTGAGGGAAGACCAGGCTTACAGGGCCCGCCCGGTACTCCTGGACCTCCAGGGCCACCCGCACCACAAATGCAAATACCTCCTGAACTCTTCACATCATACACTCGGCGAAGGCGAAGTGTGGAGTCCATGGAATCTGTGACTGAAGATAATTTCGAAGAGGGTAAGTAAACACTCAATAAGGTACTAGGTGTATCTATACTACCTATAATCGACCTACTCTATTTATAACTTAATAGTTTCTGTTTTCCTGAAAGTTAGTTAAGCCTTTCTAGGTATCCGATAAATAAAAATCTAAATAATAGTTCTTGTATACTATTTTCAGAAGAGGAAGACATAGAGTGGGTGAAGGAGATCATGTCAGGAGTACTAGCTGCGCGGGGAGCCCTGGAGACAGCGAGGCGTCCTCGCGGGACAAGGACCAGCCCAGCACTATCTTGCCGGGACCTTAAATCTTCGCATGCAAATCTGACTGACGGTAAACACATTAACTACATGATGTTATTGGTGTTTTTTGGAAGGGTCAATCAGTCTACGAAACATAAGCCGAACTTGGTTTTAGTAATTAACTTGTTCATATTCAATTTTTTGCTGCAATTATTCGACATCAAAAACCATAATATCATAACAATAGGGACCATGAAGGGATGACCAATCGAAAAATTGAAGCGTATGACAGCGAAAAATATACACGCTTAGGAAACAGTTTCGTCGTGGTACATCCTCAATTTTACTTGTCCATCATAATCTTCCGTTGTTACACTTTCCTTTTTAACCCTTTACAGGATACTACTGGATCGATGCTCGTGGAGGTGCTAGCAGTGGGAGACCCATCAGAGTCTACTGCCAAGGCTACAGCACCTGCTTGCCACCAGACGACAGAGAACCAGGCATCTTTAGCTCTGAACCCACCGCCCATAAATTCTCACAATCTGATAATGGATATAGGGTAAGTAATTATAATTTATATGAACTACAACTAGTTAAATATATACTTACGTATTTAAATAATTTCTAACCTTTGTTCTGTTTTTAGATTACATACGAGCGAGAAGGATCTGGATTTATTCAGCTAAGGTTCTTGAGACTTCTTTCAAACAAAGCCAGACAGAACTTCACTTATTCCTGTGTTAACACCAAAGCACCGCAAAGGTAAGCATATTTATAAACACATATATGGTTCATATAAAAACCAACTTAATTTCAGATTGCTCTCCTCCTTTTTTTGGAAATTTATATTTTCTTTTACTTTCCAGATCCGACATTCCAGCCGATTTAACAAGAGTTAACAAACTCAAGCTTTTCGGTTACAATTCTGTGGAGTTCAGGGAACCACAACTAATAAAAGACGACTGCAAGGTATTACAATTAATTAAAATACATTCTTTCTTCCGTTTCTTTCTTCCAATTCTCCCGGTCTTGAGCTATTGTTTTCCATCTTGTCAAAAAGGAGTCAAGTTCGTCCCGCCATCTCCTTCTAGGCCGGCCACGAGGTCTTGGAAGAAAGAAAGGGAGGCCTTTGCCCTGCAGTTGGACGACAATGGCTGAAAATAATAATAATAATAAAAAAATACATTATCAGCCTTCTTAATCAAAATCAATAAACATTAACATAAAACAAGCTCACATTGAAGCTATTTATGCATAGTTCTGGCCAATGAAGTAAGACTTTTTTTTTTCAGGAGGGTACCGGCGAAATAGTATTGGAAATAAAAACTACGCGGACAGATAGACTGCCCATCACGGACTTCCAGCCATTATCGTTCGCTGACGCTGAACACCAATACGCGTTCACACCGGGACCAGTCTGTTTCACATGATATTTGAATTGAAGTTAACTTCGATGAATAAATAAGGATATAAGCATTGTGTACTTAAAAGTGGACCTTTGTAAATATTGTAAATAAATGTTGTGACGACACGATTTTCCCTTGATTTTGAGATATATTCCCACCTATTTACTGATTAACTATAATTCGTCTCATTTACTTATATTAGGTAGAATTTGATTTTGCATTTTTTACTATTGAAAGAAAATATAGTTTCAAATTTTGCTTTCCTAAATTTTTACCCTGAGATCGTCATTATAACAATGGTAAAGTTATCTATGCAGCAGAGTAAATTAATACTACTATTTTATCATTTCATCTTCTTATGATACAGGTGCCTACTGCAATGATTACTAATAATTACGAGTTAACGAGTTTTCTTCAAAATACCCAATTAAAGCTAGTAATGAAACGGCAAAGGTTACATGTGTGTATCGTTATTATAATTATTTATTAAATCTTATAGAATGAATGCTTATCCTGAATAATATTTTTCTACTAATTGCCATGACTTGTGAATTAAACATGAATTTTCATAGAAGTGCAAAACTGTTCAGTAATCAGTATATTCAACCACAATATTATGAGTAAATAAAACATAGTCTCAATTTACAAATTATAATGTTCACCACATCTTATCATTGCATATACAGTACAAAGCATATTTTAACTACAGTAAGTATCCAGACTTTATTTTTAATTATTATTCTTACCATTACGTTACTTAAATAAATATATAAGATAACAAGGTAAAATTCACAGACAACTCTTGAACTTTCGTAAAAGAAGCTTTTCATTAGAATATATACTTTATTTTTATTCGCACAATAATCAAATTCGTGTGAAACTGAGACACCAGATTAACTTTACAAGGTTAAAAGACTTAATTATAAATTAAATTAATGGATGTTTAACCATAGTTTGTGAACGCAAAATACGCATATGGCAGCAGTCGGTAAAATATTATAAATAATTAGTAAAAATAAATAAAAATGCATGATGATGAATTGCAAGCTAGCCAAACATGTCACGAAAAAGTTTATTTACGAAAAGCTTAGTTTACTTGCAAAATGTTTTCTGTGAATTTTAAAACGAATCTTACATACTGCAGGGGCATTCAAATATCTTAATGCCCCTTAGCATTCAAAGCTGTGAAACTGGAAGTCCCAGACAGAGATGGGAATAAGACTTAATCAAAATATATAACATGTAAAGATTCTACTTCGGCCTAAGATTTATATTCTATGCTTATACTTATATTCAAAAGCATTTAGATTTATAATTTAATATATCTATGTTTCTAAGGTTCTCACAATTACAGGATTCGTGGTTGATGGAACATTCCCTCTTTCACTTGGTTTATTTTCATTTTCATTGTCAGTCACACTTAAAGCTTTACTAACATCTTTCATCACAGCTGATGTTGTAACATCAGATATCACACAAATCTTATGTTCTGGAGGTATTTCCTTTGGTTTACTTGGTATACGATCCTGTGATGTATCCATATCAATATCATTGCCCTCTTTGGTTTTCTTCCCATCCTCCAAGTCATTTGATTCAACCTCTCGTTCAGAAAGAGGCTCTTTAGATTTTAATTCTGTTTCCAATGTCATTTCTATATCATTATCAAGTTGTTCATCCCCATTGCCGACGACTGTGTCATCTATCGAAATGAGATCGTCTCTTAAGTTTATGCACCCTCTATCTGTTACATTCGACACCTGGCTTGCATTATTTTCCTCATCTGATGACGCAAGCAGAATATTTTCAAGAGGACCTTCAGTTTCATCATCATTTGCTTGACTGCTGATCTCATCAATGCCTACATTTGAGCACGTAGCATCCTCAGTGTTATTAGATTGACTACTTTCTCCAACAGACGTTGAGCACACAGACTCTATGACAATATTCGGGTGGTCCGTTTCCATCGCATTGCTTACACTTTCTGGATCTACGGCAGTGTTGTCAATCATTTCGATATCTTGTGTTTTCTGGACTTTATCAACTTCACTCTCAGAGAAACTCGAATTTTCAATGCTGATCACATCACTAAGTTGTTTTTCTTCGTCATTTTCTGATTCGTAAGAATCAGAAATAGCTATAGGACTGTCAGAATCAGATGATTCGAGCGAAGTACCAGCTTCATTTTCAGAATGTAATTTTTGCAATAGATGAAGTTCATCTATGTCTGATTCGAAGTCTTTACTGTTATCACTCACTGATAGTGTTTCTGTAACATTGCAAGAATTGGGTTTATTAGGTTCGTCCTTCGCTTTTTCATCTGATTCTGGCTCCTTAACAGTTTCATCTTTTTCATTTGTCTGAGAACTTTTAGCATCAGCAATGCTTACCTCAGTTTCTTTAGAGGGTTGATTTTCTTTTTCGTCACTATTTCGTTTGGACCTTTCTTGCAGCAGTCTTTTGAGCCGATCCTTTCTGTTATCTTTGTTCTCCAACAACACGCCGTCATCGGCAGCTTCTTCTTCTTCACTCTCGACTGGAGATTCTTCCGCTTCCTTGTCTCCTATTTCCTCACCTTCCAACTTTAGTTGTTTCTGTCTATCTGCATACCTAAAATTAATGATGAAGTAGAGATTAAATAATGTCTCTGGCACTGTATTCAATGTTGCGATGGATTAACAATATTATGTCAAATATAACATAACAAAATAAAACATAATAAAGATAATGTTTTGCTAAAACTTACTTATTAAATATTTCAGTCTCCTTAGTTTCAGCCAATTTCTTATTTTCAGAGAGTTTGCATTTAAGCTGCTCATCATTTTCGGCAGGATCAATATCTGAGCTGATCCTCGAGGCAGCTAACCTCCATTCATTCTCTTGTCTACGCCGCTGCAGCTTTTTCCCGCATCTCGTAAATAAATCACGGGCTGGTGACAATACATATACAATATAAACATTTTAAAATTTTCAAAAGTACACTACCTACTACAAATATAACTAATGTAGGTACATATGTATTCATAACATAGGTATGCCTTTTGAATATTGTTTTTGTTATCCATAATTGCATTAAGGAAACCAACAATAATATAAATTAGTAAGCAGTATTATATTATTAATTAAATATTTATTTAAAATAAATGCTCCTTACCTTCTTCCATGATATCAGCTTCATTCCAATGCAACTTGTCTTCTTCATTAGCTTCCCTCACACAGCGGATCACATCATGGAAGTCTGGGAATGGCAATGGAGTGCCAATGGGAACCTTCTTGTTTATCCATTTCTCAAGCCGCTTGGCTGGACCAGTGGGCTGGCCTGGACGAGCGTCTATTTGAATACGGGGCTCCGATGGCATCTTAGTGTTTGTCAACTGACAGAACTTAGCGTAAACTCGCACCATTCGTTCTTTGTACCTTGATAATTTAAAGATTTTAAATACTAGGGCACACATAATTATATTTTTAATGCTATATCTAAGGGTATGTCCAGATCTGGCAAATGCGCACCGAATGCTGGAATTTGAAGTGTGCGCAAGCAGCTCACGAGTAGTTTACAAAAGATTTGCGAACAGTTCGAGAGTTAAGCATCTGATGTGCGATCACAAGATCTGGACACACCCTTACACAAACAATGTAAATACCTTTAAAAATTTACTATGTTTTACTGCACTGCACAATGGTAAGTGTAAGTGTAATAGTGGCATAAGGAAATAGTTAAGAAAGTAAATGAAATACCTTTCAGTCAACAAATAAACGGAGTCATCATCATCATCAAAGTCCACCTCTTGTGATTCCAGCTTCTGAATAGCCCGGTGCAGTTTCTTTATAGTCTTCTCCAGCTTACGGATCTGTCTCTGCCGCTTCATGTCATACTCACAATCTTCAGCAAATGTAATCTGCTCCGGTTCTGGGAATTTATTGACATAACATTACACTTATTTTATTATCCATCAGTAAAACTTAGTAAGAGTACTGGATGTGGACTTTTCAAATTTTTTGCATAAAATATAATTAATTAAATACATAGCGCCGCGCGCACAAATGAGTTGAACTATCTATAATTATGTCACATAAGACTTATAATCAACTGGTCATGCAAGTTCAAACATGAATTTTAATTTATTTGAGCTTAAAACATTGGCTATATATTTTTTTTTACATATAATGGATTAGAAGAAGACTAGTTAAAAGCATACCTTCAGTTTTAGCTTCTTTACTTATGGTTTCAACTTGTGATTTAGCTATCTTCCGTTGCATGTTCAATTCATCAACAATATCTTTTATATACAGATACATTTTCTCAGGGCTAGCCTTCATTGCCATAATTTTACTGGCAACCATATCAATAAACTCTTCAGATTCCGTATACTCTTTTGGAACTTGTCGGTAATATCCTCTGATTTTTTTCTCTACTATTTTGCTCATGTCTTCAGAATTTTCTAATTTAAAACATAAGTCTATAAAGCTTTGATATACAGGATGAAATTCACTTTCACTTGCCTTATTTGTTGTGTCTATCGCACTTTGTATATTCTTAGAACTTTCAACTTTTTGCACGGTTTCTGGTATTTTCTTTTCACTTACATTACTAACTTGTTTTGATTCAACATTTTCATTGCATTTGTTTACAATATTCAGAGTTTCTTCAAGTGGAATATCAATTTCTATAACCATCGTCTTTTTGTTGTCATCTGATGCTTTTGGATACTCTAACTTCTTTTTACTTTCATATTCCTTTTTACTAGTTTCTTCTTCCTCATCAGTTCCACTGGGCGATTCTTTCTTGTTAGCATTTGGTTTAACGGGGCTGTCATCTATTGTGATAGCTAGTTCAGTCCCTACGGTGTGAGTTCTCTTCTGTGACGGTTTAATTGGACTGTCCTCTATAGTTATCTCTATCATCTTAGGAGATGTAGGTTCATTGTTATTCTGTTGTTCCTGTGAACAAGACTCTTTTTCTTCTCCAGGTCTTAAATACCACACAGGACTTGGGGCTGCAGGGCTTTCATCATCATCCAAATCCACTGTTGGCATTGGACGCACTTGCTTTCGTTTAGAAGTTATATTTTTTTTACCAGCCAGTGGATTTATAGTCACAATTGGCCTTTTTGTTAACTGGGAAGTTTTCTTAACTGTAATACTGGGAGGCAATTTTGTCAAAGCATGTGCATTCGGAATTTTGATAGGTTCCTTCAGCAATTTCGAAAGACCCGGATTTTTCGTAAAAGCTTTAGGGGGAGCTATTTGAATTGGAGACTTAAGTACCTTCTGAATAGTTATAGGGTTAATTACAGTTAGTTGTTTGTTGGATTGTGGTGGTTTAACAACTTTCGGTTTTGGAGTGTTTTTTATTGTAACTGTTGTTTTTATTGAAACACCTCTGACCATATTTTTAGGTGACGTGTTTTTATTTACTTTAGCAGGTTTTATTGTAACTTCGTGTAATTTAGTTGGTATGCAGACCATCGCATTAGGCATCGGTTTACTCTGAAAAAAGATGAACTTAAATAATGTGAAACTGTTTTGTGTTAAAGAATCATCTAGTACTTTTGTCATACCCCCACATACTTGTGGTTGCTATTTGAACAAAAGCGACAAACCTTCTTCGGTGCCGGCTCCGGGTCTTCGTCCGAAGACCCCAATTCTATCACGTCCTCACTTGCCATCTTGTATCTATTATTATTTACTACAGATACCAATTTACTAGATTAATAATGACATTTAAGCGGCACAATTATAGCGAAGTTAATTTTGATACATCTATTAGTAAGAACATTCTCATAATTCTTATTAACTTAGAAAACAATAACAGCTGAAATAATGCAGACGAAATACTTCAGCTCCTTTTGCTTGTGGTGTGACATTTGATTCAGGGTTACCATGTATTATAAAGCCGTAGTGATTTAATGTACATGTTTATAGCGGTTTATAGGTAATGAACGTCTATGGTAACAAAGAGGTGTTACCAGCTGTGATTAATACTAATCAAATATTAAATAGGTAATGAACTAACATTGCACATTAAGAAAATGACTCCAGCAGGCTTCATTGGATGCACAATCCCGTATTACAAATTCAAATTTGTATTAATCTTTTGAAATTTAAAAACTTGTTCATTTATTGTTTATTGCGCAAACTTGTTTCTGTAGTCAAACATTGTAATTTTATTACATCATATTATTCGTTCGTTTTCGCTTAATAAAGTATTTACTGTCTAATGTCTACTAATAATTTACAAGGCTTTCAACGTTTGGTAATGTAAATAAAAGAAACGAACTAAAATAAATATTTTCATTTTAAAAATATCTTTTCATTCGAATTTTTAGGAAAACAACAAGCCACGCGCCATTTCTTGTTCTGCCGAAAGGCGAATACCAGTTCTTTCTCTACAATAACCACGAAAACACTATTCGTTGTCTACGCGTAAAATGTCACTGATGGTTGGTGATTGGTTAAAAATCGGACGATTTATTTCTTTTTGTTAGGTTTGCCAATGAAATAATAGATTTTATAATATTATTTACAAATTGCAATCTGTATTGAAGTTTCGTACAAAAATTTAAGCTGTCAAAATAGATCGTGGTTTTATTTCTAATAATTTCTATTTTATCGATTAGTTAGGACAATGATTAAACTTTTTTCATTAAAACAACAAAAGAAAGATGAGGAAGGCTCCGCAAGAGCAGGAGGTTCACAGAAAAAAGCATCAGCCGCTCAATTGCGGATCACAAAAGGTAAAGTTCATAAAATAGAGCGTTGTGTATTCATTGTTATTTTTATTTAGCTCTCAAGATAATGTACACTATATCTCTATGAATTAAGTACTTGTAACAATATGTTTTGATATGGTGGGAAAGTCCTGTTGTGTGCTTAAAAAAATATTAAGAGAATTTCGCATAATGATCCAAATAAAATTTTCACTATACTGTTATGCTGATAATTGGTACTAAATTGGAACGTATGATGTTATTTTCAGATTTAAATGAATTGAATTTGCCCAAGACATGTAACACAGAGTTTCCAGACCCAGATGATCTACTCAACTTTAAACTAATCATATGCCCTGATGAAGGTTTCTATAGAGGAGGAAGATTTGTATTTAGTTTTAAGGTATATTCCTACTCTATTTATCTTGCTTACATTTATATAATAAGTAAATATACTTTTACACAATAGGAGAAACAAAATAGCACTCTTATGTTTTCTTCAACATCTGTCTGTATTAAGAATGATTCATACATTGCCTCAAATGTACTTTTCATATCAAAACATACTAAATATAAAAACAGGATGGAAAACTTCTAATAGGAAATAACTAAAATGAACAGTCCTGTTGATTCAGAGTCAATACAATCATCTGAGACGGCAATTGGGCTATCAATTGTTGTAACACTAATCTACTATTGATTGACACAATTTCCTTTAACTCAAAATTATTTGTTGATAAGCTAAAACATGTTATTTTTTATGTATGTTGAACCTCCTTTGACCTTTACATAATGATTTTTTGTTCCTTAATTTAACAGTCCAGGAAGATAGGGTTTACTTGTACTTTTTGTAAATAGTAAATCACTGTTCCAGAATATTCTTCTACATCAATAAATGACAAAAATATTCGGTTAATTATACAATTATATAATACCTATGTATATAATCTAGACCGTAACTCTATAAAAATAAATATAAATTGTGTCATCATCATTATTATTAAATAATGACAATGCTAAAATCATTTTCACGATGTTATCATCAATAATAGTTTAATTTCACATACAATGTTCACGTAAACCTAACAAGTCTTATGTTTATAGGTAGGACCAAACTATCCTCACGAGCCGCCCAAGGTGAAGTGTGAGACAGCGGTATACCACCCCAATATAGACCTGGAAGGCAACGTGTGCCTCAACATCTTAAGGGAAGACTGGAAGCCAGTGCTTACTGTCAATTCCATAGTATACGGACTACAGTATTTATTCCTGGTATGTTTATTAATCTTTAAATACCTTAATAATGTTACTGAATGTTGTCAGTTTATAGATTTAAATATGTTTATAACATTGCTTGGGATACTTTTAACCTAGATAGGGTTAATTTGAGAACCAATGTTCAAGGTGTCACTAGTTGTCAGGCTCCAGGTTCGCACCCTGGACAGATCAATATGGAAACCACATTTACATTGTCCTGGGCTTGGGTGTTTGCAGTATATGCTTTGTCTCTAATTCAAATCCAATACTCAATACTCTAATCTTTATTAGCATTCCATATGTTACATAACAGGTGGTACAATTTTCTTATAGTATAGACACAATATGGACCCGATGGGGCACAGCTTAAAGAAGTTCAAATAACTAAGTAGACGTTACAAAAATTATAATTATATTTAACATTTAGCAATAATTTAGTGTGAGTGTGTATGTGAGGGTGAGTGCGCGCGTGCGGGTGTGTGTGTGTTTTTGTGTGTATATCCACAAATGCTTCAGCTACTTACATACTTACACATTACTATATTAGCTAGTTTATTCCACTCTGAAAATGGTCTCATAATATCAATGTACCATCCATTGACAAAGATATTTCACCATTTTATGCATTTTCATCACGAAGTTATATAAAACTAGGCTGAGAACTGGTTTGAAGCAGTGATGGTTATGTGTTCTTGGAAGGACTAAGACAGGAAACTATACTAGTTTGTAGAAATCATATTATACGTATAAACTATATGTATAATGCATATAAGTATACCTTGTAATGAAGAAACTTCTTTGATGTATAGAAAGCAATAAATGCACTCCATGTATTGATAAGGATAATTTTGATCATCCATAAAAAGTATAAGCCCACTTACATTGCAATGTTTACTGCAAATTATGTAATATAAAAACGAATGTTACTGTTTTCACCCTCATAGGTACATATTTTTATTTGAAGTTGGTCCTTAGGGGATTTTATATGTGTCATCTCTGCTCCGTTGTTTGTATTCCAATTATAACTATTTGAGATTATAGCAATATTTGTATATCAGGACTTAGTGATTTTACAAACAGAGGGCTGAAGAAAAAAAAGCAAATTTTTTTTTTTCGTTCTATAAAGTAACTTTTTTATTTTATTCTCAATATCATTCATATCTTAAATGGTCTAGATTTTAAAAACAAAATACTGGCATTTAGAATAAATGCACTGATCGCTTAGTTTATTGATGAAAATATCCTCTGCAAAAATTATACTTGTTGAAGTGTTCATGATTCAGCAATATATATGTGGACACTAATTTTCGTTCCAAATAACCCACTTTACTGTTCCAAAAAACTTAACGCGAGTAGGTAAATCAAAGTAAAATATTTACATAACCTGCTTTAAATAGAATTGAGATGAGTAACTACCGGTCGGTGAGGCATATAATGACAGATAATTGAAAAGGAACACATCAAATATCTATTTATCTATAAATGGTAGTCAACGACTTGAACTGATTTACAACAATAGACAATGACTAATCAATTCAAGTGAACCGATAATGTATAACGCGGCCAATAATTACGGTGCTAATGACGTCACGAATATCCTTGCAACGGTTTTCAATAAATGAGCACTTGTTTCGAATGTATTAAGTATTTTGAATGATCGAAGCTTGAAAGTATAGATCCGAAATAGTCAAGGTTCTATAGTTGGCTGGTGAAAGTTGTCTTGAGCAAAAAACTTAAGCTTACCAAAGATGTCAAAAAACTCTTTCTCCTCAGTGAGAACTATAGATGTTGACTTTTTGACCTAAAGCCTTCTGTATAATTTTAAATTTTTATATTGACCTATCTAGTAAATCATGTTATCTTGGCATCGTTCAATAGGCTTGCCTGGTTTGCGACTTTGGTAACTGGGTACACAAAAATAAGACCATAGTCCACATGTATGTCACCAGCCCAGCTCCAAACCTGTTAAATGCTGTTCTAATTGAATGTAATTTCCAGGAACCAAATCCCGAGGATCCTCTAAACAAGGAGGCTGCAGACGAGCTGCAGAGTAACAGGCGGTTGTTCGAGCAACATGTGCAGAGAGCGATGCGAGGCGGATATGTCGGCTCGTCCTACTTCGAAAGATGCCTCAAATGAAACCGCAACTCAACTGTAAATTAATGCTACCAACCCTATATAAATAAAACAATCTCACTTTAAAGCATTTGATTATTTATTCTACTAAAACAATCAAAGTGTAGATTGACATATTTACAAGGTCAATGTCGTTGTATTGATAAGGCTTACGTCCTATATTTTTATACATTATTTAACGTTTTTTATTATATCGAAGCTAGATTTCTATTTCAAGTGGCATAGTGGTAGAATTGGAAATTATATGGAACGGCATTTAATTAAATATTTATTTTTATTTTATCCCTTTGACACATTTAAAATTTAGATGGCGCTGTACACTGTATTTCTATGTAGTCAACAGATGGCGCTACTTTATTTTTAGTAATATTTTTATAACTTGACTTATTATTATTAGTTGCGGCACATTTCGTTGAGCAGTTTTATTTAAAATATACATAACAATAAATATGAAGATTTTACAGACAAAACAGTGACTTAAGTGTATGTAAACCTTATCTTGTACGACATACGGATTACGGTTGACTTTAGTGCACGTTATCAGCTGTCGGCCCACGTTTACTACGAGACAAGGAGTGAATGGCACATGAGACGAGGTTATAGTCGGTACAGCGGCGCCAACACAGGGCAACGGCGTCGGCGGTCCCCCTCCGTGGCCGTGCGATGGGAGAGCAGCAGCGGCGCGAAGTGAGCCGCGATCAAGGGCCAGCCGCGTGAGTCAGTCGAGCGAGCAGCGGCCGAGCGCCTCGCCACTACTCGCAGTCGCCAGTGTTAGTCTGCACGCCGAGCGAGTCGCGCACACCCCTCACACAATACGCTTTCTCCACACGGCAGCGTGCTCAAGGCAGAGCTGTTTCGACACGCCACTCGGTTGCGAAAGTCTGCGCGATGATATACAAGTGAGAGCCGACATCGGACGCCAGGGTAACGCTCATCGCACACGGTGAGCCAGTTTATTCGACGAGAGACATTCGAAACTCGCCAGCTGTGAGGGACGGGGGGCGCGCGACGCCGTCGGGTCGCACACGCGGGATCAACCTTAACACATAGTTACTTACTGTGAGAGAAGCAACGGAAACCAATTTTTAATGTGTCAAGTCAGTATAGCTCATTGCTGCTACGTCAGATCGCTGAACGCCTCGAGCAAGAACTACAAGGTTATGCAAATGAGTTCTGAACGCTTCTATACCAGGAATAATCAAAAGACCATTCATAACTTCAATAAACTTTAACGTTTACGTTCTATCCTTACGGTGTATTAAGTGCTTATCTGTCGTTTCTCTACCTTAAAATTATCTTTCGGTGTCGCGTTCGCTAATTGCTAATTACTGTGAAGTCGAGTGATAAGGGGAGTGTTGACTAAACGAGCGATCGGCGAGTGGAAATCAGAGCGGCTGTATCAAGCAACGACAATGGCGGCCCAGCAGGAGGAGAGTCTGCTCGCGCGCTGCGAAATACCCATCATCGACCTCGCACATATAGGTGAGCCTGCACACTACTACTCACCTCATTGCAGTCATCACATACAACCTTCATGCAACATGACAGAAGCCGCCAATCATCATCAGCCAGCTTGGTCAGCGAAAGTCCTGTATTGGACGATAGTCTGTACAATCACTTAGCGAAACTTTGACTATCACCTATCTTTATTGCGCAATTACAGTAATCAGTTTCCGATAGGAATCGTCAAAACTTATAGTTTTATGTGTATTTATATAAAATAAATACAATCTTATGTGCCTAGCATTCGAGGCTATGAAATGACGAATAGTTCAGGTAAAATGTAAGCTTTATTACAATACTTTTATTTCATGTCGAGGAAGGCAAAAATTACAAAAAATCGAGAACTACCTGGCCCTCGGTATAATCGAAGGGACCCTCGCGACGTTGCGTGCCGACCCACCGACAGCTGTGCATCGATGCTTTATTTGTTGTCATTAAACAATCTCGGCATCCCGCTCTCGAGTTCAAAGACCGGACATCCAGATCTGAACCGTTGATCACAGTTCATCCACCTAATTCTCTAGTAAATTAAACCTTTCAACCGTCCTAATGGATGCTATTAACTGTAGGGTTTAACGAGGATGCTACCTATTGCGATAAACGTTGTGTAGGTAAACAAAGATTCTGTGAAGCGATGAGTAAGAGATTCGTGTCCTATATTCGTTTATATTAAGCATCGTGAATCAAAGCGCCTTAGAAACCTGATCGCAACCCCTGTTTAACATGATTAATGTGTGCGACAACCATCTTTAATTAGAAATAAAGTGTCAATTAAAAGCCTAGAAATGTTGTAAAGTAAAACATGCGCTCCTGTATATACCTGCTTTCGTATTAATAACGCGTTTTACTATTACGTTTACATCATTAAGTCTCGCTAATTAGCTATTGAAATGAGTAGATTATATCATTAACTAGGTATATGCAATAGAATACTTTCAGCCTACTGCTCGATGCAAAGTATTATAAATACGGAGATATAATAGGACGTTGCCTACCTAGATTGTTTGAATAACAAAGGGAGAGCATCCAAAGATAGTGAAGTGAAGCTTCTAATATAAAAAGATTTATACGCTGAGCGCTTGGTAACTGAATTGTGCAGTCATATGAATACCCACGTCGGAAACTCTAACTCTAAAAGGGGCAGACATAAAAAAAGGAGCCTTTGCAATGTGGGGGCAACGGCCGATCGGCCCTTTGTGGCTCTACCGCAGGCCAGCTCACGCTATCAATACGTTCCCGGCTCACCACGCCTTGCACGCATCTTTAACTGCATAGAACCAGTAGTCTAACATATAATCTTCCTCGTCCGTCCCGTTATTCGACACAAACAACAAAAAAGCCAAAAGTTTCTGTGTTGTGAGTAACACATTATAACAAAGGATAAAATCGCAAGCATGCTTGCTTGTTTTCCGTATTTCCAGCAAAATAATGTTTCGTAATTAACTTTAAAGCGGATTTTTTACTGTTTCGTAATTACGTTTAGAAATGAATTCTACTGCTACTGCTTAATTCATATCTCGAATTAAACCGATAAAACTACAACAGATTCAAAGAAATAAAAGCATCCCGATTACAACAGGCAGCAACGTAAATAAACTGTGAAACAACATAGACGTATGATAAAAATCATATTTGTTTTTCTATTTAAAGGAATCTATGTACATACACAAAAATAAAACCTTTATGATGACTTTGGTCAGGTGCTCGCGTCTTTAAACAAAGGATATAATAAATACGGATTAAAAGATAACCATTGATGAATGTTATTTAATTTTGAGAGGTTTTATGACGTAGGTTGTTTTGTAATTTCTGAAAGAGATTAGATAAATAAAACAAATTCGAATCGCAAAATTATCAACTTTTATATAGATAGGTAGGTTCTGTTCATTGATAAGTTTGACTTTTTGATAAAGATGCATCGAAGCGATAAATCAAAATAGCTAAACAATTGAATAACTTATTTTGATGACTAATTCTACTACTAAAAGTTTTCCTGCTAAACGTATGCAAGTTCCTAGGCACTTTCATATTCACCTGATTCATACTTGGTGTAGATAGAGCTGTACTGTGTTCCTACGAACTCCTATTTTAATATTTTTTGCTAAATTTAGCGTAACCTTCCCATATTTTTATCAGATAACTTTTATTAGTTTGTGATTAGATTCACAGAACAGTTACCCACCATGTGTCACACACGAGTCGTTTCAAAACTTAGGTTATGTACACTAAACATGCTAATGAAAACATCGTGCCCGCCGGTCTGTCACATTTGATCCACCACTGACCCACATTTCGCTTCATTCATCATTGTTTTGTCTGACAGGTCGCTAAACAAAAAATACAAGAATATATCTTGCTCCATTCTTTTAGAACATGTGACAACGAGAATAAAGTGACTAATCGACGTGTCATTCATTTCCCAAAAGTCTGGAATCAGTGCTAAATGAAACTAAAATTTCAAAGTAAACGGGCAAAAAATTCTAAGGATGACGTCTGAACTAACTAGCTTTCCGTATTAAATCTGACATATTACAATTTATATTGATGAAACAAATATTATTATCTCTAAATATACCGATGAAACAGCAGAGATTATTTGCAAAAGAGGTTTTTTTTCTGGAGGAATATCCAGCATCACTGTGTTTAAGCTACATTCTTCTAAGTTGTGTATATTACAACATTGTTTTTCATATTGAAACCGCAGCAAACCACTAATGAACGTTATAATTATCAAGTGTTACTCATAAATAAACCCGTTCACTTAATATGAATTAAAGATTATGTATCCATCCGCGTTACTTTAATTGTTTATGCTGTAGGAAAATATATCTCAGGTGTTCTGAACATGTGAGCAGAACACTGCCTCGTGTTATTATATCAATGTTGTCTGCCATGCTTAAAGTCCAATAACTTACGACTAGAGAAGAGAATCACATTTATATCTATTGTATTTACTTGGTTTAAACATACAGAAAGTCAATGACACCTATACCACAAACACAAAGGTATTTAAGAACCAGGCTCATATAGTCTTTCTTGATATCGTTTTAGATAGTTTTCTATTGTAAGAACTCTACAATTACGTATTGAAAATATGCAAATAGATGACATTGAAAGTGATCGAGAATTTCCCCGATTATGTGAACCACGTCGATGTCTCATAGCGTTTCCTAGACACCTCTTACGTCACTTGCTTACAAGTCGAGTATTTTTACATCACGACTACTATTCAACTATTAATACGAGTATTACATAAAATACTGAAGAAAATGCGCGGTAGGAAACCAACTATCGTCCGAAATAAAAAGCCTAAACGTCAAAGTTCTTCATATAAAAATCAATGTTGTAAGATCGTTCCTATATTCTATATATCCAGTTTGGACTCCAGTAAGCTACGGGAGACTGATACGCTAATTTCGGCCGTAAATTGTAGAGCGGTGAAGACCAATTCATATGACAATGTGTACAACGTGTACACACTGTCATATACTGTGAATATAATGATAATGGGGAAGTGACAGCGAGATAAAGTGTATCACTCGTTTTGACAGCTGTGCGGGTCGTGCAGCTGCGAAGTACAAAGACATGCCGTGACGTAGCACCACCACGGGATGGTGGCGCCGGCGTGCTATCGTCACTCGAAAACCGTAATAATGTTCCGCTACTTCCCCGAATTTGTTGAACTCGTTTATATATTTCTTTTTATCTTTTGGTAACATGTTGCAAACTGTCCAACTCGCCAAACTCGGTTACTCGGCCACGCAGTTCGCTTCGTGTCGACGTGTCGTTGAACCAAATAGCGTCTAATCACGAATTTAAACTAACACACGACTGTAAAATATATTTTTCATCAAACCGTTATGAACATAAAAATATTTATTACACGCGGAAATTCTCTATTTATTGTAGTTTATGTAACATGATATGATTTCAGTCGCAAACGCCGACTATAAACTAGGTACTTATTTCATTAGGTATCCACATTGTACCAACAAATGAATATGTATTATGTAGTAGAACCGATAATATAGTAAAGTATTCACGAGCGTGCTTATTTTAAAATTCCGCTCAACAATTCAATTTTCCTGTTATCAATATAATGATGTTAGATATGAGGAAGTAAGACTAATAGCAGTTGACATGCCCATACACTGGTAAGCAATTTCATGCATAATCTGAAGTTGATGGAAAATAAACTAGACACGAGGAAGTGGAAAAATTTATATTAGCCCTACAGCATTAATCATTAATCTAAATAATCAGCAATTAATTAAAAATATGTAGATACCTAGAAACAATTTTGTAGTTTACAAAGTGCTCTATCTTTTGTTTTTTGGGCTGGCACCTTTCCAATATACATAAAGTGAGAAATTAAGCTAAGCATTGATTTATTATAAAATAACATGAATTAATGGTTAATGATTCCCATTATTCCACCGGTAAACTTTCCTTATGCCTTGTATAAACATGGTTCATTATACAAACCTGATGTAGAAACTATTTAAATAGGTAATGAGTCTGAAATCTTACCCACATAGTTTTCCTTTAATAGTGTACCTACGTAGATACTTATCCAGTAATTTTCTATTACCAAATACGGGCTTGGATTGTATGTCTATCAGTATTAGACCTAGTTAACCATTAGTGGATAGCTTTCCTTTCTGATCTTTATGTAAAAGTTTACTTATAACTAGCTGTATTAATAACTTGCTCGTTATCTCATATCAATATTTTTTTTAATAACCTTTTATGTGTCCCGCTGTTGGCCAAAGGTCTCCCCCAATTTGCTCATATCAATAATAATAGCCCCTTTTCGTAAAGGGAAGAAGACACAAGATCCTGAAATACAATCGTATCCTATCTATTTTTATTCGTCAAAATTAAAAAACCGTTTAAATACTATTGTTATTACTATTTACTATTTTTATTGTTTATTGTCGAGTGTGGTAACAGTTTAATACGAAGCGATCACATGAGAGAGTCACATTTTGTTTGAGATCACATGTCGTTGTTATTTGTATTTCACGGTTGTTTTGATGTTTTTCATAACATTCATGTAAGATTTCATAAATAAATATAATTTATGCAGAGGTTTTTAAACCAAAATTGTAATTCTCCTTCACGGTAATCTGAAACGACACTTTATTGTATCAATGTTGAAGATTTTACAATACACTGTGTCAAAATATGGTATTGTAAGAACAATTTTGTAGAGTAGTATACTAAAAATAAATATTTAGTTAGAAATCTACTCACACAAATCTTGTATGCACACTCTACATTTAAAAAATATTATTTAAGCTTTTGAAGAAGTTTTGTTCCATAGAAATAAGTAATAAATAAATATTGTATCTATTGTTAACAAAACTGTGACATCTAAAAGAGTTGCTATGAGAATATTAAGTAGACACGTCTACCTACTAACTACAAAAAAAAACTGTTCAAATATTCGCAAAGCTTTATTGCAATATGCTTCAACAATGTTATTAAAAAATACGCGCTTACGAATTAGAAACACGTGCATACAATAATGGATTTATGATTGAATAGAAACAAGTAATATAAAAATTTAAACAGTGGCCAAATCACAATTAAATTAAACTTATCAATTCAATTAACTGCCAATTGTCTCCGAGCGTACTCTCTATATTTAAAGATGTCGTACATTTGTAAATAGAGTTATCTAACGTTCGTGTTGACATAATAGTTGTAAGCCTATGTGGCCTCCTTGGGCCCTCAAAGTCAAACTATATACAAGTTTTGTGCAGAGATCCAAACACCGAGACATCGGCAGTCTGCCGGTCTGTTTGCAGAATTCAAATCGCTCGTCACCTCGAATCGCCAAAGCCATTGTCCTCGACTGAAATGCTGTACATCCTTATGACGCGTGTCTGCCATTGTTTACCGCGCCAACACCACGCCATCTGTGTACACCAAATTCACTGCGAATATTTGCATGTACACATAACACACGATTCGATCAGTCAACTTGGTACTTAGGCTGTAAAGCAAAGGAATTAAACTGTTTTATGATGCCGCTATCACATACCTCCTGTCTATTTTGACGATACAAATCGTTTATCTAACATTATCTTTTGCGTAGAATGATTGAGCAAAACAAGTACATGTCAAAACTAGGAAAAGCTTAAGCATCTATAACCTACTCTGTTATAGTTATGTTAGATAACACTTAACTAGATTTAAAACATAACTTGCTTTCTCGTAACACGCAAGTCAGTTCGTGCAAATACATTTAGAGATTTGAAGTTGGTGGTTAACAGCCAGTTCTCACAACAAACAGTTGGAAAGCTAACCGTAATGCGTACACCTCATCTCTTTAAGAGGCACACCGCTCGGTACACAATGAGAGTCTCTCAAAATTAAGGTCAACCATCAATCATTCTTATCATGCATTAGATTCGCTGATTCGATGCATGTCAAGTGCGTATGCAACGATGCACTTATGCCATGTGGCTTGTATTGGTTCAATTTGATTTATGACTAGTTTATTGAGTCGGCACGTGTACCGTGAATGCGTCCTCGTGAACAACCAGTTGCCCACATATATTTTCCGAGACGACATTAAATCAAGCTGTAACTAGGGCTAGATTTCGCGTAGTGCATTGCAAGTCGCGGAACATTCTAAAGGTAACGCATTTCTTGATGTATGCACAAAGCAACGTTGCGTAACTTGTCTTGTGGCACGCAATGCGTCTTTGTAAACGAGGGAAGAATATAAAGATACAAAGCATTTGTTTGCACTGGTAGCGCATCTCGCATTTAAAAAGGCGAACTCTAGAATGTAACGTTAGTCCTTAGATACGTAATTCACTCTAGTAATTGCAAGTTCTCCAGCAAAGTAATGATCTGCGGTGATGAAAATATAAACTTAAGATGTTGCTCTCCTTTTCGCAACGACCATTGAAACCAATGACAGGATTTATTACTGACCTAGAGCCGTTTCTGTGGGAGTAAAATGAAACAATTAAACTTTCAAACTATAAATCACATCCACTAATAATATAAACAGTTATTCAGGTCACTATTCTCATGAGATTACACATTAACAATAGGTGCTATTATTAGGATAACCTATTTAAATAAAATATCCTGCGATTATTGAGTTTTCCCTCGCATTCATATTGGTTCTAATCACCTCGATTTTCTCGCAATACAAAAGCGTATTAAAACATCTATTTCGAAAGCTAAGGAACGGGTATTTCTTGTCCTAAGTCGTCGATGTCACAGTGATTTGTTCGAATGGGGCTAAACAAGGCTAGAAGTGTCCGTTAGAGAAACAGCTTTGTTTCATTGTGCGAAAATCGTTTTCAGTACAAGTCCAATTACAATATACATTAGCTATTTAACTCTACATAATATGTGCGACATCTTGTTGGCACCCGGTAACAATAGGCACAGCTTCTTAGAGTTCTAAGAATACAATGAAACTTCATTTGCATTTTATTCTTGTTCCTTTAGATCTTTCAGTTAACTGTGTAGTCAATTGTCTCTCTACTTTCTTAGCCCTTTAACTAAAAATATCTTTATGTAAGCCGTTGAAACAAAGAGACTCTAAATGTAGAGCGTTGATTGACTAAAGGGTTTACGTTGAAAGATTTATAGCTGTTTACAGGTTTTAACAAATACTTACATTAGTAATTGCAGTAAGTGGGTGTTTATCCATGAAATGAATTATATTATCAACTCATGTGAAATGATCAGATATAGCTCTAGGCAATGATTAATTACAGTAGACAATTGTTTGGTTTTAGTGATAAAAGATGACGCGTGCTACAGATCTTAGGTACTAACTAATCCATCGATAAGAGCATCAACTTACACAACATTTGGATTAAAGATAGCTATTATCAAGGATAATCTATTTAAAACGATAACACTAGAGGTTATCACAAAAAACCGCCTCGTTTCTAATCTTGGAACTATTTTACCAAACAAACAATAGATCGAATGAATAGTTATGTCCATAAATAATTACAGCCGGCTGGAAATGCAACGGTGAACGGCACTTCATAAATAGATTTCACTTTCTATCCTTGTCTTGTCACCTTGGTATATTTTATTAACGAAATAACTTGCTTGAAAGTACATAAATAAACTGGGACCGTTAATATTCAATTGTTTGCAGAAGGTATAGCCTACTTTTTGGTCTCAATTCCTGTATTTAAAGTACGCAGGCACGCCTATCTAAACGGATGCTTCATGAAAACCAACTATTGCATTCCTACGTTCTCTAAATGTACATTAACTTCTAATTACGCAACCCATTATCTGTTTAGTGTATTGAATATACCAAGGATTGTGTAACAAGGCAATTATTTTACTTAAGTCAAATATTTAGAACTATTTACCTGATATCTCTGCTAGCAACACTATTTATTAAAAGTCAGAGCGAATTTAAATAAACTATTATAAAAATAACTTTAATCCTGTATCGAATTCCAAAGAAACTCTTAATACCTATTTAGATCTAGTGAAGCGAGTTTTTTTGACATAAAAAGAGTAGGTAATTTAGGTAGTGAACGAACTAAAGACCGGTCGGCCAACCGTCTTTTTCCAAATTAGCATAGTATTTGCAAACGACGCAAAACTAGATGTTAAAACGTCAAACATAGGGAATACCATACAATACTTATTAACGGCATTGGCACTGAGAAAACAGGAACTGCCAAAGTAATGTTAAACACATCAGTCAGAAAGTTAAAATAAACATGAATTCATGCTCGTACCATAGCCCTACTTGGTACCTAATAAAGGAACAGCGTACAAAGGTACCAACGAGTTAGTCATGGTAATTTAAATCAGTTTCATTGTCATTTAACGATAAATGAAATCGATTTCGTTGAATGTGTTACGGCGAAGTCTCCTACTAACATTGTTCGCAGAATGTTGCCAAAATCTCATTACAAATCCACATAACACACACACATTGTGGTACGTTTGCCGCTGAATTACAATGTGACGAATTTGCGAATGCATCTGTAGTCGGTTGAGGATATTTAATTCAATAATTCTGAATGTTATTCAAAACATAAGTGGTTAACATCGATGAATCATTCTGTTAATAAAGTAGTTTCAATGAATCAACGATGCATCTTTCTTTTCTTCATTTTATAAACAAATTAACTTAAAAACGTTAAATAAATCACGAGATGTTAAAGAATTTGTTTCGAAGAGTTAGTAGAAGTTATTCATTGATTTCAAAATCAGTTAAGGAAAGCTTATTTTATCCTTATCACTGCTAAGGCGATAGAAGGGATTTGCGACCGATAATACAAACAAACATTTCTAGATTATACTATAAATATATAGCTATCTAATATATATATATCTAGATATATCGGAAATGTAAGCAATAAAAATAAAGTTATGTTTTTCATTCATCGACCCTACCATGAATCTACCTCATTTTTAACGTTTGTTTCAGATTTAATTTTATTTACTCTTTGTTACAGGTAAGGATCCCAACTGCTACATGGATTTTATTGTAAAAAATTACAGCTGCGGTAAAGGTGGTACGTAAAACGTAGTATCATGTAATGAATCATACAGTATAACTGTTTTGGTAATCATATATTTAATACATGTAATAAAAGGTGGGATTACTCCAATATAGTTATAGGTATAACTAGTGTACTACTACACGTTAATAGTGAATACTACCTACTATACGATACGGTAACTAAACGTAAACATACCGTCAGACCGTCTTGGCAACACTTTATGAATGAAAATATATGGGTAAACATAAACATGTACTTATATCAGCTATAAATAATATCATCGTAGAGTATCTACGTAAATAAAATAGTACTTTCACTTGTTTGAATTCATTGATAAACATAAGGGTTGCAACCACATTGCTTTTACAAAAAAAGTATAAACGAAATAAAATAGCTACAGTAATAACTAAACGTCATAATATAAAGTTTTGGTCCAAATTCGAAAGTACCGGCCAACTAAAAAAAACAGTCGTTTAGGTTTTGAGTTTTAAAAAAATATGTTTGAATTTAGAATAATGCCATTATGTCACTAAACGAAAAAATAGAAGACAATTAAAGGGATACAATCATGTTTTGTGTTGTGATGATGTAGATACCTATTTAATCGCGTTACGTAGGTCATTAGTGTTATCCATATCTAATCGGAATACAAGTCACAAAGGCAATTCAATTTATGATACTAACGATTATTATATCGACGATAAATTTAGTTTTTACTGAGATACATTAATATTCATTTGAAAACCAATGTCATTCGGGACGGTAGACCTTACAATAAAAATGTACATGCAATCATTGGTTTTCCTTGTCCAAACCTTACCTGAAGCGTTTTCCTTTAGCTCATAAATAAACATTCCAAAGATTATTTGTGTTTTAGTGGCCAGTTATTTCTCGTTAAAACCATTTCATTTATTATTATATTTAGCTAAGTCTATTGACTTTTTCTTTTGGCCAAAGTGAACGGATGAGAACTAGTAATGTAAGATAAAACAAATATGTCATGTCAAGGCGAATTACTACTAAAACGGTTTACGATGACATTTACGCAGAAATGCATTTTCTAATGCTTGAATATGTTGGTGGTTACGATAATACAAGGAAAATCACGTCACGCATTGGCCTAAACTCAAATTTTACTAAGCACAAGGGGACACGTTTTCCCCGTTTTAAATAAACAAAGGGGCAACTGTTGAATCATGATTGACTGCATACATAAATACTTTTTACTGCGCATTGGTTTTATACCTGGCTGTGCAATCAAATACTATACAGACTGTAATTTAAAAAAAGAAAATAAGGCTATAATGTTCCAGAAAAATAAATTAACTGAATTTGACTCTACATTACTGCCAGACAAAGTGCTTACGATATAAGCGCCGACACGAGTCACGAAATACATAGGGAAGAGTAACGATTAAAACAACCTGCGTTTTATGTAATACTTTTATCGTTTATTGCTGTGACAATTAGGAATATACTAACATACTCATTTGGAGATTAAAGTCCCGTTCATAAATTACGACATATAGAAACCAAAATCATAAAATATGAAATTAAAACTAGTGAAAAAGCGGAAATTCTTCTGAATAAATCGTTGAAGCCTTGTGGTAAGGAAAAGTGTTAAGGAAAATCAAAGAACAAATTATAAAGGAGATTTCATTGTACGTACAGCCTCCAATCAACATTGTTTTTGGGTGTAATATAAAAGAACATAATAATATGATTTTGTCGTTCACATTGTATTGATTCAGGAGACCGCCCTAAACCGCCACTTATTGTTTGCTTTTGTAAGAACCACCATTTTGGATTTCGCAAAGTTACTGACCTTTCTCAATGCTTTCAAGGCTGGCTACACCAGCTGTCGCGTATTATCTATCACCCCTGTACAATGTTTGTACCCTATTTTTGTAGGGACATGCAAAAAATTGCACCCAACATTTCTTTATTTCCATTCAAGCTAAACAGTTCGTTTTTACGTGTCTCGGTCATTCGATTATCTTGACTCTACATACGTTTATACTAAAGTAAGTAGGTATGTATTGAAAACAGTAATTTTCTGCAACGCAGTAAAAACCGTCGAAGCTGTTAGCAATTACATAAAATAAAAGTAGCGGTATGGCTGGTTATTTTCATTTATTGAATGCAAGAACGAACTGGTTATTCAATTTTCTCTTTCATCGCGATAATAAAACCGAGAATTCAAGACTTGGAACACCTGGTACTTATATTGGAATTGGTCTATAGACCAAAATACATTGACCCCCAGGGCTGTATGTAGGAAGTCGTGTGAAAAAGTTAATGAATTCAAAGCTGTCAGTCACAGCTTCTTCAGACCGAAAATCATTATTTTAAACACTATTATTATAAATTCACACGGAATAAACTATCTACAACGAAAATAAACTACATTATTCTTAGAAATAAGATCGTTTGCAAAAAACATACACATTACCAAGTAATCAGAATCTAACATTTTGAACAACAAAAAATAACTACCAAGTAAAACCTTACGAATTATAGCATAGTATATCGTCCTTATTTGTTCTAGCAAATATAATGAAACTCAACGTTCTAATGCATATCATTTTAATTTTGTAACCAATTATTTCTACACGGCGCTTAACTTTCCTTTTAAGGTAAAACGTGACTTACAATTAGTTATTTTACTTTTTATTGTCTACTAGGTTATACTCATATGTAGGTACAATAGGTACAAATTGTATCTATGTTATTAAAACACGTAAAAAATACTTTTAGGTTATAATTCGACTGGCTGTATGACCAACGCCAGATACATAAAAAAAAAACTGAACAGTCAATCGACATTGGGTTTCCCGCGCAAATACGAATAACCGTTATGACGTAAGCTACATTTATTTTTATAACATAAATCATCAGCATTTCTAATGATGCATCCTTATGGAAGTTATACAAATTTTTTATTCTTGATTGTCTCCTTTTTAAGCATAAAGTTTATGGAGTAGACATAGAGCGCGGCTAGAAACGTGTTAGGTTCAAATAACCTTTCAAATGTGTTAATAGAATCGCTCCTATTATCAGGAATCCACGTGACAAGTTGACTGTTCACGACGTAAGTAAACTGTCTTATCTAAAACAATGGTGGATATATTTCTTTTGTTCGCTATACACTTCCTTTTGACACCTTAAAACAGCGATATGATTAATTTGTAACGCTGCCAAGAGTGCATTGAACAGCGTGCTGAATGTACATTTATACACAAAGCATTTGACTATCAAATATTCCTATTACTTATTATGTTTCTGTAAGGAATAAAAAAAAAAGTAGAGTCTTAAGTTTTGTATCACAAAGAAAGAAGGTAGGCATTGCCTTTCACGCCTTTGTCGTTTACTTTCAATTCCATATTTAATAACCTCGCTAAATTGCTTTGTTGTATAAAGAGTTAATCGAAAAATACTTAATTAAAAAGTCGCATTTTTCGCAATGTTATAATGCATTGCGCAATGCCTCACACGTACCAGGAACTCGTTTCAATAGATTTTATACAGTTGCCAGTTCAGCTTAGACTTACAGACATTTACTTATAAGTAATTATAATAACTGAAACACAGTTACTTCTTAGTAATTGTATGTGTTCATATTAATTATGAATCGAAAAGTAAAGGCGTAGATGCGACACTATGTTTTTTGCATTATTTGTTACTAGGCAGTGTCATCGCCCACATTATAATTCAGCACGGGCATAAAATCAGATTCTGACAAAATAATCCGATACTTCGTCAATAATGATCGATGCACGAGATTAGATCAAGATAACAGTCGGTAATGACCGCGCTATCATTATCCTGAATCAGATTTCAAATCAAAACGGCTGCATTGTTGCCATTAAAAAACATCATGTTTTTTTTTTCGCTGATAAGCATTAGCATTCACGTTGATCGGCGCACGTGTCTCGCGTCGTAAAGCGATTGATCTGTAAACATTTCTTACAATCGCTGTCTACGTAGGTAAACTGGTAAATGTAGTCCAATGAATTTTCAAAATATTAACACGTGACTAAATTGAGACAGAATGTACTTTACCTGGCCTCCGGATATTGTGTTAATGAATTAAGAACTCTTTACTTTCCATTTTAAGATAACGGTATTACCAGGGCCCTTATTTAGAAAGCGCGACTGTACACTTGGCTGTGGTAATAAATATGACGTCAGTGTGGCCCAAATTCAGTTAGATAATAACAAGGTGTGATAACTATGTTAAGGAGGTCTAATTTATGGTCTTTAAATAATTACAAAAACTACTTCTAACTTAGTAAATATACATGGATCATGTCCAACGACAATTGTTTTGCCAGTAATGTTAACCGCTAAGGAAATCTTTAATTAACTTTGTATTTTAGTCACAATTGTTAATTGAGTAATTTGAGGTATTAAACAGTATTGTGGGCCAGTCATATCCTGTTTGCTTTGTATGTAGCACCGAGCACGCGAGGTAATCTCGACAGCCTGTTTCAGATCTTATCATCCTGCTAGCACTGCCCACTTTAACTTTTCCAAGAACTTATGTATTTACAATCATCAGCCGACAGTAAACATACATCTCACACAGATAATAATACATATAATAAGTCCTAACAGGTAAATATTTATGCTTAGTTATTTACAAATATCTTTACACAAATATTATTGCGAAATCTATCTCGTTATATTGTTTTGTTTAAACTACATCTTAAAATTTGTTTTAACAATCCGTTTACATTCACAAATAATTCATAACATGCTGATCTTATTTTGCTTAGAAGAGCGTAGAGTCACTTTGGAAATTGGCTAAATTTAGAAAGTCATATTGCAAGTGGCAGTCAAAAGATCGTACATTTCGTGTAAGTATTTAGTGTGTCGCATAGTTGTTTACACAGTAAAGTGAATCGTTACTGACACCAATAAAACTGTTTGCAACGTATAGTTACTCTAAAACTGGCACACTGATCCTTATCGGTCAATTACTAGGATTAACACTTGAGCACGCCAGCACTTATAAAACCATTTATTTTATTCTATGGACACCATCCCATTAATCCATAACAATTACGTTCTTTTTTTCAAAGCCATCACGTTATTTATTTCTTGGTAACTATCTAACTGTTTTGTAGGGCTGTATCTATACAGAAACTTACTTTAAACGTAAATTATGAAATTCCTTAAAAATGCCTTTATTAAAGTCTTTATTAAAAACATCATGAGAGTGACCTAGTATCGTTTTCTGCCTCAATCTAAAATAGGCGTTACATTATGTTCTAGCGCCAGGGGCATGATAGTTTAATAAACAATTAATATTATAATTAGATACGTAATGTAGGTCGTTCCAAATACTATTTAAAATATAAATAAGTTTAATTAAAAAGTAAAGTAAATTTGTTATCAGAGTAACCTCGCAATTTACTGCGCCTAGCCTTCCCACTTATCTGTTGTTTTAGCATAACTATGTATTAACCAGAAAGATAGGATTGTTTCGTATCGTGTGGTTATGTCTTCAATCAAAGACTCTACGGGATACAGTACTTTCTCGTGGTAATAAATCAATTGGAGGAAACAGAGCCGTGTGCCTGTGGGCGTTAGGCCAGTTACTCCTTACAGTTGCAACTGGTTCCTAGTCGCAATAAATCTTTAATCTTGACGTGTTATTCGTGTAATACCTAACTATTGATGCCAATTGATAAATCGATGTACAGATACGTATTCCGTGTTTAATGGTAGTGAGAGTCAGTTTACCTGAGGCCTCTTTTTAGCACCAGGCTTGCTAAGCTCTCGATCCTAACGGTAAATTTATGCACAGCAATACCTGACTAGTTAAAAGTAATAAGCATAAATAACATTTAAATATGAATTAACATCTTTACACGTCAGAAAATCCAGTCCGACTACTCTTAATGGTGACAAACATGTCATCTACTTTATAATATTTGAATGACGTACGTGAACTAATGTGACAACGTAAGTTAAAAAAAATGATAGGTTAGGTTAGCCAATTGAATGTTAACATGAAAATTACAAAGGAACGGAGTGTAGGGTAGGTCACCTCCAGGTAACCTCCGGTACCTGAAAGGTTATTCAATTTAAATATTCTATATTATAAGGGGAAGTTGCGAGCAAAAAGCTAGTATATAGGTATAACCAATACCTAGATAAACTTATTTGACGGAAAGCTTCCCACGTGTTAGATAGTCGTATACGTCAGTGACCTATACAACTCGTTGCCAATTTAATACGAGAACCCACTCTACTCTTTTACGGCTTCAATCTAGTTTTCCTTATTGGTTTTTTATTTAGTTTTTGGATATTTCCATCAGCCGTTCGTATCGTGATTGCTTGTGATGATGCACGGATGATATGGCTCCCAACTACATGATGATTGGATGCCCAAGACAAGTAAAGTTCGCACAGTAACCCCACAACTTATGGTTTATTTTCTTATATTAGTGGAGACCGTATTTTATTGAATGCTTAATTACTCTCCCAATTAAATGAAAGCGGAGTTACTTTGCTCTATAATATTGTAGATCCTCCTGTTTCTCTGCCTATTGTTTACTATTGTTATAAAAGCACAAGATCTTGTAGAGAACATTTAGTCTGCAGTAATAAAATAGTTTCATTTATATAAACAAAACTGTCTCCTTCATTAGTTAATTTAAACAAACAGCCATCTGGGTAAATCTTTGTAGCAAATGGTCTAACTATTGCAGACCTACTAACCTAACCTATAAAACTTTGCCAAATGGTTGAATGGTTTCGACACGAAACCCATAGCGGATACGGCTAAATAGCTGAGTCATAGCATGCTATATCATATAGGTATTGTACCCACGCATTACAGTTAAAATATTAAGAGTATAGAGGTCAACCAAACAAAGCCTAGGTCTATGTGTAGTCATAGACTAGATCTGTAGATTTTTTTAAAGTAACCAAAGCAATGGCTTTATGTACCAACTACACTTTGTACTTGTGTACCGTTGGTGTTTTCGTAAATACATAAATGGATATTTATTAATTTCCTGTTTTTCTACATTTATTTATAGTAATAATAACCAACCAATGTCTCAAATATAATAAAACAATCAGGGAAGCTTACATATAATTAGGTATATAAGGTTCATAATGCTGTTTGGTATTTGGTAAATAGAATAATAAAAACAATATTATTCAAACAAATTAAATATAAAAAAACGCTAATTGGAGGGATTTCATTTAATTATTACTATATAATTTTAGAATCTTTAAAGGTTACGGATATACAAACGACGGCATCAAATAGACCAGTAAAATGTATATTTATTTTTAATAATCGTAGTAGTTTGTATATAGAACACAAAAACGCGACGCAGTCCAAAGATAAGAGAAATAAAATAATAAAAATTACAAAGATATCGCAACTGAGACGAGTATTTGAGCTTCTGAAACATTAATGATTGTCGTGACCTTCTTAATTTCGTCATGTTCTGCCGTATCTCATAGCTATAGTGTTAGCATACAGTCCCTCGCATGAACATACACAAATCACATCAACTTCGACGGTAACAGTGCCTTTATTTCAACGGGGTAGAGTTCATTTTCGCTATTCGTTATAAGCATTGACGTGGCGACCGTACGTATTAATTTAGGATAACACGCTTTAATTTCCGAGTCTTTGTTTAAAAGTTGTACATACTTCATACAATAAAAACGAATATTTCGTTGATGTCGTAATCTGACCTTAAGTTACATATTACTAAAGTGCATTTGTTGCACTTTGTGCTGTTATGTAATATTATATCGTTCGAATTCCCCTGACTATCAATTATTAATTGTTTTGCTACGTTTGCTATCTACTGTTAGTCCAAAGTTTATTACTATTTATTCATGCGCCTATCAATTTTGATGGTCAAGCATATTTTACATAAGCTAAACAAACGGAACGGATTTGCTGCTATTTTTATCTCAAACGTTTGCTTGGGATTTAAGTTTAAAAACTGGTGTTATAAATCTTTTATGATCGCAAGTAGTACAATCAAACATAATTATTAATTTACATGATGTCTACTACAAGAATGATTATGTGTTTCATCATTTTGAGGCAAATGACATTGAAACCGTCAATCTTGATACATTGAACAGATTGTGTTTGATTGAATAAGATTTAACTTTCGTGATCATTCCTTCTTTGACTTCTTAATTGAGTAAGTACATGTGTATCTTAAATAAAACTTGTTGACGCATTATAACTATTTCTTTATTATTATAATTCAAGACGTGCATGCTCACGTCTATCCTTATAATTAAATGCATTTGTTCAAACATATTACAATAATATATTGCTGACAGAAATGTTTGTAGCACTCTAGGAGAATGAGCGTGAATAAAGTGTTTGTACTTCAACATTATCAACGCCAGGGTACAAATAAAGTTGACCGACAAGGGCATATTTATAGCGAAGGACAGAAACAGACCTTCTTTTAAACCATGTCAATGCTTGAAATACATTCAGTATTAATTGTATATGCAATCGATACTCAAGTTATCGATACTGATGTTACGTAGCGCAACACTGCAAGGATACAGTCGCGTAGGAAATCAGTGTAGAGTTACTCGGAACTCGATATTCTTGAGAAGCTTGGTACTTGAGAATCGAGACTTAATGTTATTCGTCTGACATAAAACAGCAGATGTGAAACAACAAATCTCGTGGCTCAACCATCAACTGATTCGCGTTCAATTCTACTTAGTATGAAAACAGCTTCGTGAGTGCAACACGTGACGTCGTGGATCGTACAAAGATTCTCAACGATCACAATTAAAATTCAAAGGCACCTACGTATGCACATACTAAGGAAACCGGTTGGCTGAAACTAGCTTGTTGCCTGTTTATTATAGCGTCTTGTTGTAGGTATACAAATATTTATTCAAACTTTATGGAATCGAGGGTTTGAAAAGCCTTGACCCGTGACCGATGCGATAAGTGTTCGAAACGCAACATGCCACTAAATATATGCATGTCCGATAACATTTCAATATGATGAGGAGGCACGGCGGTGTTGCCCATAGCAACAAAATGGTATTCAATGTACACAAGTTCTATAAAAGGTAAAACCAGATCGCATCGACACTGCACACTACCGCACACAACAAACCCATGTTACCGGTATACATTTAATTTGCAATAATTAACTAGTTATCTTTTAAAATAAAGAAAAATACTTTAGTAGAGTTTGGTATATTCTAAGTACAATAAAGGTCTGTAATTAATGGCTGGGTTGAATTATTACCCACTAAGTCACACACAAACAATACAAAGAAGTTTGTTAATAACACTTCCAAGTTCAAAATACATAGAAATATTAAAAGTAAAAGATCGTTTGAAATTAATTCTAGAGATATTTCTTCGTATGCCAAGATAAGTTCACGTTACATCACAGTTTATGTTACATCGCCCCACGCGAAGAGCGCTCGTATAAAATGTGGGACAGTAGACCTCATTCCTATTATTAAATTAGAACAAATTATGTAACGATATGCACACGATGTCTAGTAGACTACAGGCCCATGAACAAAATCGATGGGTCATATGAACCACCAGGTGACGTATATAGGACGATAGAAGAGCATAAAATAATAAGATTCAGCACTATGCCGTCACTTGTGATCAGTCCAACTGGGTGCTGGTGAGCATTCAAAAGTGCAGCTAGAGTAAGTACATTTTGGTCATTTATTTCTGTACGGCATTGTTACCATCGAATAGATCCATGAAAAATAATAAGAAAGCGCGCAGTGCCGTACAAAAATGGTGGTCCAAAAAGTTGGTATTTTAGTTTTACTTTCTGTCAATTTCCAGGGTAAATTTGGTCTTTTGATTCTGTACGGCGTCAGTTTCATACTATTTCAATACAGCTTCTAATCCATTATTCCGCAACGCCGTACAAACGAACAAAAATCTTTGAACAAGGGGAAAAAATCGAGTGTTGCAACCCGCCTTCATTCCGTGGTCCGAGGGGTGATTTGAACAACATCAAATTATTTATTTTGAAAGTATTTCATGCATAGATAATATTTTTTAGATAATGGATTAGAAGCTGTATTGAAACAGTATGAAACTGACGCCGTACAGAATCAAATGACCAAATTTACCCTGGAAATTGACAGAAAGTAAAACTAAAATACCAACTTTTTGGACCACCATTTTTGTATGGCACTGCGCGCTTTCTTATTATTTTCATGGATCTATTCGATGGTAACAATGCCGTACAGAAATAAATGACCAAAATGTACTTACTCTAGCTGCACTTTTGAATGCTCACCAGCACCCAGTTGGACTGATCACAAGTGACGGCATAGTGCTGAATCTTATTATTTTATGCTCTTCTATCGTCCTATATACGTCACCTGGTGGTTCATATGACCCATCGATTTTGTTCATGGGCCCATAGTCTATAGCTCTAATTAACATTTAACAAATGAAATCAGTATTTTTCAAAAACCTGTCAAATTGCTTCGTTTGTAAATTGTAATGTGTAGGAAGACTCGCATAGCTTCAAACAAAAGGTTAAAGCCGGAACCCCATAGCGGCGCACGGAGAGGCTGTGCACGTGTGTTCAGCTTCGCTTTAGTACAAAATGTATGAGAGCGTTTCCACCGCAGCGCACGGACATGCTACGCAGCAAATGACGTCATAAACACACGAACGTAGCTCAACCCACGGCCGTGCGACGCATCCGAGCTGCGTGGGTCGGCCATTTCTCTGCGACCCACGACTATGTACAGTCTCGAGCAAAAATATGTATACACATAATATTTTTAAGAAATTATTATAAGAATAAGCTACTATAAATAAGAGGTACAATTAATGTTCCTAGTATATATTTAAGTTGTGATAAGTATAATTTGTGTAAGAACTAAGTAATTTATAATACAAATAAGTAAAACAGATGTTACTACACAATAGCTAAATAATATTGTTACTTGGAAGAGCTATTGTCTATATTATAAAAATAATATATTGACTTTAAGTAAAATATTTTTTTTATTAAAAAAAATATTTGAACTATTTTATTTTCAAGTGTCATCTGTCAGTATGCATTGATTGCTAGATGGCAGAAGAGATTCGACAAAAAATCTCACTAATTTCGTTTAACAATTTCGCATATTATTATGTTACATATTTTTGCTCGTGACTGTACCCCACGCATAGCTATGAGCTGTGTGAGCGACACATCCGTGTCCGTGCGCCGCAGTGGAAACGGAGGCCGACGCCGCCGAACTAATGAGCCCACGCAGCAGAGGTGAGCCACGCATCCGTGCACAGCCTGCGCAGCGGTGGGGTTCCGGCTTAATGCTAATTTATTTGCCTGTAAACATCAAATGAATCAGAATTACGATGTAAAGGCGTTGCAGAGAGAAAATATGTGTCATTTAAGTGACTGTATTGCATATGTACTTAATTAAATGACGTTTAATCATCATAAAGTAACTTCTTTCAATACACACCTGTGAGAATTATCGGTAGTCTATCATGTTATAGGTATTGCGAAAGATGGTTTAACATATAAAATGTAAAAGGCGATATGTTATTGAAGACTGTCTATGTGTGGAGCTAAATGCCGTCGCAAACCAATGACGGTCGTCGGTCGCCATTAACGGTCAGATTTTATCAAACCCTGTGGTTGTCGCTCAATCATGTCACTGTCACAATCATTATTGTGAAATGCTATCGACACTTTTATAGCAATCTAAAAAAATATGTATTTACGTCCGTAATGACATTTATGATACAAGTTTATTGATCCTGATCCGACTTTATTTGACACTAATTAAGCAAGGCAAATTATGACTGTTTATGCGTAATGTTTAGTGTTTGCGAAAAATATCTTAGTAGTTTATGATGGAGCTTTGAGTCATACTGCCTATCTGCATAATCAGAGAAAAGGATAGTGTTATTGTTTCCTCTAGAGATCTCAACGCCCGCATTTTTAGGTCAGTTAAATGCGCTAGTGTATATGCCATCGACGGAACCGTGTCACGGTCAGACCTTCAGCTAACTCAGAATGTATGAACAGAGCCGTATATTTTATTCATATTGCACAAGACGAGGTGAACCGCCATTTTACATGCAACATCTTTCAGGTCAATGTATACTTAAATATAATTCCGCGTATCTACGTAACCAAAAAAACGATACCAAGTATTTGAACGGATACATAAAGTTGTTGCTTGATCTGTAACTTTATGCACTTCATATTCACTATAGTCTATGTTTTATTGGTTTAGCTGTAAGCAATAGCAATGACGTAGAAGTCGCAATAATAAGGTAAACATGATCGCCTGCAAATGGAATGACAATCAATAAATAAGCTGTTGCCTAGGCCTTGTCAAGTCAATAGTTGGCCTTTTCATAATTCAACAATAAAATCAATAAAAAGTCTTCAATTTTTCCAAAGTCTTCGTTTACCTTTGTATGTATAATTACATGTCCAATAAATGTAATAATATATGTCTTTATTTCAGGTACAGATGTGTGCCCCATGAAGTCAGTGCTGCGGCGCATTGGACAGCAACTGTTCACTGCGCTCAACACTAAAGGACTGGCCGTGCTTGTCAACCACGGCATAGCTGACGAGAAGGTAAGCTATTGGCAACGCAAAACTTTATACATTAAAACAAGACGCACGCTGAAGGAATTCATAACATTTCCTGCAGATAGGTACTTTTCCTGTAAGTTAAGAGTAAGAGTCCACATGTTTTAATGACTGCAATTAGAAACATGACACATGCATGTGTATTAAGAGCCATTAAGTGCATAATGACTTCTACTCATTTACTAAGAATTTCTTAAGTGGACTTAAGATATAACTAGTAGTATTCCGTGTTCACAGCTGGTAATACACATGAAAACTCCCTCGTCATTATTTCTTGAAAACGGACATTAGAACAAAAGTTTTCAAGTAAATATCTACCTATTTATTTAAATGAACAAACCATAGATGATCCATCATCTGTAAAGGTTTTATAGTCTGACGCAAAGAGTAGTTAAGCCAAAGCTTCCTTCTTCACCAAAGACAGAGTGATGATTTGTTAAAGGAAACATAACAGGAAGTAAGAATTAAATTATCTATGCATTAAAACACTCGTTTTCCTCGGAGGATGAATATTATTTACCAGTTCAAGGTTTATAGGACTTAAAGTCCATGAAGTTCATGGGTATTTGTCAACTTCAGTCCTAAAATCTTGGGAAAGCTTTTCCATTGCGTTAAAAAGTAAATCTTTCGATGCAAGTTTGAGGATGATTTAGCACATTATCAAAGTCACTTATAGTCCTGCTTAGGTACCTAAAAACCATGCAGTATCAGTCTGACGAAACATTTTCAGTATTGAAAGCCACTTATCGAAACTTTTTTAACATTTAGTCGGTTGTTGATTTTTCCCTACAATGTTTTCAATACTTACCCAAGTTTAGAAATGTTTTATCGTAGGTATATTTCCATACTACTATTGTAATTCAGAACAAAGAATGCTGTCGGCAAATAGGAAATCTGTAATTAAACGTTTACCGTAAAAAAGGCAATCTACAAAGACGTCACGCGGCACATAATGCGTTTCATAACAATAAATTCAATGGTCACATTTATACTTAGTTTGATACAAAACAATATCTTATCTTCATTATCTTGACACGTTGACACACAGATTTGATCAAGGCTGTCCTGAAAAGGCCTTTTACATTCAAATTAACATTGAAAAATGAAATAAAATGTTTAAACGCAAAACTACTTACAATCAAGGCCACATGCTAAGAACAAATAAGCAGCATCCAAATACTTGCGCTTACATCCTTATTGCATTCTAAAAGTAATTGTAACCATTCAATTATATTCTTATAGCTTTTAGTGAACTTTAATTACCATCGCATTATATCACAGTCAAATCTTCATAATGACAAACTGCAAATTAATACATCGAAGTACTACGATAAAAGATATAAAATTAATCGGAAACCCTAAAATAATGAATTATAACTTCCCGTGTCCTCCTTCGTCTTCTTTGGTTTGGCTCACGTCTTTCGTCGCCTAAAGAACAATGATAGTAAGAGCAAAAGTCCGCTGACTTATTAAGAAAAGATCCAGACATTAACGTATCCTTACATTTGCAGTTGAAGGCGGTGTATGCCGACTTGGACAACTTCTGCGCTCTGCCGGACGGTTGCAAGGCGCAGTACCTTCGCAACCCCGAGAACAACCATGGATACGTTCTGCCAGGGATGGAACAATTTGACACCACTAAGAAGGTATGATATCATCACACTAACTTGTCAAGTGCAACCTGATAGCACTCACAAATAACTTTATAATTTTTCCTCCCAACACTGAATTAAAACTTCTGTTGTTGGCATACATAAAAAAAAACTTATAACGTTTTATAAAATTCCTAATGTAATCTCGGCTTTTATTAAAGACTACATAAAAAGAACTCATAAAAACAACATTAAAAAGCAATTTAATGCAGGAAATGAGTTATGCATGCACATCTCGAATATTCTTCTTTCTATTACACATTGTACTGTTAATACGTTACTTCATAGCATATAATTGTGCAATTAAGTACATGTTAATACTATCTAGGTTGCATAATGTTAGATAGAACTAAGCGTATGCGACACAACCGGTTATGCCATCTAGCGAGTAAAAACCTAACTGACAAATTAGCGCTGCCTCAAAAAGCTAGACTGACTTTCTCCGCACTCATTGTCATTGATTAACACAATGTTCTGTTAGGTCTTAAACTCTCACAAGATAACAGAACTCTTCCGTTTTCTAAATCCCATAAAACCATACAATTTGTTTATGATGTAAGATGTGCTATTCTTTGCTTCAAAACAAAGCAACATTCGTTAACCAAACTAGTACGGTCAATCTGGGTAACTTAAGCTTTCAGTACAACTTTGACTCACCACTTCCAATTCCGATTAATATTTTTTTTTCTGGCTCTGTACAAAACTTTACGCATAGAAATATTTTTTATTAGATACATAAAGGGCTTCGTTAAAACCCATCTAATGTCATTATTTGATAAATGTTAAAAATCCATAGATATAAAATAAAAACGGCGGGCTGTGCGCAACGTCTTTTTAAAAGTGCTCAAAAAACTTTGTTGCTCTGCGATTCTTAGACGCTGAATAAAGGTGAGTTTCAGTTCAGACAATAAATTAAAGTTTAAAAACTAAAATACAATTAAAATTTTCGCAATATTTTTATGAATATTGTTAATATTAGCAAAATTGTGCATCGGGTCCTTTAGAACTATCAAATCCGGGTAACTTTGACTCGGGTCAAAGTTACACTGATAGTTTGAACTAACTCCACTAACGTACTGGGGAAACTTAAATATATATATTTTTTAAAGGTAAACTTACATTAACATGGCGCGAAAAAAGTAAGTAAAAAACTAAATTCTATACATTACATCATTATTATACATTTCGATGGTAAAAAGCTTAAAATGTCGCTCATGCAGAAGGCGATAGAGGGTTGAAAGCTGCCTAATAAGCCTGATATTATACGCTGTTTCCCAAAATATGTCGTGAAATATTTGCCTACTACTAAAGTGACCAAAAGAAAGAACTTTTTTATCATTGATGATGATTTTCTTTGTATGGAATGGGGAGAGTAAGGCTGGTAAAGAGCTGATTTTGTTATTTTCATTTTGGATTTTATTTTTATAATTGATTAGGATTTGATAACTTAGTTTTGTTATTAATGAACAATTTAAAAGACTTATGAGACTGATTAGATCTTAATAAGTTCTAAAAACCCGTCTCCTTTTAAAAACTAGTGATTTTCCTAACTGCGCACTTTATTTTTCATGTTTTCAACAGTAAACCTTTGAGAAAAAAAAATAAAAATTGTTTCTAATGTTAGTTTGTTTCATATTATGGCATAAAAAGAGGGTTAAGACTCACCAAATGTAACAAAACCTAATTTAAAACAGCAAAATCCGTATCATTAAATGGGTGAGGTAATGTTACCCAACTCACCGTATAACTTTGCCTCGTTGAATTTTCAATGATTATAAAGCTGTAGTTTAAAAAAAAGATTTAATTTTTTTATTTCTTAAAAATAGGCATTGTATAGCCACTTAAAACATTTATTTCATAGTAGTTTGGTTAAGAATTCTATACGTAATTTTAAAAAAAGCTCATAAAGTGGGTCAAAGTTACCCAACATGATGGTACTCAAACATCTTTCTTCAATTTCTGGTCCACATGATGTAATATGTGGTATTCTCCGTTTCAAAAGAAATGACCGTAGTAATTACAAAAGCTATATATTTAATTTCCAGGAGTTGCGTCACTTGTTCAACATCACGTCTCTGTCGGCGGCGTCGATGCCGGCGCAGGAAGAGGTGCCGGAGTTCACGAAGCACGCCGTGCCCCTCGCGCAGGACCTCACCAATCTCTCGCGAGTTATACTTCAGGCGCTCGCCTATGCTATGGGTGCGTTTATATATATACTCCTATCCTGTGAAAATATTCTTTTAGCACTCAGAGTCTACCAACAACAGTACGTCCTAACTTTCTAAGGGACTTAACTGCCTGTACTTAAATTGCACGTTAGATTTCAAACTCCAGTTTGGATTCGATTTTGAAAGCACCTTGCTTCTTTAGATCGAAAGATGACTGTAGTTGGCTAGCAGCTCTATTTTGCCAGGCTGTTCGCTCCTTACTTGGAATACTATCCTTTTGTTTGTTTAATAAAAATCTAGACAATAGCAGGAAGCTTTATCTAGTCCCAAAAAGATTCATATACTCCTAACAATATTACCAGATTTAAAAACAACTATTTTCGTCGTTTCCAGGTGTAACTCCATCAGCATTACTGGAGAGTCACTCGGGTATGTTACAAGCGGAAGGCGCGAACCCTTCCACAATGCGTCTGCTGTACTACCCGCCTGTGCCGCCGGAAGACGTGGGTCCTTGCTGCGAAGCTGATGCCGTGCACTACACGCGATGCGGAGCTCATGCTGATTATGGTACCTTCACGCTGTTGGCGCAGGACTCTGAAGGAGGTCTTGAGGTGAGATATGGAAAAAATAAATATTCAAACAGAACCTTCTTACTCTTGAATGTTGGGTCTTGAAATAGACTTCTGCATATTATATTTACTCAATGAAAAAGAAATCGAAAAGTAAATTACGAGTTAAAGTTGGTGACATCTTGAAGTAGATTTCTAAATCGTGATAGTTTTTCGATAAAGGCTAAAGAACTAGAAGAATCTGGTTATGCGTTTGTTTTTTTTTTTTCGAAAAGGGGTAGCATACCTTTTTAACTTCCTCAAGGCGAAAGAAGTTAGGAATTCCCAATACTTAAATAAAGTTTACCTTAATACTGAAGTAGTTTTCAAAGAAACAGGTTTTTACAATCGTTGTTAAGTTTTTTGTAAAACCCAAATGTGTTTTTCCTTGAAATACTACTGAGTCATTTCAGTAATTTGAATTAACCTCAAATTCTGCAAGCAAATTAGCACATTTTATCATACTCAAGGATTTCAAAAACATAGTAAATATTTATCAAATGTTTGTTTTTCAGGTGAAATTGAATGGTAGTGACAAATGGGAGAAGGTTGGCCATCTCCCGGGAGCGATCCTTGTTCAGGCAGGAGAGCTGCTTGCGTCTTGGACCACGAACCTACTGCCAGCATTGGTAAGATATAAAATCATTTTACTACCCAATATTTATTCCGAAGTCATTAATAGCCGTTTTATGGCTACTCGATGATTCATTAGGTAATTTGTTTCGTTTGAGATTTATAAGCATGATTTTATGCCATTGTGTTTAGACAAAAAACTTAGACACAAAATGGTTAACCGAAACAAATTGAAGGTTTCTATCATTACATGCTATTTTAAGAGTGCGAACAAAGTTCAAATCCATATTCCCAAATACTATGCACATAAAACAGAGCCACAAGATACAATAAATACTTAGTATGTGGCTCATCAAAATATGTTCTAACCGTCGACGTACCACATGCATAGACTGCTTCTATCGCTAGGTTCCCCTTGTGCCAAGCGAGAGCAGTTTTTAGTGTGACCTAGTACATTTCGTTTTTCATTTAAGATAATTTTCGAGCAACGAGAAACTTATATAATAAAATATTAGTTTTTTAGATAGATTTTTTAAAACGTCAAGCTCCATCTTCATACATAATACACGACAACTCTTGTTCACACTAGTGCTTACGGTTTAAACTCTGATAGGCTTACTCTATAGTTTCATATGTATACGCTAAGGTTCTAACTGTAAACAATTATTATTGTGACTGTTACTTATCTATCTTACTTTTGTTTCAGGTACACCGTGTGGTAGTACCCTCAGGCGCATACGCTCGCGCTCGCGGGCGTCACTGCGTGGCGTTCTTCTGCCACCCGGACAACGACGCGGTGCTGCCGACGTTGCCGCTCCGTGCAGTGCCCACACCGGCAACGCCCGCCTTCACGCCGCACCCGCACATCACGCTGCACCACCGCATACTCAACGCCGCGCACCATCTGCAGAAGCGCTTCCGCGAGACTTACGCGTGACTAGCGCGCTCGCACTGGAGTGAACATAAGACGCTCGCGCGCAGGCACACCGCTCCATGATATTAAAGACGATACTGTAACACTATTGCATTGTAACTTATTACACTAGAATTATAAAAAAAAAACAAAGAAGCGTGCATTAACCACACTTACATAGTACCAACGGGGCAAGAAACGCACGAAATAAGAGCTACCGTTATTGCGCTCACCAGTTGGCGCCACTAGCGCGTTAGCTGTTAAAGCCGAACAACAAACTTTGGATATCGACATTTGGGACACAACGTGCGGCTAGCGCCGGCGAAATTGCTCCCACTTTTTTACCACGACTTTGAAAGTCACGTGTACAAGTTATTTATTTAACTTGTGTATGGCTCCCGTTGGATCGTTGCCTCGAATTCTAGTGTAACATGCAGTTCAATGTACAGGACGGATTGGACATTACCTACGCACAATGCACTTTCCCGCACAAGGAATATGATAAATTCCTTACATCTCTTTTATTTGCGGGATATTTTTAAATTGACATGCACGAAGTATTTTACTTTCGTGCAAAGTATGTTTAAGATTGAATTGGCGTTAAGTTTATTTGGAACTAAATCTTAGGTTATAAAATTTGCAATCTGCTCTTAGACCGCGATCTACTTAACTACATCGTCATTATAAAATAAAGAAAATATATCAGAAGACAATGGAACAATAGCAGATTATGAGTGAATACATTAATTTCTAGTAGGTACCTTAATGCACTTGTATTATACGATCAAAGACTGTTACTCTCAAGGAACGAAATAATCTGCTATTTCCTATTGCCAACATACTAACACTTTTTTCTACGATCATTTATAAGAAAAATGCGGTTTTCTCACAGCTTTCCGCAGATACGTGCCCACGCATTTATAGAGATCAGTTAGGTAATCAACAACTTTACATAATATTCTTGTCAGTTTTACATAGTATAGGCAATTCTTACTTACTTTTGTAACTTTAATACTTAAATAACGTAAGCATTTTTATTCACTAACAACGCGTGATGAATTCCAAGATTAAAAAAAAGTTTAATAATTTTACTGTTCCGTTAGACAGTTTTTTTTTATTAATTTTGTCTACGCGACAGTAAAAGTTGTTTTTCTGCCAACATTAACATTGCTTATAATTTTTCTAACATTTTCTGTGAAGTCAGATAGAGATTTGTGGTTGGATCGGAGACTTAAATCGTTAAAGACTTATTATCCATTCCCGAAAATTTTGCATTTTTGCATTAAAATTAATGCCATTGCACTAGAGGATACATTGTTTCAATTATTGCTTTTCGCCATATTTACTAGTTTATTTTTAAATATATACTTATTCTTAGCAATTAGCGACGTGAAGTCAAAGTACTTACTTTAGTATTCTGCCTTACTCTCTTATATTCTTCTTCATAATCATGTTTTTGCTTTAGCATTTAATGATTAAGTATGAAATATAGGTTTTTTCTATTTATTATTTTTACACTGTCCATTTTCACGACTACTTATTGCATTTTATTAAGTAAATCGTGTGATAACTTTGTAGCTCAATTTTATGTCTGTACTTAAGTATACGATAATATTGTGTTCGAACATCGAAATTATGAAGGAATATTACTTAAATTATACTTAATATCCGTTTAGTTTAAACAGATGACAATCAGTACTTAAATAAAACCGATGGACTAGACAAAAAGTAGGCTTCTGAAAGAAGCAGAAAAATATCGACTAAATATTTTTATTACCGGGAATCAAAAATCCGCCAGGATCGCTAACGTTGCATCAAGTGTATCTGTCATTCCACACCAATGGGACAAGCTACTGGCCTGTGATTGGAGGAAATTGACACTTAAACCTGATGCGAGACTAGCGAACCTAGCGGATTTATGATTCCCCTATTAATAAAACACAAGTATCTGTGTGAGTACCACGTCTACTTTTTTTCGAGTCTATATTAAAACCCCAGTTACGATGATGCAAGAATCGAGTATTTTGAGAAGGTATTATAAATGTCGTTATAGTTTGTGTGTTATATTAAGAATTGTATGCAGAATTTGCGTTTGTATTCAAGCTTGCCTTGATCCTTAATATAGGTAGCGAAAATATTCCTATGACTCAATCAACATAAAAAGGTCCTTTACTTTATATGTAAGTAGGTAATAAAATAAATAGTTTAACAATATTGTTAATAGAGACACAGCAAAGAGATTGGTACAACGACGAATTTTGTAAAACCGTACATTACCTCCGTTTATGCAATGTTCCTGTCGGAATGAAGTTGGGCATGAAATACTTTAAAAAATAGTGAAATAAATATGCTGATAAGTTAATCTTGTTTTATTTTAACCCATCAACGGACTAATCGGTATTTTAAGGAGTGCTACTAACACACTACTCTCAGGCGATTTAGTTGGTACCTTACAGCTTTTATAAATATACACTTCTTCTAGGTATTTGTAGGTCTTCTAGGTACCTACAGTAAAACATTGATACTTAGTAGAATTAGATTGCCTGTAAACGTCTCCTGTAATTAGCAAAATATATTTCTCGATGTTTACCTAAAGACAGGGCACACTAACATTTGTGCTTTTTGACACGATATAGAATTAAAACAGAAGTTAAAGTATGTATGTAGCTATGTATATTGAGAATTGTTATTATGTACTTAAGGCGAACGGTCAATCGCAGCAAATGTAAATAACCTCTAACTTAAAATATTAATGAAAATAAACAACTAGAACAGGTATTGTACGCCACATACTGAGAACTGCGCAATTGCATCTACAAAATTTAAACAAACGTAGGGTTATCGATCTGACCTATCAATTTGCATTAATGGATGCACGTAATATAAATATATGTTTGGAGATAATCGTTTTATTCATTCATTTCATTTAAGGGATGATATTAGTCTACTAGTCTGAATTCGACGTATTGTGTATCGCGCCTAGACTAGAGAAAACCGCCTTTGATACTCAACTACTCAGAAACTAAAGTTTTATAGCAGGCGCCTTTACAATACTAACTCAGACCAATTCAGAGAAACAGATCTGTAACGGGTAAAATAGTTTACGTAAAGCCTAGGTATTTATAACCCACATTCTAGTTCAGTTTTAAAGTACGCAGATCAGGTAAATTATCTATTGGTAACGCAATACTAGTACAAGACTGCCTAGTGGTGCCAAGCGCGACTGCTACGCTAGAGGTCTTGGGTTCGATTCTCGAGTCGAAAAAGGTGTTATTGGGTTTTTCTATGCAATTCTCAGTAGCAGGTCGGAGTTTGGATTTGTGCCCAGTAAGTGGCAATAGGCTCGCCCCCTATTACATGGGACCTAAACATACTCGTATCGGCGAACTATGGGTGTACATTAGTACACCTCTGCTTACCCCTTCGGGGATACAGGCGTGATGATATGTTATGTTAATACTAGTACAAACTGGCGGAAAAAGGGCGAAAATACGAATTATATAACTCAGCATTACTGACCTATACTTAAGTGTAGATAAGTAGTGTACTTAGGCACTGCAATGCACTTTATAGTACATACATACATATAGCTAATCACGCCTGTTTCCCGTAGGGGAAGGCAGAGACCACTTCTTTCCACTTGTTACGATCCTTACATACTTGTTTCGTGTTATAGTACACTACTTAGCAAAGTGCAATTTATCTGTTATATATGTGTTGCATCTATTGACTGAGCTCTGCGCTATGAGCTCTACTTATGCGCTACTATCACTAACCTATGCTATTTGAAGATACAAAGTCATGTATATTTACACAATGAGTTGCATCAGTAGATGCTATACTATGTTCTAAATCCTTACCACAACACAACGTCGAATTACCGTAGATATACCTATACCCTACTCCTAACTTCCTCTTATTCGATTTATCTCAAGCAAACATGCAGTGTAACGTCGTAAAAATCTCTACGAGCAAGCTTGAATACATGGTGCAAAAAGGTCTATAAACGTTATTGAGGCGTTATACGTTTATTAACTCGGCAAACAAAAAACAGACATACAGGGGCCCAAGTCTGCTATTTACACTCGGTTCAATGTCTTCATAGTGGCGTGCCAGCAGAGCCATTTTCGGAAAATTGGTATTCTATTAAACGTCAAAACGTCAAAATTGCGCATTGGAACGATTCGGTTCAATGTTCAACGACTGTGACCAATAGTTCATACATTTGGTACAAATTGTAATGCGCAATTTTGACGTTTTGACGTTTAGTAGAATACCAATTTTCCGAAAATGGCTCTGCTGGCACGCCACTATGAAGACATTGAACCGAGTGTAAATAGCAGACTTGGGCCCCAGTTGTGCATAGAACCTCCTCCTTTGAAGGAGTAAGATGATCATAAAAAAGCTTGGTCCAATTCATTATAAAGTATATCTATTTCTTAGATCTTTAAAGAAAAAAAAAAAATTCTTTGTTCTTATTAATCAACAACATGTTAATAATTTGGAAGATGATTATATGTAGGATGTATGTACAGCGTACCTGTATATACTACGTCAAAATAATACAAAAAATAACGAGGTTAAGACTAAATATTTTTATAAATCATATCGACCTAGTGTTATATTTTCAATAGAGTAACTCACTCACAGGTATATCGAGAGAAACACCCGGGGGTCGCATGTAGATATTTTTGTCCAGAATAAGACATCGGCATCGTTTACAAGAACACTGGCCACTGCTAGTAATAACTAAAAGTGTTTAAGCCTGTATGGATAACAAACAAATAAGCTTTTAGCGGGCCATAATAAAAAAAGATGTGATAAATCAAAGTGGTTAGTCACAGTAGTTAACTTAGTCTAACTTTATCCATTATTTAAGCAACCCTTTCAGCAGGTGAAAGCACTATCGAAACTTACTCTAGGTAAATAGAGCAATTTAATTGACTCTACCTAAACGCGGACCAGCATACGTCACAATTAGCTTGTTACCCCATAGTAATAGACAGGTTCATGATATCCCAAAGAAAACTCAGTTGGAGGGGGGACAAACATACGTCACATAAGAGTATGACTATTTTAATTTCGCCGCGGCATAATCGTGGCGGCTATTTTCGATTTTTTATTTTGGCGTAGTTCGCGTGTGGTCGAAACTCAAAGTTGCCATGATCTTTTGGCGGGAAATGTCATAGTAGTGGTTAGCGGCCGCCGGTGCAGCCGTTGACGTGTCAATAGTTTATCGAGATTGGAGACGATACCCTGATTTTAAAGGCTGGCAGGAACTATGGTAAGTTCTTCTTGAATATTTTTTTTAGTTTAGTTCTATAAGGGCTATTAATTAGGCTCATAAAAAGTATTGTTGAATGAGCTTGGACTTGACACACATTTAGTATAGTGACATCTACGGGGTTTAAGTTTATTAGTCAGGCTGATAGTTTTTAGTAGATCCGAGGATCTAATAAAAACTAACGTCATGACTGATAATAGAAATAATGACATGTGTGAATTTAACCCAAGTACTAAAAAATATAGCTATTTCTGAATCGGTCAGATACTTGAAAAATAAATTGAGTAACTTTCTTATTCTTATGCACAAATTTTGAAGTTTTTTTCTAATAAAAGTAGAAAGAAGACCATTATTTATACTTTTTTTAATATTTTTCCAATTATTTATTTAATTACCATCTAATCACCATATGGTATCCTCAGATCTGGCAATAAAATACAGGCAGACTGCCGAATCATAACGAAACAGTCTGTCATTATACGTAATGTGTTTCAAGTTCAATGTGTTCACGATTAATGACGCGTATCTAATATTAATTACGATTAGGAAATTATAATCTAATCCAACACAATCTATATTATCTCTAAAGTAGGTCTCGCTAAAAATAAGACGCGTATATTTCAGGCATTTATCATAGATATTGTGATACCTGGGTGGTATTATCATGAAGCATGAGCGAAAATCAAATTTGACACGCGTTGGCGGCGTGATTAGCGTGACAAGCAAAAATATTACGAAACAGTTATGATTAGGCTGTACGCACAGTGGCCAGTGCGAACGCACTATGTTCGGAACGCAATCCTCCTTTCTAGAATTGTGAACACTCGTTGATCAGCCATCTCACACCTGCAATATTTGCGTTAGCACGCGTGTTGCGTTAGCATCGTAATCTGTATCGCTTCCTTACCACTTCAGAAAATACTGAGTTGAACTACCTTTGGGAGAGAGATGCTATCAGAATTATGCTTCTAGAATTTCACTACCATTTACCTATATATATGAAAAACCTCCCACTAAATGCGGGTCTTTAAGTCACTTAGTTTAATTTTATACTGAACTCTATTTCGATGTGACTCCGTATTTACAATTGCTTGTTAATCCTTGATATTTTTCTCAGATGTTCATATAAGTAAGCTTTTGGTAACATCTTATTTGCTGACTGAACATTAATTCACAAAAATAAGAGCATGCGGTCAGCTCGTGTTAGCCTGTTGCGTTTGCGTTTGGCCTTACACGTCGCATTATCGGTTATCAGCGATATTTCCCGCCATCTACCACCAAGATTGTCTATGGGTTTACCCTATTAGGTAAAGGATGTGCTGTAATTGTTCTTTGCAAAATGTTATGTAACTAATTATTTATAGCACGTAATGAGAGACGTCAGTAAAAACATTAAATTAGATAGTCCGAAGAAAAGGTAGATGGGCGGTGTGAGGTAATAAAGAAAGAGAAGAAATAATAAGTTATTATAAAAAAGCTTTTATAGACCATTGGTATCGTCTGGCAAATCAAACGAGTATATACATACAAAGAGAGAATCTCGTCGTTTCGTTAAAGAGTTCATAAAAAGAACCATCTGCTGGCTCCATCATGGCTCGAGAAAATTTACGTACTCGTAAGACTGCAAAAATTAAGCCCAATAGTTAATAAATAAGTTTTGCCGTCAACAAACTTTGTAGTCCGACCCGGTTACCTTTTTCAGGTCTTCGCACTGAGAGCGATAAAACACGAGTATTATAGACTACGGGCCCATGAACAAAATCGATGGGTCATATGAACCACCAGGTGACGTATATAGGACGATAGAAGAGCATAAAATAATAAGATTCAGCACTATGCCGTCACTTGTGATCAGTCCAACTGGGTGCTGGTGAGCATTCAAAAGTGCAGCTAGAGTAAGTACATTTTGGTCATTTATTTCTGTACGGCATTGTTACCATCGAATAGATCCATGAAAAATAATAAGAAAGCGCGCAGTGCCGTACAAAAATGGTGGTCCAAAAAGTTGGTATTTTAGTTTTACTTTCTGTCAATTTCCAGGGTAAATTTGGTCATTTGATTCTGTACGGCGTCAGTTTCATACTGTTTCAATACAGCTTCTAATCCATTATCTAAAAAATATTATCTATGCATGAAATACTTTTAAAATAAATAATTTGATGTTGTTCAAATCACCCCTCGGACCACGGAATGAAGACGGGTTGCAACACTCGTTTTTTTCCCCTTGTTCAAAGATTTTTGTTCGTTTGTACGGCGTTGCGGAATAATGGATTAGAAGCTGTATTGAAACAGTATGAAACTGACGCCGTACAGAATCAAATGACCAAATTTACCCTGGAAATTGACAGAAAGTAAAACTAAAATACCAACTTTTTGGACCACCATTTTTGTACGGCACTGCGCGCTTTTTTATTATTTTTCATGGATCTATTCGATGGTAACAATGCCGTACAGAAATAAATGACCAAAATGTACTTACTCTAGCTGCACTTTTGAATGCTCACCAGCACCCAGTTGGACTGATCACAAGTGACGGCATAGTGCTGAATCTTATTATTTTATGCTCTTCTATCGTCCTATATACGTCACCTGGTGGTTCATATGACCCATCGATTTTGTTCATGGGCCCGTAGTCTATTAATAAGTCTTCGACTGTCTCGTCTATTATTTAGGTGAAAATTATTTTTACATGATTACATTGGTCTTAAGTTCAAGCTGTTCATATAGACAAATGTTCATAAAAGTGAATAGTAGTTGAAAGTCTGCCATTCTTTGGTAGTTTCCGGAAGTCATGGCCAAAGTTTTAGCCAGTATTTTTGGAATTCTAGCCTTCGTACTGGACACCGAAATGATCACAATTATATGCTACTTTATGACACTGGTTAACTTTATTAATTAAGTTAAAGCGTTCCGGGTCAGCGCGCTACAGTGCATAGTGATAATTTAATGTCACAATATTTCCATATGTCACGTTTGAACCCCAACCTCTTGCGTGAAAATGCGGATTAAACTTGTAAACTACGGTACCTACCGTGATTGTGCAATGGAAAATTCAAGAAAAGAATCATGAGAAAAAAAGCGCACAATTTTCCAAGTAAGATATAAAATATAGATAAAGTGGAATAAAAATAAATAGAAATGTAACTGAATGAAGGAAGGAAGGAATCGTATTGCAGAATAGTTCCGAATAAGTCGCATTTAAGTATTAAGAACCTAATATCGGTCACTACAAATAGCACGCTGTCTGCAGACCTAATCTCATTTTGGAAGTATTTACCGAAATTATTTATTCATTTAAGCAATTGAGGTCAATTTTCAAAAACCGATACAAGAAAATTTAAAAAGAAACAATTGCAAGTCTAAAAACCAATTCTCGACACCAATACCCGATTATTCTAGTGAAATCCAAAAACAATGAATACTTATATAAAACAAAAACTATTAGCTGTTTATAACGTTGGTCATTGATGATGAAATACATTAAGCTGTGTTTGTAGCCGTGTGAGATAACGGCTAACCGGTGTAAACCGGTGCATGCAGACCGGCCTGCCCCCGACGGACTTTGCGATACCGTGCAAGTAAACACGTCTAGTTTCACGACACGTGAACATACATTATTGCAGCATATTTTACATATATTGACCGTTTCGAAGGGTTTTGTGCTATTTATACCATGTCCCATGCAAATACGACCCTAATTCTTTACGATGCACTAGCTCAGCCGTCACTAAACCTAGTAATAGTGTGTCCTAAATGTTACTAGGCATCGTGTTATCATAAAATAGTTTCAGGACACATGGACCTGGAGAAAAGTTGCTGGAGGAAACATGTGATCCGGGATTTCATCCCTATTATTGCTAAGCTACTCAAGAACTGCTACAAATAGGGGACCGATTTTTTAAATCCATCTGGCTATTCTAGACTTCTAGGGCTAAAATATATAAATTCATCAGCACGGTCCCGGCTCTTTCCTTAGCCAGAGTCCCGGAATCTAGATAGACACCCAATTATCTTTGGAAGCGTCCAAAAAAATATGACCTCGCATATTATTAATTTCACGTTTTCAGTAACGAACAAATAAAATTTAATAAACCACAGTCTGGTCGACCTCAAGAATTTTTACACTGATAATAAAACAAACAACAGTTTCATCTGAATAACACAAATTATTACCAAAATTGGTACGAAATATATTAATGAAGTTTAAAACGACGACGGATATTGCGAGACAGTATCAAATCATATATTTTTATTAAGTACTTCATAAAGTTTACTGAGACTGGAGTAAGCGTTGAAGACGACAGATGATAAGCGAACCGGCTGTAACCGGCGCACGAGCCGCCAGCGGCCGCAGGGGGCCGGCGACGCGCACACGCGCCCTCCACGTACGTGTAAACACGTATTGGGCACACGCACACAGCCACACACAACTTAACTGATAACATTATCACTCGTTTGAACAAGTATTCAATGACGCAGAGTTTTGCAGAGTTTGTTCGCGGTGATCACGGAGCTAGGTGCTTTGTCACGTTGTGCATTAATGGCAGGTGTCCACAACCTTGAGATCTGAGAACTGTCTCTTACTTTAGTATCTACACGAGTTATCTATTTCCTTATTTCCTCCGCATCAAAGTCAGCAGATTTTTTGTACCTAGCGGTTTTCTGACTTGCTTTTCATGAGTTGACAATACATAATTTTTGTAATAAGCCTTTTAATATTAAAAATTATTTTGGAACTATTAGTAAAGAGATACAGATTAAGGACAGGTACAAATTAATAACAAAACTTACTTTTATATTTTTCGAGATATCGCGATTGGGAAAGATTCCAAATGCGGTACTCTACCCTCATTGCCAGAATTTAGAAAAAAAAGCAATTAGTGTTTTTTTTTAAAACCACTATAAGAACATCTACGGTCTACCCCGACCTGGGTAACAACTTATACGATTTTGCGTCAGAAAAGAACAGATACGAATCCTATTAAAGCTTTCATAATAATTGTAGTAATCCTCACGTACATCAGGTGAATGTAATCTACGATCGGGTTTGGCAGACGGATATAGTGATTAGATAAGGGCACGCCGCACTGCAGCCTACATCACGGGCTCATGACATTTTACGCCGTGTCCATCAAATTTTCCGACGGCCTAGCTGATATACACCTTTATCAGAAGCTACATGTCTGTCTGGCGGACTTTGAAGTAGGAAATAGTAGTATTATCTAAACACTAGCACGTGAAAAAGACCTGCTAAGGCTGAAGATCCAAGCTACTTACCCAAGTCCAATTTTGTTCCTGACTGTTCAGCGATGCTCATTTATTTTTTCATTTGGGTGATTTTACAAATTATACTTATATGGTATGGTAATATGGTATGATTTTGCGAAAAAGATGTATAGGCGGATTTTGAATGAATAATCGACCTAAACAGAGGAGTTATTTATGATTATAATCTTGTGATTTGGGAACACGATAGCTGAGCATGAATTTTAATTTTCAAATACACGTGCAGTTAAGTAGAGCATAATACGGTTTGTCTAAGGAAAATACTTTAACCAGATTTCAATCACAAAGCTCTCTTTTTATATAGCTTTTTTCATTTATATAAATCATCTGTAATTCCTACAAGTTTCGCTGATTTAAAATCTCTTGTTTTTATTCCTACTTATCTCTACTTGTCCTTATTGCGAATATTGTTGCAATATTTGGCATATTATTGAAAAATAAATTACGTCACCAGTTTAATTATAAAATTCTATAAATGTTAATTGTTATTATGACAGTAATTAGTCTATATCTTCGTATCTCTATCTATCAGTGCAGATTAAGCGTAATCTTGGTATATAGTGCAAATAACGTTTAACTTTGAGCTTCATGATTTCGCAATTTACCGGAACTTTGGACTGCAATATAGGCATCATAAAATAATAAAAAGCGATCTAAATCCGTGTTGGAAAGTTACGTTGTTTTTTTTTAAACAATACTGTCGTATCTAAACATGTTACATAGGCTATTTATAGCGCTATTATGGCCCATTTTGATGAGACGATTGAATTAAAGCATGTATATCAAAGCTATTTATAGGCAGCTTTATTACAATAAACCTTAAAATTAATTACTATATGAACATGACGACTCAAATGTTAAATCACGTGTTGTCTGCAGACACTTGAGATGAATTATTTAATACCGCACTTCAATACGACTCAATCAACAGATAGGTAATTTATTATATGTATAAATAATGTTTATCGTTATTTAACTGAGAGTTGTTTTTATAACGACAACAGACTAGTAAATCCTAGTTCCCCTGCGAGCAAACTTCCGCCTGTACGTGATAGTCACCACGGCATGGGTAATGTACCCAGGTTCGTTCTTGAAACGGTTGTCTTGAAGGCAATTAGTAATGAGATCGTCAATAAGAACCAGTAAGAGGTCGCTTCACACCGACACCGCGATATCAGTCACCTATTGAACCGCGGCCTATCGGACCGGTAATAACTGGACGGCAGCCGCGGCAGGCGGCTACTGATAACACACCACATACACACGACGCGACGTAACTTCCACAACACACGCGCGCCACGCTAAATTGCACCTTATAGACACAAACTATCAAAAGCAAAAAAGTTCAGGACCTCAAAATTTGGTTTAAGATTAAAAAATCGTGGAAATCTGAAGTTATAAAAGAAATGCCAGTGAATGTATAGAAGGAGCGTGTTCGCGGGGGACTCATCCTCTTATCAGCGCGTTGTCACTCGCAGACGTTTTATAAGTAGGCGACGCGAGCGCCCGCCATCATTGTCCGTATCGACCGCGCGGTGACCACAACCAGTTTAGATTATTTAAATTTACTTAGTGAACAAGTGAATGTAACAATGTTAGTGTTTCCCGCATGGAGATCTGATATACCGAGGGGTGGCGCTGGGTGTAGGGTGCAAAGGTGGATGCCTGCTGAACGATTCGCGCCCTATTTCGCACGACCTGTAGTTTTACCGCCTCATCCCCCACAGGTGCATATTTTGTTTTTAAATATTCGCAAAAAAAATACCGAAAACAAATTCATCCCAAAATTCTAAAAATATTTTAATTGTTTTTAATAAAAATATTTATTTTTTTCTAGTTGGAAGATGACGATTCGTCCGGTGGTTCTTCCCCGGAGCGTTCGAGCGACACGGTCGAGAATGCCGAGGGGGTCTGCCTGTGGCAGGGCTGCGGCGCTCACTTCCCGAGCGTTACGCGTCTCTCCGCGCACGTCGCACGGACACACGCGCTCGCGCACAGAGATGGACTCTTCTATTGCGGGTGGAAGGGGTGCACAAGACCACAGAGAGGATTTAATGCACGGTTAGTACACCTTTTAATATTAAATTTAAACAGATTTGAGAATTATTAAAAATATGGCATAAATATTTGTTTGCATATTTTTTTATTTATTCTAATTATTATTTTTATTTTCAACAGGTACAAAATGCTGGTGCATGTACGAACACACACAAATGAACGTCCTCACACATGCAATCAATGCAACAAGAGTTTCTCCAGAGCTGAAAACCTGAAAATTCATCTCAGATCACACTCCGGGGAGAAACCTTACGTCTGTCCATATGAGGTTTGTATTTATTTTATAATTTTGATCAGCAAAAATATTGTTTATAAATATATTTTTATTGTCTCACTTAGTATTTTTTTGTTATTTAACTTTTTAGTAATTTTATTTTATTTTATTTTATTTTGTTAATCAGGGATGCGGAAAAGCATATTCAAACTCAAGCGACAGATTCAAACACACACGTACACACGCAGTTGAAAAGCCCTACTGCTGCAAAGTCGTCGGCTGCAACAAGCGCTACACCGATCCGTCCAGTTTAAGGAAACACGTCAAAACATACAAGCACTACACCACAGAACAGATCGCAAGGCGGGAGTCATCAGACGAAGTGCACAGCTCTGACACCTTCTCGCCTACAAAGGAAAATAGCTCTTCGTACACAGTCTTAGAGCCCACATCGCCTATCCACGGGAGCAGAGCGTACACGTCTCCAGTCAGCTCTCTGTCCCCGCCCCGGCCGACATACGCACCTCTGCTGTCGGAACAGTCCCTCCAATCAACGACCCCGTACCCACCACTCGTTGATCAAGTCACTTACATTAGGACACTAGAACCTATATATCCAGTAAGGATCCCCACAAACGAAATGTCATACATGGAGTACACACAAATGTATGAGCATGCGTACAGAAATTATTATTCTAACACAATTCAGTATCCCACATTGGGAGCAAGTATTAATGACAAAGTGTTCACATATGAGAACCAGCCTCGATTGGACGAGGTTTCTCTAGAGAAAGTTGAGGAGAGCCCACCGGTGCATATGTACTCTATGGACGAGGAGATGCCTCTGAACCTTATCTGCACAAAGCGACGAGAATACAACCCTATTGAACAACTAGTCAGACGCACAGACTTACCTTTAGATTTAAGTACTAAGAGTTGATACTAATTTAATAAACTTACTTATACTATGTTTTTGATTATCTATTATTTCCAAAGACCTTTTTTGCAATTACTACACATTGCCTAAATATAGTAGAGCATGCATCAGCCTATCTTTATCGCATTGCAAACATTGTACGTGACGAGACATACATAGCGGATTACTGTGTTATCTCCGAACAAAAATATAACTCATTTGCTCAAAATAAATCACACAACACACCTATGTAATACATATATACAAACACACATACAATACTGTAATATGGATAAATTACAGAACATTAAGTAACCAGAAAAATCCACCCACTTTAATAAAGATAAGTTCCAATTAGGTGACACACTATAAGAATTATAAACAAAAACAGATTTAATCGACTTTTATTCAAACGATCTGCATAACAAATACAATTAATTAAGGAAATGATTATTGAAAAAAAATCATCTTCGCATACAACGAACAAAACCGTAGTTACAAAATGTCTGGATTACAAACAAAAATATAAGAGCATATTTTTAAGTCTAGTTGATTTTTGAGGAGGTTTAATTAGAAAAATAGAATACTTATGATGATAAGTGAGGGTATGTAACATAAGTTATACGTTAAGCTCTGACCAGTCGTGACATGCCTTCTGCTATGATACCGAGAGCTGCCAAGTCCTTGCGCGCCGTGTCCAGCAGGTGAGCCATGCCTTTCTGCTGCAGCGACAAGAACTGCTTCACGTCTTCTTGTGCACCTACAAAATCACAATAGTTATAACAAAAGATCCTTCAACTGTAGATGACTGTAGTGTAGACTGTATTTTTTTTTTATTTAATGACGGTAGAAGCATAAAAACTGAGTATATATTTTTGTTTATTTACTCTTTTTCACGGATTTCAAAAATAACTAGTATGATTATGACTCTATCCTAACTATACGTAACATATTTACTTAGAAATATAAAATCTAATTTGTGTAGGTACTATCTTTTTGATATACAGATCCTTAACTTAAAAAAAAACCTTTTTATGTAAAGGACAATGTCAGATCTCCATAGTAACTTAGGCCCAATATTTTTTTTTCACGGACTGTGAAAATTATCACTTTTTTTATGTATAATGTCAGAAGCTTTTCTGTTTTTTCCACTTTGGCATAGAACTTCTCAAAAATAAATTATTCAGGCTTTTATAAGCCGGAAACAAAATCATTACTTATAATTTCTGTGTGTGTTTTGTGAATATCTTTATAATAAAAAAAAAAAAAAACAAAAAAGTAAGAAGTTAGAAATGTATACTTAAATTGTTGTAAATTTTTACCTACAAGAATTTAAGATTTTTGTCCGCGTGAAGTTACTGATTGGGCCGAAATCTGACACTGTCCTTTACAGCAATCTTTTTAAAAGTCCTTTCAATTTCCATCTAGGAAATATACGAATCATAATATAGAAATCAGATTGAGGAGTAATCTTACCAGGATCAAGATGATAGCGCTCATGCGACGCGCCCGCGCTCGCACTGCGCTGTAGCCGCACCGCACAAAGCAGCTCGTTCAGGCGACCCTACACAAACAAGAGGTCACATTAATACAAGAACATTATGCTAACATTTATTTATAGAGGCTCTTAAGTATTAATAGCTCATCTATAATCTATATAATATTATCTTTAATATAGGATGGAGTAGCGAAAGGGTATTTCAATTCAAAATGGGTGAGGAGTACACCAAGTACAGAGTAAGTATATAAAACTACAGCACAAAATAAGTTAATTGAATCATTGATATACCCTTTTGGTAATACCCTGTATAAAACAACATGCTACAGCCTTCACAAATCGTTTTCATTTATTCCTCTGAGCCTCGAAAAGCAGAATTACTTAAAAAACTGAAAAATTGTCTTATGAGAACCGGAGACTATTTATGCGGGTGAAACCACGTGTCATAGCTAGTTTATCATATAATCCTAGGAATCTTCCAATTTAATAAATTTTGGAACATTAAGAACACAAAAAGTAACACCTGTTCGATCAAATCGCTCTAGTTATCGAAAATATAATCTTTAGCAATGATTCTGGTATAAAAAGTTGCTTGTCATAGCAAATGTGTACTTTCACACCATGACTGGACTACTCAAATAATTCATCATTATATGCATTTTTTATCCAGGAGCTAATATTTTCACATGAAAGACAAACATATTTGTTTCATGTAAACCTAGCCGTAAGCAAAAAATTTTTTTAGCTATATGCATAGAACACCGTGGGGCGTATAATGGAAGAGCAGTTAGATTGCTTTATTGTTATTGTTTATAACAATCCAGGTTCAGTAAAAACTGGGTCTATCCACTTTAAGACATGAGTTGAGTTGATTGGTAATGTGCGGCTTTCAGACAAGGTCTTTAACGTCTCAATGTCTCATACAGGATCCTTTTATATACGAATGCCATAACATTAAAGAGAACAAGACCTTATGTATACTCTAGTACTTTGACAACTACCCAGGAGTCCAAAAATTCTAAAAATAACTTTACATGGGTTTTCAATAAACGAATCGATCGATGTTATAGCAGCAAAATTTTCCTGCTCTCAAAATAAACTTTAAAGAAATCGATTAATAACTCTTTTTATATGCCATTAACATATATAATTATATTTTTGAGCCTGAAATCCTCGCGCATATACATTTTCGTCATAATTCGATAAATGGATAAAGAACTAATGGAAGAGATGAAAACGTTCATTTCTATTTTTGTAACTACTTAGATTGCGAAAAATGCCGACAAAGAAATGAATGTATATCACGAGACAGACAGCCAGACGGATGTAATCTTAACAGATCTCACGCAAAATCATTTACGAAATTTTACATAAGACCTAAAGTGGATGTTACCGTCAATACCTACCACTTACGATACACCCGAGTTTTCCACATGATTTACAAGATAATAAAGCTTCGCAGTGCGTGATAGGACCATGGTATGAACGTGAAGCCTCCTTCGTGAGAAAGCGATAAATTAATCTCGCAGACTGAATGTTCCCGATGACTTTCAAACTGTGTACCGGATTATCGGATAAGATAGAAAGATATCTATGTCTGGTCTGGCCCTATATGATTACAAACCAGTTAATTACTTCAGTGACGTGCTTATGGATTTACATAATCCCAAATGCACCTACATTTCTGTCCTATGTATGCCTATTAATAGAAATTGACAAATAGACCTCATGACTTACTAGCGAACCTAGCGGATTTAGTTTAAGAAATAAATTATATTAAAAAGGTCAATATGTTTAAAAAATATGATTGAGCTTAGACTTCCATAAGCTTTTTACCAAACTTAGAAATAATAAAGAGGGCTATTAAACACTTTTACTAAATCTTAACCGCTTATGTGACATCGATGAATACAGGTGATATATCGTCCTGCCATACATATTGTCAGCCATGTGACAATACTTATGGCAGGACGAAGGCAATGTTCAAATAGCTGTACCATAAATATTATTCTAAATATATTTTACCAAGTAATTAAGATTGGCTAGGCTATACACATAAGAAGAATGTCTTAATAATTTATCAATGTATTATTTTCCGAAAAGGATATATATGATGCTGCAGGAAATTCGATTTTCGCAATAGCTGCATGCCTTACCTCCACAATCTTTAAGTAAATTGTACTTAGAATTATAGAGAACATTTGAGTCTGAATATTTCAAAAAAAACATATAAATATAGATAACTGCACCACTGAGTTAAAAATACTTGCATACAATTAACATGTTTTGAAACAAAGTCATTTTCTTAAATATTTATCTAAGTTTTCCTTATAATTGTCTGATAGTAGAGTTAATATACAAAATGGAAATTAATTGTTTAGGTAACGTCACTTAGCAAACACAGATAGGCTGTATCATTTCATAGTGTATACTGTAATGATGATAAAGTTGTTGGGAACAATGATAGTTTGAAACACAATTTGCTTGTTCATCTATTATATTATACATTATCATTGTTGCAGGTAGAGCAATGTTTTTAATTGGTATGTTGCATATGGAACATTTTTAGTTTGCTAATTGAAATTTGGGATAAGCGACGTTGGCATAAAGGCAGCCAGGCTTAAATGGGATTGGGCGGGTCACATCAGCAGCATGCAAAGAGACCGCTGGGCAAGGATCTGTACACAATGGGGGCCAACAGATAGACGGTGTCGCCGAGGCCGGAACAGGAAGAGGTGGCGGGATGACTTAGAAGCTTACAGCGAAGGCTGGTTTAAGGTGGCGCGGGATAAGGTTGAATGGAAGGACTTGGGGAGGCTTTTGCACAGCAATGGGACAGTATAGGGTAATTAAAAAAAATACAATCGAAAAGCTACCCTGAGTTTTGTACAAAGGCAAAGTTAGTTGAACTTCCCGTGAGTTCAAACTCACTATACAACGCATCAGCGGCTTCAGCTGGCCATATGAAATCACTCTCGTGTTTCTTAGAAACATGTTTAAGAAATAAAAAAATACAGTTATTGATTGCTAAATAAATAATACATGTTCATAATATTTGGTAAAAATGAATGTAAATAGATTTGCTATCGAAGATTAAAATAAAACCCAATATCATGTTCACTCGTTTCCTGCATGCTAATCGAAAAACCTATAAATTGGATTCAAAGTAAAATTATGAACCAGATTTATCCGGTTTTTAATGAATTTCATAATACTTTTATATAGATTATAAATGAGTCAGTGATAAGGTAAATTGTCTTCATAATTTTCTTGTCCATAAATTAAAATGATAACTATCTTCAGTGAATAGGAAACATAGAATTTAGAAAGTACTAGTTGTTGTTTTATTGCAACAAACTGTTAAAAAAAAAAACAGAAAAAGGAAGAATGTGAAACTGAAAATGACTTTACAGTTGCTGAATACCGGTTAAGGTAAATGAATACGTAACGTTGTTAATTGTTAGTTTATCAACAACACCGTCACGGTGCTCGCCGGTATATCTGTTATAACGTCTGGTGTCTGGAGATAACGATAGTCAGCTGATAAGCGAGCACGCGCTCGCCGAGTGCTGGAGACATTCGGCAGACAAGGTCGACCACGAAATTAATGCGGCCCTAGATAACGTAGTCTGATCCCATTAGATATGTGCGAACCATGTATCGTGTTTTGATGGAAAATAAACAATTGTAGATTGTAGCTTATACGCAACAAGAATTATACTCTAGTAATGCGTTTGAGGTAACGTTCCAAAATCTTTATAACATCCAATCAACAAACTTTCGTCATAATAACTTAGATGATACCATAATGACGACTTTCATCAGATTTATTTAGGGTAAATCTAGGTGAGTATAATCTAGGCCTGATTAAAATAAACAACGCTCCTGAATCTCTGATATACACACTAAAAAATATACACCTTAAAGCATTGAAGACATCGACCTAACTTAAGGCAATCAGGCCACCGTATTAAGTAAAATCTGGTTAGACCTGAAGCGACATAACCCGGGAAAAAACTAGGCAATTGAGCTTAATGTAGGTACTTACATTGTATAGCGGTGGAGCAGCGAGCTGTGACGTCAGCTCGTGCAGACGAGCCCGCGCAGCTTCCTCCTCAGGACTCAAGGCGGCGCCGACGCGACCAACAACTTCGCGGCGAGCCACCACCTGTGGAACATAAAGTAGTTTATAACACGGTTTTGGATCAAAAATATTACCTCACTAAGGTTATAACCACATTGGATTTAAGGCCAAATGTGTTCTTTTTTAAAAGCTTACTGTTTTAAAATTAATCAATCAACCAAAATGGTGGTGATTGCTGGTGATGTGGTTTGCCAGCCATCACGTCTCGTTTTCTCGCGCGGGCGAAAAGCGACTCCGTGAGCCGCTTCTCTACGTTGAATGTAGGAGGAAGAATGGATGGCAAGGTGGATGAAGTATATCAGACGATGGAAGTAGTGACAATTTTTGAGATAAGTATGTTGCCATGGTTTGACCATGTCGAGAGAATGAATGAATAACGATTGACGAAAATAGTGTATCAGGCCAGTGTGAATGAAAAAGGCCGGGAAAGAGTACCCTTAACCGCAGAGCATGTAGGAAGGGAATAATGAAAGGGGACCAAGCGAAACAATTGTGTCGAAAGAAGTTAACTACGGGAATGAGGCCAAATTATATGTATGTACGTATATAAATTGACTATGTAAACGTGGTTTGTAATGTGTCAGTGTGGGTACCTGCAGCAGCGTGTGCCTGCGTGCGTGCAGGCGCGCGGCCAGCTGCGCGAGGCGGGCGGTGGCGGCGGCGCGGCGCGTGCGCAGCTCGGCCAGCTCGCCCGCCGCGCGCTGCAGCCACTGCGCCTGCAGCCGCGCCTGCTCCGACTGGCAACGGCTGCGGAACTTTATCTACAACAAACAACCATATTTTGACTACCTACAGCAAGACTCGTCTTATTATAACATGTTAGATGTATTTGTACGAGCGAACTTATTTAATTCAGCATATATATTTGTTACCTCGGAAAATCCAATAATTGGCACAGGAATGTAGTTCTCAGGATCAGGATTATCAGCCTGTGCTTGCTTCCAGAGACGCTTGTCCATACCTGCAAACGAGAACATAATTAATACCTGACACAAAGTCACAACCACCACAAACCACCACAGTAACTAGTGGGTACCTGGCGGCGGCGTCTGCAGGTACTGCGCCAGCATCTGCGGCGTGGGCGCGGTGACGGGCGTGACGGACACGCAGGCGGCCCGGCTAGAGTATGTAGTAACTAGTGGGTACCTGGCGGCGGCGTCTGCAGGTACTGCGCCAGCATCTGCGGCGTGGGCGCGGTGACGGGCGTGACGGACACGCAGGCGGCCCGGCTAGAGTATGTAGTAACTAGTGGGTACCTGGCGGCGGCGTCTGCAGGTACTGCGCCAGCATCTGCGGCGTGGGCGCGGTGACGGGCGTGACAGACACGCAGGCGGCCCGGCTAGAGTATGTAGTAACTAGTGGGTACCTGGCGGCGGCGTCTGCAGGTACTGCGCCAGCATCTGCGGCGTGGGCGCGGTGACGGGCGTGACGGACACGCAGGCGGCCCGGCTAGAGTATGTAGTAACTAGTGGGTACCTGGCGGCGGCGTCTGCAGGTACTGCGCCAGCATCTGCGGCGTGGGCGCGGTGACGGGCGTGACGGACACGCAGGCGGCCCGGCTAGAGTATGTAGTAACTAGTGGGTACCTGGCGGCGGCGTCTGCAGGTACTGCGCCAGCATCTGCGGCGTGGGCGCGGTGACGGGCGTGACGGACACGCAGGCGGCCCGGCTAGAGTATGTAGTAACTAGTGGGTACCTGGCGGCGGCGTCTGCAGGTACTGCGCCAGCATCTGCGGCGTGGGCGCGGTGACGGGCGTGACGGACACGCAGGCGGCCCGGCTAGAGTATGTAGTAACTAGTGGGTACCTGGCGGCGGCGTCTGCAGGTACTGCGCCAGCATCTGCGGCGTGGGCGCGGTGACGGGCGTGACGGACACGCAGGCGGCCCGGCTAGAGTATGTAGTAACTAGTGGGTACCTGGCGGCGGCGTCTGCAGGTACTGCGCCAGCATCTGCGGCGTGGGCGCGGTGACGGGCGTGACGGACACGCAGGCGGCCCGGCTAGAGTATGTAGTAACTAGTGGGTACCTGGCGGCGGCGTCTGCAGGTACTGCGCCAGCATCTGCGGCGTGGGCGCGGTGACGGGCGTGACGGACACGCAGGCGGCCCGGCTAGAGTATGTAGTAACTAGTGGGTACCTGGCGGCGGCGTCTGCAGGTACTGCGCCAGCATCTGCGGCGTGGGCGCGGTGACGGGCGTGACGGACACGCAGGCGGCCCGGCTAGAGTATGTAGTAACTAGTGGGTACCTGGCGGCGGCGTCTGCAGGTACTGCGCCAGCATCTGCGGCGTGGGCGCGGTGACGGGCGTGACGGACACGCAGGCGGCCCGGCTAGAGTATGTAGTAACTAGTGGGTACCTGGCGGCGGCGTCTGCAGGTACTGCGCCAGCATCTGCGGCGTGGGCGCGGTGACGGGCGTGACGGACACGCAGGCGGCCCGGCTAGAGTATGTAGTAACTAGTGGGTACCTGGCGGCGGCGTCTGCAGGTACTGCGCCAGCATCTGCGGCGTGGGCGCGGTGACGGGCGTGACGGACACGCAGGCGGCCCGGCTAGAGTATGTAGTAACTAGTGGGTACCTGGCGGCGGCGTCTGCAGGTACTGCGCCAGCATCTGCGGCGTGGGCGCGGTGACGGGCGTGACCGACACGCAGGCGGCCCGGCTAGAGTATGTAGTAACTAGTGGGTACCTGGCGGCGGCGTCTGCAGGTACTGCGCCAGCATCTGCGGCGTGGGCGCGGTGACGGGCGTGACGGACACGCAGGCGGCCCGGCTAGAGTATGTAGTAACTAGTGGGTACCTGGCGGCGGCGTCTGCAGGTACTGCGCCAGCATCTGCGGCGTGGGCGCGGTGACGGGCGTGACGGACACGCAGGCGGCCCGGCTAGAGTATGTAGTAACTAGTGGGTACCTGGCGGCGGCGTCTGCAGGTACTGCGCCAGCATCTGCGGCGTGGGCGCGGTGACGGGCGTGACAGACACGCAGGCGGCTCCGGCCAGGGCGGTGCGCGCGTTGCCGGCGGACAGGAAGGCCGCCAGCTCGGCCGCCGACACGTGCGACCCTCCTGCGCCCTTGTCCACCACGTATATCACCACCTAGCCAACATATACATAACAACATCAACGTGCAAAAGACCCATAGTACAAAAATATATCAAAACTTTTTTCGAATACTAAAGGCGATAAAAGAAGAATGAGATAGAAGAGAATGGTGATTCACGGGGATGAAGTATTGAGACAATTTTGTAGATAATTACATGATCTACGGCTTTTGTCCGATCTATTTTTGCGATAATACTTGTCATTTGTGAGGAAAATGTGAAAAGGAGATATTATTGACCTTTGACCTTGTTGTTGTAACTTTTTTAGCACAAGTCGGATTTTTGGGGACTTTTGATATTTCATGTATAATGGTGTACTTGAGACCTCCACCAATTTTCAGCTCTATGCGCATTTATGCAAACTTGCGAGGTTTTTTCTCTATTTTGACTGGACTATACATAAATGTGATGAAAATAGTGAAATTAGCTAGTTCACATGCCAAAAGATATTTTCAAGATAAACAAATATAATTTTTTTCTCACCTGGCTTTTTCCATCGGAGACTGCTTTAATACATTCAATATTGACTGCTAAATTGGGCTTGTTCCCTAACAAACCCTGCAGAGATGTGGTTAGCGCTTGTTGATTATTTCTGAAACAAAAGAACATTTAATTCAAAATACAGAATGGGCACTATTATACAATTATTATAAAGTGTTACAAATGGTGATCCTGTGTACATGGTGTTAAGAAACCATTGTCCGACTGGAAAGGGTGATATGGAGTTCATAATCACATGCCCAAATAAAATATCAAGGAAAATTCATGATAGAAAGAATAATAATGGTTTTTTAAAGAACTATTTTTTGCCCCGAAATTCTCTAAATTTCGCATCACTCACGGTCCTCCAGAGTTCACATTTAACCCTGTATTTAAAACAACAACAATGAAGCTTTGTAACAAGCAATAATATATAATTGAATTCAAGTGAATACTCACTTAATATCCTGTTCCGACTTGTTGAACATCATGGCAACATGGCCCTCTTTATCGTCGCGACCGCTAAGCCGCGAATAGCCGACCGACTTGAATCTGCATAGCGGGTTCTGTTCATTTAGTTCTAGCGGGGGGGCGTTACGGCTGTAGTATGCTTGCCCTGAAATGGTCAAGAAATGTTAGGTGAAAACTAGATAACTATTAAAAAATAAATAGAAATGATAAATAAATAAAACAGTAAAGTTTATCCAAATTAATGACAAGGATATCTGACACGCTGATTATACAGGAAATACCTTAGCATACAATTAAAATATTGCACAACTTTCTCCAAGTAAATATTTCACAGAAACATGTAGCAGGAGTGAAGGGAGGCCTTTGCCCTGCATTAGGACAGTTCGGAGCCAATTAAATAATAGTAAATACATATTTCAGCATCATGCTCATTGCACATTTATCTGTAGACAGTCGAGAGTAAACTTACCGATTCCCCACATGGCCTGTATGAGGTTCCACTTGGCAAGCACCTGGTCCCGCTCATCTCCAAACACGTTGCAGTTGAAGACCGCAGCAACCAACGCTTCATGGGCTGATGATGGACCTGCTTGTTGCACTTGCTGCTGTTGTTGCTGCTGTTGCTGTGTGTATTACAATTAGATTGTTAAATAAGTGGCTTAGTGATCATTTATTTATAAAAGTAATGTCAAAGAATGCATTTAGTTTTTGTAGGAGATGAAATATTTGAATAATTGAAACAAAACTACTTTTTACGGATTCCATAGCGGTATATATTTTGAGGTTCAAGTTCCTGACGTTTTGACTCCTTGGCAGGTTTCACGGTCAAAGGCCGAATCACATATTAATAATGTACAACTATTGTATCTCAGAAATCAATATAAATAGAAAACACTACCACTCAACTTGTACAAGTAGACTTAGGATCACATGCAAATTTATTCTTCTGTAGCATAACTCATCTGGCATATAAGGTTGCCATTCATATTAAAGGCATAATTACTTTATAAACATACCTGTTGCTGTCCAAATTGTGTAGTTGTACCAAGTGCATTGCCAAACCCACCAAACCCTGTAGCTGGTTTGGCTCCAAATGATGTATTAAAGTTGCTTCCAGTACCAAAATTTGATGTACCAAATGACGTATTACCAAGAGTATTGGTACCAAATGCTGGTGCAGCACTGCCAAATGTTGGTGCAGCACTACCAAATGTTGGTGCAGCACTACCAAATGCTGTGCCAGAGCCAAATGTGTTGGAACCAAAAGTGGTTGCCCCAAAACCTGCAAATATTATTACATAATTTAATTTGAAACACTTTGACTAAGGCATTGCAAAAATCAATTAACATTTATTTTAGAAAGTGCATAGTTTGTTATATGACACGTTACTTAAGATATGCTGTAGTACAGATTTTAGATAACTCTCACTGCTACACTCAGCGGACATTTAATAGTGATTTAGAGGATTCCTTAGGAAATATTAAGTCACATAAGATTTGCATTGATTGAAGTTTTGTATTGTAACCTCTTTTAAATAATTAAAGAAGTAACCATTAACTGCTCTGAGTATGACTGTGAATCACACAGCCTTAAACCATAACAACAGGTGTAAAAAAATAGATAATATTATTTATGTTTCGAAATCATTTAGAGGTAAGGATTTACATGAATTTGCAGAAGTGAACATGATAAACTAAATACCTGTGGCGGGTTTAGCAGGGGTAGCTCCAAAGCCAGTACCACCAAACAAAGAAGGAGCTGTTGATGTTGGTGCACTTCCAAGCGCTCCAAATGGTGCTGCTAAAACCACATAATGATATATTACATTAACACAATAAGTGACTTCAATCATGTTGCAATGGTATACTTTTGTGACTAAATAATAAAATAACATATTTAAATGGTAAGTTTGTCAAATATTAATTCAAAATGCCGTAATGTAAGTCATACTATGTAGATTGCATTCATGGTCTCAGGACATTGCCAAAAGATTGCTATATCATAAAGATTATTTAAAAATCAATCACCGGCACTTGTGGCAGGCGCACCAAATGTACCAAAACCTGTGGAGGTGGCAGGAGCCCCAAACGAACCGAAGCCAGAGCTAGTTGTTGTCGTTGTAGCTCCCCCAAACGAAAAAGTCGCTGAAACATTGTTTAAGTCAGTATTTGAGAATTCGAACACAAAAACAGATCGACAACACTAGATAAATAAACAAGTAAACTATAAACGCTGATCAGTTACTCTTCTTAGGCCATTCTAAATAAACTTACGTTTGGCAGCAGCTCCAAAAGCTGAAGTTTGGGTACTGGGGGCTCCAAAAGAAAAAGCCATCCTGTACTGTCTTAATTTGTATAATCACGATTCCATGCACTGAGTAATTTATTTTATCTTAGAGATAAAACAGAACAAGCTGTGGAATTCAATATCAAATACAATAACAAAACTGGGGAAAATGTGAGGTTACAAAGCAGAAACAAGTAAACAGTTTTGAACTTTTTTTGAAGTTGACTTGACAGACGTTGACGTTTGCGGCGAAATTACGTTTAGTTACAGCTGAATACCAAATAACAAAATTGTGCACAATAAGATAATTATTTGTTCTTTATAATTTAATTAGCTATCAGGGTTTGTGATAGCAAATGACACAAATTAAAAAAACAACATGGACAGAGTACAAAAATTATATAATTTTGTTAATTCGAAGTAAGTTTGCGAAATATTATTGACAGGTTAAAAATAAATGGCTTGCATCGTTTACTACAAAAAATTTACAGTATTTTCAATACAAATTGCAGCTCTTTAAAGCTGCCTCTGCTTCTACAAATTTTCGGCTAGCTCTATTTTTTAAATCCTTTTTCGCAGGTAATCTGACCAATTCTATAAATCAAGATGTTCTTTTGTACCTTGGTTACTAATGAAGCACCATTACGGAGAAAAGATACCATGTTCCAGTTGTTAAATTGCCCAGTGTTCGTACACCGTAAGTGCCAAGTAAAGTTCGTCATCCACAGGTGACCAACTTAAAGTATAGAGCATGCGCCATAAATGTCACAATATACGGAACCCATAAATATGTCCATCCAAACGTTCACAACACGTTGTGGTCACTGTAAAATACTACCGTTACACGTATTTATTATACTCTTTGATACTACACTATAATTTTATAGCCTCGTTCCTCGCCGGACGATTCTTGTGGTTAAAGGAGGCTAGAAACGTGTAAAGCATGAGTCCAATGCACAGAATAACGCTTGCCGGGTCAGCTAGTTATATGCAAAACATTGTAGTGGGTAGACTCCAATATATGTAAAACCCGTTCAACCTACAATGGACCGTGCAAATAATATAGCGAGATGCATAGTGGTAATGACCGATCGATTGTTAAATTATTGTAAGGGCTAAGAAGTTGTCTTATTATTCTGTCCCTCGTTCGAACAAGGATAAGGCCCTACGCCTAGTTTTACGAAGTCATCTCAGATTTCAAACCAAGCGAGCTAAAACTAATGATATATCTTTTTAGTCTCACGTTCGACCGCATACTGTAAAACTGCTCGACAGAGCCATGTAAAGGTCACTAAAGGTGTGTTTACAAGGCACAAGTAAAGTTCCGTATAATTATCATCCGTGGATGCGTAATCTTTATCAATTTGCATGATTTATTGCTTTAAATAAATCTTACATTTTAAGTTATTATGATATTATAAATAATAACATAATAAGATATTATTATGTGGCATAATCCGCAGGTCTGGTACATACCGATTTCAAAAAATAAATAAAACAAAATGCAACTTAACCTAAAAATTTAAAATTTTCAACTGGGTTTTTATTGAAGTGTGTTTGTTTACTTCAGTAATGAATACGAGTAACAAAACAGATGATCTTATGCAATCTTAATAATAACCACAAAAAACTTATTGTTGCGCCACAAAATCAACATGTGACGTGACACGAAATTTTGGCATATAAAACATAGGGATGAAAGTACTGCGTGTGCTTAAAAATGCTGCCTTCAAGTTTATTCCATAATAAAAGCCATTCATTGACACGTATCACGTAGTTTCTCTTCCAAAGGTTTGCCCTTGTGGTACCTTTCCTGCTGGAAATGCATAATTAACCAAAAATATGAATCAAAACAAAGAATGTGCCAAATCGCAGTGACTGCACAATTTTATTAGATTACAATGCACTCTATAACAAAAATAAAACATAAAATAATCATAAATAGCTATTTTATTGCATATCACATCACCACACCACTCCACCACAATCTCCAAATCCTACGTGAATGTTGTGAACTTAGCGTTTTTCCTTGGTGGTAACACATCACAGATGGAACATTCCAGAGGAAAATAAATGCTTACATCATTTACTTAGTTAGTTTTTGTAAGTATACATTAATAAAGAACACATTCAACAGCAAAAATGAGATAGAATTATTTTTATGCAATAAACAAATCGGAGTTAAGTCTTTGCCTCCCAGGGAACCCGTTATTTCTTTCCTCCAGGAGGCTGTAGCGGTTGGCCTCGTTCTTTTCCTCGAAGTTTTATTCCAATTGCCCTTTCGATTTTACCAAGAACAATGTTGTTTGGGATGCCACGACCGGCCTCGTAATCATTAACAATTTGAGGTTTCTCGCATATTTTAGTTGCCAAATCTTTTTGACTCATGCCTTTGGATTGTCTTCCTTGCATTATAAGCTTCCCCAAGTCAAGGGGTATTTTATCATGACGCAATTCTTCCGTCTCCCTGTCCAGTTTCGCCGTGTTTTTTGTCGTAACGTGTTGTTTATTGGTTCCAGCTCCAAATTTTTGTTGAGTATCAACTGGTAAACCTTGACGGCGAGCCGCATTGACGGCTTGTTCAGTCTTTAAAGCCGATGCTTTCGGTGGCTTTTTACGGAGAATCGTGACTGTATCCCAGTCAGACATTTTTGAGCAGCTGATACCAGTAGTTTCACAAATAATTAACAGAAAAGATGTACGAAAATTTATCTGCTTGCTTTTGCTTCGTATGTTCGTATGTGCCGTGCGCCAGTGTTGTATCATATTACTATTCGTGGTTAAGTTATAAGGATGTCATCGCATCGATTCTCTCAAAATCGACTCTTACGACGAGGCTTTTCATCAATATGAATACCTACTAGAAATTCTGATTGTATTTATAATTTTTTTAGACCAATTTGATTGTAAAACGATTAATAATTTATTGCCATTAATATTTTTATTTTCCAGCAAATATATTTCAGATAGGTTCTCGATCAAAGCTGGACATGTTATGAGGAGGGATGAAAATCACGTAACTAGACGAGTTACTTTTTTTATTTATTTAATAAATATGGAGGACTAACAGCCAATAAAAACAGGATAATAATGGAAGAACAAACAGTAAGCCAATTACAAGTCCTCACGTTTAGAGCCAGAAACAACAAAAAACTCAAGTGAACATTTTGTGAACAGGAAACAACATAAAAAAAAAACTACGTACACATCTTAATATGGTAAAGGATAATTCACATTGGTACGATTGTCCCATTAATAGGTACATTACAAAAAACGACACATTGTTGAAATCATATATATAAGAATGTTAAAAATAAGTATAGGACCTGAAAACTTCTTACTAGTAATAATTAGTTTTTGAAAAAATCAAGGCTTAGGAGTCTTCTGACTACGGCCACGCTAGTAATAAATGGGTCAAAATCGTACTGCTTACACTGTTTGTTGAATGTTCTGCTTGCGCGCACAATAAATGAATTTTGTCTATAATTTGTTGAGCTGAAGGGTACCCGTATTGGTGGATTAAACCGAGTTTTAGATGGAACGTTTAAGTAAATTTTAGATAAGAGGTCGGGGCTATCAATGTCTTTGTTTAAATTTTTTAACAGTTGAATGCAATCAGTGATCTCACGGCGAGTACTTAAAGGAAGTAAGTGAAATTTTCTGCACAGACTGTGGTAGTTATCTGAATGATACGGAATCTTCTGATGAAAACATAAATATTTAATAAACCTTCTCTGAATACTCTCTATTTGTTCAATATATTTATTGTAAACGGGGTTCCAAATTGCGGAAGCATATTCCAGGCTACTCCTCACGAAACGAGTTACGAATTTGAATGGGTGTACATGCAGAGTAAGACAAAAAATGAGTTGGATAGATTGTGTGAAAGATGATAATAATATGAGAAAGAAAGGGGTGAATGAAGACGAGTTGTAGAGATGAATGAAAGCCTAATACACATTGCATCGACCCCAAAAAATTGGGAGCAGGAATAGGGAGATGATGAGGTAGGTAGTCGATCCATATTGATATTTTGAAATATTTTTTTTGTAGTATAATTTAGCAGATATAAGTCGATTCTTTCATTTTTAAATGCCATAACAAAAATGATAAAAAAAGTTTTAGTAAGTTTTCTTAAAACCTGTCGGTAGACAAAGCCTTAATAAATAAATAAATATTCTGTGGTCAACAGTCAACCATCAGTAAACTGTCAATGTAATCCATGTCAATACGTAGAGTCGGGGTATGTAGGTACTCTCAACTCTGAACTCATGCTTTGGGAATTCTTAATATTATAAACAAATACTTGACTCTTGATATCCTATCCGTTGAACCATTATCAGGAAACTGTAGTACATAACCAAGTTATTGTCTATTAGCTCTCAGAATTTATTTGATAAGAACATGAATGAAGAAGTAACTGAATCAGAAGAAGAGTTTTTAGTTTACGCGGAATTTGAAGATTCTATAAATATCGAAAAATATAGAGCCATTCATGTTTTAGGTGTCAATGGACAAAATCCAATCATTCAAATGGATGATACATTCTTTACTGGTAAGTTTTATCGTTGATATTACGTTAAAAATATAAATAAATAAAGTGATAATATTTAGCTTAAAACTAAATATTTAGCTAAAAAACGTAAAAAAGTCGTTGGGCCTAACACTAAGCATTGGTAACTACTGTAACAAGTTTACAAGTACTTTTTAACCAATAAACTCTTTTCATTCTGATCACTTTTTGGCTAGCGTCAGCCATTCTCCAGCAACAGCAAGTCAAAAGTTAGCCAGGGACTTAAAAAAAATACATGAAAACTGAAAACTTATAATAATCATTTTTTTTTCAATACCACTGTATAGAACACGTAAATGCAATTGCTTTTTAATTTGATCACTTTCCCGCTATGGGTCACCAATCGACAGATATTCATTGGGTTGTTTGTTTGGCCCATTGTCATTACAAGAATAGATCACATTTAATTAATAAATATTATATCTGCCTTTTAGGAAAATATGAACATGCATTAGGAACTTATATGTTTTTTGAAGAAGATCCTGATCCAAAATCTGAGGATCCTTTATTTGACAAATTGCCAGAAAAGAATTTGAAGTATGTCTGTAAGACCAGGAAGTATTTAAATATGGAACATGCATATGTTACTCCTAAAGAAGGTGAGAATTCAAAGTTATTAATAGTAGGTATAATGAATTGACTTAAAATTTATATGATTTTGAGATTGGAAAAACATCAAACATTACTGTGATAATAATATAATTAAACACACCTAGTTTTATGTGTTTACGTTAAAGAAGTTTTGAGTTATGGAAGGATCAAAAATGGGCACATGAAAAGTGGGCACCAAGTGGTTTGTGTAATGATACACTTGGCGCTGTCTGGCCAGTTTACTTGAACTTGGCTTGACACGCGGCCGCGTGTCTAGATATGATTACTCAAATGTATCTTTATAATGAATTATATTCATAATATTAATAATAACATAAAAACTTTATAGTTTTATTTAGTTTATAATTTTTCTTATACATTATAGTTAAGTACTTGGTTCTTAGTTAAATGGAGAATTATTCAATAACTATGTATTTTTTTTGTCTTCAGGTCACGATCCACAAAATACCAAGCAAGAATTTGAAGAGAATATAGCTCCAGTTAATTTTAAAACATTGCAGGAAGCAATTGAAACATTTAAAAATCATTTTGAATCAGAATCAATCACAGACGTTGATTCATAAACTGTTACACTTTTGAGTTTAGAGGTAATCTTTTAAAACAAATCTAAGTGTAAGGCTCTATAATGCTTTAACTTGTGACTAATATATGAATATGTATTATGTATACTAGTTATGAAACATAACTTAAGTGCACATTTTGTAACTATATTTTTGTTTAACGATTAAAATGTTGAAGAAATGAAGCTTTCAATACATTTACTATGAAAATTTAAGTGATATGCTATAAGGACTGGAAAATATACTACTCTGCTTAAAATATAGTATAATAAATCATCATCATCTCCCTGCCCTGTTCACAATTATTCGGGGTAGGTGCAATGCATATTCAGCTTCCATTCATCTCTACAACTTGTCATCGCAGTATTTACTCCTTTCTTTCTCATATCATCTTTCACACAATCCATCCATCCATAATAAATATAGTATAATAAATATGTATAAGTAAATATAATTTGGTGTTTTAACATATTTATACATGTTATTTTTAGTATTAATTAGCCAGGAAATATAAAAGTTACTAAAATATTATATTTATTAAATTATTTTGATTGTAAAGCAAATATAACCCTAGATTCAAATAGTTGAATATATATTTTTTAGAGAATTCTTTATATATATAGTATATAGCTTGGGATCAGATAACCGTGTGTAAGTAGTCCCAGGATATGATTATATTATTACATTGGGATATCATATAGAAGAAACGGGAACAAACAGGAAACAAAATCTTAGTACCACTAGCTTTTTACTAAGCATTAGCTACTAAGTGTACATAGGCTTAGTAGCTATAGCTGATCCTTAGTACATGTCACTCTACTTGTAGCATAGAAAATAAAATGGCTTCTATTAATTCGGACTGGCACTGACACTTAGCAAATATTCAGCCTATATGTACGCGGCATTAGTGTTAAGTGACAAGTACTAAGCCAGTGTAAACTTTATATTATTTAAGTCTCTTTACGAAAATAATCAATCGCAACACATGTCTATAAAAATAAAATAGCAGATTTAATATTTATTGCACCTTGCAACTCGGTTTGGGTTTTTCCCGCATTGAGAATATCAGAATGTCGTATATATGAGTATGTTGCATTGTTTCCATAATCAGTTTGAGTGGAGCATTTACTGGGATACGTACAAGTAAAATGATCATTTAAGCCTCCATTTTTTTTTACGAAAGTTTAATTTTCCTAGCAGAAAATTTCATGTAAGTTTTAAGTTTTTGATATATTAAGTAAACTCACAATAATTAAGCAGGTACCAATTCAATAAATTAAACGAAACAATTCATATTTATTTATTTATTACACATACACCTAACTATAACATTATTTTATGTAGGTAGATACATGCGTCACACATGTTTATCTTAATAATTCAGGATGTACTTAACTAATAGAGATGAGTCGCTCGGAAATCATCATCAATTTTAAGTAATGTTTATCGAAATTAAAACATTTATAAATTGTTTTAGCTATGGCTTTGACAAATCTGAGCCATCAACATCGAGCCAAGAAAGTAAAATCTATTGAAGAAATGTTCCAAGATGTTAATAAAAGATATATACGATTAAAAAAGAAAGATATAAAGAACAATAATTGTATTCTTTATGAAGTACTCGAAAAACTATTAACACTAATGCGAAATTGTGATAATTTATTTAACAGTCTGAACCCTAAACTAGAATATTTGGGAAGCTATTTTGATGGGCTACGTGTAGGGCATCCAACTGAATATGACATTAATGTTATTTTAAACATACACATGGATTATAGCAAAATTAAATTGGATGGCCAAGGAGTCCAAAATGGTTACACCATTATAAAAATGCCAGAAGAATTCCGAAGACTATCGAAAACTCCGGCCACGGCTGTAAAAGGATTTAAGAAGACGGAATTATGGTGCGATCGATCTCATCGCTTATCTGTTAAATTATTTCGGGACTGGATGCAAAGCGTTGTAGAAGCAGCATTAAACAAATTACCGTCGGAACATGGTAAGCGAGTTCTGAAGATAAAAGACAAAGATTATAAAATTAATTTCAAGGTATCGGGCCCAGCGAATAACATCACCATATGTATAGAAAATGATAACGTTATTGACATCGATTTAGTGCCGACATTAAAATTTCAGCTGCCCAAACAACCCGAAACATCTAAAATAGATTTCGGTAAGGTTCAGGACACTAAAGTGGCTCATTACTTTGCTGTGCCGAAACCTACTGCTCATGAGTTTAGTTGGAGACTAGCTTTTCCTTATCAAGAAAGATATTATTTTTGCAATAAAAATAATTTAAAGAGCACATTGAAGCTTTTAAAGCAATTCCGCGACATACAAGGATTTAAGAAGCTAGCCAGTTATTTCATTAAAACCTTGTTTCTATGGGAAGTTGTAGATAAAGGAGATGATTTTTTTAAGAACAGCTCCTTAACATTTTTAGTTCTTCACATGTTGAATAAATTAAAAGAATGTTTGTCAATAGGAAGAATTGAAAATTTTTGGTGTCCTGAGCATAATCTTCTCGAAAAAATTAAATTAGAAACCTGTAGAAATTGGAGTAATCGCGTTACTAATATAATCAAAGATATAGAAAGAAATAAGCGGTCTAATCCACACATTATAATGAAATACTTTACTCTTGATACCACTCGCGAACTTGATCGATGATGCACACTATAAAACGATTGGTCAATTACTTCATGTACCTACATGGAACACATAGGGACCGACCAAAATAGGCGTATTTGCTCGTATCAAGTCTGTTTTCGGCTAGCTAGTGGGATCGCAACCGGCAACTATCTACCTGGGGCCCAAGTCTGCTATTTACACTCGGTTCAATGTCTTCATAGTGGCGTGCCAGCAGAGCCATTTTCGGAAAATTGGTATTCTACTAAACGTCAAAACGTCAAAATTGCGCATTGGAACGATTCGGTTCAATGTTGAACGACTGTGACCATTTGAATTGCGCATTACATTTGGTACAAATTGTAATGCGCAATTTTGACGTTTTGATGTTTTGTAGAATACCAATTTTCCGAAAATGGCTCTGCTGGCACGCCACTATGAAGACATTGAACCGAGTGTAAATAGCAGACTTGGGCCCCTGGTATAAGTTTATGAACTTTGTAGATTATTGTCTACAATTAAACGTAGGGGAGACCGGGTACAAAAGTAACACTTTGTACTTTTACCTTGATTTGTGGATGGATGTTACTGTTGCCATTAAAATAATATAACTATATGAAAATTCAGTTTACGTTCTTTACTCTAGTAACTCGATTTATTACATTTTTGTATGTTTTATATGAATTACAGAAATTTTAAAAAAAATCGTTACTTGTTACTTTCGACCACGTAGGCAGGTCGAAAGTAACACGTTGTGGGTCGAAAGTAACAAGACAAAGGGGTTGGTAATTAATACAATGTTATACATGATAAATCAACAAATTATTTATTAAAAATGTTTATACTAATAACACAAATTAACTTCTGTATTTTACTATAAATGTTAAGATAATAACAATTCAATAAAATTCTTAGTTTAAGTAATGAGATCAATTTAGTTTTATAATCAGACTTTTATAATTCAGTCATTAATCTAAATCAGAATCGCAATGATGGCACACATAACCCTTGTCATCATCCACACATTCCAAATGGGACCACATTTTGCATTCGATACATTGTATCCATTTTTCATTTGGTCGACTGTAATTTTCTAAACAGACAAGACAGAAGTAATCTTCATCGTCAGATTCATTTTCCTTTTCTTTTAGTGCCTTCTTTGTCTTTTTGCCTTTTCCCTTTCCTTTTGCAGACGATTTTTTCTCACTTTCTCTAGTATTTGCTTGCAGTACTATTTTCTTGACTTTATTTCGTTGTTGGTGTTCTTGTTCAATTAAGTTTTTTTCTGGAGTGTCCGTCAATATTGCAGTCTTACGTTTTTTACGACCTCTATTTGTTTCAGTTCTCGGACCTGCTTGTGGTAAAGGTCTAAGATCTTTAGGCGAGAAATTAAACGGCTTGGTAAAATTTACTTGTCGCAGGCCGCTAGGACCTGGCACTGGTGATTTGGATATTTGATCAAAGATTGAGTTACCTAACATAGGATCAGTGTCTGTAGAGATTGAGTCTGGTATATTTTGAACGTCCGATGGTTGGTCATTGTTGTTTGATTTGTTTGACAAATCATTGCTATCTTTATGATGAACAGTTTGGTCAATTGATGTTGGAAGATCACCTACTGGAGTTCCTGGATCAACTTGAACGGATGACGTTGTGTCAGAATTAGTCAACAAATCATTTGGTGGAATTTGTCTGCTGATTTGTAACGGCCGGTCAGTAACAGATGATGGCGCGTAGTCAATAGCAGTAAATATATTCCTATTAAATGGACTTATACCAGTGCAAGTAAATCCAGCAATTGCATTTCTATCAGTTACAGACAGGGGGAATGCTTCTCTAACAACCCCAGGAATGTAATGAATAGTCATAGTTTGACCAGGATGATTTCGCATCCAGTTGTCTGTAGCAGTGTTTATCATTTTCTTAAATGGCCCAAATACTGCTCTATCCAAAGGCTGAAGTTTGTGTGTGCAATGGGGTGGAAACGACAGCAGCACTATTCCATTTTCTTTACAAAAATCTAGAGCTTGGATAGATATATGCGATGCATGGTTGTCGAGCAGTAACAAGCATTTTTGATTAATTGTGGGTTTGACTTGGTTTTTAAAATGTTGTAGAAACATTAAAAATTCAGCTTCCTGCATCCATCCACTAGAATTGCCAGCACCAGCACATCCAACAGGACCCTCACGTATCATATGGTCTTGAAATCGTTTTAGTGGGAATACGAAAAAAGGCGGGATGTGTCCGCCTTGAGCATTGATGGCAACAGCAACAGTTACTAATCTTCCTCGCTCTGCCGATGTTACTGCACCTACTTGTTTAATTCCTTTTTGGGCTATAATTTTGCTAGGTTTTTGGACAGTGGTCACCCCTGTCTCGTCCATGTTCCAGATATCTTTTGGCTCAAATTGGTACCTATCCATAACATCAGCAAGGTTATCAAAAAAATTACTCACATTATGCTCGTTGAAACTTGATGCCCGCGACAGACTTGTTGCTTGGGGACATCTTAAAGACAGGGTCGGGTGTCGTTTTAAAAAACCAGTCAACCATTCCTTACCAGCCATTTGAGTATCGTGCCACTTTGTAGGAAATGTTTTTTTATTTTTAAGCGCTAACTCGTAAGCCAGTTTACGTACTTCAGTTGGGGATAACCCAAAATAAACTGCAGAGCACTCGATTAAATAGTCGCGTAGAATAATTTCTTCGGTGTTGGTAAAAACACGGTTGACGCAACGGTAGCCTACAACTGCGGTAGCATTTCCCGCTTTTATTTTTTTTATAAATCTGTTTAATGTTACATGGCAAACATTATATTTTTTTGCCAGGCCTCTAATTGTTGCAGCATCTTTAAAATGCTCCTCAGCTGCTTTTTGATACACTTCCGTGGCGGTAGTTCCTCGATCAGTTTTTCTAATGCGTTGTCGCGGCATTCTGTTAAAAAAAATACACATAAAAATATTATAAATAATTAAATCACCACGAGGACAAAAGTAACACGTTACTTTTGTACCCATAGGGCTATGTTACTTTTGTACCCGTCCACATTTTTGTCAAAACTTGCAATATAACCTTAAATCGGAACGTGCTACACAAAAATGAATTTACGCAATGTACAATCACTTTAATACAGAATAGATATGCAAATATTTATATTACTATCATGCTTTTAAGACTATCAAAACATTGAATAAGAAAACGTCAAAAAACTTACTTTTGGTTTGTAAATTCACGTAGCGTCCTGTCACACAGCCTAACAGCGCGTGGCGTACGCGGCGACTAAATGCGATTGAGCGGGGCGCTCCCGGCTATCGCCTGACAGCGGCAAAGCGGTGTTCGCCCATTGGTTAAATCTAGAAAGCATTTGTTACTTTCGACCCGCTGTTACTTTTGTACCCGGTCTCCCCTACTATTACTATTACAAGAAGAGTGTAGAGAATTTGTGATTTGTAAATAAATACTATTGTATGTACCCTTAAATAAGCATATTTTTATGTAAATCTATGTGAATCATTTATTAAAATACACAATATAATTTTATTTTGTTTTACTCGCTTTTCCGCTGCGGCCTGCGGTCCACAAGAAGCATCATTTAAGTACGTATTTCTTTTCGGAGTTGTAGTCTCACTGCATATATGACTATCTGTGAAAGTTTAATCTGTTGAAGAGTCCCAGAAGAGGGCTGAAGGCGGGAGGACCTACCTTTATGGCGTAAGGGTAAGAATAAGTAAGTATGTCCACTTGTTTAGCAATATGATTGATATGTGATAATGCCATTACTAAGGTGTAAACCACGCTGAAAGGTAATAAATATACTTAATAATTGAAGAGAAATAAAAAATCGTCCCCACATACCTACTACCATAGGAGCGTTTTGAACCATCTGCGACACTGTGTGGGTTTACGGATTGCGAATGCGGTGATGAACATCGTGATCATCTGCCTAGATAGACATTTTTCCCCAAACTATGTTGGGGTCTGCTACCAGTCTTACCGGATACAGCTGAATACCGTTTTTTACATGGAGCGACTGCCTATCTGACCTCCACAACCCATTTTACTGGGGAACACAGTATCCCATAGTAAGAACGGTTGTCAGAATAAATTGACTTAACGACTGCCAAAGTTCAGTTCAGATTCAGTTAACGTGCTTCCGGAATCTTATAAATGCTCACCCATCCAGGGACCAATCGCGGCGAGCCGGATTTATCTGTATTATCGGTCACACTGTTCGGCTTATACTTAGCCACGAGCCCCTCAACTAATCAAGCAATATTTAAGTACAAAAAAGGCGTTTGCATTCAAGTTGTCCCAATGCAACGACCTAAATTAATTGTTCTTCAACTTTGTAAAATAAAATAAGTCTTAGGCCGCGTACCCTACATGACGGAAGCTCAAAAGAAAATCTAAGGGCTGTATAATTTACATGAGGCTAGTTTAATTTTTGTCGAAATATTGATATATGTGACAGGTTTAATCTGTGAATAAGGTCGCACCTGGAATTCTGTCACACATTAACTTTAGTTGATTTCAAAATTAAATATAGTCACAAAATTCTTCGATTTTCTTGTAGGATATGGTGTTACGTGACTTCTTACGTCCAGGAGCCGGTTTGCGCAGGTTTGTCATAGCAAGAACAAGACTTAATACTTAGAGAACATTTTAAAAGAAAATATTTAATGTATAACTAAATTAATCTGCCCTAATAGGGTAATGGAAAAAAAAAATCCGTATTTTATCCACAACATGTTTAGGTTCATAAATAAAGTCTAAACAAGTAAGCGAATGATTGGCTGTAGAGATAGCCAAGAAATACCTATAGGTCACCACCTCAATTACCGCTTCAAACCCAGCAAGTAACAAACACTATGTGCTCCACAAATAATTTGAATGTTTGCAATAACTCTTGCCGTAAAACTGAACAGTAAGACAGATGAGAGCTTGATAACCCAATATTTATCCGTAGTTTAATAAATAATTTGAAACACATTAAAGTATGCATAGCATTAATAGAAAAGTAGCAAGTTAAGTCAAAAAGAAAGTTTTTTTTCGTGCTTGTTGTATAAAAATGTTTTTCTTTGCATTGGCAACTTTAGCTTTGTACATTGCTCCCAACACTAGCAACCCTCCACAAAGCCGCCATTTTATTTGTATTGTATCGCCATTTCATTTCTTTCGTGAGATGGAGAATTGGACAAGAAAGTGAGACAGAAATAAAATAATATTCTGAATCCTTTTAGAATTACATTAGTAATCAAAGTATCTTTGTACTTGTTTACGAAAATTTATATCAGGTTAGCAGAAAAGCATAACTCTATTTCGTTTCCTGTTAAACTTTTTTAATTTGAATCGTGACCGCGTCTCACCTCTTGTTCGAGTACAATGGCGTCCGCTTACTCGTAGCGCGTATGGATATTCCGTCATCCTTTTCTTGCATATATCGACTATTCAGGAGACACTGCCTTTCTAACGAATGATCTTTTTACGAGTAGAGTAGACTGATAAGAAATATTCCCCGTTACCTTCACACCGTGTGTTTGAGTTTCTCTTTCACGTACAATTAGCCGCGCTTTTGTAGAACGCTCAAAATGTTTCTAAACATATCTAAAATTAGTGTATTGTGTTTTAGCAGATATATAAAATGTGCGGCTGATTGAAATTGTGTGATGAAGTAATAGTTTGATGTGCCGATATGTTCACCACGAACGCCGTACAAACCGGCACTGTGCCGACTCTGCAGTATCAGGAGCATCCAACACAAAAGTCTCAAGGCAAAAACATAGAAAACGTTCAACAAAAGAATGCCCAACAGACTCAACAAACCCAACAACAACAACAGGTAATAGTTTGTATACATACACATAGCTTAAACACTATTAACTGATAGAAAGACAATATAATGTTCAACTATTCTGTAGGTTAGGTGAAACAAAATAAAAAGTACTAGTAAATAGTAATCAAGGATTTTTGTTCACTAACATATCTTAAAAGTTCTAAACTGATAAATCCTCTATACTTGCTATTTAATTTTATCTTACAGAATAGATCCATATGTATATTTCCTTTAGGTCTTTGTCTATTTAAAGTAGAAATTTATTGATTGTCATGAAACCATAACAGTGTGAATACACTGATAGAATTATCATCTTATCAGGTAGCATCTTATCTCAGATACAATATGTTATAAAATAGTTTTTGAAAATATTAGTTAGAAAAGTTAATAACTTTAAACAAAGTTTAAAAGTAGATATCGAAACATATTGCTTAATTAAGTAGCTGCTTCTAAAGAGTTTCCAAATACAAATTTTGATGAAAGTGTTTTAAATTGCAGGAGTTCCCTACATTTTGTTATACTACCAATGTGAATATGATTGGAAAACTTGGAACAGGGACCACAAGTGGAGCAGGGAATGTTACTGGTGGTGTGAACATAACCCAGCTCACTACAAGTGACGACAAAACATGTTACATAGCTCAGCCATTCTCTTACAACTATGCATTGGTGAATCAAATGCAAATTGCTCCAAATGGCATCCAGAATACAATATCTAATATTAGTTTTAAATGTGATGTTTGTGGTCTGATGTTCGGACACCTTACTCTTCTTAATGCTCATAAAAGGATACATGCACAAGATACAGGTAAATAATTTACTGACATATTATATCCATGATAACAAGTTACACAATGCTTCTTTGATTTTACTGGAGCTTTTACAAACCCCAACTAGCACTTCCTAAACCAATCTCTTAGACAATTAATCAGTAATTGTTATAATAATAGCAAAGAATAACAATTTTTTATTGTACCTATATCCATATAAATTTGGGACTAAATAAAATATATAAAATAATTTCTTTAAATTAATGTTTAATAATACTTCAAGTTTCTTCTACTAGGTTTCAAAATTTTGAACTGAGATTTTTTTTAAGACTTCCATCACCCTGTTTTATAAATTGCAAGGAAATTGGAAATCTAGATACATATATAAATATATATATTATTATGTTAAATGTATATGTATGTTAAAATAAGTTGTAACAAATTTGTTTACAGATAATAATATAACTGTGGTAGCTACTGGCGTCAGTACCGGGAACGATGTTGCCATGCCTCCGCACATTCAGATCCTCTCCTCGGATCCCAATGAACAGCAGCAACATCATGTACAAATTCAAGATAGTTAGTATTATACTTATTATATAATATATTTTTGATGTCTTTGTTAGGCACATTACTCAGTTAGAGACTGTTACTTTGTGGCTTTTGGCAATGATATTGTTATAGAATATCCATGTTAGTCTGGTGCTCCTACAAGATACAGCGTATTACTGTTGCTTGTTGGGTTAAAAAATTTAGTTGTTGTAAATAAGGGCTGTACACGTTTTTTTTCTTACTTCAACTTATATTGATATATCTTTGATTATAAAACATGGAATAGAAATACTACATATCTTATATTCATTGTATGCCATTTGAATCTAAATGTGTGGATTAATAAGACTATTGTGTTTTTACAGCAAAGCCAGTTATAATAGACAAAATCCAGAAATGTATTACATGTGGTGGACCCATTGCTAATAATCCTAAACGAAAAGGTCCCAAACTGATAAGATGTGAAAACTGCATTGCGCAAGATTCTGTAGACCAACAGAGAAATAATCAGAGTAAGTTAATATTGTTTATTTAAGCTTTTGTCCTTTTTGTTTTGTGTATGAACCAAGCACATGTATGAATGTGATTATAAGGATTGTGTTGTGAAGCAACCAAAATATAGTAGAAAATAAAAATTAAACAACCCCAAACCCAGTAGAAAACACCTAAGCCTACATTGTGGAATGCAATAAAGTATAGAAATATATTTTGTATCCAAGTTGGTATAGCTGTTTAGGAGGAGTTAGGTTTCAAACAACTGTACAAAAAAAAATATAAATACTAATTATTGAAGTTAGACTTGCACCAAACCTGTATGTAATATATTAACTTAATAATACCCATTAAGTGTGCTTTATTTATGTGACAGGGACTTTTTAAAGCAGTACACTTATTTGTAATTTTATGTTACCAGTAAATGCAACACAAATTTTCGTGGCTGCGGAAGATAATGTTAAGTTTGAAGTGAGTTCTGTAAGCACTGTGCAAGCTGCGTCAGACCCGCTGGCGACCACGCAGACGAACCAGCAGACGCAGCAACAACAGAAACCCTGTGAGTATATATACAACAATTTTATTTATTTTAATATATAGTATACACATAATTTTATATTAAATTACTATGCAGTAACTCATTATTTTTCTTTTTAAGTTATTAGCAACATGTTTGAGCAAAATAATCCTATTTGCTACTCTGGATTATAACCAATTTCATCTAAATATGATTAGTTGTTTAAGTGTGAATGCGGATGTGTGTTACACTTTCACACTTTAACAATCACCAACAACAATATCCTCACTATTGTTAATGAAATTTTGCCTTTTTAACAAGTTTCATTTTTGTTTTAGTACCTGGCCACCATCCTGTGAAGAGGAGAAACTTAGCTTCTGTCACTAAATGTCAGAACTGCAATGGTTCTGGCATTATCTTCGTAGGAGGGAATAAGAATAAATTAAATCAATCCAATTCGGACAAACCATTCCATTGTAATATCTGTGGTGGGTCCTTCGCTAGATATTCCTCATTATGGTCCCATAAAAAACTGCATTCAGGAGAGAAAAACTTTAAATGTGGTATTTGCGGTATTGCATTTGCTAAGGCTGTTTATCTTAAGAACCATTCAAGAATACACACTGGAGAGAAACCATATCGGTAAGTTGATGTTAACTTAATAAAAAGATGTAAAAAAAAAATAATTAAATATAAACCATGGTACTTTGTCTTGTATTGATTAAAATAAATAGACATTTAGTGTATCTAGAAACCTCTAACTATAAAAAATTACTTTGTTTCAGATGTAATACATGTGGTATGCAGTTTTCTCAATCGCCTCATTTGAAAAACCATGAAAGAACACATTCTGGCGAGAAACCTTACGTGTGTGAAGTAAGTAAAAAATAAAAGCAGAACAATATGCTACTGTAATAAAGGTATTCAGAAAATAGTCGCCTACACTTCACATAAATGTCCCATAACTACTATACTATGTATAAGACATACAGGATCTCAAATAATCAAATCATTTTTGTTATCATGCAGAAATAATATCCTAATGTAGCATTAGCGACATATAGGTGGTTTATTGCAGATAACTGATTTTAGTTAGTTACTTGACTATTTTAGGTCTAAATAAAAAGGGATAAATGTTTGTTTATAGTTTTACAAATTTGTATTTCAATTTATTCAGGTCTGTGACAAGGGATTTGCAAGGCACGCTACTTTGTGGAACCATCGGCGTATTCACACCGGAGAGAAACCATACAAGTAAGCATTTTGCATGCGTTTATTTATAGCAAGTAAAAAGGATTAAATTAAGTGCTTCACTGTTGTCGTAACATAATTATGTTTAAAAAGACATGTATGTCTTTAGTTACTTCTAAGTTTTTTTATCTTTAAATGCTTAGATTTTGTAGAAAAATTGTGAAATATTTGGGTTCTTAAGGCCTTTGGTATACAATAATTAATATAATATCCTTTGTAATATAGATGTGAAACATGTGGATCGGCGTTTAGTCAAGCGGCCCACCTTAAGAACCATGCTAAAGTGCATTCCGGTGAGAAACCCTTCAAATGTGACATTTGTACGGCCGCATTTGCTGACAGGTTCGCGCTAAAGCGACACCGAGGGATTCACGACAAATATGGTATGTACTACCCACCATGTACTAACTAGTGTCGCAGAAAACCCCGAACTTTACTAGAAACTAAATATTGTTACATTTATTTCCATCAACAGGACAAACAGCTCCACTTCCTTCAAGAATACAGCAAAATCAACAAGAACAACAAACGCAGCAACAGAACAGTGAGCAACAAAACTCGCAACCTGCAGTTGAAGTGGAACACCATTCAGAACAATCGCTTTGAGCCTGAAGGAGTCATTTGTATCTTATAACCCCACCATGAAAGAATTAATCTAGGCGAAAAAGCGTGTCGAAGCTCAAGGGACTAATATTTTCTGACGAGACACATAATGTTGTGATAAAAATACCCCACTTTTTTATTACCTGACAAATGATGCTGGAATAATTTAGACACAAAAATATCCTGGAAATAACCACCAACCACAAGTGTTCTTTGGTATCAATTATAGCATTATAAATCATCTTGAAACACGTATAAGCTCAGAATGTCCCTTTCCCAAAATGTCCCTTGGTTTCAAATTCTTCTAATGTCCCGACGAATTCGTCCCGTAGAATACTACTATGATACATATATTCTTCAATCCTTGTCATCACGATATCTCGGGCATGGTGGTCCCTCGGGAAAAAGTATTGAGACAATTTTGAAGATAATTACATGATCTACAACTTTTGTCTGACCTATTTTTGCGATAATAATTGCCATTTATGAGGAAAATGCGAAAAGGTGACATTATTGACTTTAGACCTTGTCACTTTTTTTGCACAAGTCGGATTTTTAGGGACTTTTGATATTTAATTTATAATGGTGTACCTTGAGGCCTCCACCACTTTCTACTACTCTGTGCGAATTAATGCAAACTTACAAGGTGTTTTTGTCTATTTTGACTAGATTACAAAAAGTTATTTGACTACTTGGGTTTTGTTATTATATTCCTAGTTTAAACGCGTCGCTGTCGTAGGAAAAAGACATTTCGGGAAGGCGGTATTTGGAAAAGGGACATTCCGGGAAGGCGGTATTTTGGGAAAGGGACATTCCGGGAAGGCGGTATTTTGGGAAAGGGACATTCCGGGAAAGGGACTTTTTGAAACCGAGGGACAAGGAAAAATACAAGTTCTTATGACGACTTCCATTTGTATAGTCACACCAGCCAAATTTCTACACCTTGTATCAAAAACTGGTGATATGAAATATTTTTATTTTGTTAAGGGGTACTACAAAATTATCGAGAAAAAATATCATGATCATCTCCCGAGCCTTCTCCCAACTATGTTGGGGTCGGCTTACCGGATTCAGCTGAATACCGTATTTTACATGGAGCGAGTGCCAATCTGACCTCCACAACCCATTTTACGGGTAAACACAGAATCCCATAGTAAGACTGGTTGTCAGGATTGAGGTAATGACTGCCAAAGATCTATGTATGACAGCCGGGACCTACTGTATGTTATATATGGTCAGCCATCCATGTACCAACCGTGGCCAGCGCGGCTTAATCTGTATTATCGGTCAAACCGTACGGCTTACACTTAGCCACAAGCCCCTCTTCTAAAAAAAAATATAAATAACATTATTCTTCTATACCACTAGTTTTTGTACAAGCTATAGAAATTTGACTGGTGTGACTATATAAAAGTCGCCAAAGGGACATTCTGAGCTTGAACACTTGAAGATATTGCAAAAACAATGTAGTAAAACCATTTTCCGCGTAGGCGTGCAAAACTAACAAATCGATGTTCAAACTACCATTATTATCTCGTAACTGCCATGCGGTATTTGTGACTTATAGATTAAGTACACCGAGAACTAGGTGCGATACCATAGTTATATGGAAAAACATAACCTCCTAGTGCAGTTGGTTAAAATAAAAGGGGTATTTCACTTTTCTACCAAAAGTTGGTAAACTATTCTTAAAATCTTTTTTTTTCTGTTTATATTATTGGCTGTGGAATGCAATACACCTCTGGCTTTGTTCAAAAGCTCAGAAATTGATAATTTCTTGTCAAATTTGTACATAAATTATGTCAGGTGCATCACGAAGCCAATGTGATTTAGTATTTTAGCATATCCAATGATACGTCAATATAATATTGTTATCATAGATAGTGGATGGGATGAACTTACCAATATTAGAAGCAATACTTTTTCTTTGTTCTAGGTAAATATACTGCAATACAATCCAGTATAACTATTATACAATCTTAACTTAATATTTTATTTAGACGTTAATTTATATTGAATGATATTGTAGTAAGTGCAGCTCATCCAGCAACACCGGCATCAAAGTGATGTGTTTTGTAAGTTAAACCTGGAATTTTTAATTATGGAATAATATTATGAAATATAGTAAAATTTTTGTCTAGAATGGTATTTTTATTTTGCGCTTCGTAAATACCTAATTAAGGAAATTTTCGATGGCGGATGATTTACCCCCCAGTGTATAAATGGCTGATCAACATTATTTTTAATCACCTGACAATACGAATAGAAAACGCTGTGCTTGGTTGTTCAACCGACCGCGTCCGTGATTTTACAAAATAATAATTGACCGTCTCTGGTTTCTAAAAGGCTAATCGAAGACCGAGAAAGATTGTTGTGTCTGTGTAGACCATTTCAGAAACAGGGGGTCAGTATTTCCGAAACTGCAGTTAGGGACTTTTAACGCTATAACAATAGGTCGGATTGATGATATCATAGGCATTGAAATGATTCCTTAGACTTTATCGAGTTACTGTTCAGCTTCCACGGGTATATCGTTGGTGATGAAGTAGGTAGTAAGCATAAAAGGACTTGGGTCCTTCCGAAAGAAAGTATCATAGCTAATAAATTGTATGAAGACAACAAGTGCAGTATTACGAATAATCTCATTATCAATATTATTGTGCGTGAAGTTATCATTGCGCAGCATGTTATGACTAGCCGGATAAATAGGTACTTATGTTAAGCGCGTGAATGATTAGGTAGTACTTAATCGGTTTACAGCTAGAGTTAAGTCTCGTCTGTCGGCCAGGCTGGTAATGACTACCTAGGTTATAGATGTTTTTAACTTAGTTATACTTTTAAAACTCATTATTGTAAGCACGAGGTATATACAGTTTGGCAGTTTGCAGAGATAGTCACCGTGTTATGTGCAGTCAGGGTTATAGAAAAAATCTTGAATTTAACACTGCAGTACCTATAGTCAAAGCCTCGCTCGACGTTCTCAAATTATCATGGTATTTACTATTTTTTTATTATTTTCTTACCTAATATGTAAGAAATTACTTGAAGATTATTAAATTTAAGTACCTACCTAGATAAAACACAAGAGAAATAAGATGAATTTCGTTACTTATACCTTACAAATTAAATTCTTATAGTAATAAAAAGTTTTGTTACTAGGTGTAACCTTTTTGGTCTGTTAGAACCACGTCCCGATATTAAATTTACGAGTTGAAAGAGAAACAAATGAATAAAAATAAAATGACGTGTAAAATTAAGATATTTTATTTGTTAGATCACGGAATAACTTAAAAATAACCAATAACCTACCACACGTGCTGTAAGGTTATAACGGAATTAAAATTGCCATTACTCGTAAACCCAGTTTTCAGCAGCTGGGGTCCATCCGACGACTTCTTTCTCGGTGAACCACAGCGCGATTTCCTTGTTAGCAGATTCCACACTGTCGGATCCGTGGATGATGTTACGACCAACCTGGATGCAGAGATCGCCACGAATTGTGCCGGGTTGCGAGTCAGCGGGGTTTGTAGCACCAAGCATTTGACGGCCGGTTTTCACAGCGTTTAGGCCTTCCCATACCATAGGAACTACCGGTCCAGAGCTCATGTATTTCACTAGACCAGGGAAGAAGGGCCTAGACGATAAATCGCTGTAGTGTTTTTGCAGGAGCTCTTCCGAGGGCCAAACGAATTTCAGGCCAACCAACTTGAAGCCTTTCTTCTCAAAACGCTCGATAATTTGACCAACAAGTCCACGTTGGACACCATCCGGCTTAATCATGATGAAAGTTCTTTCGCGTTGTTCCGCCATTATTATTTTTAATACCGTGTGACCGGCGCGTCTGAGGTGTATTAAAAGATAGAGCAAAGTGGCAATCATACGAAAAAGTCTGCAAAAGGAGGATGGTCGTCGAAACACGTCACGGTGTTACCCACAGATAAAGTATGTGTTACGAGTTAGGAATCAAGAACTTGCTCTCAAGACAAAGTTATTGCCATACTTAATATAAACATAGTTTAACTCTTCATAAATCCACGTAGACATAAACCATGCCTTCTGTAAACATCCACATATGTCGTAAATTACAACTCAGGTGTATCATGGGTAAGTTTATTAATATAAGAAGTAACATTGATGTTAGAGGACTTCCAATAGCTTTATCGCGTGTTCACAGACCACAAAATCTTACTAAACCTGCAAGTAATCTATTTTTTTTTTGTTAGATTTACTTAAAATATGGAGTTCTACCTCCAAATAAGGGGCCCTTTTCCTGTCACGCGTATTTTAATTTTTAGTCCGCATGCGGGTGATAGCACGCTCTGGGCCACACGCGGTACACAGATTTCCATTGCTGCTATGCCATTGCCGCGAACTTTGTCCTATTCAGGTTATTTTTCAAACTACAATAACAAAGTATAAAATAAAAGGCATTTTGTAAATTCCTTATCTTACGTATATTTACTATAACTGGTACAAGTTGTTAGATGGTCATTGACGAGGCCACATGCTTGCATAAAAGCATAACAAATCGTAGGGCCAACATATTTGAAACCCTTTGATTTTAAAGCCTTCGACAACTTTTCAGATTCTACAGTTTGTGAAGGAATTTGATTACTATTGCTCCATTTGTTTATAATAGGTTTATGATTTACAAAGCACCAAAGAAATTTTGAAAAATCCTCGCCATCGTTTTCCATTCGTTTATAACATTGCGCGTTGTTTATTATCGATTCTATTTTGCCCTTGTGTTTTACAATTCCTGATACACATAATAATTTTTTGACGTCACTTTCTTTTAATTTTGCTATTTTATATGGGTTAAATTTGAAAAAATGTTTTCGGTAGCTATCTCGTTTTTTCAATATTGTTATCCAAGACAGACCAGCTTGTTGTCCTTCTAAACACAACATTTCAAACAGCCGTTGGTTGTTGTACTCAGGTCTTCCCCACTCTTCGTCATGGTACGAAATGTAAATCGGATCTTTTGTTAACCATGCACACCGAACCACCTTGTCTTCTGACATTGTTCTTAAGCTGTTTTAATCATATAGTAGATATTGACACTTTTAATTTACAAAATTACTATTTTAGTAGAAATATGTGGCTAAGTACTTTTATTTATCTGTTCGTTTTATCTGCCATCAAATTAAACAATAACAACTCTCGCTCGACAATTCAAAAGTCGTAAGTAGGTACCTAATTGTTCTAAATACTGGAAATCTATTATTCTAATAATTTTCTTACTTGATGGTAGTAGGTCTGTATGGTAAACTTTTTGCCGCAAAAGTGAATTGGTTGAAACCGCCACCGCACCGTCTTCTTTGATTAGTTCTTTGACATATTATTTTTTATCAAAATTCTTAACGCAATGACAAAAGTTCTCATTAAAAAAATGTAGATGGAGATTAAGATTTGAGTAGGTACTTGCCTTAGGTTTTAACTCGTCAGACTATATTGATATTTTGACTGTTACCCTACTTATTAAATTTCTATATGCTGTTGACGCTGGACTAAATAAATGTTGTCAAAATGACATGATTTTGGCTATCATGTCACTTTGACAACATTTATTTTGTTGACATTTAAAACATAAAGATTACCTAAAGTTCATGGACATAAAGTTCATTATGGCTTGGTATTTATGGTTTACATTCGAAAATCGATACAAAATAGACTTGAGTATTAAAATTTCAGTATCTTGACGAAATTTAAGAACGTAAGGTAAACAACACAACTTTAATCCTAGATATAAAATGAAACGCAACAAATTCAATTTAACTATTTAATAGGTAAGTATATGTATAGCACTCTTTTACCTAGTTACGTAATCTACGTATTCTTCTTTATAAATTGAAACTAATACCTATCGCGGATTATCATGGGACACCCCAATTCAAATATATTATACAGATATAAAAAAAAAATAAACAATTAAATATCCCAACTTAAAAAATAACTAGACTTCTAGAGGTCTACCCCTAAGAACGCCAGCTACGTGTGGCGAACACCATTATTTTTTGTGATTGGCCAAATTTATCGTAGAGGCTTCCACTGCATCATTAGACAAAATGGACAGATTTTAAAAATAAAGTGGCCTTCTCCATCCGAATGGAATAATTATGTCAAAAAGATTTTTTTAATGTTAATATAAGCATTCCATTCAGGTGCTTGTTTGTAAGGTTCTAAGTTTTTTGAGATCAGTATCCTATTGAGTTCATTCAGCTGCTAAGGCCATATAAGGTTAAATTTTAATTATTCTCTCCCCCCTTTTTTACGAATAATAAAAATATAACCAGTCCAAACCAGTCGCACATTGTGATCATACAGTTTAATAGATTGACACTTACAGCTGAATAAACGGTAATCGATCTTTTTAATCATACAAGCTAGGGTTATTAAGATTTAAGTATCCTGTACAGACGATCCACTTGGGCCCACCATACACTCGAGCTAGCTTAGATTGATGGTTACATCGGTGAGGTTTTATATATCTTCTTGTTTGTGGACCTGACACCAAACTATTTACTAGTCTTATATTTTCATCACTCAGAGTACCGTCTGAAATTTGCTGCAATAGCGGCATGTATTCCGGTTTCGACAATTCATTTGAAATACGCATCATCTGGAAAAATATAAGAAATATTATTATTTCAAATCGCTATGTGACTAAAAAGTGGGCCGTCTACACCATGAAGTTAATTTTATGTGATTTCCTGCTTAGTATCAATCTTTAAAAAGTTATCAGTTTTCCTTGTTGCCTGAAATCTGGAATCTGTGATTTGCGATATGATGTATACGGTGTGATGTACAAAGCTCTGAACAATACTAAAAAAAAACAGAGTTCTCGGTCGAAAAAGTGTGGTGAGGATAAAATAAAGATACATACCACAACTTTAAGTTGAGCTTCTGACATCGGTGTTGCTATGGGACCAAGCAACATGACGCTGCTATTATTCCCAAGACTATCTGGGTCAACCGATATAAGTCCATCATCACTTCCATTGCTCTTGATTTCATCATTTATGATCAGAAACATTTGCTCATTAGGCATCGTAGTTTGTGAGTATTTATTGATATGTTCTGGCACATAAGGTTTATGAATAACCTGTTGCGGCATTATGCCATTTAATAAGGCCTTTATTTTAAATGGGCTTTTGTCTTTCTTCTTAGAGGGTTTGTTTCTTTTACAACATAACGTTTTTAATTGTGCAACAAGTACATCAAACAGTAACTCCTTCTTTTCGTCTTCGTCATCACTCTTACTATCCGATTCTATTTCCGTTGGGTGGCTATACAATAAATTGTTCAGTTTTTGTACAGCCAAATACTGAGGATCACCGCCCCGGTTAGGTGGAAAAGGATCCACTTCTTTATTTTCTAACCGAAAAAAAGCAGTCTCTGGTTTGCTTTTTTCTGAATTTACTCGAAATCTCTTTTCATTTTTATGACTTTCCAAGATTTCGCTAATAGTAGATAACGGAGACTTGTTTTGCACAGTATTTACTGGCTTGTAGTCTTGGGCATATTTTGATTCTGATGCAATTTTTACTATATCTTTTAAATTATATTCCTTTTTGGTAGGTTGGTCGCTCAGCAGTTTTATGAGTTCTTCGTCTGATAGTTTCGATAGAAGATATGTTACATCGTTATCTGAAATATTAAATTAAATTAGTTATTTTTGGCAATCTACGCCGAGGACACGGTGGCGGGATGACATCGATCGCTCCTTGAGTGATTGGTGTCATGACCTTAGCCCAGCAGTGGGAAACTAAACAGGTTAAGTAAAAAAAATGGAAAACTTTAGGTAGGAATGATTATTTAGATTTAATAAACGTTTTGCAATGTGATTGATTACAGCTTACTTACCAACATTTTTTAGTATAGAAGTTTTCGGTAAATCTTTTTCATTTGGTAAATACCCTTTTGCAATTATAAATTCTGCCACCTCGCCGTCTGCTTCACTATCCATGGCATATGGATTTTTATTTAATAACGACATCGAAAACGCTGTCGATATCTACAAAGTAATGATTTACAATTAGCGAATCTCAGTTATTACATATTGCAATTATTTTCAACATTGTTTTCAATTATTATTACAATAAGTATAAAATACCAATGTTTAATTAAGGAATCAAATAACAAATGGTATGTTAAAAATCATAAATTATTACGCAACACACTATAAACGAAATTTGACATACCAAATAGAAGAAACATAATAATAATCTACAATCACAAAAGTGCGGAAACATGTTTGTTACAAAGGATACTCATGTGTTCAATGCAAGTTTAATTTAACGGCTGAATGCTCAATAGCTTCTTTCTCATAAAAAGTAGTTGCCTATCTTGTTAATGTTTACGAAATTAACAATGAACAAGCGCTCGTTAAATAGTTTACGATCGCGATAAGAAGATTCAGCCGTGTTGAATGTTTGTGGTGTGTCAGGGATTAAGTATGGAATACCATCATTTCTAAAACATCCCGACATAATGATGAGTTGGTACGTTTTCAATTTATTGTTAAATTTTAAGGTACTTTAATTATTCTAGCATGCGTAACGTCCTTAATACATAGTTAGCGTAGGTGGGTTCTGTTTGCGTATCACAGCAATAACATTGTGACCACAAACCACACTTCAATACCTACTTAATGCAAAACTACAAGAAAAAAAAAAGGCCTCAGCAGACCAGCTGAATTGCACGTGTTGTGTGAAATAAGTGAGAAAGAATATTCATAGCTCGTAGATAAAAAAGTAATTAAGTAAATTATTTATAAGCTTGTAAAGTTTAGCACATAGAAGTAGTTATCGAGTTTCTACATTGATTATAAAATAAATATATTGTCGTGCACATATTCGAAGCCAGCGAAGGATGTAATGGTAAATAATCAAACAATTCGTGGGTTCGATTCCCACCCGGAACAAATGTTTGTGTGATGAGCACGTTCATTTGTTCGGTGTCTGGGTGTAATTTATTATATGTATGTATTTAGAAATATATATAAGTATGTTTATCAGTTGTCTGGTTACCATATCACAAACTCTACTTAGCTTGGGATCAGACAACCGTGTGTGAGATGTCCCGAAATATTATTATTATTATTAATTTTAGTGAAAAGACCATGTGTCATGACAAAAAAAAAAAAAATTGTCAAATTGTGACATGTTTTGTTTCAGTTGCCGGTTGACAGATAGACGGGAAATAGTTTTCATATAAAAATTTGAAAATTTTACTAGTTCGTAAATATGAACATTCCTTTTCCAGTATTAACGCCACGTTTAGTGGATCCTTTGTGGTTTAATGCAGATAGTCCTTGCGATGAGGAAACCGAATTAACAGCATTGGAACAGGCCAATCAACATTGGGTTCGTAACAACGAATGCTTTTTATTGTTTAGTTTTAGATAACCGTTAATCTATTGTATCTATGCACATTTTCGCAGATCTTGTTTTTAAAATTAAAAACTTCCTCAACTCATCGGATTTTTGTCAGAAATGAGATGGCTGGCATGTCAGTAATATTTTTTTATTAAATTGTTGCAGTTAAACTCTATAGGCCAGCAATACATGAAGCGTGCCCCTTTAGGCAAAGCTGACCCTGAGCCTATGGAGGAGGAGGCTGACACTGATGAGGAAGAAGGTATAATACTCACAAAATTAATAGTTTCATTTATTTATTTTATAGTTAATTCATGCATAAAGTAATTTAGAATCTATTTTATATTATTATTAGCCTAGGCTTTGTACATTATGTATCTTGACAACGAGAGCCACAGCAGTTTTTGTAGTTTGAGCTACATTATTAAATTGGAAAATACAGGTATGCTCTATGTATGGAACAAAATATTTCATGCCTAAGCTGATATACAAGTATTTTTATTAAAGTACCAGCAGTATTGTGTTATTTAGGATGTTATTTTTATGTTTTGAATTGTAAATTTAACTAGTAATCTGTGGAGTTTACAATATGAATTTAATATAATAATATGTTGAATACATACATACATATAATCACGCCTCTTTCCCTTGTAGGGGTAGGCAGAGACCATTTCTTTCCACTTGCTACGATCCTTACACACTTGTTTCGCTTTGTCCACTTTCATTATTCCCTTCATACATGCTGTTCGGTTTATGGTATGCTCTTGATGTGGCCTTTGTTTTCATTCACACTCGCCTTATACACTTTTTCGTCAATCATTCTTTTATTCATTCTCTCGACATAGCCAACCATCTCAGCATACCATTCTTTATTTTTGTCTCAACATCCATCATCTGACATACTTCTTCCCCCTTACCATCCATTCCTCCTCTTACATTCAACGCAGCGAGCTGGCTCTAAGTGACCCACTTTTCGCCCCCGCGAGGAACGAGACGTGAGGGGTGGCGAACCACATCGCTGCCATTTTGGATAATTAAATTATTTTTATAATTATCCATTGCGTTCCTGCGGGATATATGTTGAATAGTACAATGTAATTTTTACTACAATGTGATCTAATGTATTCTAATTATATTTTGTCATAGGTAATGACGAATCCGATGAATCAGAGGAGTCCCATGATGAAGATGAGGAGGAAGATGTTCCGGCCTCTTACTCCCCGACACGAAACAACAATGAACTGGAACCCGACAGTTTAGATGACCTTAATGATGGACCTGACCTTAACACCTCAGATCAAAGTGCACTTTGGCCAATACAGTAAATAAAAATGCATATGATGTAAAAGGAACACAGTAAACTATTCAATTTTTTTAAATGTCATAGTTTTCTCTCTATTATGCTTTCAAGGAGAGACCAGTTAACAGACTTTGGCGAATCTTCAGCCCTGGTACTAAGAAAGGACAAAAGCTATTTTACTGCCGCATAATCACATTCTAGAGCAGCACAAACTACAAACTTATAGTTTTGATACAATTACAGTGAATTAAATTATCTCATGGTCTTTTGACTTAGAACTGTTTGTATATTTTGAAAATATAGGAACTTAAGTAAACTTATGCAATAATATTAATTATGTATTATAGTGCAAAGAGCCATAAGTTAAAATAAGAAGGTATGTAAAATAAGAACTTAAAATATTTGTATATGTTGTATAAATAAAAATGTTTAGAAGAGTACTTCGTAAGTTTTACTGAAATGCTTTTACGGGTAACTACACAACTGATTGTAGTGAAGTTAAAAATGGAGCTACCTTAAACTCAAAGTATAGGAGACAGACTACATTTTCCGCGATAACCAATATCTATGTGATTAAAAGCTACTTTTCTATAAAATAGCTAGTAACCATGCCAGGACATATTATAATCCTGTCATGGTTAGTATGGTTTGTTGAAAACAAAGACAAAAATCATTCATAATAGTATGTTTATTTAAAACTTATAAATAGGTAAAAATTGGTAAGCAGTTAACAAATTAATAAATTATAATAAATACTGATTAAAACACACTGGTGACATCAATTAGAACATCAACAACTCTGGTTAATAAAGGCCTCATGTTTTCTTTGGGCACAGTAGTCCATTTTCCTGCGAGGCATTTCTCAATAAAATGATGGGTAGATTTCGGATCTGTAAACAAACACGATTTTTTTTTAAGACTTCAGCAGTAACTATGTAAGCTGTGATGATAATTTTTACTAAATATTTATTATTCTTGTAATTTTTTTTTTTTATATGTATGTATGACTTTATTGCTAAATAATAATGAATATGAAATTGTTAATAATATAATCCCAGCTATGGCTACTTGAGAGTAGTTTGTTGTTGAGATTTATTTCCAAATTAGCTACAAACTTAATTATTTGAAACAAGACCTATTAATCTGAATTCATATATAAATAATTTATTATTTTAGACTTACTACTTCCGGAATTTTATCATATATTACCTGGTAAACTGGAACAGTTGGCTAAGTTCAGTGTAAAAAATATAGCGCTCCTTTTAACGAGAGGCTCATACTCATCGCAGTAGTAATGGAAGGCCATCGCAAGGTCTGAGGGCACCCCTTCGATCTCTTTGACAAGTAACACTCCGGATCTGTAAACCTCGTCTCGGTACTTAGCGATGAGCTCGCCGTGTTCTCGCATGTCGAGGTTAGAACTTAACACCACTGTATGTTGTGCTGTCGAGATATCGTTACCTGCAATTACAATAGATTATGTTAAAGAATCATGGGGTAAGCAATGTAAAGCACATTAGTGCTTTACATTGCTTAGACCTCTTTTCAGCTTCCCTAACAGATTACTGTAAGGCTGAATCTATTATGTTTAGAAGACGACGCAATATGTCTTTTTCGGTCAGTAGTTGAAGAAATCCACTAAAATAAATATTATGGTCGTTTCCTGGATTTATTAAGGGTGACCAGTATTGGTAAAATGTTTGGTTAACTGCAATATTTTTTTAAGCAAAAGCATAACTTTTTCTTACGTAAATATCTTGCGGCGGTAAACGAAACTTCGTCAATAAACTTATCGAAGCGCACTGGGTTGAAATTAATTGTGTTGGTGTTGTAAACAAACATAAATGATCCCGCGTCCATTCTTGAGAATATTGTAGAGAGACCTAAAACAAAAACACTGAGTTCACTGTATAATATTAACTGTTGCGCCTTATTTACTTGTGTATTTTATACATAATTGACTGTAATGTGATAAGACCCCATGTTGGGCGCCACTTGGATTACTCGTTTAGAATAAGACAGGTTTTTTTCAGTATTGATGTGACACTAGCGAATCAACCCAAATATAAATAAAAAACGTAATTAAATGTTTGATAACTTACCAGTTTTAAGTTGGAGTATAGAATTATCATCTATATTGTATTTTTCTCTTAGATTGTTCATGTTGTTTTCAAATATAATACTATCTTGGGTCTCTGTTTGTGTATATTTGTCTTTACTGTTCCCAAATGTAGTAAAATTTGGAAGCTTAGTGGAAAAGGCGGCTACTATAACTATGACTAATGTAAGTAATATAACAAAGTTTCGAGATGTGTTCTGAGGTTGTGATTGATTGTCGTCTCCAGATACTATCGATACATCGCGTCTTTTGGAAAGCCGTTGACGACGTTCAAAGCTCTGATTATTACTTCTATTCATCACGATATTAGGGATATCATCTTCAAGTCTTCGTTGTGTTCTAGAGTTTGACAACTGGCTTCGATCTTCGAGATAAGAATTATCACTGTAACACGAATATGAAGGAAGCGATGCAGGTAAAGATTTTGAAAGCACATTGCTGCAATAAAGACATAGGACTTCACACACACACACTTAGTCACACAAAAACAATACAAATTGTATGCATTTATCAGTTGACACCCTGACAATAGCATAATACAAGCAGCAGCAACAATGTATAGATGTATATCTATGATCAAATGTATGTAGGTGGGCATCACAGGATGTTAGTTACAATTAACAGAGTATAAGTATTGATAAACTGATAACAAGATGGATTAATTAAGTATTAGTTAGGTCATATCTATGTATATCTGTTATTTCCTCCATGTTGGGTTACATACCAGACCTCATGTAGATTGTTTTTCCAAGTACAGTTTGTCAACAGTTTACATGAATGATTATAAACCACCACAATAACAGTGAACCACCACACAAATAATAGTACCTAATAATATGTTAGTATGGCAAATGTATAAGACAGTAAGAACTAGCTACTTCAAAGTCTTCTTAAAAATTCTAAATAGGCAGGCACAAAAAGAAACAACTATTGCAAAGCTGTAATGGATTTGCATTTTCTTAACTTTATGTTCTTAGAACATTAAAAAAGTTAAGAAGTGGTAAATTTATCAAAAGCAAAAATAAAAACCACAGTCATTATCTAGAAACAAGATATTTAAAAAAAAAAAACCATCCATTAAACACATAGTATTGAAGACTGAGAACTGATTTCTTTTTTTTTTTTCTATCCCACTGCAGGGCAAAGGCCTCTCTACCCTCCTTCCATCTGTCTCTATTTGGACATGTATGATTGCAAAGTGTAAGCCAGACCCATCATACCTAACATACACATTAGACATATAATGTGTGATGAACCTTAACAGACTCTTAGCATCATCAATTCATTAATCAATCAATTATTATTGTTAGAAATGTAAAGTGACATGTTATATTGAAATGACAAGCAAAACTATAATCAAATGAAATTATACAAGTTTCATAATGTCTAAGCAAGTATGTTAAGTGCAAGTATACAAGTATGTTCTATGTAAAAGAAATGTTGCATAAATTTGCAAAGGTACACTTTAAATGTATGTGTTAATTACTGACACTACTTGAGCTCAACATACTGTAGCTGATAAGTTCAACATGCATTAATTATGACTCACGTGTTATCATCACTGTGTTCTTCATCTTGCGAATTTGAATAAGTACGGGACAATTGCTTTTTATTTCTTATTGGTAGCGGACTTGTTTCACGAGACATTTTACTGAAAATATTATGAAGCTTTGTAGTGTACATAACATTAACTGCGTGATTATAATACTAATTATCCTTGTTTGCAAAAAAAAACATTTTACTATCAGAGGCTATTTCATGTATTGTGGTAGGTGTTATTTGCCAAAAACAGTAAAATAACTACAAGTATATTTACCTCATGACATTGTCCACTACGTCAACACCACTCGGTTGTTCGTGGTCTGATGATGAGCTGTCGTCATCGTGACCTGGTGCCCTGTACCTGACCATACTTATGTTTGTAGTCTGGTAAGGTTCGCCACAATTGTGAATCGGTTTCCTAGCTGATGGCGTGATGTTTCCCCCCCGATTCTGGAATAAATGATGGTGCTATTTATTTAAGAGATGTTAAGAATGGACTGTGATAAAATAAAAGGTTAAATGCTAAGGATTTTAACCAGTCATTTGAGTAAATTAATATATATTAATAAGAAAATTACTCACCCCCTCTGAATGATCACTACTCATTTATTATTTTTTGTCACCTAGGCGTTCAGATCACATACAAAGAATAAAATTATAGCTTTGAATTATATTTTAACTTCTTTACGTAGAAAACACATATTTTGGTAATTATCTATTAACTAATAAGAAAATATTATAAATAAAAGAGTAGGAGTAATTAATCAAACTTTAGTCATAACCTTCCACAAAAGAAAATTCACAACAATTGAAATTGTTGATTGACATTGACAGCATTGACGCAAGTTACGAACAGAGAATACATTTTTGTTGGTCTATGGTATATTCTCAACTTTACACACTGTAAAATAGAACCAAGAAAGATTTTATACAAAATGTCCGACTGAGATTTGGTGAACCTCGACAATATTTTTCATAATATAAAAAAGTACTCTGTGACAATATCATCCATTCGCTAACATGCTGCAGGTGGATAGGCAGATATTTACAACCACAACAAAATAATACGAAGGATAAACATTTTTAAATGTTTACAAGTAGGCAAGTAGGTAGTAAGTAGGCAGTGCGAAAAATGCAATGCTGTAAGTAGGCAGTGCGAAAAATGCAATGCAGTAGTTTCTTTATCCTTGGTGGAATACAAAGAATCAATTAGTTAATGCCGCTTTCTTTTTATTTGTAAATTATTAAAATATTTTATTGTAATTACTCTCATTCGTAAAACTCTCATTATGTAGGTATGGTAGGTATGAGTTTGAAATAAAACAGTATAGACCTGAATTTTTTTATTGAAAACTCACGAACAATTTTCTTTACTTTTAAATTATATGACAAATAGATCAATAAAGTGCCAAGATACACAAGCATGCTGTAAAAATATGTTTAGGAATAGCAATGAGTCGTATTCCAGAACTCATCATTTTATGCATTACTTCATGTTCCGATCGAGTCGCTGGAGGCGATGGGTACACTACTAGGGCATTTTGGTCTTGTTGTTCATCATTCTTCTTAATTTTTTCATCCAGCCAAGCTTTAAAAGTATATGCTGGTAATACATCTATCATCCTTTTATTTACAGCATAAGTGGCGGACATTTCTTTAGAGCATTCGTCTTGACCTCTGATGACCACACCAATTAGCTCATTATTGAATACTGCAGGACCACCAGTATCTTTAAAACAGGTGGTAACCTTCGTCTCAACGCAGTCAAAATATATTCTCAAAACTTCTGTAACTTCTTCAGGCGAGCGGTTTTCCATGCCAACATACTGAAGTTCTTTAGTTTGCCCGACGTCAGAATTTAATCCGAATCCAATACCTACCACATCAATTATATTACGAGGATTTGTGAAATTGCTGAGAGTTATTCTGGAAGCAACGCTAGAGTTGTGTTTCTCCGTGTAAACTATACCAACATCTTTTGAAGACTCGCTTCCGGTAAAAGTAGGGAATCTTTCGGTTTTTATTACATGTAGTGAAACGGTGGTATCATCCTTCTTATCAGTGGTCGTATTTAACAGTACGTAACTTAAAGGCTGTTGTGTACACTGAGCTGTTGTTAACATCAATCCATTAGCTACTACAGCACCAGAACACAAATATTCATTTTGTTGAGACATTATAGCAACCATGAATGGAAACTGCCTATGCTGGGCTGCGCGTATTTCATGCATCTGGCTGTTCTGCCTTCGTGTACATGTAATATTGTTGGGTTCACTTTCAACAGGGATGTCCAGGGATTCATCTTTAGACTCATCGTTTGTTTCGCCATTTTCGTCTCTGTTCTCATCCACACTTTTCTTCACATTTTCACCAGCACAAGTAGTTATAAAACTAAATACAAATATAACACAAACCAAAAAATGGAGAAAAACAAATTCAGTCTTCATCATCAAAATATTCTAATTCATGCAAGAGGAAAATTCTAGTTCTTTTTTCGTTTCTATCATTTCCCATTTACTTCATAAATGCATTGTGTTGTATAAGCTGCCAGGAAATAAAAATTCTTACCTCTGTTTTGTATTAGATCTCTTTGCATCTTATTAGGACATACCTATTACATAAGCCGATGTCCCGTAAACACAACATTTGGAAAATAATTAAGTGATTATCCGATGATAATGTGGATTTTTGGTCTATTTCTTGCATTCATGTCTTGTCCTCCTTCTTAGCGTATCGAATGTCTGGTCAATAATGGATATATTGAGGTCAGTATTGTTATCGATATCAACATCGGTAGCCGAAACCATCGGATATCCGAAATAAAAAAATATCCGTTACCATATCCGGAACACCACGCTGCGTTCCAGAACTGGGATAAGCAACGTTGGCATAAAGGCAGCCAGGCTTAAATGGGATTGGGCGGGTCACGTCAGCCACATGCAAAGTGACCGCTGGGCGAGGGTCTGTACACAGTGGGAGCCAGCAGATGGACGGCGTCGCCGAGGCCGGCCCAGGAAGAGGTGGCGCGATGACTTAGTCGCATAGCTTGAGGGCTGGTTTGAGGTGGCACGGGATAAGGTTGAATGGAAGGACTTGGGGGAGGCCTTTGCCCAGCAGTGGGACAGTATAGGCTAGTTAAAAAAAAACCGTAACCGTATCCGAATAGTTTTGGATAGTTTTGATAAGGCGGAGTCTAACTAAATACTACACTCGAACGAATTAACAGTGCACTCTGCTGGAATGCGACACCTCTCCCGCCACCTAATGACGTCAAAGCGCGAGGTGCACAGCAGTGTTGTAATGGATATCCATATCCGTAACCAAAACTATCGGATAATCCGAAATAATTTTATATCCATAACCGTAACCGAAACCGATATTATATTTTACCAATATGCATATCCATTTTTAGGTAAAGTAAATTATCTTACCACAAAAGCAAATGGCATATGTTTGTTATGCGCTTTATCAATGGCTCTGACTAACTAATCGTAGCTAGCCATTGATACCAGTTCGATGCGTGGATTTTAGTTGACGTGACCGAAAGGCAGGCTTATTATCAGGCTTAGGTAGGTTTATTTTCAACATTTCACAGATTTTTAATCTTCCAACAAGTATTAATTAGTGAATTTAATCAACACATTCTTATTTACTTAGGTCCTAGACCATGACCATGACCTCGTGAACTTTCTTCAAAAGCTATCTTTTCTCGTTCTCAGGGAGTTCGAGTCAGTTTATCCAGGTGAATCCACATGGATTTCATCAGTCATGGGGAAGGCAAAGGCTTTCTCGCTTCCTTTTTACGGGGACCATGCCAACTTGAATTTGTGTGGGAAAAAAACGGTGGTGGCGTAAAATATTAAAATCATTCCATACAACTATTACGGATCTCCGGATCCCAAACTAAACAGACCATGTGCTATGGTAACTAGACATTACATTACTTATATATTTCCAAAAACGTACATAGGTACCTATTAATTACACCCACACACAGTACAAATAATCGTGCTTATCAAACAATAATTTGTGGGTGGGAATCGAACCCCACCACCCTAATTTATATTAGGGTGGTGGGGTTCGATTCCCACTTCGATTCCCAATTGTAGATATTATAGTCGCACTTTAATTTGATATTTAATTAAAACACAGAAGAGGCCTCCATTCCACAATGGTTCTTTTTCCACAGACTCCTGCGACTCAACCCAATGGACGAAGGACTAGTTTTCCAAGATTCTCTAGCTTATAACACAGTTGACAGTTTGTCATTCAGAAAGTTTCCGTCACTGTCAAGTAAGTGTCACTTAACTTCCTTCAGTTCATCACCTGTGTTTCACAAATAAGTGAGTTGGCCAATTACTGTATTTTTTCGGGGTGATATCTTCTTTAATAACTATTTAAAATGTCAAAAAAGAAGGGAAATAAGAAGAACCAAGATTTCGATGACGAGTTCGATGAGAAAAAGACAGCAAACGACACTCATGAGTTAACCTCTAAAAGTAAAGGCAAAGGGAAGAAGAAAGGCAAAGGCAACGCTGGCGACTGGAGCGATAGTGACGAAGGAGAAGTTCAGAAGAAAGTGCAGGCGTCAGATGACGAAGATGTGCCTAAACCTGCAGCCAAGAAATCACAAAAGAAAGGTTAACATATGTTTTGAAAATTTGTATTTTAATTAGTTTTCCCTATATTAGGAATGATGTTGTACATGTTAATTACTGTTTTGCTCCTATATTTCGTATTGAATACAACTTATCCTTACATTCCTTGCAGTAGATGGTTGTACAAACCTTTTTAGATTCAGCCATCTGTAGTCCATACTGTATCATGTACTGTTTAAAAGTTACTGAGTTTATATTACTTAACTCTTAATTTATTTGATTTGATTAAAATGTTGTTATAGAAATTTCACCATCCTGCACTTTTTTCTAATTTCCAGTAACATTCATTTATGCTTTATTAACTAGTCATTATTTTTTACAGCCAAGAATAAAAAGAAGGGGCAGGAATCTGATGATGAACAAGATGATAAAAGTAATGTAGCAACTACTGCTGCTAAATCTTCAGCCAAAACTAGTAAAAAGAAGAAAGGTAAACTTTCTTTTACTTTTTTCTTTTTGTATTGTATGTTTTTTTTTTAAATATGGAGAAATAAAATAGTTAAAAATTGTAGTCACAAGATAAGTAGACAGAAACAGGTTTTAAAATTAAATCAAAATATATTATATTCTTGGGTTCAGAATTACACAATTATGTGACTCAGGTATCGCTCAAAATTTAATTAAGTATGAAAACAGCAAGATTTAATTCATTTATTATACATAAATTGGCATCACTGTGTATGCTTTTTATTGTTATTATTAATATTTGGCAGTGATTCAATATTAGTTTGATTTTATGTAATTTCATGTCATGTGTTTTGTTTTCTAGGCAAAGGTAAGAAAGATGAGGACTGGTCTTCTGAAGGAAGTGACGCTGAACTCAAAGAGGTTTCAGAAGAAGAAATCGTGAAACCAGTGAGTAAAAAGAAAAGTGAGTATCAAAGTTGTACAATGTGTATAGAAACTAGATAGCTTTAGATCTAAGCTTGAAATCTTAAATACAGATAGTTTAAATCAGGAGTTACAAAACTCTTTGGCCACCCTTTTACTGGTAGATAGCCAGGACAAGAGACTTTAAAGGCTTCATATAATCTAAATAAAAATCAACCTGAAAAAGTTAAAATTAAGGTTCTGTGATAAACAGGAAAACACTATGAAACTAAAACATGCTAATGAAGTTGCAGAGGACATTTTATAACCAGACTTACTGTTTTACAAACAAACATACTTATTGTATTAAAACTCCATGTAAAAAAAAAATATTTACAAAAATATTTATTATTAATTTTCAGCTAAAAATAAAAAGAAAAATATAGAAGCTGAATCATCAGAGGATGAGGATCACGATGACTCCAAATCAGTAGTTAGTAATGTTTCAAGTAATCCCGTTAAACCTGCTGCCAAGTCAAAATCTAAGAAAGGTAAGTAAAATTAGTATGTAGTAGTATTAGTGACAAGTTAAAAATACGTTTTTTCATCTACTTTTATTCAAGATATCAAATTCACGTCTGACAGATTTTGTATTGAAGAACTGTCAAAAATGTTTTTTTTTTTTTTATATTGCATAAAATTATCTGGCTTTGAAAAAATTTGCCCTTAGTTAATTACCCATTGTAAAGTTCTTTTTATTTAAGACTAAGTTTCAGAAAAAGTAAATAACCAATTTGTTTTAAATCTTGTTTAATTGATTACCCTTATTTTTTATTTATTATTACAGGCAAAGGAAAGAAGGAAGACTGGCCTGATGAAGAGAGTGATAAGGAATTAAAAATGCCATCTGAAGACGAGGAGGAAATACCTATTGCCATAGTTAAAAGTAAAGGTAATAAACTATAAATACTTATTAAATATAGTTAGAATTTTTTAATTACTAGATAAATAGGTAAAAATAACAAAAAATAAAATATTAAGATCCAGTCCAGTTGTCATAATTTATTTGACTGCCTTAAAATATACCACAAAGTGGAACAAAACACTGCTATTTTCTTAAGACTTAAAATTAAATATACAAACTTAATAACTCAGTAATATTTACATTTACATGTAAAAAAGAATCAAAAGTATTCAAAGTTAAAAGTTATGAACTATTGACATATTCATAGGTAAACATAAAAAGAAGAACAACATGGATGATATAGAAGCTGAATTAAAGAAGTTCGAGATTAAAGAGACTGAACCGGAAGCAGAGGAGGCGCCAGTTAAGAGCAAGGCAAGTTATTAAAACATATTAGATATAAAAATATTTGTAACTATCCATCCATTAATCACGACATGTTTTTTTTGGCATTCTTCAACACCAATTCAGCCTGTCAAATTAGCGTCTTGAAGATCCCTCCAAGTAGCTAATTTGGAGGATCTCAAGGACTTCAAGGATCAATTTAAACATAGAAGTTTTATTTATAATCATATTCCAATTACACATTGATAAAATAAATTAACCATTTGAGAACTAGAAAAAATCAGGTTTTTTTTTTTGCTTTTTTTGCTTTTCGGTTGAGTATCGCGCGCTTGCCGAAAAAATAAGTACACGTGATATAATACTTTATGGGCCCCTCCCCCCTTTCGATCCTCACATGATTAATGGACAGCCCCCTAGAATAAAATGCCCTTTCCATCATCCCATTCTACTGTACATTATTATAACTTTTTTTTGCATTAAAATCACAAGAGCATTGATAGGACAAAAAGTGAAATAATTTTAAAGTTAAATGGTTTTTTTTTATAACAACTAAATAATTTTCTCCTAAATAAAATAAAAAAAAAACCATATTGATAAAATATAAAAACTAATTTTATAAATTCCTATATGCAAGACCTAAATAACATTAAAATATACTTTTTTTAATAATCTAGGACAAAAAGAAGAAGAGTAAAGCGGAAGAAATTGTTGAACCAGTAGACGAAGCCATTGAAGAAGAGGATAAAGTAGCTGACCTCTCGGAAAGAGAAACGTCTGAGCCACCGGAGAAGAAGATGAGTCATAAGGAGAAGAAGAAGCTGAAGAAAATGCAGGAGTATGAGAAGCAAGTGGAGTTGCTGACGAAGAAGGGTGGACAGGGACACAGCGACCTTGATGCTAACTTTACTGTCAGTCAGGCACAGAAAACTGCTGGTATGTTAGATTTTTGGTTATTATTTGTCTTACTAGTTATGTAAAAAATTTGTAAAATAGAGAGTAAATGGCTAAATTAAAGTCTAAATGGACTGCCTCAACAAAAGGTTTTAGATATACTATAGGGAATCAGTCTTTGAGTACTTCTAAAGTATATTCCAGTTATTAAACTGAAACTAGAAGCCCACGCAGAAGTAGATAAACAGACTCCACAGAAGCAGATTACATTTAAAATTGTTTTTTTTTGTATCGCTATTTCAGGGCAATTGCCACTCAACCCTCCTTTCATCTCACTCTGCTTAGGAATGTGATGTGATAAACCATACCTTATCAAAGGAGTCTGAGTTTTACATACTGTTGTTAAATAACATTTTTATTTTTAACAGGTCAGATGGCAGCCCTAGAGAACGCAGTAGACATAAAAGTGGAGAACTTCTCCATCAGTGCGAAGGGAAAGGATTTGTTCGTGAACGCTAACCTCCTGATCGCTCACGGCCGGCGGTACGGTCTCGTGGGCCCCAACGGCCACGGGAAGACTACGCTGCTGCGGCATCTGGCCCAGCGCGCCTTCCCGCTCCCGCCCCATATAGATATACTGTTGTGCGAGCAAGAGGTCACTGCCAGCGATATGAGTGCCGTCGATACGCTACTCGAAGCTGATGTTAAGAGGACTGGTAAGATTTTGTGTTTTTACATTAAGTTGGGTTAGAATTTTGTCATTTTTATAACAAATGTTTTTCCTTAAATATCGAGACAGCAATGTATGTCAATTGGATTAAATTCCTTAAAATAATGTTAGGCTTTAATTGGGACATATTGTGACATATTTGAACCAGTCGAAGAAATTTTATTAAAAATTCTAATATTGTTATAATCTTTCTATTTGTTTCTAGAACTGCTAAATGAATGCAAGGAGTTAGAAGCCATTATAGAGAAGGGTAATCTCAGTAAACAAGAAAGATTGAATGAGGTGAGTTACAATTATTATTTTTAACTTATTAGTATTAGTTCAGTCAATGTATCACCCATAAGGAGTTGTAGAGTGCGTGAGCAAGGCCTTAAGCAATGACTTCAGAAAATTGTTCAGGGTGCTTAGACAGTTTACATACTAAAAGTCCTGACGTCTAGGGGGTGAGGCGGAGTCGGGGGAGGGGGTTAAAGTTCCCATTTTTCAGGTTTTCGCTAATATCTTTTAAACGGTGCGTCATGGACATAAAAGTCTTCTACGCAATGAAAGCTTATAAAATTATGTCCAACTTTTATCTAATACACTTTTTCACATTCCTACCTATTTTCGAACTACACATTCCGGAAAAGTGAAAATGGAAAAAAACTACTTCGATTGAATACTAACTTTTGTATACTACTTCCTTCTCGTTATTTGGGGATCTAGACACGCGGTAGCGAGTCAAGCCAAGTTCAAGTAAAGGAACTGGCTAGCCAGCGCCAAGTGTATCATTACAGGAACCACTTGGTGCCACTTTTGACCCTTCTATAACTCAAAACCTCGTAAACACATAAAACTAAGTGTGCTTAATTATATCCATAAGGACATCTAGTAGCCCAAATTTCATGAAGCTAGCTCAAACGATTATTAAGATATGTGTGTGACTCGCTACCGCGTGTCTAGATCCCCAAATAACGTGAAGGAAGAAGTATACAAAAAGTAGTGTTGACTGGACTATATGTTTTGCAAGTGAATGGCTTAACAAAATTTAGAGTAATTTATTAAGGAAACACATAAATTGCTTTCTCTGATCACTGCGCAACACATGTATAAAACAGCTATGGTTTTGCTGCTTTGTATCTGTAGTGTGTTTGCGTTCGTGTCTCTGTTCATGGTTATAGCCAATAAAGACCTAGTAATATATTGGCACTTAAAGTTAATATTATGTATGTGTGGTGTAGGTGTACGCGGAGCTGAAGGCGATCGGCGCGGACTCGGCGGAGCCGCGCGCGCGGCGCATCCTGGCGGGTCTGGGCTTCAGCCGCGAGATGCAGGACCGCGCCACCAAGAACTTCTCCGGAGGCTGGCGGATGAGAGTCTCGCTCGCTAGGTATGGTGCTATGTGTTATGATTAAGATGCTATATGTACATGAAATGTATGTTCATGTCCCGTGTGGTGCCGGATATAAAGAATAGCACCACCCCATCTCTTCCCATGGGTGTTGTAAAAGGCGACTAAGGGATTCACTAGAGAATGGGCAAGAGCATTCTCTGAGTACTTTAACAACCATACTGCGATCAGCCAACCCACCTGCCAAGCGTGGCGATTAGAGCAAACCCCCCCTTCTTGGGGGCGGCCTATGTCCAGCAGTGGACGTTTTTCAGCTGAATGATGATATTCATGTAAAAAAAATACTGGCGTGTTGGACTTCTAGACCATGTTATCGCTTATATGTCAACGCTAAGGAATATGTATGTAAGCGCTATTTATTAAAACAACAGATTTGAAGAGTCTCTTCGTTGGCTAACTAATATGATGCCGTGAAACGCGTTTTCGATATATGTAGGTAGCGTTATGAATAGCACACAACTTATGAATTGTTTTTGTTTCAGAGCTCTATATATTGAACCGACATTGTTAATGCTTGACGAGCCTACCAATCACTTGGACTTGAACGCCGTCATCTGGTTGGACAAGTGAGTATATCTGCTTTTTAAGTAAAGAACTAAGTATGAGCTGTATCTTCGAAGATAAAGATTAACTTGGTTTTGTTAACCGACATTAAAAAAGGAGGAGGTTCTTAATTCGGATGTTTGTACGTTTTTAACCGACTGGAATCTGTCTGATCGACTCCATGAACTTCATCTATATTTCATTTTTTTACACAATTGCAACCAATTGAGATCGTATATATCTACAACAGCATTAAATGATTCTCTTAATTCCAGCTACCTCCAAGGCTGGAAGAAGACCCTACTCGTAGTGTCCCACGACCAGTCGTTCTTGGACAACGTGTGCAACGAGATCATCCACCTGGACCAGCAGAAGCTGTACTACTACAAGGGCAACTACTCCATGTTCAAGAAGATGTACGCGCAGAAGCGGAAGGAGATGATCAAGGAGTATGAGAAGCAAGAGAAGAGGTTGAAGGACCTGAAGGCGCATGGACAGTCCAAGAAGGCTGCCGTAAGTGGTATTTTTATCTATGTGACTCCCGCCTTTAGCATTTAATACATGTTGTGTGAGGTTTTTCAAACATTTAAGTTTCATGCAAAATCAAAAAATTGAGTCAAACCCATTTTAAAACTATTAAACTATCGCGCTGCATATTTATAGTAATATAATTCATACAAATAAGGTTGTATATGCATAAATTACGTTTTATTGCTCGACGTTTCGACCGGGTTACACCGGCCGTGGTCGCAAGCAGACTCAGTCTGCCTCAATTATATTACTATAAAACAACTTTTTACACCAAATAATGTATAAGAGCTCTGTGTGGAATTAAGGAAAGTTACTGTTTATTGACTGAATTATCTTATTGGTTTTAAAAATGAAAATATTTCTAGCATTCTTTAAGTTATTAAAATGCCGACAACCAGCCTTATCAAAGTTTACTGTTATTTTCATTCAAAGAGTTAAGAAGTTCAGAAAGGCATCCACTATGGAAAATACTGTTACCTATTTAGCTTAATTTAGTGAGACCGGAAACCATTTATTACAATTAAAAAACATATAAACGATTCCTTTTATCCTATAAACAGGAGAAGAAGCAGAAGGAGTCCCTGACCCGCAAGCAGGAGAAGAACCGCAGCAAGGCGCAGCGCGAGGACGAGGACAGCGCGGCGCCGGCGGCGCTGCTGCAGCGGCCCAAGGAGTACGTCGTCAAGTTCTCCTTCCCAGACCCGCCGCCGCTGCAGCCGCCCATACTGGGCTTGCACAGTATGTATACAGCCCTTTTACATTTAGTACAAACTCGTTAATCACTTTTAGAATAAAAATAATCACTTTTACACAATGGTCTAAGTACTGACTACTCTGAGGAATGTCGAAACAAACTCAGGTGGCATAGTTCTCTTTTAAAGTACCGACAATTCAATATGATGGTTAAACAAATGAAGAGTATTTTACTGGACTAGTCTTTTAAAGAAAAAATAAATAAATTGTTTCTTAAAAAGCTAAAAAATAAGGAGATAAAGCGAATTCAAATGCTGCATGCAATTAAATTCGCTTTTCGGAATTTCTGTTAAATTATTTATTTGTTTCGAACTTTTTGCAACAGTTGGGTTGAAGTTATTTTATATTTTTTCGAAGGTTACATAAATATTGAAACAAAACATGTCACGTTTTACTCATCTCACACAATATAATTGACTTACTTGACTTCATTTTAATGTAATAAGCTTATACGATTTATTTTAATTCTCCTATAGATGTGAACTTCAACTTCCCTGGTCAGAAGCCTCTATTCAAGGAGGTGGACTTCGGTATAGACCTGAACTCCCGTATCGCCATCGTTGGCCCCAACGGAGTGGGCAAGTCCACCTTCCTCAAGCTGCTTGTTGGTGAACTGAGCCCCATCGACGGTGATCTCATCAGGAATCATAGACTGGTTCGTATTTATTTTCCTCACTTTACTATTGCATACTTTTTAGATTATCAATTTATATATTTTTTTAACATTATGTAAGACATGCAAAATACAATTCTGCTGTAACATTCCTGCATAATAAAAAAAAAAATGACACGACAAATAACGGGAACCTTGCAATACAAAATGTTTCGATGAAGGTTACGCTCATACTCATTAACTCTCTTAGAGTCAGTCTTTGACGATATGCCTTACCCACGGAGCAAATACAAAGAGGAGACGGCCTAAGCTACCAGGCACAAGACTACAACCAGGCACCGACGTCATCATGTGGGCGTGGCCTAACTCGTTGACATGTTGACAATCATCGGGTGTATAGTTGTTTAAAAATTCGAATTTTATTGCAAAGCTGAGCTAAAACATGAGGTGTTGTGTTTTAAATTGTAACAACTACACGTATAGACGTTCAGATGCTAAGGAGAGCATCTCATTACACCTTTAAGTAATTTTATACGTAATTTTCTTGAAGATATTCTAGAAAAGTCTCATAGTTTGGTGATTCCAAACATAATTCTATCGAACACTAGATGGCGACACTCGAAATCATAGAAACTAAACACATTTAGGTATGTAGAGATCACTTGTACCATTTTTTAATAATCATATGTTTTAAAATTTGATAGATATTTATTTTTAAAGGTTTGTAAGTATGGTCAAAATGTTATTATTGTAGTTTTTAATTTTTTTTTTAATAGGCCGCCATCTATGGGCAAAAAACATAAACAACGGAATACAGGGCCGTAATTAGAATACAATTATTTTACTGAAGCTACCGCGGATATCTCTTACATGGAAAGTACTTGGATAAATTGATGACACTGGAAATAAAAATACCATATCCTATAAGCTAAATAATTTATTTTACGTAATAGTATGGTAGTTGTTTATTTAATTTAAAGTATTTATACTCAACTACTTTATTAAGTTCAATATTAGATACTGATACTCATATGTTCTAGATTTCCTTCTGATAAAAAGTAAGACAGCAATGGATTGTACGTAGCTACGTGTAAATGACCAATTCAAGCATTATGGTCTGCAAATAAGAAGTATTTGTTTATTCCAACATTGATGATAAAGGGTTGTTTTTTTGTAATAATTTGTTTTTTATAAATTCTGCCGCTGAAATCAGTACTTATTACCTACCGACATTAATGGTTATGGAAGGATTGTCACGTAAACGAAACGTGTGTGTGTGTGTGTTTTTTTTTCCTAAAGGAACTCTGTTTGCTATCTTCATAAGAATTTTTAGCCAAATCAAGTCATTTCATTATTATAGAAAATCTAATAATCTTCACTCATCAAAAAACATTTTATACTAGCATGTTTAATTAAACTATTTAAAAAAGAATACCCATTAGGATAGATCAAAAATGTAATTAAAAATATTGCTCTCTGATACGAAAATTCTGAGTACGACCCTAACATCTTGCACTTTGCGACGTCTATTGGCAGATAGTTGCGTAATTTCAAAATTAAATCGAGATAACGAGCTAATACTTTTGCTATTGACCCATAGACGGAAAAATTAAAAGTGGGCGGGTTCTTCCTCCCCCTCACCCCGCAAATTGTCACGCGTTGTTTCATAGGAAAATCTTATTACGACATCTCCTCTTTGTATTTGCTCCGTGGCCTTACCTATACAGATCTTTTCCTTCCTAACTAATAAAATGTGTCACCAACAGCGGATAGGTCGCTTCGATCAGCATTCCGGCGAGCACTTAACAGCTGAAGAGTCGCCGGCAGAGTACCTGCAGCGTCTGTTCGGGCTGCAGTACGAGAAGGCCCGCAAGGCGCTCGGCACGTTTGGGCTCGCCAGCCACGCGCACACCATCAAGATGAAGGACCTCAGTGGAGGGCAGAAGGCCAGGGTCGCACTCGCTGAACTCACTCTCATGGCCCCCGATGTCGTTATTCTGGTAAGTTTAGGATTCACCAATGTTTGAAAGGAGTAGAGGAGCGGAGACCAGAGCAGACCAGAGAAATTGAAGTGGTACGATTCGAGATGTACACCTATTAATGACAAAAATAAAAATCTGAAACTAGAGACATAGATGGACTATGTCGACATTATTTCAACTTTAAAAGGCAGCAGTTATTATTTCTAACCACTTCCTTTTCTGTAATATTTTTAACACCACCAAATTTCCTAGTTCACATTATTGAGTAGATTGAATATTCACCTCATATAGAAAACGCATCATTTATTTTTAACTCATTCAAGTAATTTTATTTACCCGTATAGGACGAGCCTACGAACAACTTGGACATCGAGAGTATAGACGCGCTGGCTGAGGCCATCAACGACTACAAGGGCGGCGTGGTCATCGTGTCCCACGACGAGCGACTCATCCGAGAGACGGACTGCGCGCTCTACGTTATTGAGGATCAGACTATTAATGAGGTACGCTTTATACTTATTTATGAATACAATAGTTAACTACAGAGTAGGATTAGTACAGCAAAAAACCTATATGTAGTAGAAGATTAGGTCAGGAGGGACAAAAATAAGTGAGATGTCTTCATATAAAATGTTGGCATAATATTCTAATGTGTTACTACTACGATTGAACGGCAAGCTATTTGGTATATGGCCATGCCAACTACCATGGGCGATGTGCTGCAAGTGCGATCACCGCATTAAACAAATATTTGCGTTTTATCATTTTTTTTTCCAAAATGAGTCGTAATTTGTGTATGCGATTTGGATATCTGTGAAATCTTCACGACAAACGGATTCTCACATTAAACAAAAAAAAAAGGGCGGGTAAATTTTATAAATTTCCTAGACGAATCTAAGTTAGATTTGCAGTTATCCAGTAAATGAGTGTTTTCAGCTCATAAATATTTCCTATGAATAGGGTAAATAACAAAATATTATCTGTCCAGGTTGACGGCGACTTCGACGACTACCGTAAGGAGCTGCTGGAGAGCCTCGGCGAGACCATCAACTCTCCCTCAATCATCGCCAACGCCGCAGTCCAACAGTAAACACAATAAACTTGTACTATCTGTTAAAATTATTTATATTATTACAGTTTTCTTTTCAATTGCAAGTGTCGCCATTTTCTGGCGAAAAATAAAATGTTCTAGAATACCAAATTTAAGTTCCTTCTTTTGTTTTGTTTGATGTAAACAGTTTGTTGGTGTATTGTTTTGAAGGTTGCCACGTCTAAGTTTTTCAAAGGCTGTTTTGGAATACGATTTTTTCTTTTTTGTAAATATGTAATGTTTTTATGTATTCAATAAAATAAATATAACCAAATTAACTAATTTAATGTCAATTGTTTTAAATAAAATGTGCAAAATGTAAAATATTATTTCATGTAATATAATGCTTAAATAATTTTAACAAATAGTACGTTTTCAGTTTTCTTTTTGTATTATAACTCAGATCAGTAAAGGTTTTTTTTGGCTTACCTAAATATTTGTTGTCACAAGCATATTGAAAAGTGTTTCAGAGATTATTTTTTCTTAAATTCACAAAGTGCCTAATATATGTGCACTTATTGATATCAATTGTAACTCATACAATATTTACTATAAGTAATAATATGGAGTTTTAAACAGAAAAACTAGTATTATTCACCTACATCATATTTCTGTGCTTTCATTCAATAAAAATAAATGATGAAAAAATACTTTTTCATGCTACACCAGCCATGTTGTGATAAAAGTCTTCCAATGAATTAGATTTTTTTTGCTCATTGTAAACTTTATCACATTATGTTAAAATATGGTATATCACTTTTATATCCTACTAAAATAGAAAATTGGAACTCATAATTTTTTAGTTGAAATATACCTAGCACTATTTAATACATAGAACAAATTGAATAGCACGTATAAACAGTGTAAATGCTTTTAAAATGCGAAATACTATTTCTGTCGAATAATGTGTCGGCTAATATTGTCCGCACGCAATTGAATTGTATTGTAATATAAAAGATATTTATACCTACATTATTAAATTTTGTTACAAAATTTTAAAACTGTTATTATTTTAGTATTTAAATAAAATTCCCCATTTATTCCCCCACGTAATATAAACACATAAGTTTAATTTGTGTAATAATGAAGATATCATTACTATTTGACGACTTCCGTGGTCGGCTGAAGCACGCACCGGTTTTCAAGGTGTCGCTAGGTCTGAGGTCCCGGGCTCGATCCCCAGACGGGTTAATTTAGAAACCAACTTTTTTACATTGCCTCGGGTCTGGGTGTTTGCGGTACCTTTGTTGTTATTGAATTCCATAACACAATTGCTTTAGCTACTTTCTTCGGATTCAGAGTAATTTATGTGATTAGGTCGGCATTTATTTATTTAACAATATAACTAAACGAATGGAACTTTTGTCTCATTTAATAGTGGCCAGTTGAATTTTGTCCTATCAAGTTATACCCGCCGGCGGCTTTTTTCATTTCAGAACATTCTGCCCTAAATCTTATTTCTGGCGGATAAAATGTACCTACCTAATGTCAGTCTTGTATATTCAGGGTCTTAAATAACTTTATTCCTGCCAGCTGCATTCTATGTTGGATGTAATTAATATCAAGTTTGTTCTAAATATTTGAGTGTAACTACAGAATGATAAATTGTGTACTTGAAGCTTGTAATATCTTATAACTAAACACCTTTAAACAATGGAATGATTGTGCTTAATTCAGAGCTCTAATTGGCAGGAGCTGCGTGGCGCGATCGGCATTTGTAAAGTCAACAACGTTCGTTAAAACGTTTTGCGCGCTTACGTTGCTATTTTATAATGCGGGCGCTAAATATTTAAACTTGGCTATTTGAAACAAAACTGACTTCCAGGTTAACTGTTATAATAAAGTATATAAGTATATTATGTTCGCAAAGCGAATAAGGTCTCCATTCTCAAAATTTCTAAGTATCAGGTCAAGAGATAGGTCACCTATATCTAGTTTCATGAAGAAAAATATGATATCTGTTATATTTTATTGTTTTATTTCATAATTTAGCGGAAAACGAACTTAGTTGTGCATCCTAATATATTTGCTACGTTTAAAGATTAATCCGCGTCGAAAACTTATTCTTCTGAATGAAATTAGGTACCTACCACAGAGTACTTTCTTATATTATGAGTACCTACCTACCTACCCTAATTTTAAATTAAGGCCTACCTTGAATATTTAATTAATGATGAGGGGTTAATCGGCACGTGAAATTTCAGATGTCTAAGAATTTAACTACGCATTTTCACATACATTTTTTATATATGTGAAAATGCCGTGATTATGTATCTGTCGTTATAAAAATACATTTACTTAAGCACCTAACACAAAGCAAGATTCCATATTAATTAATACTTTTATGTAACAATCTCAGTTCATTTCCGAGCACAAGTTTTTCCTCAATTTACCCACAGCCTTTCGCCCCTCCATTACAAACTTCTCAGCTTCATTAGAGGATTTAAAACGCAAATTCCTTTTCGATTGTAACTTTTTTCCACTTCTTGAAAGGGACCTTCTTTTAAAGTTGAAAGAAAATTAGTATCCTCCCCTTTGAGGAGCGAGCGTCTGTTTTAAGAGATTCATTTGGATACGCGACTTAATCTGCTAGAATAATAATGTTTCCGTTGCTGAATACTTGGCCAATTACGTGAAAATATCGTTCACGTTCTTTTATTCAAAAGGAATGTAATAATATCGAGGACTGTAGATTATTTCGCGTTTGTTATACAGTACCTACATCATGAAAAAGTCTATCTAGTCATTTAGGTATCAACCAATGTATGGAGTAGGTATGTATTTAATTATTATAAATAACTTATAAGGCATACGTACCTACAGCACTCAGTAAATAAAGCAAAACAAGTTAAACTCGTAGGTTCAAACTATACATAGGGTGAAACGAATCTATTTATTTAGTTACGGGTTTCCTAAAATAAACAGCGAACGCAGATTTCCTCTCCACGCACGCTAAACACATTACGGCGAATTATCCACTAACAAGCTAACAATGAGAGGCTTATCATCACCGCAAGAGCCTATTACTGTCTCGAGAGCATTCCCGCCCCTTCTTACGACGTCACGAGCCCCTGTTACCTTGTCACACTAACCATGCCACTCGTAAAGCTAACAATACGTAGGGTCCACACTGTCATCGCACTGCGACAGGGTTGTAAAACTTCTCAACAGAATAATTTCATACAATGTGTACACGATAGAAGCGATTATACTCTCCCCCGCGACATGATTTTATTTGTGCAGTTATTGCGTCGCCGAAAAGATATTTAAATTTCATTAGGTTTGTTTTACACTTAATTTGTGAGGGGAGTGTTGTATTGTATCGTTGGGGTGGGGCCCCGTTATTGCTACATTCGAATTGCCCTCTGTGTATTTCGAAGGCGATTTGAATTTAAGTAGATACATGAATCAGATAGTCACCCTATTGCAGTGTTATCTAGCTATTGATCACTTTTAAACTGAAGATTAGTCCGTTAACAACTGGCGTGGAAGTTTCGAATATCATGGATAATGGAAGAGTTAGTAGCAGTTATTGTGTGATGTTTTATAGTGAAGTGTTTTAATTATAAACGTAGTAAAGTGCTGAGCTATCGTTCATATATGTACTACCTACATAGGTACCCGGCTACCCGCTGGTCTAAGTGGGGATATTTCGCAGACGCAGACTCCATTAGTGGTGTTCGCCGGACTGTCACAATCATTTTTCTTTCCCGCCGCCGCTAATTCTCAGCAACGCTTCGCTGGGCATATACTTTAATCAAACCGTTTTGATCCTGAAAGCTTTTGGTACTGAAATAGTATATTCTTTCTAACTGAACTTCTTAACCTGTACTTACTTACTACTGAGGATAGCTAGTCACGATTTACCCACCGTCATGAAAAGTTATCCAAATACTCAGATGAGTACAAATTACTTAGAGTGTACTACGTGAGCGCGACAAATGGATGTGCGATTAACGCTTATGCGACAAAACTGTACTGCGACTCACCGTAGTTCGAATGCACGCTAGTGCGACACACTGAAGATCGACATCTCGCTAGTGCGACAAACGATTGCGCGACAGTAGTTCGACACTACGGTAGTGCGACACTACGGTAGTGCGACACTACGGTAGTGTAGTACGTTGATGCAGTATTACAGTAGTTTGCTGAGATACATTTTGAATTACATATTATTAGTATATTATTTATTAGTATATTAAATAAGTAGATATTAAATAATCAAAGGCCGTCGCTCGCTTCGCTCGCTCCATTGCAAGGTCACAATATCTAACCTAACCTAACCTATTGATCTCTGTCACAAAGTCGAACCCAACCAAGCAATGGATGTCTGGGCCTATGTCGGTTCTATACCTATGTTTATGTTCTATTTCGTCAATCGTTTGTCGCACTAGCGAGATGTCGATCTTCAGTGTGTCGCACTAGCGTGCATTCGAACTACGGTGAGTCGCAGTACAGTTTTGTCGCATAAGCGTTAATCGCACATCCATTTGTCGCGCTCACGTGGTACACTTAATTACTTATTATAAGGTACCTACAGGTTTAAAACAAAAACTAATAGTTACGTTTTCACGCGTAGCAGTGTAGTACGTAGCACTTATGCTGTTTGTCAAATAATAGATAGTATGTGTGTCACTCACTTCGTATAATAGTTAGATATAGATATCGAGGTATTGACTACTAGCTAATAGGCAAAATTAAGGCCAAAAACTTAAAAAAAAAAAATGCCTAGGTACATAGTCGTCTTCCTACTATGTCTATCGTGTACCAAACTAAAAGGGTTTCTATATCTAATACATTTAAGTAGTTATACTTGAATGTATTAAAACCATTTCCATTATCCTTGCTTAATAGCAAGGATAATCTGATTACTATGAGCATAGTACGAATCTTACACCTGCTCTGCTGACTCTAAAGAGCGCAAAGAACACTAGACGGATATGATTATTTAATTCCATAAGTAGTTATATTATGTGTTTTTTACAAATTGAACACTTTAAATGACAGCACAAAGCAAGTAATTATGAGCTCGAGTTACAAAATAATAAATAATTTATTGATTTATGAAATAGTATCAAGATCGGTTGTCGCCGGCCGGTTGAGGGAGGCTGATATCGACTTTTATTACTCTAGAGGGGTTGGTCATTAGCGGGATAAAGCGGCCGCCACCTGATAAAGTGCGTTTTGTTGCTCACTTGCTTATTTCTCTGTTCTATAAAGCTGAATGTGCTTTTTAGGGTTGAGCTTTTTTACCCTTATGTTTGGTCAAATTGAAATGTTATTGGAAGATTCTGGATTGGATATTGTTCCTACAATGTGGAATATAGAACTATTATCTACAGCTTCAATTAAGATGTCAAGCTCTACAATTATTTAAATAGCTCTACAATTCTCTACAAAACATACCAAGCTTTTGATTTCAACTTTACCTTTGTGTTTTTCTGCCATTATGAGACTTATACATCGACGTATGATATGCATAGACTGCTACTATCGCTAGGTTCCCCTTGTGCCAAGCGAGAGCAGTTTTTAGTCTGATCCTAGTACATTTCGTTTTTAATTTAAGTTAATTTTCGCGCAACGAGAAACTTATATACGAAGATATCGATGGTTTTGACATTGTTAGGATAATATTAGTGTTTTAGATAGATTTTTTAAAACGGCAAGCTCCATCTTCATACATAATTCACGACAACACTTGTTCACACTAGTGCTTACGGTTTAAACTCTGATAGGCTCACTCTATAGTTTCAAATGCAACCTCGTTGGACTTATACGATTTAAAGCATATGACATTAAAATAAAAAAAAATACTCCAAATATTTACCTCTTTTATAAATATTACCTATCTTTATACGATTTAAAAGCAATCGGGAAACTAAACAATTCTATTGAGCTTGAAGTTGCACGGCATGGGCAGAGGTGATATCATACCATACGTGAATTTAGTTACAAATGAACAATAGTGGCAGTAGCGATTATTAACACTTTACCCGTTCCTCCCCGCTCGTAGGTTATGATTGATGAGTCTAGTGTTGCCGGCGCTCCCGCCACCTATGACTAATAGTGTCGCGCCCATATGTCGGTGCGAACTGCTCCCGAATACGGAATACCTCATAATTTCATAATACGACGTTATTATGCCGCGGAAGAAGATTGATCTAATTGTGGGAATTATGTTTAGGGATGTTTATATGATTACTTTGTGTGGAAGTAAACAGTTATAACGCATTTGATAGCCATGTACATTTTGTATGCTTAAAGGGTTGAAGGATACTGAATCAAAAATGTTCCTATGGTATGTTCAAAAGAATTACTGACTTTCTTACCTTATTATATTTTATTTGGATCGTGTGGTTTGTGTTTACCCGGAGCCCAATGACTATATTTTTGACATCGGTAGGCAGTTGTTTTCGTACAAGTTGGTTGTATAACGAAGTCAGCCTCCCTTGTGTGCTGCGGGGCGCAAAATCCCGGCTCGGAGCAATAAACGCGATTAGACAAACATTTCCTGACGCGCGCCACTTTTTCCAAAACTTAGCGAATAAATCAGATCGGTGGTGCGTCGCAGTTTTCTCGTCGTCTTGCCAAATTTATGTACCGATCGGCCCTTTCGTATGGAGATGTGGCTCGCTATTTACATATAAATACCTCGATTATTTGAATTATTCAATCGAGAGGGGGCGGCACTGACAAATCACTTCCTAAGAGATGGCACAAGTCGCTGGGCTCGAGATCAGTTTGACGCGTGTAGGATACATCGCCGTAGCCGACCTATAAGTTTTTATGATGCCTACTTAACATTCTTAGATCTAGTTAGTATAGTACGAGTTAACTGTGTTGTTAGAGCAATTGGATTTATGGACTTCTTTGTCGTTCGTACATGTCAATGTTATTCTTGATGTTTTTCTTAGAGCTGATTTGTTTTCGTCACAGCAATTTTTGTGGTTGTTCAGAACTTTACCGAACTGTTTTTAATTTGCAAAATGAACAGTCAGCTAAGCAACGCTTAAGCATAATCTTGACGTCATTACTAAGAGCTCACAATATGTTAAAAAAATGAGCTAATTTGATATACGCCAAGTCCTAAGTCCTGCCTCCCAACCGATAATAAATTATGATGCGGCTGTTGTTATTTATCTGCAAAGGGTGAAATAATAAAAAAAGTTAACTAGTCGGTGGCTGGGTGTAGTTTTCCCGCAGTTTTATGTGCTCTCACGTGCCATTTAGCCGGGGAAATAGAAGTTTTTGTATGGAAATCGGACGCACTAAACCCCCGGGGCTCGGGTGCGCTCCGCCTATTGTTGCTAGTAACAGCCTCATAAAAGTTTATCATTCGCGTGTAAAACAAATTTCGATGTTATTTTTTTGCAAACCGTGTACATGATAAAAGTATTTACTGTTTGTGGAATTGAATGTACTGTGGTCCTACTTGCGGAATCCTTAACAGCCACGAAGGAACTAACAAGCTATGTTGTTTATTGTTTTAACAATGTGTAGGAAGATAAAACAATTAGTATATGAGTTCTTAGATAGTACTGATAGATAATTTTTATCTATGCAACAATTTATTGCAAATATGCTAATGTAGAGTTTGCAAAAGGTCTACTTAATATAAATTAATTTATACCAATTGATTATATACTGTCTGCTTGTACTCTATTATACATATATTTAACACTTCCAATTTATCAAACAACTGCAATCCAACAACAATATCTGTAACACTATACTGCAGTGTTTCAATATCTCAAAAGCACACTCTACCCTTGTAATCGCGACGCCTGATAAGAATCAGCGTATCCTGCTAAAATCCTATGTTATGCTCTTGTTACTGTATTTATATCGCTAATCGCGTTATTGTCTCGTAGAACATTCGTTGGGCGCACTCGGACCCGATTCCGCTATTTTAAGTCAGTGAGTGGCGGGTTAATGAACATTCCAGCGTACTTCGTGTAGTGCTCGTTCGTCAGATGTGGACGCACCCTTAGTGTCTAATTTTCGTATTCAGATAAGCCTACAATGGACAGTCAGTGGCAATACTATATTGACAACTGTGTCAAGTAGGTGTACATTTGTCATTAAAGTAAAATTATCTGAATTCGAAAATTAGGCACAATGACAAGTATACTGGAACGTCCATTACCTGCCACTCACTGACTTTAAAATAGCCGCATCGGGTCCCTGGCCGAGTGCAGGCGAGCAGGCGGGCAGCCGTTACATCAGATAAGGCCATTTGATATGCTAATAGTAGTAGCAAATGTTCGCGTAATGAGCGTGCGACGGTTTAGCGCCTGCGATACACCCTTTGTGGTCGACGAGCCTTTTATAAAGGAATGACTTCTATGTAATTTTCTGCAGTTAACGAAATGCTTGTGAGCACCGTGGCTGTGGAGTATTCCGATGTTACAGTAAGCTTAACACGAATATCATTGTCCAAGGCACTTGTTTTGAACTGAACAGGAAAAAAACTTTGTACACATTCACGATAACAGTATATGTGTATTTTATATAAGGTAATTAATTATATACGTTTGTATAAGAAAAATGTGATAACGATTCCCAAAAAGGAGAGCCACTGAAAATTGTCATCAACTGTGAAATACAACATTAAAAGAGCATATAATCTATACAACTCATTTATGACAAAGGTTTAAATCAACACGGTTTTCACGCATGTACAATACGTTAGTGGAGGACCAAACTGCGGATTTAGATGGTATCGCAGAGAATTTGACGCGCGTAACCGCCGCGCACGCTCTCATCGCTTGATCTCTAATGCGGTGTAATACGCTCTTTGTTAACCTTACTTATTTCAAACATTTACTTTTAGGATTATGGATTATAAGTGCAGATTATAATATGAGCTTCTATAAGCTTTCAGGATTTTTATGAGTAACAGAATTGTTATAACACTGAGGACGTACTTCCCTAGTATTTAATTACGTCGATATTTATAGGAGAGAAACTCACTTATTTTGCGAAAACTAAGGTAAATATTCTGTTTATTTCTTAAAGATAGAGAATAAGAATATCTGGAATCTTGGCCATAAATAAATTATGAACTCTTACTACAAACAAATAGGCATTTGAGATCACTTCCGATCGCTTTGGCTACTGATCGTGATCAAATCTCTCCGGCTACTTTTCCACCCTCTCTGTAAAGTAAATCGCATTTACAACGTTTCAACCTCGCTAACATGTTAAAACAGAACTAATGGACATTCGCTCCAGTCTCAGGCCGCAGGAGACGAATAATACAAGTAAAATGGTCCCATCTCCACGCTTCATTAATTTTATTGCCCCGAAGCGCTCCCGGCTCAAGTCGGAACGCTGAGCGCCGCTAGCGAAAACACGCCATTATTCTATGTTGCCAGTGACTTAAATTAAATAAACACAAACCATTATGCGTATATCGAAATGCACTCACGTTCCTTTTGTCTATGCGACAACTGTCAACATTTTGGCGCGTAATCTTTTTCATGTAGATTTAGTACAGTGATGTGGTTAACAATGAGGCTTTTCACTAATGTAATGGAGATATTAGCGCCAAAACCGTGGCGGAATAATTCAGACATGGTTTTTTGTGTGCGCGCGACACAATAGGATTATTCTCCATTGATCATTGCTTATTATAAGTAGTTGTGGAGGGTGCGTAACATGAAAACTAAATTTGGTTTATCGGCTATTATGTAAAGTAGGTGTTAATGTTGGAAGAAATTTATGATACGATCGTGACTTCTACTGTTTACATTGTACTTCATGGTCATAAGTTTTAGAAAAGCATTTACATAATGTATTTTCTTACTATTTTTGCTACTCGGAACTATACGTATAGCTAAACTATGTAGTGAGAAGCTCAAAACTCTACATGTCAAAACTGCTTTCTTAGAACGGAAAAATTAGTTGAAAACAGTCTATCATCTTCTGTGAATATTGATTGTATGTACTTACTTAGTGGGTACTTATTATATGTAGGAACATGCAGGTGGTTTATAATATCGTTAGCTGAACATTAAGTTAAGTAACCCCCGCTATTAACCATTAACATTACAATTTATATGCACTACTTGGGTTAAATACGAAAGTGTAAGTAATAAATTACAATGTTCTTCCACAAAAACAAACAATTCTTAGCAAACAAAAGATAATGAGGGTTAAGTGGGGGTTATCTGGCCGTAAACTGTTAGGCCTCGATGCGGCAGAGCGCGGAGCCGCCTGGAGGAGGCTCCGCGGAGGCCTCACAATACCCTCAACTACTAATGTTTACTCAACTCGGAGGGCGACAAAGGGCCGGAACTATTGTTTGTTGGAAAAGCTTTATTTCGCTACCCTCGACGCTTGCCGCGACAATAGGTTACCCAACTTAAAAATATATTATCTTGCGCGACGTTATCAAAGTGTGAACGTGGCTTGTAGAAAATTTAATTGTTGCATGTCAAACAAATAGAGTAAGGAAATGGATTGTGTGTTGATTAGCAGTGTTTTAGGCATTATTTATTTTGATAACTATATGGGGCGTCGTTCATTTTCATTGTCTAATTGTTACTGTAAATCCTATTATTATAAAGGATTGAGTAATGTCTCAGGAAAATCTAAAATAATACATTTCCATAATACAAAAAAAATATTTTTTCTGTTCTTTGTCGTATCCCTACTATTTCCACATCCGGACAAAGCGTGGGCGGTGGAGAGTTGAAAATTATCCTTTTCACGAACGACCTTAAGCATAATAGAGAAAGCACTTAAGCCATTTTCTCCGCCTTTGAGTGGCGTAAGCGCGACCGTTTGCTGGGGATACATCTCGTGAGCTAGAAAATCAGCTATTATAGTGGAATATAGCCAGTTTCATGTGTTTACGTACGGGGCCGGTGACGAGGGCGGGCGGCTCCGGCAGCGTTTTAACCTAATGCGGCTATTGGGCAGCGCTAACAGCAATTAGGCAACATGCGAGCAAATGGATTGTGCATTACCGAGGACATGGATTGATTTATTGGCTAATAGAAGAACGTGAACCCGATATTCACTCGCTACCTTTATGCAGGCACCATTTGTACATTAAAATAAAGTAGAATTGCCGGCCAGCTGGTGATACGATACAGTCATTACAGACATGAATATCAGTCAATCGAATCAAGTATTAAACGCGATCAGTGGCGTGACCTGAAGCCGATTGCTTGCCAATAAACTACAAGCCACATTCCTACAATATTAATAGCTTTTCAGAAACGATACTGACTCAAACTTTCAATAACTGCAATGAAAACTCATTTCCCGCAGCGGAAAAACTCTGATGTCACGCGATTGAATAGCTTATTTGTGAATGTATTTGGACTTTCTTTTATACTATCCGAATATGTCCGTAAATTGGATTCACATGATCTTATATTAAATTCATGTCCCTTAGAATCACTGCTCTTTATATCAACGTCATGTTTTTTGATATTCCTTCACGTAAAAGATCACATCTGTTAGTGGCCGGGCATCTAGGTACCGACCTATGAATAATAAATGTGTCGAGCTGGCCGATTGGGGAAATTGAATTTTATAGTTCGTAACACATTCGAGGACAGATGTCACAAAATGGCTGCTCGCCGGCGGCTACGTGCCGCGTAATCGAAATGTCAAATAGAAATCAAAATTAGGTCGATTGTAGTGTTAATAATTAAATAATGACGGGCTAGATGGCGGTCGGCGGCATTTGTACGCATTAACAAGGGAGCATACTTCATTTATAATGCGTAGGGAAGGTGCGAGCTTCATTTTGATTAACAGAGTTACTTCTGTTTGGCTGGACAATTATCGGTCCATTACGCTGAGTACACAATGACCGGCTTTCCATTAAATTATTGAGCACTATTCAAATGTCACTTAGTGTACCGACATGTGAAACATATGGCTTGTTTACTTAGGATATATACCTACTACTTGAGGCTAACAAAGTACATCGCAATTTAAGTAATTTAAGTTGTTTTAGCAGAGTTTGGAAGTGTTTTACATAAGCTTATTTTTTAATAGTTCAAATAAAAGATGCGGACTTAAAGATAGTTTCTGATAGAATAACACACTTCATCAAATCTGCTGCAGTTTGTATATACCTAAGTACACCGATTGTGGATTAATTTGGTAGGATGAAAATTGATAGGGCCTCAAGCAAAGATTTATTTAACGTCTTACTTTATATATCTACTAATTTCGTGGCATGAAATTTCAAAAGAGCACTGTAAATTAAATAATTAAACTCAAACAGTATCGTATAACAATGCGGAATTCAATTTGCTTTACAGCTGATATATTGTCCTTAATTGATTTCCCCTCAATGCGCCCCCTTCGAATTCTGAGTTAGATAAATTCGTGCTATCCGTTTACATCATTAAATTTTATTAGTGGCAACACAATAGCAGGACCATTCGCGCATCTACAGAGAGAGGGACTTTTCCGCCGGCAATGGCGTCCCCGGCCAATTCGTATTTCCTTTTGGCGCGAATTAAGCAGGCTATTAAGTTGGCTTTGAGACGTATGACGAATCATAAAGTCGTCCGGACAATAGCGACCCATTTGAATGAAGATTTGGGCAATTTGTGATAAAATAAGCTTCTTTTTAGTATCAAAGCGGGTGCTCATTTATGTTACTTAGTAACTTCCACGCGTTTTTCTGCATTGCAATCGATTTCCGGAGGAAATGTGATTGTATACCTTTATTCTATCTAAAAGCACATAAAAATGGCTACTGTATGTGGGGGTAATTCAACTTTATGAGGTGTGTATTGATATCACTTCGATAGTAATGATGGTAGACTTTATCAACGAATAGGTCAATTAATCGCTTCACGGAGTTAGTTGAATTACTCTGTAATCTTCAATCTGTCCATCGCAATCATTATTCGATTAATGGAACCCAATCTTAACGCTGTCATGTTTTAGTTGCGTCAGCTAATAGATAGATGGCGTGTGCAGCAGTTATTAGTGTTGCCAGAGTCATAATCTGTCATAAATGTCAAGCAAGCGAGGCGATGCGGCGAAGCTATTATTTCAAATATTATCGTCATTTCAATTCGGGGCCTAAACAAGTGGCTCTCTATCACCCATTGTTACGGAAAGTGTCACGCAATCAAAATTGTTATTCAAAGAATTAAATTTGAGGCACTTTTATGAATACCCAAAAACATGACCGGAATAGTTTTGTAATTGACTTGTTAGGGTACAAAATGTTATAAATTTTGACGAATGGTAGAGCGAAGGTATTTAAGATTGGCATTAATACATTTATGGTTATTTAGCACCCCGGCAAGAATAGAGAATAAATTGCCTATAGATCAAAAACCTTGTGTAGCTAAACAAAGAATAAGAAAAGAGTATATAAAATCGATCTTATTTAGATACTTTAGAGTCCCTTGTTTGTAATTTTAGAGTTGTAGGTTATACACTATTGTGCATAAATTCTAAAAGCTAGACCCATTTACGCCATAAAAGTAAACATTGAGTTATAAATATGTATTTAAATCAATAAAATTAAAGATATCTACCTCAAAATTAATATTAAATTTTCTTTTTATCGTAATTCATGTTAATCCCTTATGATAGGTATGCCATCTAACTTGGTTATTTGTGGGAGGCGGTTGGTAGCCTGATTGCGCCAAGTTTCCACGTCTGGTTGACTGTCGCAAATCGGGTTGCCAATGAAGACCAAATCTCGCAAAGCGCCACACTCCTGCCCAAAATAAGAGTTCATTAGATATACCTAGGTACCAAGTTTCTAGCTGTGCCCCGTGAATTCACTCGCGTATGTAGTTCCCTTTCCTGTTTTCTTTCGTTGCCTTTGCTATATTTTTATAACTATTCTGGTGCTTCGGATGACGACGCCTCCGAAAAATGATATCCCGAAAATCGGTATACCCTTTCTTGCTTTATAAATATAAAATCATCCAAAATATTTGTATACTGTAAACGGGCAAACGGGGTTTCGAAGGTGTAAACGGGGGGCACAGCTTGTATTTAGCTAAAGCATTAGATGTAAGGAATGACTTTTTTTTTCTCTTCAATGTGCATGTTGAGGTATAGATATTGTCAATCTTCAGAGTATATGCTGTATGGATTCTGCCATAACTTAAACCATTATTCTATTAACCAAAATATCAAGTGCCTAAGCAACTTTTAACTTACCTGCAATCGATTGAACTCGACCCATTCTTTGATCATGTTGTTGGACATGTAGAGAACTCTTAAATTCTTGAGTGATCCAACCCCTTTCAGTTTGTCTATAGGATTGTAGCTTATCCACAATTCTTCTAGAGTTTCTGCTACAGTTTCCTGATGAGTATTGGCAATTAATATAATTGTATGACGATGTATAATGCTTATCTTATACTTTTCTAGAGTCGATAAATATCTACGCAAGACGTTATTTAATTCGAGAATTAATATTTCACATTTACTATTAAACTTTTTTTTTGTTTATTATTCGAACTGCCCTTTTATCAATCTACCACTGCCCTTTTATCAATCTACCAGCCTTTATTAGTCCAGTGCTTGACGTGGGGATAGGCTTTACCGAACTAGCGCATAACACTCAATCCTCCGCTTACCATTACCAAACCCTTCTGATTCAATAAGTACACATCTTATATGTAGCTAGAATGAAAAACTTTCAACTAACCACTCCTGCCAAAGATTTTATGTAGTTTCGTCCGACGGATAGTATTTTGAGATTTCTCATTCCAGCGATACCAGCTATTTTGTCGATCATATTTGATGATAGACTTAACTTCCTGAAAATTACAGTAATTTTTTTGAAGAAAAGTACTTTGTAGGGTTCTGTACCCAAAATATGTCGATCAAACTACATTGCTCTTCCTTGTCTGTCCGACCGTACGTCTGTTTGAATCTCATGAACTGAAGTGTGTTGAAATTTTCACAGAGCGTGTTTTTCTGCTGTAGGTACATAGATAGGTACTATTGTGGTGTGACCTACAGAACGATGGTATGAAAACCTCCGTTTGCGAGTCCATATTCCATTTCAGTCCATAGTCATATTGGCCGGGTCAAAATATTCTTATCATTATTTACATGGGTCTTTAAATGTCTCAAACTCTGAACGTCCTCCTTGCTTGACAATAGGTACAGTTTCGATTTTACGCGGACCACCCTTGCCCTATTGCGTGACTTGGTATAGAATTCTATAACTGGTTATTTACGAAGCAAACGTAATGACATCATTTTGTAAATAGAAAGTACTATTGCATTGTATGTAGACTTTAGTACTGAAAATGTAGCTTAAAATAAGTATAATGTGTTTGAATTTCAACCTCCGAAATTGTTTTAGATTTAATTGATGACAAACAAATGTTAAAAGGAGCCGACTTTAATAAAATGTATATGAGAACACCTTTGAGGTCTGTATACCCAATAGAGGTAAATAAGAATTTTTGAAGTCGATGCGCCATTTTTGGTTATAACGTGTAACCAACAAATCCACCTTTTGAAGAAAGTTCAAAACTTACTCGCAGGCTACTAGCGTGGACAGCGCTCCATCCATCTTCTCTATGGGCGGCCACTGGAACTGCAGCTCTATAACCTTGGCATCTGCTGAGTTCTCTCCTTTCTCCTTCTCCCACCGAGCTATCGCCTCTTTACATGTCGTCGGTTTCAACGCCATTGCTTAGAATCTGTATATTTCAATAATATGAGGATCAACATGTTCAACGCTTTTAATTGGACTACTGAAGAGAGCTTCATTCCGCGCTAATGCTAGTGATTGGGATCTACATGTAGATATATAATAATAAAATTATTTGTGTTCACCCAAGGTAAATAGCTCCATTTTTTTGTATAATTATTATTAGATAGTACATAAATTACTCACTCAAACTTATCTCAACTATGACTCAAAGAAGGACTTTTCCGTAGGTATCCGTGCTGCTTTTGTTATAAACTATAGAAAATAGGAAGGTATGAAATTAAATATGTTGTTTGTTTATATTTAAAATAATATTTATCGATCCAATTCACGCTGACGCACCACTGACGTTTTGACAATCGTTGTGCGTGGTTGCGACGGATACTATTTTCGAATTTTAAAAATCCAGCGTTTCTCTGTTACCATTAAACCTCAATTGCAAATTAAATAACACCTGTATATCGATCAACAATCAATAGTTCTCCAACCATTCACGGGCATTATTATATAATAATGCCCGTGAATAATTCCCGAGATTAATAAAGATACCCACTGTTGGTATGTGAAATGATATAATTTCAAAAGAAATATGGTCATAGTGTAACACGCCACTGAAACGGAAAATAAGTAGAGGATGTTTATGTGAACTTTCGGACATTATTTTTAGCCACATGTCGGCTTTGAATTTTCAAAAATATTTTAAATCTGGAAACAGGATGCTGGTATAAAAGTTCACACCATTGATCTACATAATACCTACTTATATCTACATCACAGAAATCATGGTTGTATTTGCGTTAAGCCGGAACCCCACAGCGGCGCACGGAGAGGCTGTGCACGTGTGTTCAGCTTCGCTTTAGTACAAAATGTATGAGAGCGTTTCCACCGCAGCGCACGGACATGCTACGCAGCAAATGACGTCATAAACACACGAACGTAGCTCAACCCACGGCCGTGCGACGCATCCGAGCTGCGTGGGTCGGCCATTTCTCTGCGACCCACGACTATGTACAGTCACGAGCAAAAATATGTACACACATAATATTGTTGAAGCATTATTATAAGAATAAGCTAATATAAATAAGAGGTACAATTAATGTTCCTAGTATATATACATACATTTAAGTTGTGATAAGTATAATTTATGTAAGAACTAAGTAATTAATAATACAAATAAGTAAAACAGATGTTACTACACAATAGCTAAATTATATTGTTACTTGGAAGAGCTATTGTCTATATTATAAAAATAATATATTGACTTTGAGTAAATTTTTTTTTTATTAAAAAAAATCTTTGAACCATTTTATTTTCAAGTGTCATCTGTCAGTATGCATTGATTGCTAGATGGCAGAAGAGATTCGACAAAAAATCTCACTAATTTCGATTAACAATTTCGCATATTATTATGTATACATATTTTTGCTCGTGACTGTACCCCACGCATAGCTATGAGCTGTGTGGGCGACACATCCGTGTCCGTGCGCCGCAGTGGAAACGGAGGCCGACGCCGCCGAACTAATGAGCCCACGCAGCAGAGGTGAGCCACGCATCCGTGCACAGCCTGCGCAGCGGTGGGGTTCCGGCTTTATTCGAGAAGGGTGTCGGAACGCCAGTGGTCACGGGGTCGTCCCGGTTGGACGCCATAATCACGTCGCGCCCTCACGCCTCCGGGCCCTTTAGCCCTCAGTTTTCTATATGCCCAAAACGTGCGTTTGCTGAATTTGAAATAAGAATTCAGGATTCGCCTCTCCATGAAAGTTAAGCAAACAAAAAATGGGGCTCCAGATTGAAGGGGTGCTGTGCAGATTCTTTATTGTACTTTCTGTTGTATGTAGGTTTTATTCGTTTGATTTTATTCACATGCTTAATCTAAGTACCTATTAAATTATTATTAAGTTTTAATCAGAGTGAGTATTTGTGTATTTACTTAATTAAAGATTATATTTTTAGATACTATTGTATTGCATTTCATCAATATACCAACTGTAACCAGTTATTACTATGTGTAGAAAACGTTTAATTTAACGTTAATAGCTACTGGCCTATTAGCTTGAAACATAAGAACTGAAACTCGAACCTGGAACTCTGAAAACGTGCTAAAAATCCATAACCACTACTCTATAAAATTTACAAACCTTAATACCTATTCCCCAAACCACAATCAGTCATAATTATTCATATTTAAACCATTGAAAGAGCAACTACTTCACATCGGTTTTTAAATTACAAATATTTGTTCCACCCCATAGAAGTTATAAAGGAATACAGTGACGCCACGCGTCGCCACGTGATCCAGACTTAATTCGCATCAGACTGAGTTTTTGACACGTGTTCATAAGTAGGTATACTGTTTACAAAATAGTATTCCACTTAAACAAACGAAGGGTGTGTAATCTATTGAAGAAAATAAATAACTTACGTTTTCTATGCATGTAATCGCATTTACTATAATGCATCTACATCTAAAAGGTACCTAAAACAACTACGGGTTGGTAAGTGGGTTTCACTTAGCTGTATGAGGTAGGTATGCAACTATATTACATATGTAAATAATAAATATATTGTCTTGTGCGACCAGTCTTGATCCCAAGACCCTGACGCGCCGCTCAGACAGCGGCACGAGCCCTAGGACTTACGCAGTAGAAAAGAGAGAGATCTTAAATATGCGTTTAATGTTTAGTAAAAAGAAAGGTACGATAACATACAATCCATAATCCAGCTGCCAGCAGACATATGGATATGTCGGTGTATCAAAATTACTGCATATGCCACCTACCGTACTACCTAGAAATTGTTACTACTGATATTAATAAAAGTGAGACATTTCGACTCATGTTACAAATATATTTCTATAGTATTTACATATCAAATGCTCTAAGGTGTGGAAATCGTAGTATATTTATCATGTTAATAAATACATACTCATTTAGAGTTTAATTTTGTTTTACTTAGGTTTCAGAACGCAAGACGACGTCAAACTGTCAGTCGTGAAGTGAAACGTCAAAACAATGTGTTTATTACTGCTTTCGAGCATAACCTCAATCTTTAATACATAAATAACGTGAAAACTCGTGAAAATAGTTAAATATGGATGATTTACAATTGAATATATCAGTGCCCAAGAAGGTAAGTTACAAAATCATTACTATTGAACAAATTTTGTCTTTGGAAACCCTTTTAATAGGTTTGTTTTGTTAGGACAAGAAAAAAGCAAGTGCGCCTCAACAGAATGCAGGGGAATATAAGTTTGTTTCGAACGCTAAGTTTACTGGCAAGACGATAGCAAGGAAAAGACCCCAGAACTTAGCCCAGGCCAACCAATCGGTACTCAAAAATGCAGAAGGACCGCCAAAAAAGGTGCCTAAAGTTCAAACTCACACCGACGACAAATCTGATGATTTGGGGGCAAAATTGCGAGATCTCAGTGAGAATAAAGGCAAATATCAAGGGAAGAACTATCAGCAACTTAGTGATAACATACATTTAAAACAGAATAAGCCTAGGAGCGGGGGTTGGATATCTTCACTGTTCAAGAACAACCCGCAGGTGCCCCGCATAGGTCAAAGGGCAGTGAAACCGATTGTTGAGAAAGTGTTTGCTGGTCAGACATTCTCAGACTTAAATATACATCCACATAGTGTAGCTAACCTGCAGCAGAACCTTGGTTTGAAAGAACTCATGACGGTGCAGCAGAATGCTGTTCCTGTTATACTGCAGGGCCGAGATGTCCTCATCAGGTAAACTTTAACTATTTTTTTAGCTTATTTATTATTAGGTAAAATTATATATTATTTATTAAAAAAATATTTAACATTGTTTTCTAGCATTTAAACTCAAGAGTTGATAATATTACAACATGTATGAAATACAATCAATTTTTTATCTGTTTGTTTAGTCATCATGGGATCACATTATTTTGTTTATGGACTTTGTTTTTATTTTTTCTAAATAGATCACAGACTGGCTCAGGAAAGACACTGGCATATGCTCTGCCAATCATAGAGGGGCTACAGGCTATAAGGCCCAAAATAAACAGACATGATGGCATCAGGGTCATCGTGGTTATCCCGACCAGAGAGTTGGCGGTTCAAACTTATGAACTATTTGTTAAGCTTGTTAAGGTTAGTTCTATTTATCTTCATTGCTGTTCTCTAATTTTAATCATATTTATTTAATGTGGTGCAATGAACCTAATGTTGTGCAATGTATATGTAATTTATAGATCTTATTTATCTTATGTTGCTTCCAAATTATTGTTAATTATGGTTATTTGTTGTAGAGTAAATTACTTTCTTTTTATTATGTAGCTTATAATAATTGTAAGTGTTTATTTGTTAGCCATTCCATTGGATAGTCCCTGGTCTGTTAAGTGGTGGACAAAAGAGGAAGGCAGAGAAGGCACGCCTGAGGAAAGGTCTCAGTATATTAGTTGGGACCCCAGGCCGAATCAATGATCACTTGAGGCATACACAATCTTTGAACTTTGCTAAAACTGGGTAAGTCTCATATTAATATATTGTATTTTTAGATCAGAAATGTAATTATTGTGTTGTGTGTTATCAGTAAATATTATTCGGTTTTTTACCTAATCATATTTATAGGTGTATTTAAAGCCTTATTCAAAAGTAATATATACATGACTATCTACATTGAAATAGAAATGAATGACATGACAAGTGAATCTATAATACAATAGGGCAAATTCTTTATCAACAATTCTTGTAGCTGTCTAGTTTTGGACGAAGCCGATCGTTTACTAGACATGGGTTACGAAAAAGATGTAGCTGCGATAGTTAAAGCTATCGACGATCATAAAAAAGCCGCTACTTACGACCCCATGGCTCTAGTTAAACAAAATATAGTAAAGAAAATACCAGATGAAGAAGAGGCCAAGGAAACTACTGAAGGTGATAATGATGAGACATCTGACGTCAAACATCATTTAACGGAAGTATTTCTGTCTAAGGAAAAGCAAACTATTTTGCTTTCAGCTACACTTACAAAGGTAACCATTTGTTTTATTATTTAATCATTTGGTTTATGATAAAAAGGAAAAATTTACAAAGATTTTCGTTTACGTTTTTAGGCAGTAGAAAATTTAGCAGGAATAACATTAGTCAATCCTGTGTTTGTTGACACGTCCGAAGGCAAAGCAATTATTGCAGATTCGTTGAAAAAAGATGAAGTCGAAATAGAACCTGAAGATGATACTGTACCAGCAAAGGTAACAGTTAAAGTACCAGAAAAACCGAAAGCACCTAAAGTCGACGCAATACCAAGTCCGGAAAAAACAGTAGTGCCACAAGAAGCTAAAAGAGGTATGTACCTAACTTTTTATTAAATATAATTTACATTTGACTGAATCTGAAATGAAATAAATTGTGTACTTGGTTTTGTTTATTTAGGTCTAAAAGCATTCACCGGTTTAAGTCACCAAGATTTATTCAAAGGCGAATCTTCTGATGATGAAAATGATGCGAAACCGGGAACAGCAACTAACAACGCCGTGGACGAAGACAGTGACAGTGATTCAGATTACGAATACTTTAAAGCCCAGAAAAAATGGGCACTTACACATCCTAAACCCGAAAAAGCTGACGATGATGATGATGACGACAATAGTGATGATAATGATGATGATGATGACGATGGTGAAAAACCTTCACCATCCGTCAATACCTTCGCGGAAGCTGTGAAATCCGCAATAGGTGAAGATGAGCTTGTACTACCAGCATCAGTGAACCAATCATTCATTATAGTCCCAATGAAACTAAGATTGGTCACACTTACCGGACTCATCGTTGAGCACTGCGTCAACAACAAGAAAGGCGGTAAAATGATCATATTTATGGCAACATTGGAAATGGTTGATTACCATTCGGAGTTGATAGAAACTGTGCTAACGGGAAAAGAAGTCAAAGTTAAGAAGAAAGGTCAAGAAAAAGGAAAGAATTCGAAATCCAATAAAAGAAAAGGCTACGATGAAAATGATGATGATGTAAGTAAAATAAATGAAAAATTACTGCAGTTAAATAATCGACTTTTTTTTTATTTACGTGAATTAACGCGACTTTTTACGGATTATATCTTGGTTTATTTTACACTTTTGTTCCCGGCGGTTCAACACATTTGCAAGTGGCATAGTCACGGGCAGACTGCAAAGTAGTTCTAATGTATCAGATTTTTCTTTGCATCTTCTGTAGTGAAAATATGTTCTTTAGGCCAAATCGTCTTCATCGGAAGACTCTGATGAATTCCAAGTAGATTACGAAGAGCCGTCTGAAGGAGGCCTTGTCCCAGTCGACCTGGAGATGTTCAGCCTACACGGTTCCATGCCTCACGAGCAAAGGATGGAGGTCTTCAAGCAGTTCCGAGCGGCCAGATGTGGCGTTCTCATTTGTACGGTAAGTTAAATAAATATGAACTTGTTTCAATCTAAGCTGAAATTTAATGTATTCGTGATGTTTAATTTTATTTTTCTAAGATTTTGCTTGGCTTAAACGTCCAGCCTTAATTTTTTTATTTATTTTTACTTGATCCTATTTAATAGAGCCAATCTGTAACAGCACATACGATGCTTAGGTACCCATCTTGTGCACCAATCGCATCTACCGTATCATGTTTGTGTCGATTTTATTAGTACTTAATTATTTTTAAGTTCGTATCTTTCAAGTTCTCTAAACCTTATCTCACTACAGTAAATTTTATGCTGCTTTGACCTACATGTATCAGTGTTTTACCGAACTCATAACGGAGTCGTAAATATTTTTTAATCGTGTTTACGCGTCATTCAATAGAATTTTTAATTTATTATCTTCGAATAACTTGCTACCAGATTAATCATCACATTCTTAGTTCAATAATAGCGTTCGTATAGCCGCCGCTCACCTTTGTCGCGGGGCTATTGTGACTCGGGGGCCTATTAGTTGGTCATTCATCTGGCTCTCTGTGGGCTCCCATACCGCCGCCACAATACGCGTCGATTATGTACAATTATATGTGTTTATTACATCTATCAACGCCGACGTCGGGTACTTTACTGTTACGGTAGAAAATCTAATTACGATTTTATTGTGTAAAATATTACTGTTGTGAAGGACGATATCTATGTAGTCGTGGCCACTAGCGTGGTCTGTTGTGTCGCTTATTATATGATACTTTATACCACCTATATCATGAGATTATCACGCTAGTATCTTATACCGAACCAAATAAATTAAACCATTACATAATTATCTACAGTGATTTGTTTTTATAATCATGGAATTTAAAAGAGGAAAAACATGAAAGGGGATCACCCCTTTTTCCTCAAGATGAATACTAATCAAACGAATGTATTCACGATTGGTAATGCAAAAAGTAACGTCTTGATATTGCATTTACACTCGACTCTATAATTAGTAAATCACATATTTAAATGTGTTTTGCCGCAGATTTCTGAGAAAGCACATTATTATCATTTGAAAATTTTCCACGGTTAGTCAGCGTTGTAGGTGAAGCGTAAAATAATTTTCTAATCGTGTAATTATCCACGACGAATACGTTGTACGTGGTAGTGTGTTTTTAATTGCATTAATACAGCAATAGGCGCGGTGTAATGTCCTCCATAGTGTAGATAATGGCGGCGCGAAGGCAAGAGATCGTATCGGGTTTAATCTTGGTCGCAGCGGGAGGCAGCTACTGAGGCGGCGCCCGCGTCGCGGCACGGCTTCTGTTCTTAATGCTTGATATTACTAGGTTTTGCTATGACGCCATGTACATAACTGCGCTGGGAAAATGCTATTCTAATTCTTTAGAACTATAGGTTATCAGAAAAGAGGATAATTACATAACTTATTTCTGACTTTCCGTTCCCTGAACTATTTTGTCTACGTACAGTTTATTTAAAGAGCATAAGAAATGGCCTTGTTAAAAAATCAAGACTAAGTCAAAATCATGTCCACCGTATTGGAACCTCTTTAATATGATCCTGCCTATATTAGCTTTTTATTTATTAGGATGTCGCGGCCAGAGGTATTGATATACCCCGAGTGGATCTCGTCTTGCAGTACTGCGTACCGGCTTCTGCCACCGATTATGTGCACAGGTAATTCCTTACTATGTATTTCACTTATTGTCTAAGTAATTAAATGTTTTTTTTCTAAATCAACTACTTTAATTTGTCAAATTAATTTTATATGGTGTACATGTTAAGCTTTCTGGAGTCTAGCTTTTCTAACATCATTGGCTTCCTTATGTAATTTGAATGTACGCAATATACTGTTATTTCGTTTGGAATAGGGTGGGTCGCACAGGTCGTGCGGCGCAAGTAGGCGCGGCCGTGCTCTTCCTGCTGCCCAGTGAGACGCATTTCATCAGGCATTTGGAACAGAAGAGAATTAGGTGAGTCACACTATTGTGCTTTAGAATTAAATTATTTTTTTGTTTAGTATCATAGGTGACCGGAAGTTGTAATATGTATTTCACAGGGCTCGACGGAATAAAACATACATAACATTAAACACGCAAATTGTGCGATACATAATATTGATCTTGTTCTCCCCTAAATTCTGCTACTGACTCTGATTTCGAAACGAGAACTTTGGACTTTATTACGCCCTAATTTTGCCAATCCTTCGGCCTTTTCTTTAAAATCCATAAGATTTACGATTTTAGTCCTTACATATGTCCCTATGTACTTAAACCTATTTATTCCCTTAACATAGACTACGTCAGACGGACGAGTCGCGTGCTCTAGAGGCGTTGCGCACGGTGGTGCCTGCAGCCGCTACTGCGCAGCGTGCTGCCGTCGCCGTGCAAGCGCGGCTGGAGCGCACAGCACACACCAACACCAACTGGCTACTGAGGGCCAGTCGAGGTAGGTCTTTGTAAAATTATACTTTCAGCTGTGTGTAATAAATAGAGTGCGTCAGTTGGACGGAGGTTACTTCATGGAAGTGTAGCTATGCGCACGGTGGTGTGGCGTTTTAAGGATTGTATTTGAATTGTTGGCAAAGAGTATGTGTAAATGGTCGCTGACAAAAAATTTATCCGATGGAATATTTTCAACTTTATGCTCCTCTAGCCACTGACGCCTGTTAGACCCTGAAGTTCACCTTTACTTCGCTTCTCATACCATGTCTTCTCCGCTTAGCTTACACATCATGGGTGCGTTTCTACTCGGGCTACCCGCGCGACGTGCGGGAGTACTTAGACGCGAAGCAGCTGCACCTCGGGCACGCGGCGAAGGCGTTCGCGCTGCGAGACGCGCCCGCCACGCTAGCGCGCCGAGTCAAGTCCAACCCCAGTAACAAGGAGAAGCCGAGCAACAGGCTCACCATACGTAAAGAGGAGGAGAAGAAGCGCCCAGGGTCAGTGTACAAAGCTAGTTTTTTTTTCCAGCTTTTATAGTGTATTTGAACTTTTGCATCTAGGGTTTGTAAGTCCTTAAGACATTTTAGACCGTAAATCGCGAGAAAAGCGCTCCAGAAACTGTTGAAGAGTCGAGATTAATTATGAAGTCGTCCAGCTAGGGCATCAACAGAACTTACTTTGATGCGATGTGAAATAAAGACAATAATATATAATAAAATGTCGTGGTGGCCTAGCGGTTCAATGAACGGATTTGTATGCACAAGGCTGCAGGTTCGAACCCGGGCAAGTACCAATGTGGCTTTTTCAAAGTTATATGTACTTTCTTAATTATTCTAAGACACTTCTGACAAACGGTGAAGGAAAAACATCGTGAGGAAACCTGGATTCCAAAATTTGGAATCTGAAATCGCCAATCCGCAGTGAGCAAGCGTGGTGATCAATGCTCATGCCTTCTCTATATGGGAAGAGGCCTGTGCTCAGCAGTGGGCGTTTATAGGCTGGATGATGATGATGATGATGATGAAATAAAGACTTACGTTATCAAGTTTCTGACATAGTAGTGATTAATCTCGAAGTAATAGGTTTTGATATTTTGTTGTTTTTACAGATTCCCAAAAGCTAAATTCGGATCATTCGCTAGTCGTGCTATCCAGCAACAGAGCTCCATGCATACGGCGAGCGAATTTGATAGCGGACTGTCCTCCCTCGACCAATCCCAACCCAAGAACAAGAAAAAGAAGAACAAATGACATTTAAATAACATAAGTCATGCGATTTAATATTAAAAAGGTCCTTTGTAAATAAAAACCATTAACGACGCAGGTACTTATGTAGTTTCATTCGAACACCGTAATTGATCAACTTTTTGTTTTATTTATTCTGAAGAAGGTAACAAATGAAAGATGGAGCTCGTCCAAAATTCTAATCGCGAGTCGGCTAGAGTTAATGGAAGCGCGCCCGATGGCTACCGTTTTCATATTTCTGACTCACGAGTGACTCGAATGAAAAATGATTTTAAACCATTACCGTGCCCCGTCCGGCCTTTTGATATTTAAATTTTTTTCAAGCGGCCGTCATTATCGTAGAATGATTTGCGAATTTCGCCCCAGCTCGCGGTTTTTGTTTGTCTCTGAACGAGTTTTTTGTCGCTCTCATTTACCATGTTTTTATTGCTGCATAATGACAAATTAAAAGAGTATTGTGAGGCTCTTTCATGCCTTTTCAAGGTTGAAGAGCTTTTCTTTTTGAAGGCGGATCGAATGACTCAATTGTGATTGTGACACATTATTTTAAAGATGTTGCCGCGTTAATGATGACTCCGTCATAAACTTGGTGTTAGTGAATAGGCGCCGCTAGACCTACTATTTCTCTGCTTTAAGTATCTCTGAGTAGTGTTTTGTTTCTCAACTTTATTTTCTGTTTGCAATATGTTTTCCGTGTTTCTCACCATAAATGAGGATTGTCAATACAAGCCAGTCAGAGGTCAAGGTGTATTCATAAGTCGCATTGGCTGAGATTCGCCTCGGATTGTATGAGGGTACCGGTAAAGTCGTGGATACGTGGTACGTTTACAATTCTGAAAGGAGTTTTCACAATAAACTGTGTGTAATGTAACGTTTGCGTCCGCACAGCTAGTATAGTTGTGTGGCGTGGCTTCGCGCGTCATTAAACAGCACATTTGCATGTCGGCCGGCGCCAAAGCTCGTGAAAATGCCTTTTCATTAGCATCAGCTCTACTGAAAAATTGTTTCGGCAGCCAGCGGTTGCTATGCGAACCGGTAATGCCAAATGAGTTTAACTAATAATTAATGATTAGAAACATTGTTTTAATGCTTTGTTTAGGGTAATTGCATTGTGTTTAAGTACCTCGTTAGTCTACGGCTAGAATTAATTTAAAAATTTGGATAAGGTTGTAGCTATCCACACAACCTTATCGAATACAATATGGAGTTGAAGGGATATCTATATAATTTATAGGGTAAGATCAAATTTCAATAAGGTTATTAACAATAATATAAAAACTTAACTCTATGTAGGTACATAGTGTCTGATCTAGTTTCCTATGTCGTATAAAAAGTAGGTATTGTGTTGTTTTATTCTAACACTTGAAATAAGAAAGAGAAAAGAAACTTTAAAATAAATAAAACCTAAAAAAACACTAAAATAAGGGATTAGGTTGTATTTATCTTGTATTGGGAGCTTTTGCTTTGTGACTGTAGGTGTGCTTTTATTGATGTAATGTAAAATACATAACATCGTTAAATTACAAATTATCCGCGGGATCTAATAATCAAATGTAACACACGATCCAATAATTCGCGAGTGTTGAATTCGTGAATATGTGATTGATGTTCGGGGAAATGTATCAGATTATATAAATGTATGCCGACATAGTGGCTGATTTCACGGCGAAGAGTTCTATTGAAAGAGCCGGCGAGTCAATCCGTAGTACAATAAGCTCAGTGGCTCACGCTGCGTAGATCTATTAGGCCGAATTTAACGTGTTAAATTCCATTTTAATTATGTAAGAATATTGTGAAGAATTTATTTCGCATGATGATATTGCAATTAAGTTAATCTTATTAGATGATTCTTTTTTCCCAGTTCTCAATATCATGTTATGTTTTTAGTCCCTAAATTAATGGACTCGGGTCGGCTGTTTTTGTGGGAATGGTCAACCTTTTTTTTTTCAAATACCTGGTTACCTAAACGTGCTCATGTTATAATATGGTAATAAAGTTCAGGAGATTATTAATTACAGTGGCACGAAGTCTCGGTACATAGCAGTTGGTGTAGTGCGGGCGGCGGAGAGTCAAACGCGCCGCGTCACGTCCCGCCGAATTATGGCCACAAAGCGCCGTTGATACCGAATATTCCATATAAATATTGAGCTAATCGCCCTTTCAATGAAGCGGCCCGCTTTTTATTAATAATTGATCGCGGACCGACGAGTCATGCGCCGTATTGTATAGATAGACGAACGCATTTTTTGCTGTAACTCATTAATGACGGTAACACATGACGCCGAGGGCGTGCTCCCGTCAAAGTCGCAACTAATTTTCGGTGAGCTCAGGATCTACGTGGTAATGTGGAACTAATCTTTGTTTGTGCAACCATCGATTAAACTTTTAGAGCTGTCGCTTTTGGCCATTGGGACATTTACTGATACATACGTCATGTCAATTGTAATGCGTACCACGGATCACATTGGCATTATATCCTACTTGTCGACTGCCATAAGTACCTACCTGCTTTCCTAATTGGCTTTAGCTAAATATTAGTAATTTGAATTGGAGTCCAATGTGTTTTAAGTAACTAGTGTACACTAATACAGTCTAATCGGCTTGTGAACTTACAATATTAGTACAATCTCATTAGCTCTTCGTTTCCACACTAGTTCCGAGCGTGTCGTCACTTTCATTGGTTATAATAAGCGCTTAGTTCCGTTTATTCCACTTATTTAATTAAACATTCTCACACGTTTCATAAATACAATAACTTTTAATTTTTAAGTATTATGATTGCACCGCTTACAGGCAGTTAGGTTAACAGTAACAGCGCCGTGGGAACTCGGCTAAAAGCTTCCGTGCACCACACTTCTATGACATGCTAGGACAAACATATAACATAATGGTCAGTACCTAACTGCTTAAAAACATGATACTAAAAATATTATATTTGTAAAAATGGTTATTCTGCACTGACCGAGAATTTTCACCTTGTGTGTCACTTTCACATTTTTTGTTGAAAATTCTATAGGTAAGAATCACTCCGTAGCAGAACACATAAATGGAAGAAATTATTCCTATTACTAGTACCTAGATATAAATATTACGTATAATTCGACAGAAAAAGTAACTGGCGATTGATTTGTCACCAATAACAGCTCTACAAATATAAAAAATAATTATCTCTTAATGACAGGCGTCTAGGTTCAAGATACCAGTTTTTGTTTTCAGACAACGTGCGCGGAACAATAAGCAGGTGATCCGTTTTTACATTCCTCTTATTCTTAAATACAAGAAATATGCGCAATTACTAAGTGGTGTAGTACGTATATTTTTATAAATTTTTGCATATTACTGTGAATTGAATATATAAAACACACTTAATAGGGTAACTGTTACTTTGTATTGAGTTTGAATTGCTAATTATTGATCGCATTGGATATTCAAATGGGTGCGTAATGTGCGTATGAAGGAAAACTTTAAGTGTTTTATTATATCCCTCGGCTCAATTGCGTCGTCCACTTCCTTTGATTGATTGGACGGTGAAACAAAATCTCATTATTTATTCCGGTTGCATATCTCCTGTCTAGAAGTGGATTTGTGTTTGGTACACTACTGCCTTGTATTCAGTGTGCTAAATAATAAATGTGTTACATCCAGTGGCTGCCTATTTACTGAGAGACAAATAATTAAACGTTACTTTGAATTATTATCGTCACTTTCACGCAAAAATTTGACTGTAAGTTACTAGTGCAGGTTAGATGCATGATGATGCTTCTAGACATCTTGAAAATACAATTGGAACAAAGCTACCTGAACAGCTTGCGTTAATGTGGATGGCGAGATCATCGAATTTTACTTGGTTAAAAAAATAGCTTATTTATTTATTATAAAATTAAAACATGTTTCTAATACGTGTTAGTTTCATGGTCACTATGCAGGGGCACAGTGTCATTGTTCGCGAGATGTTGCCATCTGATTAACGTTATTGTTTCAAACCGGGAAACAGCTAACATTCACTCCATTTAATATAATTGAGCGAATGAGAAACGTTATCAATTATAATTGTTACGACGCATACTTTTAGTAGAAACTCATTTATAAACGATTTTCACAGAAAGCCTTACAACGCCGCTAGAAAAGTATACTTAGAACTTCTTGGTAATATGTAGTTAAGTTGTAGATGTACCTACCTAGTTACCTGCTTATTATTTTTAGTAACCATGACGAGTAATTTATTGTATGGGTATATTTTCGTTCAGTGTTTAGGACAAACATTGAATATTGATCGATTACTAGTGCCTTTGTATCGTATGCCAGATACCTAATTAATTAACCTAATTCCATATTACCATGCAAGAAATACGTGTAAAGCAGACGATTCGAAAACACACCGGGATAAAAACGATCTACACTGTGTAGGATGGTAATAGAATCCAAGACCAACCATGCCTTCATACTAATACTGCGTTACCAGCGGAATTTAATCGATATTTTACTGTAAACCGATAACCAATAAATTCAAAAGCGCATAATTATAATATATCTATGTAAATAGCAGCAATTTATATCTAAGAAACTGCGGATGATAGCAAACAGATCGTGCAAAATAGTTTTTAATGTACGTTTAAACAATGAATAATAAAATAGCAATTGTAACGCGAAGCAATATCGGTGTACATGCGTAGTAGCTAATGATGTGGAAACTGAGCTGGACAGCACGAGATGAAAAACTAGAATAGGCTGGAGCAGTCACTTTGTATAACACTGAATAATAGCAAGAAACAACCGTTTTACTAGAAATAATCACAGTGTAGGTGGCAAAAACAAGCTATTAATGGTTCTCGAGTCGGACCCCTCTTGTTACTATTCATGAGTAAATTAACGGCGATGCTCTCACACAAACGTACTAGTACGATAAACGCATTACCAGAGGGGAAAACGTGTCGTAAAAACTGATAATATTGTGATTGCAGTCAATATTAAATCGCATTACTTCGTCGGAATGCAAGAGATGACGATTGTTTTTAGATTGCAGGCGGTTAAATTGTTTCTTTAATTGATCGTATGCATACTAATTCATTTTGCTAATCGATATTGAACAAATATGTTTGAGGAATATGGTAGATATAAAATTGGAATAGCTCTTAATTAGATACCTACTCACGAATTGGTTGATTAAAAACATCTTCCACCGTTAAAAATTGACCCATTGCTAGGCAAGAACCTTCCAAATTTTCGTAACTAGGTAGTGCGACATGTCTTGAAACAGTGTTAATTTAGAAGTTATTTAACATATTTGTCCACTCCAAAGGTGGATGAAATTGATCATAAAAAGCCTTTTTTATTTTTAGACTTAAAGCTTCAAAACTTAAACGGATTTTAATTCTCTATAACTTATAGAATCCTACAAAGTGTTGCAGAAGCCAAAAGGGCCTTTTATGAAACGATTTCACTTGAGTGTAACTTGAGAGCGCTGTATCAGTTGAACGGAGCCTGCGGTCGCACGACGATACAAAACACTGCGAAATTGCGCGTGCGCATAACCCGTAACACATATGTACATAGTTGCACGAAACGTAAGCTGTCATATGTATACATGTGTGAGTTCTTGTAGCTTTTTGTTGAAAAATCATTAACGAACGTCATAATCGTAATTTTATTCTGAAGTTGTTTTTAAAAAGTTTAGTTATCATGTTTTTAATCCATTAAGTTTTTCAAACGCCGCTTTTAGTAAAAACTGTACCTGTTCCTCTTATCAGAAGATTCAGTCAACATATCAGTCAAAAAATTGCAATTGAGAAGTATTTTTACAAGTAAGATTTTAGTTTCTATTTTAATTGGTATCAAATCAGTAGCGTGATTAAGGTAGCTGGATTTGAATGTTGTCTGTTGAACTGTCGCGATGTCGGGCCACATACCACATGTTCACGGAGCGCTGAGTAGTATTGATGTGTGCGACTAGGCAGCCACACCGTGTATCACTTTACCCGTCACTGATACATTAACCAATAGTTTAACTTGATCATATCGATTTACAATTGCCCAGTTAATGTAGCTTCACTTTTAATTTAATGTAATATCTGTAATTATGGCTTCAGTCTTAAGAGGTTCTGCTAAAGCAGTCATTGCCAATGTGTAATGGTAGTTAAAAGGATTAAGTGATGCATAAACGAATCACGTAAGCTAATGATGGTTACCTTTAGTAAGAAGGGTATTATGAAATTGGCTATCTGTTTCATCTTGGGAGATTCTACTACTAATTTTGGGTGTGTTCAGTAGTTATTTAGGTTTGGTACATCGGTGAATAATTTTACTTAGAGCTATGATATGATTTATTCTAAATTTCTAAGAGAATTGGTGAGGTTTACTACATTTCAAGAAACCGTTCGTTTCGCAGAACACAGTAACCAACTTTTATGTTGGCTTAGTTATTTCCTATAGGTTTTTTCAGAAATACATACAAAATAACACAAGTCTTGAAATCCAAGTATATCTAGGTTCAAAATAAATGTTCTGCAATAATTTCGCACAGAAATCGAAGTCAGAACCATCTCGGGGCCCTTTCAGCCACGCAGCACATAGGAGTATCAGAAGTTGATCAGTGTTTAGTCGAGATTACGTCCGTTTACCAAGCGAGCCGCGGCGACCGCAAGCAACCGAGCACACACACACACACACACACACACACACACACAAACACACACAAACACTATGTACCTACATGAGTGACCAACTGTCCAGTGTGTGGACGCGAATTGTGAAATCATACACGTGTGGAAAATCGTAATTGATAATTTTATACCAAGAAATTGGTTTTATTCCCTAAAGTTCTAGAAGATAGTTTTAAGTTGTATTTGGTAAATTAAAACTAAAATAAAAAATGTATACGATTAAAATATGTAACTATAACCAGATAGAAAAATCCAAAGGATATAGGGAAGTGTTTCAAATAAAGCTAAAAAGATGCAGTTGATATTATACAGGGACGTGTGTAGCCCTCTTCACAATAGATATGCTTTTTTCACAAGATTTGTTAGTGGATAAACTTTGCAAATATTCCAAATCTAAATAAAATCTTATTACATAATTAATATGTACTACAAAAAATTCAATCAATTAAAAACAAGCTACTTAAAACTTATCAAATTGCTCATTCACCAATGAATGAATGAAGTAAAGTCACATAAACAAATTGTGGTCAGCACTGGTCCGTATAGGTTATCATGTTTAATAGAGTATGTGAACATGATATCCAGCGAGTATTAGCCACTGGGCTCTCAAGCCACTGGCTTGATGTCGCAGCCACTATATGTTGACGAGAACAGGAAGGGACGTTGCGGTTTGGGACCGATTGCGTTCTCATATTAATGATTTTGTTTTAATTGACCGTTCATTTGTTAGTACGGGAGCTTTTTTGTCACACGTTTGTAATGAGATTGTTAGATTTTTTGCGTATCATTTGATAAGTTGTTTTGACAGAATAGACGATGGCATGCAATGTCTTTTTGTGTCTGCAAATTGAGTTGAACATATCACCTATTTCCTTGAATTTGTCCGCATTTCGGCATTTGGAATTGTGCCCGAATAATAAATACCTGAATTCCGATTGAGAAATAGATGTGGAAAAATTAAATTTAAAACTAAAAGATCGCTGATATTTTGATTAGTTAGAGCTAAGTAAGTTATAGTTTAACTGTATCTTATTTTCTGCAGCATTAAAATTAAATATTCTACACTTTGTTCAGTTTTTAACAGAGAGGTTTTCTCGTTGAATCAAGATATTCAAACATAGAAATGCTGATGAAACAATATCTCCACTTCCTATCACGTAACCATTTCCATCGGCCGGCAGAACACACAGCAGCCTATTAAGATTCTATTAATGAGTGTAATGGAAGATTTATTCAAATTATAATTGTAATCAGATACAAAGAGTGCATTGATATCGTCACATATAGGCATGGGGCGTGACGCGTGTTTCTCGCACCGCTGCGCCTCAACGAGTTTAAACGAACGAAAAATCTGACATTCTGTAATCAACACCTTCAAAGGACACTTAACACGAAAACTGCTAACATTTAATATTATTAAGAGTGGTTAAGGAAATATATATACCACGTAGAGAATATGTAATTTATGTAGAGTAAGCATTTGTGGTCGTCTTCGTCGTCTCTGACACGTAGAACTGTGGTGGAAATAGGATTTTCACATGAAGCGCCAATTGCCAAGTGGTCTTACGTCACTGGTACCTATTGGTTTATCCGAACATTACACCAAATCTAACCCTCTGCACACAATGGAAAGATATACTTATATAACTGGTAGCTTTTCGCATTTTACTATCTTATAAGATGCTTATTTGTTAAAGTCAGGTAGTTCCTCTCTTTGTATGTAAAAATGATTTAATAAGCACACTTAAATATTAGTACGTGGGTGGAAAAACACTTGTAAATCGGGTTATTTATTTACCTATTAAAAAACATCATCTTACAGTCCTGATTTCCGCGAAAGTTGTAAATCAATAGTTAGTTCTAACATAATTTACATAATTTCTATTGAAAATTACGTGATCAAACATCTATCAGTTATAATTGGCGACAATTTTCTCACAGCACATTGAGGCTCGAAGGATGGTTGGCATTGCACGAGCGAGTAACTCGATCGGCTGAGATCGGCGCTGCGCGCAGCGGACCGAGGGACACCGTCTTCCTATTCCTACTTCTCAACTTACACCAGTAAACGGAGTTTGACCAAAACATAATCTCTGTTATTTAACACGGTGTTACATAACTGTTGTTACGTTTAGAACTTAATATTACTTTGTCACTATGTAAGCACGCTTTAGAATGTAGAGTTATGGCATTCAGATTAATATGGTTATTTAATGTGATGAAAGTTCATTTAAAAATGGAATAAAGCTTTATCTTTTTTCTTGTATATAAAAGCCAAAAGAGTTCTGGTTAACCAGTATCAGCTTTACAGCAAGAAATGTGCTGAATTTCAGAAAATAAAAGCAGTACATAAAAATTAAAGAGAAAAGTTTAATAACGTTTACGTTACATATGAAAATTGTTTATGCATATTCCAACGAGTTTTACATCAAAATGCCCGTGTACTCAATGTTTGTCGGGCTAAAGTCAATAAAATGAACGCTTTCATTTACAAGATTTGTAAACATAAAAGGGTAAATTTACATTTTGATATTCGCAAGTGCTTCAGGGACTAAAGTGGCGTTCCCTCCCTAAAATTTTAAAACATCCATTTGCATATGCTTTGAGTACATAAACGACACTTTCTGGAGCACTTTCAACTGCTGCCGGAGGGGGGAGGCAGCTCCGGGGAGGGGGAGGGGGATATTAACGTTTTAATCCGTACAAACTGACTGCTTATACAAACAAATTGTTACTCAGCTAAGTTCGAGTTTATTAAAGGTTAGTAGGTGGTGGATGCTGTAGTACGATTCCTGTTTGTTCCTCTTTATTCAGGCATTAAGCACAGAATTTATTGCTGTGTCACGTATAGTTTCCATAGTTTATGGTAAAAAATATTGATTAAATAATATTGGAGACACCATTTTAGGCATACGGGGCGGGTAGAGAGGCAGGAAATGTCAGATGGAAAATGTTAGCTCTAGTGACCTATGAAATATATAGTTAGGTAGGTACATGACCTACGTGAGAGCGATGACATGTCATCCTTGCAAATCAATTATTAAATTTCATTCCAGATCATGAAATAAATTATTACGTATTGACCTCTACTTTCTTCTATACAAATATTTAACACAAAATTTTAGACTATTTACAGCATCCGCTTAAAACTAAAACTTTAAAACGTTAATTTGCATGTGTTAAGCTCGCTGAACTCACGACCGAGGAGCGCGGGGTGAACCGTGACGTAAGAACCGGCGGGACGTAAGCGGGTCGAGGGGTAGAAGGGGGGGGGGGGGTAATCAGCGTAATGCCAATCATGCAAATGGCGAGATCCCACTGAAAGCCTCAACCGGCTTGTTTCAGGAGTTAAAATGGAGATCCACTTAGCGGGCTACGCAGCTCACATACGCAATTGATGGCGCGGCCACAGATAATAGTTATTGTAGACACGACAAACTGCTTAGCACGTTGTGGTCTTATATACTATAGCTAAATGGTATATTTAGCTGTTTTTTTTTTTATCTGGAATCTAGGTAATTGTTGACACTGCTTATCTTATTATCTATGAATGTTTTTTTTGTGAATAGCTTAATTTTGTAACTATGTTTATGTTCGGAATCATGAATAACTTTACTTCTTAATAACTTTGATAAAATACATTGAGCCTTATTCAATGTGTTTCATCTAGATATGTGTATCAAGCACCAGCAAATAGATGATCTTTACTAAGTACGTGGGAGTGTACGGCATGGAATAGTTATGAATGTTTTTTTATTACTAAAAATAATACGTTGTCACATATCTGTTAGTCTTGGTCTTTGAGCTAACCACGAACGAAAACAACGTAGCCCGCTCCTAACGAATTTAAACGCCGGCTTAAACTGAGCTGTATGCTTGCTAATTGAGGATTTGTAACACGAACTCGCCTGTTTTGCTTTCACCAAATATACTTAATACTGCTTCAAAAGGATTCAACACTTTATTGATAATTGAAAATGTTTTATGAAGTTACAGGTCAGGTGAGATCTGAGCCTTAACTTTTAAAGTTATCTTTGTAAGTATATGGTGGTACATGAAGATACCCACTCGCCTGTTTAGAGACTAATTACCTATAGTAATTATGTATTTACTTTCGTCTCATCATAAACTGTAAGAAAAATATGTAAAATAAACATAGAAAGCCAAGACGAAAGCTTGAAAGTAATTCCTCAAAATGTAGAAGCACAACTCCTTAAATATTTAACACAATCGTCATCGTGTAAAGCATCTACAAACAGTTGCTAAAATATCAATTCACTTTCATTTACACTTTAATCAGGAGCTTCGTTTTATTCTCAAATATTTTCCATTAAAGGGTGCTAAAAGCAACATGGCCGCCTTTTCGCACGCTTCCCGTTCACATTTCGTATTCAGAACGTGGAATCAGAGAAGAGCAAGCGTAGGTACTGGGTTTAATGTTGCCACTTTTAAATATTAAAATTAGATTATTGTATCGTGACAGAAGTGTCGCAAATTGATTCTAACCACTTTATCAACGAATCGACACAGCTATGTCTGGATGTAACGGTCTTGATACGTTAATCATTACCTACAATGATTTGCAGTTTGAAAGGTTTTTATATTGAGAGCAGAGTTTTACATTTTGATCTTTTGTTATTAACGTTTGAAAGGAGCTTTCAATAAGTGCAATATATAATAGATTAGCTTACCTTACTGAATAGAATACTTTGAATTTAGAGATAAGTGTAAGAACCGTTTAAAGATAAGGTTACACGGTCGTTGCACGAAATAAAGCAATATGTCAATTAAGGAAATGAATGTCTTTAAAAAAGCTTTTGACATAACAGAGCTTTTCACAGGAACTATAAGGCGAAGACTTCATATTAAACATTGATTAGTCTCGAAAGCTCAATAATAATGTTTATGCATTCCTTTGCTATTCATAGCAATAGCAAATTGTATTACAAAGATATTCACACAAAGAACGTATCGCAACAGCTTGTAAAAGCAGTGAAAAGCTACGAATTATATAAATTAACATATCAAACGCGCCTTCGTTATTCGCTACACCACCCTACTATACCGCAACCACACATCCTTGATACTTGAAAATTCATAATTAGTTTATTTCATAATAATACGAAATAAAGATTTTACTACTTCAAATAAAAACAACAGATATTATTTTTAATTAAGCTAACATGATAAAATTATATCTCAAATGTGAATTCTTGTTAAAAAGACTTAATATTAAGTAGTTTTTGTGAAATAAAACTGAAGATACTTAGAATACATACATGTTTGCGTAAATAAGTGATGCTCTGCAATTATACTCGCTTTCAGAGTAAAAGTACTTTGTTCAACAAACAATTTAAAGTTTACTATGCGAACAACTATAAACCATTGTATTACTGTACAATACAGTCGGTGAAATCTCACGACATCAAAACATAATGACTGCTAACCTATTAAAGTAAATTAAAAAGCTTTTTGCATCATATTTTCCTTCTAGGTCATTATAACTTTTTTGTTTAAATGTGTGGTGATGGGTCTTTAATTAGGTCTCACCCAAACCCCGGCATTCCACTAATTTGTTTTTTACCGACCATTTGATATTCAATCATTTAAGTATTGCCGTAAAGCTAAAATATTTTGAAGAAAATCTTCAGAAGTATGCAAACTTTTGGTAGACCATCAGTCACTAAAGATAACTTTGTTATTAATGGACAACAATTACTTGACTTCAAGTTACCATATTCATTACATGCAACAATGTAAGCGTAAATACCTACTCGCTAAAATAAAAACAGTTCAATGATCAAGAAGGTTTAAGGTAGTAAGCAGAAGCGGAGTTGCATTCGCAGAAATAAATGACATTTTAAATTGGAACGAGTGTAAATGCAACCCTCGCTCAGTGCCAACTAGTGCCTGAATTATTTACGTCTAGGTACGTGTAGGTCTCGGTATGGCGTAAGCTTTACCAAATAAAACGGGAAGTAATCAGTGAGACTGTAAACAATTAAAATGTAATGGCTAATCAAATTACAACACAATGCTATAACTATTTCAACTTAATTAATGGTTTTGAGACGTCATGTGAATCATTTGTGGGTTTTGTGGCCATTTTATTTTGTACTACATTTTTGCATACATTTGAATGCTTATAGACACCATTTTTTTTTACCAGTTCTTTGTATGAGGGTTGTGTAAATGGTTTGGTATACGAAAGTTGTACCTAACATGAAATATGGATGAACGTCGTTCAACCCCGTGGGTGTGTCCCGCACCCACCTCGAGGCTTTCGTTAAACGTTGCTAAACGTTTGGGCGGCCCGCCCTACGCACTTCGATACGACAAAGTCACATTCAAAACCACTCACTCAAAATGAACTATAAATCTATGATGTTAAGGTTTAATTTGCTTTTGTTTTAGGATATGGAACCTTGACAAAGTAAATTGCAGTAATGTCTCTACGTATAGTTTAAACGGTTTGTTCTACCTATTATTAGGCAGGGCGTTTCTGTTTTCCCTTATGTATTCTTGGTGCTGTGATTGAATTTTATGTACGAAGACTGCATTTGTTTTGCCGAGGGTTCAAATTGTACTTTTAAATGACTCTATATTGAAACACTAGGCAATTGTCTTAGAAAAGTATAAATATATTGTTATAGATACCGCAGATGGAACTACTTTGTTTGAAAATGCAGATTTAGTTAACTAAGATGTTAAACAAGAAAGGCATAAGATTCCTCGTCTTTCCTATTGGAATAATATACTGGACATAACAGTTCTTTCCGTCACTAATAACTAATAAGTCTCTGAAAAGGCTAATAAGTTAAGATTTAATATGTTCCCTCGTATGAAAGACGACGTATAATGAAAACTGTCGGCGACTGAAAGGTCGTTTCTATGACGTCAGGCAACTCGTCAATATAACGAGACATTGTTCGAAATCAAATAAAATATTTATTACTTACAAGCTATTTTTACTTGGTGCATTGGAAGATAATACTGCTTTATGATAAGAAATCAATGAGTAATCTTTTATAGGAGACGAGTTAATCGATGTTTTCTTGTTTTATATTACGTTTTTTTTTTTTATTTAAGAATTTATATTTTAGACTTTGCACTTTCATAGTTACTGTGGATAGTGAAAAAATCACTCTCTTTTAAATCATAAAACGGCTATTTAAATCTCTATTTTGTTTCTCTTATAACAACTTTCTGAATTATTTATCAACTTAAGGACGAACCTTTATATTAGATAAAATTGTGTAAGATAAAAGAAAAACAGAAACCAGTTAAGGACTTACACAGTTGTTTATCGATCGCCCCGCTTTAGGGCATGTACAGACTACAGTGACTCTTATTGAGTGGCTCGGCTTTAGGGCATGTACAGACTACAGTGACTCTTATTGAGTGTATCGCGGTCCAGCGCGGCTAAATGTCCTCCCTCCGCCGCGATTAATAGCCTCTCGGAAAAAGTACGTGCAATGTGCAGGGACGGACTTGAAGATTTTTATGTGACAGAGATGAGTTAGGATATACCTGCATTATTTGTTGGGAACAGGTAAGGATTTTAAATTGGTGTTATTTTGTCACACGAATAGGTTTCAAACTTTGAAGCTCAAAATGTAGATGGAAAGTAGAGATGGTTGTTAAGTAGTGTGAAGAGGTGGTATTATGCATTTATTTACACGGTATATGACGTGTGATATGTAAGTGAAAATGTTTAGTTTTTTCATTAAAATCTAGCTAAATTATGTAATGTTTTATATACAGAACCTACAGATAAATGACGTAAAAAAAACCTATTTCTCCTACTTTCTATTTTATGAATTTGAAACAGAAATAGTTAGTTGTAGGACTAAAGTCCATTAATTAATTGTAGTAAACATTCAATTCTATATTTCATGTTTTAGGTAAATATTGAAGAAGTTCTGGATTTCTTTTCATACAGTGCAAAATAAATGTCGTGCAAAGATCGGACAACTGCTAGGTCGAATAAAATAAATGGATTGAATTCTTACGTTACCTTGGCTAATAGCCAGAATAAGTGGTCTGTGCGCAAAATAAATCAATAAAACCAATCTCTTTGCAACAAACAAGTTTAAAAAATTGAGATATGTTTTTGGAATTAAACTGTATTTTATATTGGATCAAAAATAAAGTGGCTTATAAGACTCAATTCGTGTCAAGAAATACTGCTTTTTGGGAATAAGGTATTTTATTAGTAGATTATATCTTGTTTATTTAAAAGTAGTTTCCATTCATGTAATAAAGTCCAACTCCGCTCCTGTTATTTTCCGCCCTGTAATAGTCTGCCCCTGACTAGATACGACTTTTTGCATTAGTCAGAGGTGCTGCACATTTTATGAACTGCAAGGCTTCGACTATTTAATTATTTACATCTTTGTTGAAGTAGTATGTGAAGGTCTGTATATTTCTTTCCCTATGTGTGTATATTCTTTGATTAGGTGGGAGTGACAGTATTTTATTAAAGTAGGTTTTGTAATTAATTTTACAATTAAGTCGTTTATTTTCTGGTAATTAATAGTTTAGAATCAAGAAATATTAAAGAAATGAAACATAAATAAATAAAAAAATATTTGCAATAACATATTTTCAGCATTGGCTTAAATACCTTCTTTTATACATTCATTTGTGGCGATTACTTGAATAAGATTAAACGAGTCATTTTTATTTGCCACCGTTTCTGATCAAAGGTTGAGCGCAGCTGTAGCGTCGATTTTTTGCACGCCTAGTTAATAAGCGTCTACTGGCTCGTGAAATATTACAAATTGCGTCCCCACCGCCCCCCTCCGTCTGGTCCCCCCCCCCTCCTACTCTTGCAGTGCCTTTTTCACGCTGATACATCAGGGGTACTCGATCACCAAGCGTTTAATGAAATATTATATTAAGGTATGTATTCTTAATCTGTTTTTCGTTATTTATAATTTTTTGATGTAAATTAGCTGTTCTTGAAGACGATACAAAAGGGTAGATCTTATGAAGTATCTGAACTAGGTTGAATTAAATAATATTTTATGTAATTAACGAACCTATTATATTAAGTAATTTTCTCTTACAATAAGAAGTCATGTAGTATGTGTTACTTAGATAATATGTTTCGTAAGTTTGCTTAGTTTACTCTTATTAGATAACCTACGGGTTTAAAATCTAATCCAATGTAATATAAGTAACGTTATTAACTTCCTTAGGATTAATTTCACTCGTTATTTACGCTTCCTCGATCGCTACACTGGGTATTATAGTAATTGAATTGAATAATTACAAAATCTGTTACGAGGCGATAGAACCAATCAATTTTCTTAAAGGATAACTTTATAAAAGCGACTTGGGACTTAGGAATTGGGAAAGTGAATTAAGCGCCCCACAAACTGGTTATATCAATCATAAACTTATTCGATTAATTACGTTTTGCGGAGTTAATAGCGACATCTAATATCGGGCGTAGTGATGTGAAAACCGGTGAACTATGTCGATAAATTTTATACTTGTATGCGAAATTCAATTTGTTAGATTATTAATTTCCTTTATGTAATAAGCTTTGATAATTTAATAATTTTGTAGTTTGTTAAGGATTATCTAATTTTAATTTATTTCTATATAGCAATAGTTCTGAAATAGATATGGTTATGTGTACGTACCAACAACGCTCAAAATTATCTTTCAAACTAAAAACATAAAGTAAAACAAAGAACATTATACGGTTCAGGACAACTCAATTAAAAAGTTATAAATTTTCCAATACTACTGACAGTTTTACTTTTGAATAATAAAATTAAGTAGATACTTAAATCCATCAAATAATAAGCTTATAACTTGTCATTTAAACACGATATCTCGCAATAATTGTCGTGAGCGGGTGCATCACTACGGGCCCATTTCGGTGGTGTCATTAGGCAGGCTGTGTTAATGATTAATGCGGCGCCGGGCTCACACGTCCCTCTCCCCAACCCGCTCGAATAAAACTCAAACCGACACTTAATCGAGCTACCCCTTTTGACCGGATCGCTGTCCTCGGCCTTATTTTTATTTGCCAATGGACGGCGGTCGTTCGTGACTGGCCCCGCCACTAGCGGATCACTGGATTGCTTACGAATTGGCCGAGCACGATTTTTGTATTGCATTAAGCGGTTCGCTGATGTATGGGAGATCATAGATAATAGCGCTTAATGCTCATATTTGGTTTTGATATGACTTCAAAACAAATTATCGTTCGTTATTCACACTATTAAGAAACGGAAATAATTTAGTTTAAATAAAGTTTTCTGTGAATAGTCACGGATGAACAACATACTTACTTGACAACAACTTATGCAGCTTGCACTTTTTTGTTCTTACATTTTAATTTTGCAATCAAGTGGACGTCGGTATCTCGCAAGCAATTATTCGTAACAGCTCGCCTCGACGTCGTATAGGTGTTCGGAGGACGAATTAAAAGGATAAGAGAGCCGAAGCAAGGTAGCAGGCAATTAGTCGCAGCGGATGATGGATGACGCCCTTCGCCGATACCCCGTGATGGACACAAAACGAGCAGCGAGAGCCGCATAACTCATTATACGGCGATGATAACGCGCGGTATAAAGTTGTAGTTAGATACGGAATATTCGATGATTACCCCGCGCAGGGCGCACCGCGGACCTCGCACCGCGCGCTCCTCAACGCAGATTACATTTTTAAAAGGAAGTCACTCTACACTTTTTGTTTGTTGACTCCTTTAGAGTCGTTGTCGTGTAATGGTCTTTTAATTTGGTTACCGTAATAAATAGTTGTCTACGGACATCGGCTTGTTTTTTATTGATCATACACTTTTCTAGTATAATGTCCCTGTTCTCTTTTATATTTAACCGAAGGGCTCAATTTGAAGTTGCTTTTTTAGAGAAGTACAATTTTATACTTATTAACTGTGATTCTGAATTACATTTAAGTTGATTGAGATGTTTTATGATAACCATTGGTTGTTTTATTGCATGTTACAGCGTTTGAAAATAAGCTATTATTAAACGCTAGGACTAATACTGAAACTGAACTTCAAAAAGTTGAAATTACGTCGTTCGGGTATATGTTTAGGGAAGGGTAGCATATTGGTTTCTTAGGTTTACGCGAATGTTAGACATTGAAATAAAACTACTTTAAGGGTAGCTTGCTAAGAAGCAAACGTTTATCAGAATCCTTGGAAACCTTTGATGCCTGCTTATATAGTTACATACAAGCATTTGACAAACGACAGGCTGATGATTTGTCGGTAAACTCGCAAGGGTGGGAATGACTCGCATCAGACATGGTGGCAGCGTAAGACAGAGGCGGCCATTACGGCCCATTAGAGCGACGCAGGTGTTGCCGAGTTAGACACGCCGCTGTCACACACGCAAACACCATAAACTCTACGAAACAAACCTGAATTGTACTTCAAAGTACTTCTTGAAAAACCTTATTGCGCTTGATTCGATTTCTCGAAAATGTTCTCGATTAAATTACGATTTATTGACCACCTATGTAGCCGGCGAGGTAAACATCTTATGGAAGATTTTCTAGAGTAAGCTTCAATGGTCGGTAGTGCATTAGCACCTATTTTGTGACCCACATTTCTAGCCCCTGAGTATCAAAAGACTCGAGAGCAAAGCTGTGTTGCATTTTCTTGCTTAATATTTCCGTAGAGTTAAAAAGATTTTCACTTCCAAAAGCACTTTGAGGTACTATATTTGGCAATGATATGATGGCTTTAATGGCTTATAATGTAGCAGATGTCATATTAGGACAACTTGAGACTTAATCCTGTGGCAACTTTAAGCATCCTTAAGTACAAACCTCGCTCAACGTGTTTGAGATGTATGATTTGTGAGAAGGATATATTTGCGTCTTACTGAGAATCTGTGCGTAGTGTAATGTAATTGTAAGTTGTAATGTAGGGAGAAGGATGGAGCGTTTTATACAGGATTTGTGCGTTTATCGAGTTCGCTGTATGTGTTTAGGCTTCGTTCCAATAAACCGCAATTCCATCGAAAGAATAAAGTAGCGAGGAATCAAATTCTTTGGAACTTTAGTATTCCATACTTGTGCGGTGTATATGCATAAGTACCTACACTATAAATAATATGCAATCTAGAAACTTTAGCGAACCATTAATTCACATAAATGATGATACTTTAATATTTTAATAAACATAACTTTGCTTCTATTTTCTATGATTCTGTATAATTATGATTGTACGTTTTTTTGTACTAACAATGGAGTTATGTAAATAAATAGACAACAATGAAACAATTCAGCTTACTGATTATTGTGTCTCCCAACTTGCGACACTTAATCGTACCTATACTCGTCGTTAATAAAATTTTATGTTTATTATTTAAACATAAAAGGAGTTACACTAAGCAAAGCCTTTCAATTAAGTTTATCTCTCTAAGGATCAGTTTCTTTTCTTAGGTGTATGTACGCATGTAAGTTCAGCGTTTGTAATGCAATGTTTTTTAACCCAAAGGCAATGAGAACATATAGTTTTGTTATTACACACTGATGTACAAACACGTTTGTACGCAATCAAAGAATTCACTCTTATCTCGTTGATTATTCTTACTTTGTTTATTACAATCGTTTTTGAACTTGCTGCATAATAAAAATAGCCTTTAAATTACAAGAATCTCTTTTAATAAAGTTTTGTAATCAATATTTAGATTTTTACTGTTTCAAAATGATGTAACCTTTTTTGACTGAAGTCTTACAGTTGATTTTAAATATTTTTTTAGACTCTATTATTTTAAATGCAAGTGCTTTTCCAGGATTCATTTACTAACTTGTAAATAACACACTTGCGTGTGATATGCATACAACATCATGTAAAAAGCAATCAAGTATTTTTCTTATCAGCATCAAATGAGACGATAATCAAACACCCGAATTCTATTCAAATCGTTTAAAAGCTATTATTTGACGTAACGGGTAATAAATGTGTCGTAGCTACCGACTGCTACGGAAGCTGGGCAGTGGTACTCTCGCGTCAGACTCTGAATGTCGCGGTGACGCGTAGATAACCGATGCGTCGCGACTCGCCCACCGGTTACGCGCCTAAAGTGACCGGCGGCAAACTTGCCGAACGCACCATGTAGGGCTGCTATGAGATTTGAGCTTTTGGTCTGCGCTTGGCGATGCTCTTCTTCTTCTCGAACCGATGGCAATATTGTTTATTATAAATTTAAATACGCTGCGCCCACACTAACTGCAACGTTATCGGCGATTTTAATTGTCTTTTGTTCTGATTTAAATACTCCTGTGAAACGTAGGTAAACTTGCCAGTTTTCAGTTTCACTGCTTTGAGATTGAAGCTTTTGATTTCTGTTTGGTGGTATATTGGCTTTTCTTTTGATTTAAATGCTCCTTGAATTTGGAATGTCTTGCAGTTCTTAAAAAGCTTATGCTTTTATAAGCACTATCTATTACACAGAGATCTGCCTAGGAAACAAAATTGGCATCGTGGAGTTTTTTATTATTTTTAACTAGGTATTATTTATAGTAAATATTTATTTCACTATACGATCAATATGTTGTACATAAATTACACTTTTACTATTTTGTGTTTGTTTGATTTTAATTAAAAAGTTAAACTAAACATAATTATCATTAATGAGACATTTAAGTTTAATTCCCGCACGGTTTAATTCCCAATATCCAGTTAGATATCCTACAGCTGAAAAACGTCAACTCAGATCGTTTGAGATCCCTACCGCAATACATTCGAACTAATTAATAACCGCCCAATATATTTAAATGTTTTCCCAACAAAATATGGTAACTCATTAAAAAAATACTTTTTACTGAAACAATTATCGTTTGTTGGTTAAATAACTCTTAATATTTATTTGTTATTATTCTAAGTATTGCTCTTGGGTCGGTAAAATTAATTAGAATTTAATGGTGATTTTTCTGTCAGCCTTAATTTTAAACAAACTTGATTACATTTCTTCTTTTTTAGTGTTTAAGTAATAAATTGTGTACGTTTTCTTTTACAATTCTTCAGCACGTTTAATTTAATTGGTATTTTGGCCGTTAGTAGCCATTGTCCGTAAGTTCATAGTAAAACCTAAGACTTATTTAACGAACTATAATTTCCGATGCATTGTTATGTATGCGATAAATATTTGAACGTCTCGAACTTCAATTCAAAACAGCTAAAACTACATCCATCTCCTAAACACGACTACACACCGGATACACCTACACGTAAAAAAATAAATCTGTACAATAAACCACGTTTCTACTAAATGTCTGTTTAATCAGTCGAAGTCGGTTTAAATTAATAGTAAATAGTTCAATAATTTGTGTCGATAAAGCGAACAACGCTCGGTTATCTGTTGCCATAAAACTTGGCCACGGCACTATTTATCACACGTTTACACATTTAATTGTCTGTAAGTTCAGCCTTATTCGTCAATAACGATAGCGGCCAGTATTTATTGGTGTTCCAATAAAAAGGTTGCGTGAGATTTTTTATTCGATTTAATTGTTTTAAACTTACAATTGAGTTAATTAGGACTAGATTGTGTGGAGTGACATTAGTGTAGATTTCTTTATTTAAATTTGAGAAGTTGGAACCATTTATTTTCAGCCTGTTACTTTAATTGAATACATGGGTTTGTTTGGTGCAATTTTTCAGGTGTTAGAGATTTAGATTGTTTCTTCTTGTAAACTTTATTCTCAAAAACATTTATCATGATGCTCAACTGCAAATGTTTCTACGACGGTAAAGGTTAATGACAAAGTTTATAAGTAAACATGATTTCATTATTCTTCTTGAGTAGTTGACAGTTGGGCGCCTCGGTAATGCCTCTGAACACGCAGCTCCGGTACCCGCGAATTACCTTCGTTCACCATTGGATTTGGTCTCATTACTGCCTCCTGCGCAAGATTCAAGCCATTTGTCATTTGTACGAATATTAGCGTCACACTTTCACCCAATTTGCTGGTGGTTTGTAACGCGACGTTTTGATTGCCGTGTCGCTGAAATTACTGTAATTCTTTTATTTACTGGTATTAATATTGCTGTTGTAATGACACAAAATTTGGCTTTTCAATGTAATTTGATTACGGCAAGTACACACGGTTTATGTATGAAATATGTTGTTATTTATGCGTCATGTACAGAACGGCTAGGATGCCGTGTATTCTTGACACATTGACTCTAACCCTCCTTCGACTATTATCGTTGTAGGCTCTTAGCAATTAATATTAATTATCTAACATACCTACACGGTCGTTTGCAATTAATTACTAAAAAAACATCTGTATTTTGAAAAGCAGCTTGCCTTTTATAACTGCTTCAGTTTCAAAATGAGCGCACGCGATTGCAAAGGCGAAATTATTGTTTAAATTTGATCAGAGCCAAACGTTGTTCTTAGTGAAGTAGTAAATTGATAAAAGAAAGAAAAACTGTCTAGATTTAACATAATTCACACTTGTTATCTGGTCCCGGGCTGAGTGCACAAGGCGTCGGGCTCGGCGATACCACGATACAGGCATTTACACCGGCCGCGGCGGAGCGGCGGGCGCGGGCAGGTACTCGCCCGGTACGAGGCTGCGAGCACTGCCAGGGTAGATTGTGTTCTGCGGTAAAGCGATAATTCAGCTCAATCTATGTCGTGAGCGCTCGCGCTTTGTTTTATCCGCTAGCTTCTGTGCGCCTTTATTTAGAAAATTGATGAGAAATGGTTTCCATTACGATCTACCGCCTTATAAAAGATATTGCTACGCCGGATTCGCTGTACGTTTGTTCCGAGGGAAAGGAAATGAACGCAAATTTGTTTTCGTGATTGCGAGCTTTGGAACTAATATCGAATTGATATCGATATCATTTTCTTGCGCAATCGTATTTCTCATTAGATATTTATGTGTGACCCCGTGAGAGCCGTTCTCTTCCTCCACGATCGCCTTCGGTCATACAATAATGGAAACAGTAATGCACACAATGTACTTATCGATCACAATACATTACGTTACGGAAATATTTATTGCTATGAGTACCGAACTTTACGTGCACATGTTGTTTAAAATAAATTGTACTCAGGCAGGTGCAATTTAAAGATCTGTATTCGCCGATGTTACGAAATGTGCGTTGGTCAATGCGTGAACTCAATTAGGCACTACATAAGCATAACTAAATAATAGACAGATTCCGCAGTAACTGGCCGGCACTAACTATGATGCGCGCTCTAAACAGCTCCGTTTGAACGTGCAGCCGCTTCCAATTTGCGTGTGTTGCCATCCCACCACGGACAATCGCTCGCAAATTGCCCGGCCACTGATTGCCCCGACGTTTATCAATATTGCAGCTACCATTTCCATCACATCGTCCCATAGATTGAGTAATTGTGTAGGGAAACACGCGACAGATGAGAAATTAGACTCGCGTAACAGTTCTGTTGTCGCTTTTGTTATTGATAATTAAACTAATCATAATCCGACAAAGAACTCGCTGTCATTAATTAAGTCGGTCTGTTTTACAAACGTTACACACCAATAACCGTGACCTGTTATAATCAATAATTACAATATAATGTTGACGCGGAACTAATGATGGTGTTCCTAGTTTGGTGTGATGTGAGAGTGCGGCGGAGTGCGCTCAGCGGGCCGCCGCGCGCCGCGCCGCCCGGCTGCCACCGCGCGCCGCACAATGCCGGGGTCATCCGACACAATAGCGTTACGTTTATCGACGTGTCGAAATCGAGCATTCAAAGTCGATACCGAAAAAAATATCGATTTCCGTAAATAAGCGAGTGTGGCACATTTATAATAATGATGAATGGAGCATCGGTTGTTGTTCGCGCGTCGATATTGCGTATCGAATCGTGCAACCGCTCGAACGCCACTCGGCTACTACATTCATTGAGTGCTAATTGAAAAGGAATATCATCACACCACATCCTGCTATAAATCTAATATAAATTGGGGCGTAGGACTTGAGTTTCTATACATTACAGTTATAAATCAATATTCCTTTCTTGTGGAGTCTATTACTAAATCTTTTGTAGTCTCGTGACGATTTATGGATTACTTTGAATTGGTAAATAAAGTTCATTGTATTTATGGAGCCTTTTATGCTTCAAGTCGCTATTGTTTTTGGCATTAATTTATAATGCATTTATTTCGCAATCCAACATCATTAACATAAATTAAGGTTGATATCTGGGTAATCGATTAGCGGTCGATAGCGCGGCGTAGCGTGCGGCGCGGCACGACGCTCGCGCGCCAAATGTCGCGGCAACCCTCCGCCACTCGCGACTGAGACGAATTGACTCGTGAACATTGGACTCGCATTTTACTTACCTAAGTGTAAATGTAATAGCCATTATGATTGCGAAACCGTCAATTGCAGATTCTTCTTCTTCGATCTTCACGAGAGCCAAATACATTTTCATTGGAAAAGTAAAAAAGGAAACTTTAATGGGTATAAAGGAGACGGGGATTTCTGGGCCAAATTGTAATAAGTTAAGACATGGCTGAAAAAAAAGGTTATATTTTTCTATTTCAAAGTGTGAAAAATCAACTCAATTTACAATCTGGAAAATGAAATATCCAATAATTAAGTTCGGGTTACGAAGTAAATAGTCTAAGTAAATACTCTGTTGATGATGACATTTTAATGTCATCATCAACAGAGTTCATACTATTTACGAAAATGCTTTCACTAGATGATACATTTAATTAAAATAATTAAATCCATTAGAATTAGAGTATTAAGAGATCAAGTTTTACATAATTAAGATAAATAGATTCACATTTAGTAACCGATTATTGTATTCTTTAATCTGTGCTAACTCTGACTGGACATGCTTGACATTGACATCGATCGACATTTGACACTAAACGAGTGTCGAATTATCTACCTTAGAGTATATATTATACAAGAAACTAAAGAGTGAGCCTATCGGGGTATGAATCGTAAGCACTAGTATGAACTAGTTTTGTCGTGATTTTTTTATAAAGATGGAACCCGCCGTTTTAATAAATCTATCTAAAACACTAATATTATCCTAACAATGACAAAACCATGGATATTTTCGTAATACGTCGGTCGTAGGGAAGCAATATTAAAATATTATTATAACTGCATCGTAGGCAAACGGACTGTGGGCTGCTGCGCCCATGTGATGTCAATAATATGGTACCTTAGTTAGGCTAAGTACCTCTACTAGATAACATAGTACCACCTGCACAATTCTTAGATGATGTTCTTGTAATAATAGAAGATGAATAAAAATACTAATAAAATTCGATTTTCATTTTTTTACATCATCTCCTTCCCACTCTACAGAAATATTAAAAATACTGTCTAAATTATAAAAAAAAAAAAAAAACAAAACCATCATAAACCTTGACTGCTAAGCGGACTAACCAAACCATGATAAATTCACTCTTTAGTTTCTTATCTATACTCTAAGGCAGTTAAGTATAGTTTTTTACTTAAACTTAATCTATTTTATCTCAGCTCTCAGATTGCCAAAATCTGCCATATTTTCAGTGATTGTTTGTAAATATAGTAGCTATCAATTGACACCAATTTCATCTTTTTACATTCTGGCCCAAAATTGTATGAAAGCGTATCCGTCTCCTTTTATATGTTATTTCAAAGGGAAAGCTAGAAGATGGAGTTATTAACCATTAAATTAAACCGAAAGATCTGTTGTTTCAACTAGGTACTTAACGAAGTTAATTAAAAAAACGCACACTTAACTGGATGCTATTAAACATGTTCAAGTAGGTAGCTAATAACCCTGGAAGAGCGTAGTTTCAAGCGTCGTTGCTCACGTATAGAAAGAGCATTTAAACAAACAAACATTATCCTTTTAACTAGTATTTAAAGTTTAATTCGAACACGTATCCCGACATATCAATTATAAAAAGCTCGTAATTGTCAAACGAGAAAGTCGCAGCTCGTTGGGCCGTGGAACAGCTGTCACGGAGCCGGCGCAGGCGCACCGATCGCGGACAAAAGGACCCACAACAAATGCACTTCCAATTCGCATCGCCACTAATTACGTAATTATGGGGGAGGAGAAAAAAAACAGAATGGCGAGCATTCCCCGCGCCCGCTCGACACATTAGCTCACGACATTTCTTCATCGTAATTTTTTCCTTCAAATTGAAAGTCATGCATGAGGGTTTAAAATATGAGTTTGACGACTAAAATGCTTAATTACGTGAATGTTGTAATTGCTGTGCTCTCGACCGGATTGATGTTAGCGGCGAGTTCATTAGCTGTGTCTATTTGTTAGACCGCACTCTGTCTGCAATATTAATTAACTAGAATAAAAACTAAGCGCTTATTATACATTTTGTGCAGAAACAATTAGATTTTGTAATTCATTATAAGGTAATTATTCAAAATAATATTTAATTATGATTACTACGTATCCCTGAGGTTATTAATGAGTCTAGCTTTATTGTTACATACAGATGAATTTGAAAAGGTTATTGTTCTATTTTGTTATGTAAACTTTGAACAAAATAAGAGCATAAAAGTCAAGATATACTGACATATTCATTCAGTCATATGATGACATATTCCTAATTTTCGTAGTATCTCTGGCAGGTTTTCGAGATAAACTTTGTTTGAAGGAAACAAAACAAAAAGTTCTGGAACATTTAGAATTTTATCATAAACGTTATTACTTTTTTACGTTATTATGTTAGCAACAAAAGTTAATTGTTGTCGTTATCGTCCAATCAAGGAATAGCTAATTAGTTAAACACACAGACAACTTCGCCGCGGTTACAGCACACATGCTCAACCATTGTTGAATGGTCACTGGCCACAAATGCAGTGTATTGTCGTAATAATATTATCTATACGTTTGTAGGTAATTTATTGTATAATCCATCACAATAAATAAGGTTTTTCGTTTTACAAGTGTTTTTAAATATAAAAAGGTAGGTAATTTGTAACCAAGAGTCATTTTATATTTGTTTAAAATATAAAGAGCAATAAACAAGTGACATGTAATGTCTGATATTATTTTTTATTATATTTATTTATTATATTACGGTTTTATTTGTTCTATTTCTGAGCAATTTGTCTATTGTTAGATTGTGGTCTGGTAGAAGCTGTTACAGCCCGATTTGATATTTGTAGAATTAACTTGCAATACATAAAACTATAGCTCAAACTCTGAAATCTCCTCTTAAAGATAAATAATTAGCCGCTAAATAAGAAGTAATTACAAAACAGGAAACATGCGATTACACTAGTGCAAGGCTATTATTAATCTTAAAACTTACAAAACCAAACAGTGTCTAATACCCTAGTTGGAAAACCCGTACCCTAGGACCAATGTTTGTCTCTGTGTTAAAAGTTGACGCACACCATAGTATTTGTACCCTAGGACCAATGTTTGTGTGTGTGTTACAAGTCGACGCACACAGGTGACGGCGTCACCTGACTCCGTCGGAACCGGCCACTTCCGGCGGACGCACCAATTAGTGACACACACCACACATACACGCACGCATTTGATATGCCCACTTATGTTAAGAACTTACTGCTAATTGTTTGCGAATTATGTTGGGTGCTATTCTCTTGTTTTGTTGAGATGAATATGACATTTCTTTGACTCGATTTTTGGTCATAAACTTGGCGTGCCGAATTTTGAATACGAATTCGTAAAAGATTTCATGATGAGGCCGTGTTTCATAGATTTCATAATAAAGAAGCAATCATCAGATTACTTATAAATCTTAATCTTAAATCGAACAATAAAATTAATTTACTGCGAATGCGCTATTATTCAAACAACGATATAATCGCGATTTAATTTCCCATTAAAGTCAATGAATATACAGTAACGCAGTAAAAACGGTCGCATGAACGTAAACTGCATATTTCATAGAATACGAAACTAATTTGATCTTAATTGCAACCTTTTTGTATGATGCCTTATTTGCACTGCCAACGTTACTTTGTCTTTGTATTGTGCTCTTTTAGTTTTGAAGGGTAAAGTATGAGTTACTTTTTTTGACCATGAAGCCTTTGTCCTTTCGATGTTGTTTGGGTAAGAACTTAATTTAGTTGAGAAATGTGGATAAGTCTACTATACTAAATACAGTATGGTGTCTTAATATATTTGTATACTAAGCCCCAATAATTATCTAATAAACTATCTGTTATTAAGTATTTAACAAAGTTCAAGCCTTAAAGCATCACTCCAAATAAGCTAGATGAAATATTACAGCAGAAAACTATTACCACCTTTACAAGAACAACTCTCTTTATAAAACCCCTAAACTGCCGAATACTCCTTAAATTGTAAAACAAAAGCAATTTGATCGTATTCACAACTTTTTCTTTGAGCTCCGGACAAGAAGTAACGAAGCTTCAAATCCAGTTCATTATTCATAATTTGGACATTAAAGTGAAGTTAAAACTAAACCAGCCGGTATGATAATTAAACCACCTTTTATGGGAGAGTCATTGTTCTTTTAAAATTTTAATCGATTATAAACGTAACAATGAATTCGTAAAAGTGAACTGTGGGTTAATTATGACAGCTTATTTTAACCAATTTAGTATGATCTACATTTTGAGTGGAGTTTGAGGAAAAGTATCAGCAGATACCTAATGTGGTTTTACTTTGTCTCCTTTTGCATATACGAAGATAAGAGGTATGAGTTGACTTTACCTTTTTTCTTACCATATATGCTTAAGTACAAAAATCTGTTCTTACTTCCTTTATTCTAACGCAATTTTTAAGTGTGTAAAATGTATAATTATTGCAACAAACAATTGTAATATTTTTGTTATTTAATAGCTGAAAAAACCTCTTTATCGATGAATAATAAAATTACATAAATACCAGTTAAAATAAAACCCACAAACATCCACATAATAATTTCGTATAAGTGCCATACTCTATTTTGTTTAATAGACGCTAGTAGCAAATGAGCAGTTTAAAAACAGTGATAAAATCCGCAGGGGGCTACGGTCGGGCGTGGGCGGGGTGGGGGGCGCTGACCAGAGAGGGGGGAAGGGGGGGTGTAGATAACATCGCGATTACGCGCTACAAAACGGACGATATCGCGCGCTCATTACTAACACAAGTTAGCCGCATAATGGATATTTACAGATCTCGGCTTTACATCGAATATTACCTATGCGGATTTAATGACTTGAACCTTTGAGGTTTGTTTGTAGCCAGCAATTTTTATAAAAACTGTGCTTTACCGTTTTATTCATTATCCACCATTCTCATTTAGAAGATTAGTGTAATTCATTACCACCTTTTAAATTGGTAATAGGTTCTTGTCCAAATGTAGAGTCTTAAGTTTTTATCCTAAACAAGGTAAAGATGTACATTGTATAGTCTCAGGGTAAGTTTACCATTGTGATGTGTAATTTTCTATTAGTATTGCTATGACTGGTACTTGCTCACCTGTCGTTTTAAGAGGTCATTATGAAATTTTTGTCATTGCCATTATTAACAAAACCTTTGAAACGCAAATGCGTGCCATGTTAAAGTACCGAATCAATTACGACCCGGATTATAAATATTCGAAACAATAAAATGACATACAGGCGCCGTACACCGGCGTGGTTCGGACGCAGCTAACCGCGAAACGTCCATTTGATTTCCATAATTTCACAAAATGGTAGATTTAAATTCGAAAACAGCGCTGACAAACGCGACGCCCAGACAGAACAATGCGCCACGCCGCATTTCCCGCGCATTATCCAATTTGCTTGTCAAAAACGCTGCGTCGGCGCACGACGCGAAGCAGTACGCAGCTACAACCAGCCAATCACAGTCGAAACCTTAAATGCCACTTACATATTTTTTACAAATCGTAACGAATCTAATTGGTCTTCTTAATTCAAATCACAGACTACAGTATATCCAAATTACCTAGCGATTACAAACTCTATGTTCCATTAAGTTAATACGTTACGATATGCGTGGCACAAATGATAGCAGGCAAATCAATCGATATAAAGAAATTAATAACAAAAAAGCGCATACAAAGCGTGCACCGAGTTATCGCGACAGAACGCGAGGCGACTAAAATGAAACGACTAATTATCCAGTGGTCGCGCGATAGCATCTCGTGTCGCACGACCGCGCGGCCGCCACCGGCCTCAGCACACGACGGGCTTAAACAACACTTTGTTAATCATTTTGATTGAAATGAAAGGAAACGCAGACTGACAATTAAAAAAACAATGTAAGCCCATAAAATGTAGTCATACAGATAGAAGCTTAAATGGCTCTACTATGCATACATCCTGTTAATATTTATAAGTAATTAAACATACTTTGTAGATTTATACAATTTAAATGGTGTAGTTTGTATTTTCACGCCATACAGAAAAGCTAATTAATAAAAAAGAAATCGTAATCCATTGAATTCACGAACATGAGTTGTCGAAATGAAATATAATGGAATAAATAACTCTCTATTACTTTCTTAGCTGCTATTATAAGGGGTACGATACGCACATTTGTAATTAATAGCGAATTAGTATAACAGTGCTTTGTAATGCCTAATATATTATTCATAGTGATTTTATTCGTGTAACAAACGCGCGGTCATATCGTTTACGGCAGCGACTAAATGCTACGGTTAATTACGAAGCGATCGTATCGCGCGCGTGTTAAATAAAAATCGCTTCGCTTTGCTATTCAAATCGCAGTGTCTGCAATTACGTATCTTAATGGCGCGATATCATTAACTAGAGCGCTCCTGTTCCACTGGCGACTACTGCGTGCGAATAAAATGTCTTTATAATCAATTTATGCTATTTTATATACTGGTATTAACAGCACTATTTGCACACTGCGTAGGGCTGTAGCAAGATACAAGAAACCGTGTCACTGAATGTATTTTTTTTTGTAATATGTTCATAGGTTGAATTTAATTATTGTATAAGGTTACTCCTTTTGCTGACTGTTTGGCCTCTCTAATAGATAGTCTTAGAGTAAGATATTACAGGAACATTTTTCTAGTCGATTGTACTAAAAGAGTATTACTGTTATTCAGTTACATTCGTTGTTATTACCACTCGTGTGTATAACAACAATTCATGCATTCATACGCATTTTTTTCTGCTCGATAGAGACAGGTGTTGCATTCGATTCCATTAATTTCAACTTATTATTGTAGAGTAGAGTAGTGTCAGTAATTACAACTAGAATGCTTAAAAAAACTTAACCAATATAATAGAGATAATATGTTCCTACCTGCTTGTGATCACGGGTTTTTGCTTCTAGTCATAAGACGTTTGAATAACGACGATGCTAAGGTGTGAAGATTTTAAGATTGTGATAAAAAATACCTATTATATCGTAATGCAACGTAACGGTAGTTATAGCGGGGACTTTGTTTCGGTGCACAATATTATATCATTAAGATTTTACTTCTTCACTGTATTTATTTATAATCGAAGATGAAATCAATTAGGTAGTATATATTTCGTTACACTTACGTTTTATTTTATTTATTGATAATTTTTATATTTGTTGGTAAGTAACAACTTTTGAGACTGCGATTTTTTATTTAAAGGCTGCCACCAACACACCAACGTTTATGAAGGTTCTATATCCTGCCGATCTGGTAAGAGAAGAAGCTCACCCATAGCTTGGGAAAAGGCTAGATCAGAGGAAAGGGTACATCTAGAGAAATCATTCACTAACATGACGAACTCATTAAGTCAGGCACTTTATACCAACAAAAAGCTTCCTTACAGTGTAGGCTAGCCACTCATAAAGGAAGTATATCACATGTCTACGTTTATTTCCATTTATTAGCAGCAAGCTCTGCGATCATTAATCCGTTTGGTTCGCGACAATATTTTCTCACGACGTCGTATTGTAACGGGTTGTGAGGACTCATTTACTTAAACGTTTACAGACTTACAATTATAGACTAGACTACAGAAGTCGATTGAAAAAGTTGAGTGTGCAGGAAATAGACAAAACGTTGGAAATATAGTTTTTGTTGATTGTTTTCATATTATGATTATCATTATAGGCATCCATTCAGGATCTAAGAAGTTATTTAGATGATTCACTAAGTTTTTACTACTACAAGCGATTTTAAAAACAACATAACTCTTCGATGTTCATGTAGAATATAATGGATAATGAGAAATGTCGTGATAAAAAAAAAAACATTCAGGAAGTCTGTTAAACCCGACGAAAGACACATACAAAAATTAGGTTTTCCTAATGATTTTTCATCGTAAGACGAAGTCATAATTATCTAATATAATAACAACATGTTGTATTTAAATACAACTTAAGTACATTTAGTTCACTCGACAACAAAAACGACCGTGAGGCGAGGATATAAAGTTACATCCCTACAGATCCTTGTTTATTCACACTCGCTGCAACAATGCATTAAGTGCATACAATATGAACGGCTCAACTGTTTTAATTGCGCCCATTAGCTGCGTTTACGTTACCGTCCTGATTAATATGCAAATGCACATTAATATTTTAATATCCCTATGCGTTGACTGAAATGCGGGGCCGCTTTCACATATCGCTGCTCTTTATATCACACCTACTTATGGTTTTTTGAAACGATCGTTAAATGTACAGTTAAAGTTTATTATTTTTCTAACTGTTGGCGGCGCCGGTGAAGGTACTTTTACCTCAGCCAAAGTACCACACGCTAAACTGTTTTCAATCTACCTACTCATGATTGTAGATAATCTATCTTTTAACTGTTAAATTTTATCTGAAAAATGAAAAATTTCTAGTCTGTCTATAGTAGAGAAAACAAGGATGAAAAGATTTTGAATTTCGACGGTATTTAAAACAAAAAATATCTTTTTCTATTATAGTCAAACACTTTACAACTGTCATTGTAGTTGATTAAAAACCTCCAACTTACAAATTGTTTCGTACCTAAATGCCCTAGGTCATACCTACCGCATAGAAGTACTAACAAATGTAATAGATTTGTACTTTGGACTTAGAGATAGTGAGACAACTAGAGCGAGAAAGGAGAGACCTCGATAACCCCAATATAACTAAATTAGGAACGCCAACGAAAACAGAGATTTACACCGTTTTTACAGTCGGTAAAACATAAAAGAAAGAAAATAAAGTGAACAAACGAATGCGCATATGCTAATAAGGTAATATACTAGTAATAAAGTAATGTATTTAATGTGCAGAGTTTTACGTAAAATAATTCTTAGATTAACGCTTCCTTATTGTTTGCTTTACAAATTAGATGCCGAGTTTTTCACACTTGCTGTGTTTTGTGAACTTAATAAATTAAATTATTTGAGGAAAATAAAAAGAATAAAGGAGAGAGAGCACCCATTAATTATTATTCTTGGTAGGGATTAAGTTGGATACGTGGAATATAATATGTGCATACTTTTTTCTAAGAGTGTCTAGCTAAAATGGACAAAAATTACATATTTCTAAAAGCATAACGCGCGCATTTTGCCCTACGTTGCTCAATGTAGGAAAAAAGCCATTTATCATTCTATAACAGAACACAACACTAACCAATTATCGCTTTTTAACTCACATATCGTGTCGCAATAAACCGAGAACATTTCACACAATCAGGGCAAGTTCATCAAGCCGAGAATCATTCCCACTATCAATAAACGTCAAGACATATTTATTTCTATAAAAAGTTTACACATTACTGTTCCAGACATTACTGACAAACGGTGAAGGAAAACATCGTGAGGAAACCTCGATTCCAAAATTTGGGATCTGAAATCGCCAACCCGCAGAGACCAAGCGTGGTGATCAATGCTCGTGCCTTCTCTATATGAGAAGAGGCTTGTGCCCGGCTGTGGGACGTTTATAGGCTGGATTATTATTATTAAAACTGTTCCGAGTATTTTTTTTAGTCTGGACTCCAGCGTTTTCCTGTTACTATAAAAATATCGGCCTTTATCTCTCATCGAATACAAACACAGTAACAGTTACATCGAACTAATATCACCTAATACCGTGGCATTACTACACTGTGGGTAATCGTCGTGTTTGACTGCGGCGTGTTTGAACATTGGCTCGACACGACTCCAAATTACTGAATGTTATTTAAGGTTGATAGGAACACGTATTATGAATATGATTGTGTTCTAAAACATGATATATCTGTCTATATGAATATATGTACATGAAGAGATATATACAGTTACTTTTATGATCTAAAAACTAGGTATTAATACATACTTATACATTGTCTGAACACATATGTCTCTCGAACACCTTTCTTAACAATGAATCTTTTTAAGTGATCAATTTTCTGCCTAGAATTCTCCAAAGATATGTTATTACTCATTTCATCACTATACCTATTAATTATGTTTAAAACAAATAAACTAGTAGCCGCAGTAATTATCGTATTAGGTACGAGTATTAGTTGAAATCCCTTCTAATAAGGTATGAGTAACCACACCGGAGGGTGTACGCTAATGTGTCGCGTCTCTAAGCCGCTTACATTACTGTTTCACACGCCTCACGCTAAAACACATTACTATTAAATACTATTTATATTACAGCAAAGTCCGTAATCCTCCAAATTAAGTTATTATTTGGTTCGCAAAGGTGCGACTTGACACAGCCAAGTCGTTTATAATCAATCTTATGTAACTGTCAAAGTATTTTTTTTTAATATGAGCAAGTGAGTCATATGGTTTTTTAATGACGGCGCGGCTGGTTGGACAAAAAGCCTAAAATCGCTTGTAATCAGTAATTACGAGTGGTGGCACCGTCGGCGGAAGCAGATTGGGATCTACAACGCACCGCGGCGCGGGCGCCGGCTCGCTTGTTGACCATTGATTTAGTGCTAAACACTCGTTAAATGCTTTAATGCTTAGCCTCTAATATATAAAGTATATGCACACTCTTTATTCGATTGTGTAGCTTAGTGATTATAAAATTATGTATTATGGCGTTAGTTAGAAGATTTCAGGCCAGTATGGATTTATAGATTCGGTGCGTGTTACGTTACTTTAAAGAAGATTTGCAAAGTATCAAGCTTATCATTCAGTATATTAGTAAAAGTTAATATTACATTGCGCATTTGAAGCATTAATTACTGCAAAGCAATTTGTGTATTCAATTGTTACTGAAGATTACCTAAAATGAGCACTAAACAACTCAACGTATTTGGGCCAGTACAGTCGTTATGAATTAATCGTCAAATATAACTCATAAAATGTCTAGTACTCGTTGATTATCGCGCATTATAGTTAACGATCGCAATGCATCTTAAGTGAAACGTATTTTGCTTTGTTAAAACGGTTACTTACCTAAAGCGGAGGAAACATTTGTAGGTGAAACAGTAATAAAATGTTGAATATTACGCGAATTGAGGAAGCATCAGCCATAACTCACTCAATTAAACAATCTTTTAACGGCACCAATGCAACGCAAGGAAGTCGTTTAAGTAAACTGACCATGTCTTCGTGTTTTTTATTCAGTATTCCGACTCATAACAGATTCGAATGTTATAGATACAGTCGACAGATAAAGGGATAACTTAAATGCCTATTAAAATAAATGTTTTATGAGATTAATGACATCATACAGCGCTTCTTGTTATCTAATTAGGTAAATGATGGCGTAGTAAAAATTCATTTCAGTAATTATTTTTTAGTTTTATGGGACTTTTTAATTTTTTAATTAATATTTTTAAGATTACACAATTGTTAGAACTTTGAGTCTTACAAAGAACTGAAATTCACTTACCAAAAGGTTAGTTTTTTCGTCCGTCAAATTTCATAGTTTACATGTTTAACTACGTAAATAGCGACCAATTAGTATTGACATTTAATGTAGTAAGGTATTGATTTCAGACGGAAAATATTAATTTCACTACAAGTGAGGACAAAAAACAATTCGTGTCTGTTGTGATTAAACATCGTTTAAACAGCATAAATATTAATACAGCACGAGTGGCTGGTGGCGTGGCGTGATGGCAACCAGCCCAGTTTTTATGTAACGCGTTGTTCCTACGTAAATATGTGTAATAAATATACTTTGCATTAATACTCGGTTATTATATCGGCTCAAACTTTTTTGCAGTAAACGATTACGCAAAAAAACCTTTAAGTAAACAGCAATACCTTAGAAATTATAATTTCATGTGCACCATTATTGATGTTGTTGATGTGCTAGATTATTCAAAGTCAGTGGACTGTGTTACGCACTCACGTCAAACATTTGTAGATTAGTTGCAGAAGCGCCGTGGATAGCAGCAGCTGCCTGGGTTGCATCCTTCATGCGAGCGCACAATACAGGTGGCGTGAGATGTAATCGCCAGCAATAAGTCATAATGAAGATCGTCAAGGCTTTAGTAAAATATGTTTGTATTTATAAAGTTACGTCGGTCGTGACCACTGCGTTACCCCAACGCGCTGGAACACGCAATGGTTTGTAGAGGCGATTCTAGAAAACGGTCGTTTTGCGATTAGATCTGTGCAGGAGGAAAGCCAGGGGTGCGCAGGTGGGGGGAGGGGTGTTGTTAATTGCTCCGTTTTGTGAACACGGTCGGTGGCGTGCCCCGTGGGCAATCAGCGGCCTCTGACTGATTGCTTTTTAAATAGGTTTTATGCCCGCTAAAAATGTTTCGAAGGAAATCAAAGAGAAGTTTTCGTGAGGGCCGATTGTGTAAACGCGACCGAGGACAAGTTGTTTTATAAAACGCAAATCTGGCGTGACGACCGTGACGTGCCAACGACGCTATGGGCTTTTAATTGTTTCAATTTCTTACGACTGCTACGACATGTTCAATGCCGGTTAATTAAAAGATACCGTTAAAGTATTAACGACTAAACAAAAACCAGTGTAGCATAATGAAAATGTTTAAGTCAGTGAAAAGTTGGCAACATCACAAAAAGTGGAACAAACGGAGCTGCAAACCTATAAATTGTCGAACACACAAACACTTTTATTCGCAGACATAAAGTTACATAGCGTGCAATCAGGACGTTGCACATAGCACTCGTATATAGGCTCATATTCGTAACAGCCCTAATGGAGATAGCACACACAATTTAACACGGGCCTATTAAGCGCGCCCGAGCCGTGGCGTGCCACCGCGGCGTTAGCGCTCGCCAGCCGCTAGGTGTTCCTTACAACTGCTAAAGTGCCACGGAGAATGTATTAAATTTACTTTTATTTACTACTTTTAATTAATCCTTAGTTCAACCTCGTTTGCTCCTGTTTGCTCGAATACTAAATTTACATGTAACAGTAATTGATCAGCCACTTATATTTGGTTCAGAACGAACACTAACTTGACGTTGTATTACGTTACTTAAAGTTTAATATATTTTAACTCGGTCACACTATCATATTCCGGATAGAATTTCATCTTGTTAACAGCTATAGTTAATATTGAAACCAATTAGTAAAGTGCATTTTTCTTTAATTTCGTAAATTAAAATATTATCTGCGAAATATACACGTAGTATGATATTACAAAAACGTAAGCGATCAATCTATTATGTAAGAACTTAAAGGTGAGACAAAAACAAGACTATTTTAATTGACAACATTTTAATTACAAAACACCACAAAATCTATGGGACATAAAATGTCACATCTGGGATTGCTTAAGTACATCGCCATGTTATTACTATTAGCATTAGGTACTTTATTACATACATTTAATACTTTAAGTTGTGTATTTAATACTAACAATACATACATCGTTTATGAATAGTTATATATTTATATAATAATTACAGTTTTTGCACGATGTAGATGATCCTAGCCACTAAGTACTGTACAGGACAACTTCAGTGCTACATCATAACGTGGTAATATGTGGCTTCTGACATACAAACTGCATGTGACAATTATTTGTTTTGTTCTAAATCTATGTTTCAATATTGTTCTTATGGTTTATATTACATCGCCTTTATAAAATAAATAAATGAATTAATTGTTTTTACCATTTATGTAATGAGCACATTTATACATTTAAAAAAGTTACAAACATTCTATTTTAATGTTATTTTAAGAGTATATCTATCACTTGAAATAAATTATGATTTATCAAATACATGTTTTTTTGTAAATGACTTCATCAGTAGATGCAACACCGAATCGACCCTTATGTGGAACATTCTTAAATATAAATGAATCTATAATGGAACGATTCAAATTCCAGCCTATTTACTGTCTATGTAACTTACAAAGCTTTATCTAAATACTAAGTTATCAATAAGTAGTTAACACGACATCAATTATATTTTACAAGTTCTTAATATCGAATCTGGGCTTATAATATCACATATCTCGGACACAATCATGTCCGTCTCAAGAAAATATATTTGAAATGTAGACGAACAACGAAATTCGTGCAAAACAACCGTGCAGCGGACGAAAACCGAAACAAGTCCAAAACCGAGTCACTGAGACTTCCAAATACGAAGATTAAGATCCAGAGCATGTGCTCTATACATGTAGAGTTCATCACTTTTAGTCACTTTAGGATCGTCACAAACACTTGAAATTCGTCACTCGTTGTTATAAAGGTCTGTTTACACGTGTATGGGCTCATCATCGTCTTCGTCGTCAGAGCGCCTGTCTGCGGGGGTCCCAGGGGGTGAGCGGTGCGGGGGCGCGGGGCTGCCGGGGTCCAGGTCGGGCGAGGGCGTGCGGCGAGCGTGCGCGTAGTACCCAAGCGCGCCCAAGCCCGGCGCACCCAGGGACCCCAGGTGCGCTGATGGCCCCGGCAACCCTAGACCCAGAGGTGGAACGCCTCCTAGCGGTGCTCCCGGGTATAATCTGTTGACAAAGAATGATACCGTTGTAGCTTCAATATAGTTTAAGGCTTCTGAGCTTTACTTTTCCTAAACAAGTAGAGTCAAATGGAAAAGCTCATATCGTTCAGTTAACTTCCCCAAAATGGCTGCTTATCTTTTTAGAGTGCCGATATACAGAGAACCCTTGAGTAAATCTTTACAGTTGACTAATTGTCTGCTATTTAGAATCTTCATTTAGGCTAACACACATGACTCAATCGATCATTTTAAAAATCTAAACAAAACGTACCGGTAAGGCAAGGGCTTCTGCAAGGTGTTGGCGCTGGCGGAGGCGGCGGCGGCGGCGGTGGCGGCGGCCTGGCGGTAGTAGAGGTCTGCGGCGGCGGGCGCGGGCTGCGCGGGGTACGCCGGCACCCCCGGCCAGTAGCCCCCGTACAGGCGCTGGAACGCCGCGTAGTTGCCAGCCTCAGCTAGGAGTTCTAGACCCACCGCGGTCTGACGCTTCCATTTTGTCCTGAGGGCAAGGAAAAGATTTATTATTGTTGTGTCGTGCATAGCCTAGTAACTACTTGTCGTTTAAACTAGAGCCTGCTAATAAAAATAGGTAGCTTTTATAACAATGCCGTATAACATTGTGTTGATTTTGCGACGTGATAAATATTGCGGTTATTATTTCTCATTCTTGAGCAGAAGACATCGATTCATTCTCAATAACTATTACTGTTACAATAAATTCAAACGATGATCAAAAAACTATCTTAAATTGATATTTTTTTTGACTTGGAATATCTAATAGAAAAAGTTTGATAGATAAAACGTTCACAGTCCATTTGAAATCGAAATAAATCGTTAATACAACGGTTATGTCATTTTACAAACTTAAATCGAGTCTAAAATTCCCTGAACTATCGTTTACGAACCCTAAGCAATAGATCACGCGCCGTGACCCCAATCGTCATCAAATTTGTCACAGTGCACTCGACAATACAATGAAGATACCGCATCGTACTTGGTACAGCTAATAAAAAAATGTAAATAAAATAATAAATTTGACAAAACGTCTTGGGCACTACTGAAATCTCTGGAGCGTGGTCGAGTACTTTAATTTGATTTATTTGATTCGGTTGGGAAAGGGTAAGCGCGTATAAATTACGCTACAATAACGCTGGGGTTATTACTTCGGTTTACAATTATTGTCCCACAAAGCTATTTAGCAAAAAGTTTAATGGTCGCGAACTTGTAAAAAAGATCCTATTTCTATGGGACTTTTAATGTGACATGTATTTTATTACTTTCTTTCAGTTTAAGTCGGTTATAAGACAGAAATTTAGCGCTTCGCGGTTCTGATATTCGTATTCTTCCGAAAGTATGACGCAAAAAGCTAAGCACCTTGAAACAGAAGTATCTACGTATCTATTTAGTAAATTACATAGATAAAACGAGAAAGAGTGGTTGGTTTTAAAAATAAATCCGTTTTTCGTTATTGTACTCCAACTAAATAATTTATTAAACGATGACAATATGTTCTATCATTCACTATATTGACAAGTCTACAAAAGGCAGCAAACAAAAAAAATACTTCACATTTATTACGAATTATTTGCGAAACAGACCACCAAACGCATCCCCAATTCTAAAATTAATTTAATTCTGTCAGTACTCGATTAGTTCCAAAGTGGTTGGTTATTGTAGTTGAGTGAGGTTTTTATTAATTCGTGGGGAGTCGTCGCATTATAATTATCATTGCTGTTATTGCGTAGTGCCTCGCCCATTGTACCCGTCCTCGCATCGCCAGCCGCTTCACTGACTACCTCGTTAATTAATTTCTATAAATGGATCATTTAATTTTATTAAATGCAAATGTGGGGAGCCCTGTTTTGTTGTTCGTCATTCGTTAAATAATTTATATTTTTGTTACCCCATTTATTATCGTCTCGTTAATTCATATACTTTATCTGTCTCTATACATAAGTATAAGCCTATAATAGAAGACTTTTAGATTTAAATGTAACGTTAACACTTTAAGCCGTATTTAACTGGATCCTAATTTAAATACTACACTTTAATTATCGGTAGCTGACAAATGATCGATAGAAAGCTGCTCTCATTAATCATGTTATTATGACGGCTCGCTCTTAGTGTACGTCACTCGAGAGCACTTATTTAATTGTCAAGTGCTGAATGAGAGGCAATCTGCTCAGTGACACTATTCTTTTTATTGCCGCCGCGGGCTACGAACAAAAAGCTCTCGGAGCGCACTTAAATTTGGACTGGCATCTCAAGTCGAAACCTCTCGACAGACAATACGCTTCTCTCTGTCTAACGCGAGAGAGCGCGGCGAGAGCGGCTCCCTCCGTCCCTGTCCCGCGTCCCCCGGTGGAGTCTGAGTACGCCCCGCCCAGTGGTTTAGTGATTTGATGCTGCGTGAACTGATTCAATTGTTGTTCGAGGAGACCCGTCCAAAAACGCGCCTTAAGAGTTCTCGTTAAAGACGAAAATTGTCCGGTAAAACGATCCCGCTTACGTCCTCTCCGGGGGGGAGGTTGTTTATCTCAGTTTGCGTTTTTCGGCGACGTGATGCGAATTCGGCTTGTATATCCGGAAAACAAAGAGCACTTTCATCGATCGCAGCCGCGGCGCTCGGCGCTTACGCTCTTAAGACTCCGCACGACTGCGGGACCAATTTGAGCTTTATCGAACGTTATTTATACGCTGCTTAGAAAGTTTCAGAAACATGTTTGTAAGTGTGAGCGCTCTTATGGGAATACTTTGAAGTTTGAACACTTTTATTGTTATGAACATTACACATAGGGACTTGTGTAGGTTCGAGTTCCCTCCGCTAATTGTTGGCGATTATTATTAGATATGTGGGAGACAAAAGATTTTTTTATCAAAATTGTTTGTGTTTCCTACATATCTAGTAGGATTGAAAATTTATCCATATTTTAATATCAGACAATTTTGCTTATTTCTTATACCTACATCTAGAAAGCATAATAATAGGTACCCCTGGCGAATATTATTTTCGTGCTATATGTACAGAAACAAATGGTACGACAATTATATTCTTGTAGTTTACATATGGTACAGTAAATAGTAAAAATGTACTTCTTAATATTTGACATTCCTGATGATCTTAAAGTCAATTTTTGTTAAGACAAATTTATGATGATCTTTTTGTTACAACACTCTTAAAACACATTATTTTTTTAAATCGTCTATCTCCATTTACATTACTTACACTTTCTTAAATTTTAGCTGTTATTTAAAAATCCTTGAATGTTTTCTTAAATACATAGTTGAATATACAAAAAAAAAACTGAACATGTTATACGAGTATAGATACAAGATTTAAAATTTTTAGGAGTACTTGACTCAATTGCGACAACATTATAGAGGTTAGCAAAAAGGAGGCTGCATACAATAAATATAATTCCATAAAAAGAAAAGAATGAGTTCACGGGATCTGGCATGTGCTGTGTGGCTTTGGCTAATCAGGGATTTATTAAAACTACAGGAACGGATGTTTAATGCCAGTTATCAATATCTTTATAATATACATGTTTTTATATAAAATATCCTATCCATGCATTAAAAAAACCCTAGGAATAGTGCTTAGCATCTAGAGGAAAGGCGGGTATTATTAGAAGTGAAATTCCAATTAGTTAAACTTATTAGAAATATCAAACCAATGAGCAAGGCATAGGTTAGTAGAATATAATATACTTCGGTTGCTGAGCAGTGTTCAACTCTTGTCAGTGTGCAAGTTAGTTCATACAAATTGTTATTTAAAAAATATTTCTTCTAAAATGCTGCATAATATATTACCTGCAAGACATACATAAACAAGTACCTACCTGTATCTCTATCCAACATTTTGCATAATAGGTCAGTACAGTCGTTGAGAAAAACGACCTAACAAAAAACTCGCTAATAACCCAAAAATTGAGCTGTGAACACAATTAACATTAAGCTAACGATTTATGAGCAGAAACACCCATTAAACTCGATTATTCAAATACAAAGGTCATCTAAATTATGATACCCATTTGACACCGAGACAAAACTAGCAAAAACTTGATATAATCTATTTCATTGAAGACAACAAATGTAGCAATTTGTTTAAATACGTAATATTATTTTAATGAACAAGTAGGTATACAATAATACATTTCCTGCAACTCTAACGCTCGCTAATATCAGATTGCATCACGAGCCAGACTTAGAATAGCAAAATTGCTATACAACGAATAATCCGTCTCGCAATCCGCTTATTAAAACCCGGCCAAAACTGAAATGGCATTTGCAATATAATGATTAGTGGTTAAATGATAAGCCGGGCGACCGGAGCGTCCTTGCTTCGAATCCCGTGTCTCTGCCGTGTAATTTGGAAGGGTTCGCTATAAGCGATTAGTCTGGTTCTCGGTAGCTTCGCGGACCACTCGCGGAACCCGCGCATTATGTCATTAGAGATGTCGGAGCACACGTACGGAATTTTAATACAGACTGTTTATAATACTAGAATCGATCACTATTGTTAAAAATCACGTGTCGATTCGATTGTTCGGTTTAATTTACGACTTTAGTAACGTTAACGATTCTATTTGGCGATTTAGTAATCAATGAGGAGCACTTTAATGGGGCAATCATAGGAAATCGTGGTGTACCGTCAGCGATTGCCACGCGTGGGTGAATGCTTAGCATGAAATATCTATAGTGTATGTTAAGTAATTGTGTTGTATAAATTGTATAAGTGAATATAAATATGTTAGCAATAGATACAAGCATTTAAATATCTGTTTTTTCTTTCTTTATTTTATTGCAGATACCTTATTCAGTCAATACTGTACAGATAACAAGCTCTACATTACAAAATTAACCAAATCTTCCTGTAATTGTCCCCACTTTTAGGCAGAAAGTCTCCAAGTTTAGAAAGGGTTTTCATTATCTATCAACCACTTCGGTACTCTACTGACTCAAATATCAATAGTACATCTTTCCAAATTATTAGATCACATTATATTACTATCTCATCATAAATAAGTCAGTATAAACATTTATCCAAGTCAGTTTTCCATGTTGTGTGAACCGAGCCTTCACTACGCAGCCTCTGTGAGGTGCAGCGTTTAAACAAATGATGCAAATTTACGAGAAACGCTAACCATTTAGTCGCTATCGCTATTCACACTTACGCGTACGTTTAAGTTATTTATGTATAGAGAAGGAATAATCGCTGTGTGATAAAGCGTGTTCGGTTGCTGCAAAATATTTGCTCCTGGATTTAACGTAAAAAGACCAACTCTACAAAATTGTGAATAGCTTGTTCGTATTTGACATGGTTTTATGTAATCATTTCCAATAAATTATCATCACATCAAAATGTGTTGTTAGATGAAATGTATGTTGATTCAGTAAATGCTCTAGTCAACAAGTTCAATACGCATAACCTTGCTTAATTTACACTAAATGTAGAGCTACCGAAACGATCGAGTGAATAGCTTCAACATTTACAACAATATTACAGTCATCGTATAATAACAGACATATCCGCGCGCCTGAGCTAGTCACATCGCAGGTAGGTGTCATTACAGAATACGTAATTAGGTAATCGCAATGGATTACACGTTTCGACGACTAAACGCCGATAAACGACATTTTGTTCGAGCCCCGGGCTTATTGTGAATTCACGATCGTTCCGACAAAATATTATAACTATTGATGAATCATCGTAAACAGGTAGGTAGGTAACTATGCCAGTTTTGTTTCTAGGATAATTTTGTAATAATATATCTGTAATTATGTATGAGACAAAGACTAAATAGATTTTGCATTGAGAACAGTTGAAAAATATTTTTAGGGCAAAGATGAATTGAATTTGTACATTAATCTTTAACTGATTTGTTACTATAGTGTATTTTTTTTTAACTAATTTGTTGACAAAATTAAGTGTTGCAACGACCAAAGTAAAAAAAAAGTCAATTTGAGAAGATTTTTGCCCACACATCGCTCCCTACTCCAATTTTCAAGATGGCATCATAGTTTAAAGCCCTAATAAGGAAGCTATTTGAAAACAATAAAGAAAACACACAGCTCGACCTGTGGCGGATGGCCGGCGGTGTGATTAATAAGTGGCGAGCGGCGCCGGCGCGCCGGTGACTTGCATCCTTTGTGATGACGAGCTGAAGCCGCCGCTCACACGGTGATGCGGGGCAAACGGAAATACTCTCACAAACTTATGTATGAATTGAATACTGGCTATGAAGATATTGGTATTTGATATTGTAGCCTTTTTCTTCAGGAATACCAAAGAGTGTGCACCTTATCTAGACGATATAAATAAGACCTTAGAAACTTTTTTTGTAGAGATATTTGCAGTTAGCCTGAGCGCAGGCTTTGACTGCTACACCGGACTTTGACCTTAGAGATGATAGAGTAGTGTTATCGACATACGAGTATATGTCAAAAAAGCTTACTCAGAGCTTTCAATGTAACTATTTCAAGGACGATATTTATAGGCAGTTGTAATGTTGCTACCATTATAGCCAATCCTTCACCTGTCGCGTGGGAACCGCCGGCTGAAGAACATTACGTTTCTATCCAGCTCGCAGCGACACAGAAACACCAATAGAAATGCGAAACTAATTATTCCAAATGAAACGTATACTTTCAAAATCAGCGAGTGTCTGGAACCAATTATCTAATTCCAATTAAAACTGATCGCCATAAATAGTCAAAATAATAATGTATTTCGTCTAAATAGTTTGTAGAAAATCGCTAAGCAAGTAGGCAACACAAGTTATGTAGGTGTGTAATTATTTATAATTAAGCAAAAAGCAAACGGCGTGTCTTGTAAATAGGTAATTAAAATTAATTGTTTCAATTTGGGTCGGTATTAAAAAGCTTTGTGTTTTTCCAAATTAAGAGTAACCATTGTTTAATAAGAATCTGTTATTATATAATTTATTCTGTATCCGGGAACCAGAAAATCGGTATCTATTATTAGGAGGCAGTGTCGTTCTATTGAAACTCGCCGGTAAGCCGTAGAAGAGTGACCGCACACAAAAGCCATTACATCCTTCAATTAACTCCAATTTCACACCCTTTCACGAACCGAAAAATCGAAGCCCAAACATTAGTTTAACCGAAATTATAGAAAATCGACAAAAAGTGCGGCAAAAAGGTGCAGACGCGGCGGTGGGGGCGTGAGCAGTCGATCGGCGCCTGCGCAGCGCCCGGTGCTACCGTCACACATCCAATCACACCAATAAAATAAACTGAGGAATAGAATCACTTGCTAATAATATAATAGAAAATAAATCAATAAAGGAAATAGATGTGTAACTGCTTTCGGCTTCCGAAACACTTTACATTCAATTACGTTGAATGAAATCAAGTGTGTGACCACAAAGATCGTTTTTATATGCATACGTAACGTAACAAAAAGCATATACGCTAAGAAAGAAAAAGAAGTAGCCAGCTTTTAAATGCACAAGCTTGATTGAAAAGATGGTATTCGATCAATAGAAAATTAGTATAGTTTGTTATTAGCTACCGTAGTTTTTGTAAGGAGCCCATCGGAGGCGGCGATCGGACCCTAATTACAAACGTTTGTTTTTGAGATAGCCCGCCGAGCGCCGCCACTGTCGCTGATAAAACTCCTTTGTAATACATTTTTTCTACTAAAATATAATAGCTCTTTAAAATTTTAATTATGAATAGAATAGCCAATTAATTGTAGGAATAATTTTGTTTATAAGGTACATTTTAATGGCTTTATTTCAAGTAAGCCAAGACTAGTTTATGAGAATAATTTTATGGTTGTCGGTTCTAATGCTCAACGATTTATTTTGCATTTAGATGTAAAAAAATGTTTATGTAGTATTAATTAAGACAAATTATTTAAGTTTTTAAATGGTTTGTTAAAATCTTGAGAGTTTACGGAAAATATTTGTTATGTGTGTTTTAAGGTAATGGAATTAATATGGGCCTTGTGTCGGCTGGTGGCTGTAATGTGTATACGGTTTTGCTGACTCAGCATTTCTCCGAACTTCGCCGACTCTCTCACGATCACTCACTGTTATAGCTCTAAGTCATAAGCTTTTTCAAATAAAAATTAAGAATTATTACATTATTTATTTAATTTCCATTTTAAAGCCATTACGTGCTTCTATTATTTCTTACGCAAAACACTATAATTTATCACGATAAATAGAACAATTAAGTGAACATGACAGTCTCACAAAGCTTTAGGCCTCATTATCGCGTTATTAGGTGTAATAAATAAGTTTAATTAAAATAAATAACGACAGACGTATTTATTTTTAATTAGGCTCTACACTCTCACACTCTAGATTTGTGTACTATGTATTTTGTTCAAAAACAATATTTTTTCATAAAAAAAAACGAATAATTAAAACAGTAACTTAGATATAATAGGTAGGTATGTAAGTTTTGTCGTCAAGTGCACCGCTTGTGACTTGGGCCACAAAAGTAAAATTGTATTCAATCCTGCGCTTGGCCCACTGCACTGTGCACAGTTAGTTCATAGTTTTCATTTCTTCACTGCGTTACGTACGTGTTTAATTTCCTTTTTATACAAACATTTATTTACTTGATAAACTACTCCGGAAAAATTGTTTCAAAAATTTAACTTAGCTAATATTGACATGATTAATTTAATTGCAATTAATAGTTTTTCAGGAAACTATTTCCTAAATAATATTGTCTGTTTAAATAAATATATAACCTGAATTCGCTTTATTCGGCACGATCAAACTATTAGAAAACACAATAGCGTGCCGTATAAAATAATAAAATAAAACTAACTACTTATTATTAATTTTTTAACACTAGTTTTCATTAATTTCATTATTATTAGAAACCAGCTATAAATTATCGGCTTAACAGCAATGCTAAACAAATTTTCTGCCTCGATAATTAAAACATTAAAACAAAAGATAGTAAATTAAAATTTATGAAAGTTGACTTTTAGCTTCTGTATTTGTTAGACAGAGATGAAGTTATAAACCCATCTCTTTTGCTCAATTGAATGAAGATGACAATAAGACATCACATGCTACTGTAAGATAACTCATGTAACTAAAATGTATTATAGTAGCATTTCAAACACGTCAAAAAAAGATCATAATATGGTATATGTGCACCTTTCCGTAGTATTTTAGGTAGTTCTTAAATGGTCAAACAATTTTTTTGTAAATGTGAAACTTCTTAGCTGTAATTCAAGAATTCCTCTTCTACCTCTGGCTATAGTCATTCATATTTTCCGTGATAGCTTTAAAGAAGTTGATTTTCTTCGAGCTCTTTTATTTCAGTCCTTATATTCTAGAACACACATAAAAATACCATGGTTACTTTGTTAAGAGACACTAACCTTCTATTCTGGTACCAGGTTTTGACTTGCGTGTCAGTCAACCCTAGTTTGGCGGCCAGTTCCATGCGGTCTTGCACACTGAGGTACTTCTGCCTTTCGAAAGACTTCTCTAAGGTCTGCAGCTGGTGGTCTGTGAAGGCTGTTCTCGCTTTCCTTTGCTTCTTAACAAGTCCTGATGAATCTCCCCCACAGCTCTTGCTTGACACGTCGTCTGAATCATCTTTTACACCTATTAGGAAGAAGAAGCTTGGTTAGTTAATTATATTTATAGTTGCAAGTTTGCAAGTTAAATATTTGTTCTAATCACTATTTCCTAGTGTTATCAGTTTAGCTTGCGTAGTGGCTCGAGCCAAATCCAAACAAGAATCTAACTTATCTTGAAGCATATAGACAAATCTTACTTGATTATGCACATAAGAAGAAATTTCTAGGGTTCTTATAAGGTATCCTGTAAGGCAGCATGTATTTAGACGCATTTGAGTGAGTGTGCAAATTGTGTATTGTAATTAATGAAACTAAAAACAAAACACTGCTCTCTATCTTTCATGGTTCTAAAGACAATTGTTAGACCAGTCACAGTCCTTGTTCCCTCAAAACTAAGATCTCAGTCATCGACCCCTTAAAAACGTGTTCGTCATTAAGATCGCCCTTCGTGACAGAAGCCTTCCTCCTCGTAAGGCTTCTTGCGGTCAGTGGGTCTCGGCCGCTTCCTTACGAGCCTTCATCGTCGCATTACTTACACAGATTTACGGCTTTACTGATCACTATAATACTTGCCCTAACATTACTAGGGTTGTCAAACAGTTATTTTTATGAATTTAAAATAAATACAGTTGAATTTGCTAAAGATTAGCTGTCAAATGACTCTGCATCCAGTGAGTGGCATTTTTATGCCAGACACACATATTATAGCGTTTAATACCAAATAAGCTTTGGAGACTAATAGCCATATGGGGCAAAGGTTCATCATGTGTACAATTTCAATATTCAAAATCACAGTGTAAAAGTTCAATATGAGTGCATTGTTAGTATACAAGATTTTTTTTTAAGATTTTCAAAAACCCCTTATCACGAAACACATCATTCTTTAAGTAAACACAAAGTAATAAGTGTCAAACACAGCGTCGAGGAGACAAAGGATTAAGTGTATAATGCGCAAGGAATTAGCGCAGTCAAGCGGCGTTGCGGTCGCGGCGCTTGCGGCTTGCCACCCAAGTACGCGCACCCGATCAGCGATGGTCACCGGTAAACGTCACGTTACATGCACAACTATGGAAAGTTACGACCATTTATGTAGATGATGAGGTTTACAGTTTAGGCACAAGTATAATTTTGATAAAACGCGCACGTGCATTTTCGGGATTGTGCGACATCTTTCGGACTCAATCCATCATAAGATAAAGAAGCGGCGGTGTCGAGTCGAACTGGAATCGGAAATTCTTGAACAGTCAAATTAAAACTTAGACAAATTAAAATTGTTGGTTTTACGGTGTGAGGAATTAACTGAGTTGTTCGTTAATAGGCACGATTATTGATGCAAAACGGATAGGAAATGAAGATTTTCAATATTTTAAATTGCATCGGATATAATAAATCTTAACAATAATGTACTAAACTGCGTCATTCATCCTTCAGCGCCATCGCGCTTCCTAACGTTTTTTTTTTATTGTAACTATGCATAATTATTATACGTTTTTAGCAAGCAACGTAATGTCTATTTATTTGTGTGTATTTTATTACACAAACCCGTCTAATTATATTTCCATTAAACGAACAAAGGAGCAATTCGGACGTGGCAATGTAAATAAAAACACTTTTTATAGCAAAACGAACCGCAATCAATTTGCAGATCAAAAACAACTTTGTTTTCAATTACAAACGGTTAAACTGTTTACACGTAAACGTTTCTGTAATAAAACAACCTTGGGTATAAATTGCTCGCTGGTGGTTCGAGCTGATTTTTTACCAGCGACCCTTTAGCCGTTTGTAATATTGAGTATAATTATGTACAGGCCGGCCATTAGGGTACACCGCCGTTAATTTATTATAATAAGGTCCAACTGCCGACTGCACTTACTCGACCGTGAAAATTATTATCATTAGTGGCCAGTAATGTACAACAATGCACACATTAGGCTACTGCCCTTATCACTACCGAACGTGCATGTTCGATACCTCCCGCGTGCTCTAACCGCTGATATGTTACTATAATACTATTATAAAGCATTTTCCTTTATGTCGTGCATACATTTGCAGATTGTTTCCGCATACAACTGCTATTAAAACACATAAGCTTGTTTAGTTATACTCGTTCGCACAAACTTTTCTAATCGATTTTACAGCCTCTTGATGCTTGAGCTAGTGTTCAATATTCACGAATGTGGATTTCAATCGACTAATTGAGAAATCGGTATGTCGACGTGATGCAAATTCCAAATGGTTCGGTTGTCATCGGAGCACGGACGTCGGACACACGATCCGAGCGGCGCGGCGGCGTGTCGCAACACATTCCCTGCTCGCAATTATCAATCGAGATCGGTGGAAGCTGTATCGAATGCCAGCCGATTGTGGAACAACTTCATTGAAAATGTTTACTTAGGCCTACTTAAGTTAAACAAATTGAAACATCAGCAATGGATTTCACAATACCTTGTTTAGGTAATGCGTGTCAAATATTTGAAAGTCAAACAAGATCAATACTGTTGTAAAGCTACACATTAGCGTCACCAACAAAAACACTTTTAACTCGGTGACCCTCCAAATATAGACCGGCTAAATACTTTTGTCTTCAAAATCATAGGTATTATTAACTCTACTTTATTTAATAATACCTTTGAATCCGCTAAAACAAACTCGTTCAATAACTGGCCATAATTGTCTTTTTTGTCGTCGACAGAATAATCACAGGTTCGACCTCTGTTAAATGTGAATACGAAACAATATGCGTAGGAGCTACACTAATGGGTTTATAATTGAAATTATGTCTTATGCTGACAGTATCGCGGTCTCATTGGCGTGAGAACGCCGTCCATTGCTGGGTAAGTAGGCAATAATGTGTTAGTTGTGAGTAATCTGTGAAGTAATGCCGCATTGGAGAGGTAATAGAGTTGTAGAGGCTGCGGCCTCGTTTCTGTCCCCACAATGTCTCGTAGAGGACAATCAGTACATATCTCCTATCTACACAAGTTTAGGCGCTAATTGAATATTAAGTACGTTAAGTACGCGCGGTTGGTTTCAAACTAGTTTTAATTATTCAATAATTATAGCGATAGCTTGATTAACAAATGTGATAGTGAAGGCCGTTGTAGGTGTACTTGTCAAAAGGAACACGCGTAAAGCTGCGCTGATTGGTCAGTTAACCCAACATGTGCAATACAATCTATTGTTGCGTTACATTATGCATATTATACCTGATCAAATAATAACTGTTTATTTATGAGCGCATTTTGACATTTTAATGTTTCTGTAATCGGTTTGTAATCATTTTTATTAGCATAGCTAAACATTTATGTATCCTGGACCAATGATAAAGTTTCTCTGAGAATTCAGTGATTTATTGTCAAATTAATGAAATAGTTAATTATCACATCTACCAAGCACTGCACTGAGCTATTAACTAGCGATTAAATATCACGTTATGATTAATTTTAATTATGATATTGTTAGTTCTACATAAATATGTAGTATACCTAATACATAATTTATATTTGAAGACATACATTTCTAGATACTTCGTCGGTCGAATGCTATCTTGAGCAGGAATCGTACCCGTTAACGTCATTACGAAATACCGAACCCTAAGCCGCTGCGCCCCTCTGCTCATCAAATAAATTATAATTAAGCAATTAAAATTACTAGCAGGTGTGTCCAAAGACATTGAATTTCAATGACAGGCAGATTAATGAGAATTCTTGGTGATATAATCGCAGTTTATGCAAGGTTTGCTCTTGGTATAGGCAGTTTTTATTGCAACTAATGATTATGAGTCAGTAACAAAATATTATTTAAATGCTAAGTAATTATGCAGATGTTTTTCTATTAGTGCCTTTAACAGTCGGCAACGATTTCAGGTGTTGACGCTTTTAGAAAACTCATTGTTCGTGGAAAAAAACTTGTAAATATCAAGTGTTTTTCCTACAGATAGCAGACGTAACGGTCGCTAAACAATACACAAAGTAACTAAGAAGAAACAATAAATCATGAACATTATGCAAATTGAAATGGCTGGTTATCGTAAAGTGCCGGCCGTATCGCGATCTGCGTCATCTGATGTACCCAAAAGGAGAAAATTACAAGGAGAGGCCACACTGAATAGCCACATCGATCACAAATCCACAACAATGATGACTTAACCTAGAAACAACGCAGATTTATAGGCTTGTCAGCCACTCAATTAACTATAATCCCTTATAGGAATCTCGCATTTAACAATAGATTTTTTCAATAACTACATAGGTAGCTCCCATCCTTAACGTAATTATTATAATTGTCCGATTAGTGGGAATTGTTCTCTATTCATTGCTTTAGAGGCGTTAATCAAACATGTATTACATTTGCAGTGGATATATTAAACATTTTTAATTACTGCGCTCAGATAACATCTTTAAGATTACAGACAAAGGAAATGTAATTAAGAAAAAACATGAGAGACAGATTGCGAAATATTTATTTTGGCCGGGATTACATAACATAGAACGTCAGCGGCATTGCAATGTAATAGATATCTAATCTAGTGGCAATTAAATCTAAACCGGTAGCGAGCAACTAAATAATAGTCTATATGCCGTTTATACAATTTGCCTAATTACTGTAACGCTTGCTTTCCAGAGCGGCGATGCAAGAATAATGCGCGGCGCGCATGATAAGCGATAGCGATTGTAGACATACTATTAATAAAAAGATTGATTAAATTAAGAACTTTTTATATTACACCGTATTAACGTGAACTGTAAATGACCCTAAACAACAAACATGTTTCTTAAAAAAAAGCAAACATGACTTGTTTTTTATACCAAGGGATCTTATACCTACAATTAGAGTTTTTACTTTTATAGTATTTTTATAGTGCGACTATCATGAGCAACGATTAAAACTTCAGGATCATCTGACACACCGCTATCTCTCAAGCAACGTGTCCGCTCTCTTAATGAATTGATGCACAATGGGTGCGCGGGCGCAGCGCGGGCGTGTGAGCGGCGCAGACGCCCGGCACAATGCACTGCGCCTGCCGCGTTACGTCACGACACTGGCATAACACGCCGCAATCATTGCGAGCACTAACCATGCTCAACATCACACACCTTCTTTAAAAACCTATGAAGTAAGATTAACCACAATTCGATTAATTCCTTATTTTCTAGTAGCACCAAATAGAAGCTATCGGCATAATAATTAAACCGGAAATAAGTATGGCTTACACACTTTTCGGGAATAACGCAGTGTGTTTAATATACCTTTGTATGTATTTCCTTAACTATTAACTATCACTGGACAGGACTGCCTCGTTGGCCTAGTGGTGCTAAGCGCGACTGCTACGGTAGAGGTCTTGGGTTCGATTCCCGAGTCGACCAAGGTGTTATTGGGTTTTTCTATGAAATTCTCAGTAGCAGGTCGGAGTTTGGATTTGTGCCCGGTTAGTGGCAATAGGCTCGCCCCCTATTACATGGGACCTAAACATATCGGCGAACTGTGGGTGTACATTGGTACACCTCTGCCTACCCCTTCGGGGATACAGGCGTGATGATATGTTATGTTATGTTATTAACTATCAAAGAAGCAGTTTTGTCTCAATAAGTTGGAAAATCGCTTTTTACCATGATATGTGCTCTTTATAATCAACCGACTTTAACTATACCTAATACATTATAGTAGTTTCATGGTGCATTACTAGTACCTTAAGAAGTTTTGTGAACAATTACTATAACGGCTGTAAATTACTTAGTTAGCCGGTGTTAAGTTCCTTTCAGTTAACCATAAGGTACGATCAGTTAACTCGCTCACGTAAGTCAATACATGCCGGTTAACAACGCAGTGATTTTGCGCTACCAACAATTACACAGAATTGTGATTAATTTAATTGTTCGCTTACAACACGCATTTTAAAATATTTTCCCTATTAAAGAAAGGTATTAAGGCCGACTGGCCTAATTGAATCCGGAAACGCAACAGTACACTTTACGCATAATTTATCATAAATATGCATGTTACATTTAAATTTTTTGACAGGTAGAGATTGATTGTCGAATCTAAAACAAAGAGTATCCAAAATGTTTGTGAGACAAAAAACCGGGTTATTTAGCTAACTCGAATTCTACGATCAGACTTAATTAAATACGATACAATAACTCTTACAGTTGAAGCTTCCGAGGACACTATTTACGTTTGGATCGGCAAAACTATGGATGAATAAATGGTTAAAATTTCCGGTTAAGCATCGAAATAGGATCGTAATGTTTGATCACAAAAACCATATCGATATCAAATGTATCGAATATAAAATAGCGATGTTTCAAAGCGATATCGTTTCGCGTTATATTCGGGCCTGTCGATGTGAAATCGGATGAAAAATTATGCATTTTCCGATAGGTTTTCTAGCTATCGTTCAAGTGGACGCTGAGAGCCTATTACACGGTATGTTCACACCAGTTATGTGTTCATATAACGTTAATGCCTACGTAAGTAGAAGAGATAAGCTTCGATAAGCAATCGTAAATACCTACTAATAAACTATCTTGCTTTGAGATCTATATTTTCATTAATTCAATTGTTCTTATTCGCTGCGTCTTAATTGTTACGAGTAAGAAACGTGCACTTTTAAATCGGAGTTACAGGTACTTGAACCAGTGAAAATAAGTTGTAACTCATAATTCACGTCACTTCCAAATTAAAAGACTATCTCCCAAAGCATATAAATAAGTACTGTCTGAGCACTCTATACGAATTAGAAATTTGAGCACAACATAGGTCGAAAAAGTTTTTGGAGTTACTTATTTAGTTAATTAAAAACAGCTACGTCAATTAAACGTAAACACTCTGTATTCAATTTCAAAACTCTCCTTTTCATGTTTAGAATCCACTTACAAACGAGGTATTTACAAAGTGAGGTCTGTAGAAAAATGTTCTAGACTTAGTGTATATTAGTCACTAACTGATTAACATAATCTCAGCATGTGCCAGACAATTTGTCTAGGCGTCTAGCACTTAACACTTCGGTGAACTTAGGCTGCATCTACTCTCACGCGGACTTAAATCTAGTCTAATTTTTTACACATTTAATAAAAATTAAGGTTAATCAAAATTATACGACTTATTTATACCCTAACAAATTGAAATTGATACACATTTTATACACCTTTTGATCCAATTTCTCATTAAATATACCCGAGCTTGGGTTGACAGTTGTTACACTTCTACAACTAAACAAACTTTAAATAATCCCTCTTGGAAAAAAAGCTAATCACAAAGTCTTGAGACGAACCTTTATATTTTAAATCGAACCCAATTTCACAGCTCGCATCGCCTGTCAGTTGTGACATAAAGCCGCCAATCGCAGCGTATTATGAGAGAACTCAAACTGACCCTATTTATATCAATGATAATCTATTTATTGTCACAATAAAAACTTTTGATGTTATCAACTCGCAGTGATGAAAGAATTGTCACCTTTTTCTCGCCCTTATCGCGATGCCAAAAGTCATGTTGTACATCTTAATTTAAATCACTTTAGACTTTATCGACCAGCTTTTAAGATTGAATATTGCTTGATAATGATTTTGTGGAAGGTATGCTAAGCAGCTTAGTGATGCGATGGTGCGGTCCCGGTTAGGCTTGACGCTTGAGACGAGTGACGAGTCGATCCAGTGGCATCGGTTATGCACTACAAGTACAACCAATGACAAACAGTTATCAACAATTAATTAATGTGTTAATAATATAATCGTGACTAAGAAAACTGAGTGGGAAGCAAACACCTGTTAATCATAAACCACCTTGCCATTTGTTACGTGAAAATGTGTTTCGAAAGCAACGACACAAAATAAACCCTTGCCAGATATTCGACGCTGTTCAGTTCACGTGATCAAAGATAATAAATAAGTTCTGCAATGAAACTAATCGCTTTGCTCGCTCAGTTCAGATAAGATACTCATTAGTAATGTCAAGGAAAACACGATATTTGTGCAGCTAAATTCGAATGCATCTCAATAAATATATTTATTTTATTTTATTGTTTTTATAAATTGTAGATAACGTAAATTGAATTTGGTTGTCCGACTAGGTACCGGGCAGTCAGTCATTACTCATAGATTAATTACTTAGTTAAATCGTCTTGGCTTGTATGGTCACTAATTGCTGTAAACGTTGTGTTTTTTCACATTCTCAGTAAGTGGGTTTTTTCAAATTACGATGCCAGGGGTTTTGTATTTACAGTTGCATGAAACGTTTAATTGCCTTCAACGGATGTTAAATACAGTAATTGGGAGGTAAATTCGTAAGATAACGTATACGTTTAGAAATATAATAAGCATGGGGTGTCCTGGCCGTGGCCCGCGGATAACTAACTTAATGGACGTAACAAAATAACAGATTTCACAATACCGCTGTCCGCGACTGTACTGAGCTCGTACGGTTCTTTTGGATTTCAGTGAGCTATTTTAACATTTAAAAAGCGAACGTAGCTTGACATTTGACAAAAGCTGATTATGACGTCAGTTTTTTTCTTTTTCCCCCGTGTGACACCGAGTCCTTTGAGCCAGGATTAATTTGGTCCGTTTTATAAGGGTTTACTTATCTCGAGCCGAGTGTTAGGAACGGGTTGTATTTATCGCAACCCATTATACATTTTATTATTTAATTTATTTAACGCTTCGAGTTTAGCCGCTTGACTATTAAATCGTCGATCGGATAATGCGATCTAAACTCAAACAGTACTTAAACTTAAATGTCTTGTTTTTTATTTATATGTAGTTAACACTCCAACTGCTCGTTAGAGATTAAATTTATTAAGAAGATGAAAAAGTTATTAGTATTTAATGATAATATAAAAGTGTATAATATTAAAGGCGTCGATTCAACGTATAGAGGTGCTAAAATTAAATGCAGGGCGCATTATACGGTCACATTAACATTTATTTATAACAATTTAAAAGTTTAAAATGCAAATAATGTGTGTTGTAAATATATTATCTTGATAACAAGCATTTGTCTTAGTATACATTAATTAGTTAGAAGCCGCCTCATATTAAACATTAATGAGGAATTATAATGAAGCTGGGATTACACGGTCGGAGCTTTGAATTAATAAATTATAATAATCGTATGCAGTGCCCTTAATACGGCGACGTGTCTGCTACTTTATTGGGAACTTTCGAATGTTATAATAAGTATAAGCTTTGTTATCAAAACGTTTCAATAATCTTTTTATATTTTATTTGTGACGCCTTTCATTGTGCATTGAATAGCTTTACAAATATTTTTAAAATTGTTTTCTATTCAATGTTAAGATAGGCTATTGAGCAGGACGCAACTTTATATGTTTGTTTGTTTCGCATAAAACGGAAAAATAAAACCTAGTTACAGGGTTTGGTCTATAAGTTTTACTCCAAACATTATTTAAAATGTTAAACTAATAAAAAAACAACTAAAATATTCCTGGGACTAATTAAGTCTTTAGGATTTTTATATCTTGTGTTCATATAACCTACCTATTTATTTAGCAACAATGAATATGAATTATGGAAGATAGACTAAGTTTTATTAAACTAGCTGCCAAACATTTTTGTTACAAAAAAATATCGTTAGCAACTAATTATGAAAACGTTTCCAAATTAGCTCTTTCAATTTGTCGGTAAATATTTAAGTAGTTATTATTATTCAGGAATTAGTCATTCTTTTAAATATTTTTATACACAATTAAATCTAATATAAGAACAAACTCTAACTATACTAAAATTAAAACTTACATAAATAAAAACTAAACGGCGTCAAAGAACTCATCGTCATCCTTGTCAATGGCGGGGAACGTGCCCAGAAGGCTGGCAGCATTGCCACGTTGAATGGCTATGCCGATTCTCTGTGCAAGGAACAAACCAGCCCTCTGAAGTAGTAAGTAGTTATATTTAATTAGGTTCACATGTTATTTTCCATTATTATAAATGAAGAAAATTTATTTGTACTAAAACACAAATGTTATGTATTAATAATTAATGCATTTTTACATAGCTAAATAAATTTACATTTCATTTTATTACGGCCACACCCAAAATAAATATATGGAAATATTCTTTCCGAGGATATTAATGATAATAAAAATTATTTACTTTCATATTGTTAAAAGTATTTTTAATATTATATTGAAGATAATTGATTGTTTGACGATCCAAAATCGACTATAGGAAAAAGATTAATTTTAATTTAGGATGTGCATTATTAAATGTATCCTTATTAATGACTCCCTTAGGTAAATATTACCGAATATCCTCGTATAGAACCTTTTTTGGAAGTTGTTAAGCAGTTATTTGACATCCAAAAAGGTAGCAGGAGTATTTATAAGTACTTGTTATTGTTGAAAAAAAAGACTAACGCCTGCAGTTTTTTTTTTGTTGCCAGCAATTATCATAGTAACTTAAAAAAATAGCATAACATTGTAAGTTGAATTAAGATGCTGTTTAAAAACAAGCAAATCAGTCATCCCGAATATATAAATTTAATTTTTATGATGTAAGTATGCATTAAATATAGTGATAGATAATTTAAGGGTAAATTTAATTTATAAACCACTTTATATAGAGATTTAATAATAAAACTTTATTGTTTGTTTTTAAATAACGATGAACGGTTTTTGATGTGTTTGGAACCACAGAGGTCAATAAAGGCGCGACATTTATTAGTATATTCTTTTAAGTTTTATGTCTAATCAATTTATACCTTTTTATTACCTGTTTACGTTCGAAAAGCATTTATATTAATGTATTTTATCTAAAACTTAATACTTTTCAACCTACTCTAAAAGGTTTATTCATAGTTCCCGCATTCGGGGTGCGGGGGATTTAAGTTTAATGAGCAATGGATCCCGCATGCGTTATAACGACCGATGATAAGTACCGCATGCGTTCCTTATAAAGGTGCTCCCTCACCGGGAGCATTCACGTGTATTGTAACATTATAGATTCGACTTTGAGCATTACATTACAATATGACCTCTCTGACTAACGAGCATTTGCGTGTAATGTAACATATAGATTCGACTTTGAGCGTAAAATACTTTGATGTTACAAGTTGTATCAAGATATTACACATTGTATCGGAGGATACAATCACTGATGTAACGCTCAAATCTGTAACGTTACATTACACGCTAATGCTCCCGGTGAAGGAGCACCTTAAGAATAAAATCTTTGAATGTCCTTAAACACTAGACTGCTATTTACCTGAATGTCTTTTGTTTATTACAAGTAATTGTGCAATTGAGTCAAACTTCCTGAGTGTGTCAACTTTACCGACAATTAGCTCGACTGCAGCTCATTATAAAGTTGTTTAAAACCTCTTTTTGTATGTTAACATACTTGAATATCATAACGGCCTCGATAAATTAGCAAATTATATGTTAAAAGGTTTCATGATCAATTAACAATAGGTACAAAGTGTATGGGATTCTGTATCGTTTAGTTTTTCGTTTTAATGTTTGGGTTATTTTGCCTAATAAATTTAATAAGTAGCTCAAAACAAGTTACTAAACAATTAAGCCGGAACCCCACAGCGGCGCACGGAGAGGCTGTGCACGTGTGTTCCGCTTCGCTTTAGTACAAAATGTATGAGAGCGTTTCCACCGCAGCGCACGGACATGCTACGCAGCAAATGACGTCATAAACACACGAACGTAGCTCAACCCACGGCCGTGCGACGCATCCGAGCTGCGTGGGTCGGCCATTTCTCTGCGACCCACGACTATGTACAGTCACGAGCAAAAATATGTACACACATAATATTGTTGAAGCATTATTATAAGAATAAGCTAATATAAATAAGAGGTACAATTAATGTTCCTAGTATATATACATACATTTAAGTTGTGATAAGTATAATTTATGTAAGAACTAAGTAATTAATAATACAAATAAGTAAAACAGATGTTACTACACAATAGCTAAATTATATTGTTACTTGGAAGAGCTTGTCTATATTATAAAAATAATATATTGACTTTGAGTAATTTTTTTTTTTTATTAAAAAAAATCTTTGAACCATTTTATTTTCAAGTGTCATCTGTCAGTATGCATTGATTGCTAGATGGCAGAAGAGATTCGACAAAAAATCTCACTAATTTCGTTTAACAATTTCGCATATTATTATGTATACATATTTTTGCTCGTGACTGTACCCCACGCATAGCTATGAGCTGTGTGGGCGACACATCCGTGTCCGTGCGCCGCAGTGGAAACGGAGGCCGACGCCGCCGAACTAATGAGCCCACGCAGCAGAGGTGAGCCACGCATCCGTGCACAGCCTGCGCAGCGGTGGGGTTCCGGCTTTATACCTAGTTAGATTAAAGTTTTACGTTTTTATTGTCATGCCGAAAATGCACCTAGGCTAATTTAGAAGCCAGCACCTAACAAAAAAGGATGCAAAAACAACAACTGTAAAAACCTTTGTTTATGTACGAGTATCACAATTATTGTAAAACAAGGTTTCATATTACATGTCTGTTTAAGTAAGTAACGATAATCGACTGAAAAAAAGTAGAGGAGGCGGGACCAATAATTTTAAGTACTTACAATCAAGACATATGATACGTCTTTCTTTTCTTTAATTTACAGATTAATAAAATCAATATCATCAAAATATCCCAACATTCAAAGCTCAACCCAAACAATTAAAACGTTTGTCAGTTGTCATTTGTGTCGGTCGGGCGCCTGCCATCGGAAGAGGTCGGACGTGGATCATGTCTCCCCCCCCCCTCCCCGTACCGGACCTACCCCTCCGTCGGACACACCTGATGTCTGACCCCAACAAGGACGAAATAACCTCATAAACATATTAGTTTCATCGGATTACGAATGTTATAAAAATAACGATTTGTTTTCATGTTTCTGCTCTTGATTAAAACGTTTTGACAAATGCTTAAAGGAAGGTAAATTTAATTATTGATAACGATGGTCGCAGGTGGTTTAATTTATTAATTTATTATTTCGGAAAACCAGAACTGCGGCTGATAATATTTTTTAATTATGTGATGGCCGTTTTGCAGTTGAAAAACAACCCTGTTTTTAAATATATCTAAGCTTAATATATCAATTTTATCCTGTATTAACATTTATCTCAGTTAAATATAATTCCTAAACGTATTATCTGGGCAACATCTTTACATGCAATTTATAACACAGGCATTTTTCGAGAAATATATTTTATTTAATACTAGATTTTAACTAGAGTTAGATAAAGGATTAACTTCTGAATTAAGCTGTCTTTACAGTTTTATAGCAGTAAATCTGTGAAGTGGCAGCAATGTGGGTGGGACTATACTCACAGTGGGCAAGATTTAATTAAGACGTACGGTCGAAGGATTAATATCGCTCGGAGGGATCATCCCGATTCAAAAGGTTGAGGTGTTAACACATAATTAGGGGTGTCCGAGTCACATTCACTGACAATCTCACACCCGTGCCGAGATACCGTTCAGATTCCAAACAAATGACTATCACAATATTCGAACATTTCTTACATACCGTTGTAGTCTATAATTGTAAGTAGTGTATGAACATATATGTTTTTATTTTTAAGCTTAAGCTAAATTAGCGAGCACCCTAGAGGGCGTTCTGAAAACATTTTAAAATTCAGAAAAGATACATCAATAATGTTTTTGGTGTAACGGATGTAATCTATTTTAAAATTGTTTCAAGAAAAGAATCGCTTAAAACATAGTTTCCACAAGCACTACTTATTTTTTTTACTCAATATCTTCGACATAAATCAAATAGCCATAATTCTACCAATATCACTTTTTCATAATCCTTTATTTTTAATAACAATCGCATTTTTCTTTACAACAACTCTACGTTTCATTTCCCTTTTAACAATATAATACGAGTTAACAAGTCAGTATAAAATAATTACAATAAGTAACTTTCACCGTAAGTCCGGGTACCGTGCGTGATGTAAAACATTCACAAATAGACACAATCACGTCGAAGTTCTACACTTCTTGGTATTCATTTTTCATTCATTAGACAATCACTGTTTACTAGAAATATTAGACTTAAGTTTTACCGTGTTAAATATAACTATTGCCACATTTTTTCGACACCATTTTTGAAAAATAATAGACGGACAAGCACTTCTATTTGAGGTGTAAGGAAAATCTATCTCTTATAGGAGAAATACCTAAGTAACAGACTCGTATTTTCTTTACAAACAACTTATGACTTGAAATTTAAGAAGACATTTAAAAATATTTTAGCCTACAGAAGACGCAGTTTAATCAATAAAGTTTACCCTTCAATAGCACCGATTGCCTAAATTCATTCAGATCAAAAGCATCAAATCTTATCAGCTACTTTACCGGCAATCAAAATCCGTCGATCAGGACGTCTTAATTTTAACCGCCACACCCCATCCCGTCCCAGCCCGTCACTCAAAGACGTAACGTTACATAAACAAGCTCATCACACCAACTAGAAGAAGATACCCTAACGTCGCGTGACTACTATCGCAGTTCCCAGCAATCGAAGTAGATCAAATTATAATATCGTGCAGTTAGTTTCGTAATAAGTGTGACTATTACGGAGGGAAACGCTCGTAATCCGTCTCCGGGAAAGATAAGCGGTGCATTGTCGTTGATGTCTTTTCTTAAATGCTACGACGTAGCCCGTTCCTGTATCGATAATTGTTTCTTGAAGCTTAATTGCTTTTATTTTATTTATTTTATGAGTTTTATGTAGAAATGAAAGTTAATTTTATAGTTTTACAGAAATAGCTTTTTTATACCTATTAGGCTATTACAGATTGACATCAAGTACCTAATTAGATAAAAAAAAATGTTTATTAAGTTGAAAGTATTGTTTTTTTTTTGCAAGTAATAAAATATAACAATCGTAAAGAAACACTTAAAAACATTATCCTCCAATATTTCCAGTTATTTTTTTTAAGATATTTAATAGTCATTCTTTTTTAATAAAATAAGCCTTGGTTGTTGTTGTCAGCAGACCATGGTTAATATTATTTAACGGTTTCCATGCCTCCATCTAAACGGAATCCTATTAGGCTCATATGATATGATAGCCATAATTATTCAGAGTCACTTATCTTTAACAGTTAAAAATATTGCTCTACACTTTTAACACTCATTTAAAATGTCAGAAGATTAGAAAATGTAAGTCAAAAATATCACGTGTTTGCTATGTATAGCAAACCTTTAACAATTTAGGATTAAGTAACTCAATACAATTTTATTATGAAGCTCCATAAACTTCATATTCAAATAGTTAAGAGATTTCCCTTAGGCATGAGAGCTGCTCTTCCCGCTTTATGAACCATGTAGATAACAATACTTAGAGTTTAGTGAGAACAAGTCTAACGAGGGACCTGATAAGGGAGTTTTAGTTTACCATCAATAAGTTACAAAGGTGTAAGGTAGTTAGGGGTGCAAGTGACTAACCTGGTGAATCCGTCGCGGATCTGTCGGAGTCGGAGTCGCGGTGCGCGGAGAGGTCCCTCGGCGGCGCGTCCAGGATGTCGGTGATCATGAACCTGGTGCGCGGCGCGCGCGCCTCGCGCTCCTCGCGCTGCACCGTCATCGCCAGCGCGCCGGCGGGGCCCGCGCCGCCGCCACCCGCCCCCAGCGCGTCCAGCGCGGGCCACCCCCGCAACCCGCGCCCCGCGCACAGCTCGAGCGCCCCCAGCTCGACGCACTCAACAAGACATCACCAAACCGACCAACTAAAATCCAAAGACAGCGCACAACCAACTTTACAGGTCCCGAACTCGCATCGCCGGCTGACCGATATCAGTTCTCCGTCCAAACTTTTCCAAAGTTCCAGTAACTTAAATTTTCACTTTTTAAAAATGTTCGCAATGTTATTATAATAATAGTAAATCTTCAACAACAGCAGTAGTCACAGGTAAACAAAATAGTCGCACTAAAGTTCTCACGAAATAGTTGTAGCTGCGGCTCGTGTGTCGCGGACGGAGAGCGCAGAGTAGGTGAGCGCGCGGCGCGGCTCGCGGGCGATGTGCGCGGGCGCGGCGCGGGTCGCGCGGCGCCGGGCGGGAGGCGGGCCGGGGCTGGCGGCCGCGCGGGCTGGCGGCGGGCGCGGCGGGCACGCCAGCCAACCGCCGCGCCCGCCGCGCGGGGCGTGCCCCGGCCATGTTGCCGCACCAACTTAATGCTCTTTTTACCAACTCGCCGCCGGGAGAAAGCTCCGCGCGGATTTAAGCTTTTATACGTGGATAAAACGCTTTTATAGGAAAATAAAGCGTTCTCGCAGCGGGATATCGCACTTTATGACGGCGTTTTACTGAAAGTTGGCGACACTACACTCTAGTAATTAGTTCACGCCCGCCAAATTGAGGCTAGCGTGTCAGCCCCGCAACTCTGTGCTCCAACATGAATAACTAATATTTATGATACAGACTGGTTAGTTATTTATCTCTAGTCCAAAAGTGTTTTTTGAAATAAAATATTTTCTCATTCAAAGAAATATGAAATAATTTCGGATTCCGCAGTAACTGAGTTATCTACCATGTACTGAGTTGTATGTGAGATACTTTATTTAGAATAAGTAATTTAGTTTGATAAAGTACTGAATAAAAAAGGAGTTATGTGGGTAGGCCTTAACTCTCGCGTGATTTGCCACTTCTGCTGTGTTGACCTTTTGTAGAGTTATCTCTCGAAAATCGTTCTTCCTACTTGTTGAGTCCAGTACATACTATATAGTCAAGCTTTTATTAATATAATGTCTATGTTATGATTATAAATTCTTAATTGAAAAGACAACTTATTTAAAGAAGCGTGGGTATCTAATAGTATTAATTTTAGAAATAAGAAGGATATAGTACTGACTTTGCTATGCGATTTGCTACTCAGGAATTTTTGTCTATAAACAGATGGATAATAATTATTGTAACATATCTAATTCTTACATTTTGTATTTTATAAAGAGCAATACAGTTATGCAATAAAAATGTATACAAGTGCCTAGTATCTATTGCCCTATTGGCATTGTTCATGTAGGCCAACCTCGAATTGTATCTTCTTACAACACCCCTTAAAAAGGCAAGTGTCTTTAAGAGACTACAACATGAATAATATGATTTGCAAGTCTTCTAAGAATTCTTATTATCCTTCTAATATTGACTACCTATCGAAATAATTTCTTTCTTATGGATTTAAAGCTCTTTTCGTGATTAACCTTTTTTCAGATTATCTACTGTAATAGATACCTATACAAACACTTCAAGCTTGTGAAGCTTCAGACAATAGTAAATTGTGGAGTAAATAAATAAAAAATAAGTCTTAGTAATGGATGCTAACAATGTGATGATGATGAGGATTTCTCCTCATGTATAGAAAAGGACTAGGTACCTACTGATACCGATACTACGATAATTTAACTTCTTGCAAATACCTGGTAACAGATTTAAGGAATTTGACTCATATTTTATCACAATGTTTCAGTGTATCATAAATTAAATAAATTTCTTAAAATTATTTATGAAAATAAAAAAATAATAAGTTTTAGCTTTGAAAATTGCATTTTTATGCCTTGAATAAATCTATCAAGACAAAACTGTCTAGTCTTGTTAGAATCAATTATTATTCTTACAAGACTCTTCTTTAACGGGTATATGTGTTTACAAAGAACCCTTAGACCAATATAGACATATAGTTATTTGCGCAGACCCCTGGTATTCTTGTTAATTTCATGCCTCACTACACTCCGCGAAGTTGCGGACCTTTACCGCCCTCTGTATGTCCCTCTGAATACGTTACATTGATTTGAGCCGTTCGAGAGCATTGTGGGGAGATACCTATTTATGTAACTGTTGAATAAGTTTTGTTTAAAGTTTTTTTTATTAATTGATATTTAATACAAATATGTAATGAAATATGGGAACACGTCAGAGAGACGATGAATATAATAAATAATAGGTATCGTTCAGAACAAAAGTAATTCGCCTAGAAACACCAAATACTTTATTACTACCTATGGGTTTATTCTATTCCAAAATTTACGTATTTGTTAATAGTTTGTTTCTTAATGTACACAAGGTACACATAGGTATATGTATCTATAGATTAGTTTGTAATAAGATATTTTCAAACTTAATTAATTAATTAAAAAACATAAAAAAATAAATTAGAGACATTTTTAGTTATAAAATATTTGTAGAGCACTTGCAGCCCCTCCCATTATTTCGTTTGATTGTCTGCCGTAGTACGGAGTATCTATATTTCAACCCAATATACACTCATAACGAATAAAAAATATTAACCAGTCCTACTTTTTGCACCTTTAGGTAGCTAACAAAGACCTTTTTGACACCGTCAGTTTGATTTCCAAGAAACCCTCTGTAGGAGCAAAGAATTAGTTATAAGACATGGCGTGACACGAAAACAAAACAAATCTAATTACGGGACAAAGGTCCACAATTATAGCTATAAGTAGCAATAATATTAATACTGCAAGTTTGTATTATGAAGGTAGAGCCGCGTACTAATAAATAAATATAATATAAATAAATGCAAACAACATCTCATAATATTGTTCTGAACCCAAAGTAAGTAGCTAAAGCACTTGGGTCATGGAATTCAGATACAACGAAGGTACCTTCAACACCTAGATCCGAGGCAATGTAGAAAAGTTGGTTTCTACATTGACCCGTCCGACTATCGAACCCGGCACCTCAGTGTTAGCGACACCTTGAAACCAGTGCGTACGTCAATCGAACGGAAGTCGTGAAAAAAAATCGGAAGCACCAAGAATCGTGTGAAATGTTCTTGTTAATAAAATCAATGTATATGAATCACAAATATTTTACAATTACTTTCTAATTTACTTACTTAAATATTAATTATTTAATCTTATATTCGTTTTATTAACAGGTCTTGATAAAAACAATTAATCACTTTTAGTATCTGACTAAGTATAAAATAAGCTCCCGTACTAAACATTTTTATGCATGAAGAGGTAGGTACCTAAGGCTGAAGGAGAAGTAGGAAAAGGTCCTACTCGCCTTATTTTCATGTTTTAGATAACGCCTTTCGGTCCAGCCCTCTGTCTGTTTGTGATTTCTGGCGCAATTACATTCGGTAAGATTAAGACTGGCTGGCACAGGGCCGTAGAAAATAACACGAAAAAGGAGAGGCCTATGCCCAGCAGTGGGAGCTCAAGGCTGTGGATGATGATGATGATGAAGATTATGACATAAAAAAGAGTAGAACAACTTGTAATTAAAATTGGTCGTCGACCAATTAATCAAAAGAGATTGTCCTAACTTGACCCCAGAATAATGATCTATGCATATTAATAATAATAATAAAATTCCTGGACAATTCACACACAGTAATCTGATCCCAAGCTAAGCTCTAAGAGAGCTTGTGTTATGGTAACCAGACAACTGATAAACATACTTAAATTGCAAGTTAATTATGTAGAGCTTTTTAATATCCATTAATGTTCAGTGTTTCAGTCACTAAAAGAAAAATATAGTGCGTAATTTCTATCTGCCCTTAGGATATTATTTATTACCCGTATTACATCTATTTTGATATTATTTATGTTAGTTCATTTGAACAATGCATTGTTCATGTCAGTCGATAAAAACAATTAAGGCAGTATATTTCATTTGAAATGTCGGACTCATTACATCCCATATTACAACGTGGTTCATTTCTGTGGAGTATATAAAATATCAGCTATTTGTGAAAGCCATATATTGGCCATCAATGGCATAAAATAATTAAACTATATTTATTATGTTTCAAATATAACACGACCTAAGTTCTTGTATGATTTCTTTCGTTTTCATGATCTGGATTGTCGAGACCAACTCTTCTATAACAATTTATACGAAACGGGTTTTTTTTTTTACCAGACTTCAAAAAGTCTATTAGAATTATTTTGTTTCCTGAAGTAGTTTCCTTTTTAACCGACTTCAAAAAAAGAGAAGGTACTCAATTCGACAATTTTTTTTTATGTTTGTTGCCACAGAACTTTTGACTGGGTGAACCAAGTTTAATGATTCTTTTTATATTTGAAAGCTGGTGCTTCTGTTACGGTCACCCCTATTTGACCATGTTTTGACAGTGGCATACAAATGAAATAAAAAATAGTTTTTTTTTTTATTTGTTAGAAAAAATCGACTTGCGATAGTGTAGAATTATATTGTATGTAATCAGTTGTTAATGTTATATATTTCCAACAAAATCTAAAAGAAACCTAGGTAAGTAAATTGGTCGATTTTAATCAAGTTAATTTATCAAAATTAAGTAATTAAAGTTTGCTAACTGCTTACTTTATTCTGTACCTATGCAATTCACTGCATTTTAAATAATACCTATCAGCTGAATTGCCTTTGACAGCATTAAAACCGGATTCTAAACAAACCTTAAATAATTATTAACAATAAATTTTAATTTTAATTGGATTTCGCATAATAATACCTACGTTTGTTAAACGTATGAGTAGTTTTCAAATATCTGTATAACCTTGTGATTTATTTTACTTATTGTCAACCTTTGATTATATAATGTCTAGATGGACTGTCAAGTGCGCGCAGACGTGTCAAAAAATAACAACCAAAAGTGGTTGTTAAGTACTTTCCCGCCACCAGTACAGATCGTGCCGCTTTCGTGACACTACGTTTTACGCGCTCTAAGGAATAACCACATAACAGCGATAAAATGACAGTATGTGCTTCTAAAGTGTGCTGGAATTAAAAAAGAAGGCTAAAAAATACTAACACACATCACCTATCACTAAAACTACTACACACTATTTAAAGAAACTTTATAATAAATTTTATTTTTATGATTGTTAAAATCACGCCATATTTTATCAGTGTTGCCAGTTTCTGTTTTTCATTCTCCCATTTTTGTGGGTAATTTTGTTGATTTATCGTTACGTTTATAAAATAGCGCTGATGTACTTTTTCAAATAAAAAATTAAATAAAAAGTAAAAAAATAAATAAGTCAATGTTAAAGTACCTATACCTCATTATGTTTTAATATTGTACCAAATACTAACTTAGTTGATTTAATACTCGATTCAAACACACAACTCTAAATTTCTTTTTTTATTGATTTAAAAAGTAAATACTTAATAAAAAAAAAAATTTAATTATTTTTTAAATACACTTAAACCAAATAATACCAACATATAACTAAAATAAGTAAATATTTTATTATAATTAATTCGTCTTTATTTAATGTGATTTATGGGAGAATTTGTAATAGCTGGTATCACTATTTACGCACACAGAGACATTGACGTATAGTGTAAAACGACGCCTGCACGCACACATACCCAAATGGCGTCCTAGTTGTCTTTGGTATGAATGTAGGGCGACGCTCCATCTAGACATTATATAATCAAAGTTGTCAACATAATTTACTATACGCCCCCTTTTACAAGGTTAAAGACAAAAACTGAAACAAGAAAATAAACGACGTATTTTAGACTCTAAAAAACCTGGATTATTTTGAAGCTGCGAACTTGGAAAACATATTACTCCAATATGTCCTTACGATATACCGAAAAAAAACAGCTTCGTTTGACAAATTCAAATTTAAGGTTGTTATTTTATTATGCGACGATTTTGGGTAGAATAGGTGATTTAACTAAGTCAAAGATTATTTGCTGTAGGTTTGCACTGCTGTAGTATTAAAATAAGAATATATTAAAAATAAGAACAAGAAGAAGTATTAAAATTAGACGCACGTTAATATTATTTTTTGATGATGTAAGTTATCCATGAAATACCTAAGTAATAAACCGGAAATCACATCACACAGAGATTTTCAAGCTAATTATTCTATGTATATGGATGAATTCTGTTGAAGGCTAAATTAGACTTGGACTTGGTTAACAAATACTACATAATTTTTGTTGGGGAGAGACAATTAACTTTATATCCAATTGTGACTTAGTACATTATTAACCTAGTTCCTTACTAAACACTGATAATCGACACAAATGAGCCTTTTCAGACTTGTTCACATTTGAATCTTAACAGATATTAGTTTTAATGTTACCAACCAGTTCAATAGTAGGTAACATCATTCAGAGCTAAACGAACTGCCAAAGCAGAACAGGAAAGTCAACACTCAAAGCAACAAATACATTAGCTTACACGCTTAGATAACGACGCGGAAATTAATATTTAATTTCCACATTTGTAGACGAAATAACGCATACGTTAATATACATTTTAATGCTCATATCGTGCAATTCGTGCATGCTCAGTGCAACTCGTAAAGAGCACTAATGGTCGAAGGAAAAAATGGCATAAGTGCGGCAATTACTGTTAGGTCACAGTAGAGCAACTCCGGCGCAGTCGCCGATTATGTACACAATTAAAAGTACACACACCAATACAATCTGTAACAATACGTGTGTGTTATGTCATTTGTTTTAACGTGACGTTCCTCTCTTCCGGGATGAGGATCGCGTGCTGGCGGTGATAAAGCCAGAGATAACATACATTGTTGCTAAATCTGTGTGGAAAACTTAAGTGGGTGTTTTATATTTTACTGGGAAAAGAGTAAGTGTTCTTTGATTACAAACAAATAGTTTTGATTTAATAAAAAAAAAGTCTGCTGCAATATTTATTACAATCATCATAGATCTATTTGTCTAGTGTAGGAAATAATGTAAAAACATTATGACATTGATATATTTTTTATTGACATCATGTCTATTGTATTTTCTTTTTACAATGTATAAAAAGTCAACCTTATAACTTACAAAAAAAATGCATACGCTCGCAGCATCTTCGAAACTACCAGGTCTAAAATGACTTTCAGTTCAAGTATATTTTGAACTAAGCGAGAGCGATTAATTAGATTTTTTTGCGAGTAAGTCCGATGGATTATCTAGTTTGTGTTTAACTAGATCAACTCTTTATACTTGCCTAACGCTATAGGTTTCATCGTACAAAACGCTTGATACCGATACCAGCACAAGTCTGCGTGTTTGTGAAGGCGTTTTACTTCAGTCAATAGCTCTAGTAAGTAGATATCTACCTATAAACCTACTTATATAGTACCCATCAATATTAGCAGCGTCATTTCCTACCTGTCAAGTTGCTAAGCAAACAACTAGACAAGAAAGCGTTAAGTAGTAATTATCATACAAATTGTGCATTTCAGTACATTAAGCCTTGATATTTTCGCGATAATAGGTAGTAGATCATCACGCCGCCTCAGGGAAGTATCCGTATAACGTTTTTATCACATCACACCTTACATCTATGAAAATTTATTACAAGAATGTTTATGACAAGCTGTTAATGAAGCAATCGATATTACTCTCCGTACTAGTAACCATTATATTCCATACTTAGGTCAAGAGAACCATTAAATAAGTTATTGGTAGAAAAAAGTAGTTGTAGCGAATTCCATCTGTATAGTGTAGCATTTGGTATTTTCATTACACGGTCGCGTGAACCTTTAATCGCATGTAAGGCTATTTAATAGTACAAATGCTCCTAAGCGTTTATTGAAAGTGGCGCGTGTGTGTGTCGCACTCACACATGGATGTGTACGTAAAGACAGTTGGGTACGTTGTACATAGGATGGGTTTGAGCGAGCGTTGTTTGCTTAAGTTTAAGGTATATAGTACACGGGGCTCACGTTATCGAAATGTCTTGTAAAACTTTAAAAGAAAATGTTATCATATCGGATTTGACCTGTAATCTTGTTAAATGCTGCACACAGCTAATATTTTGGTATAAATAGAAATTACTAAGAAATAGGTATTTGTCATGATTTAGCGTCCTAACCTTTGTCCTGGTCGACAAGAGTTAATTTTGTGCAGCGTCATGATTTACCAACTACACATGAAAATACCGATTACTGCAAGTCCTAATTAGATATTTGTAAAAATCATTTCTATTTACTTTATATTTATCGCATTAGTATCGCCTCGCCTCGCTCGGCCACGTCCACCAGCCTACTCTATTGAATGCCCACTAGGCGAGTGTGCGTTAGCAGTAATTTCACGCTTCCCGCCGCCAGCCACCACCTGAAAAACTCTAATCACACCACTTTTATGGCTCCTACTCGCAATTTATATTACAAATATGATAATTTTAAATGATAATAAATTTATTAGCCGCTTGTACTCGGCAAACTAGAGCGTTTATCGAGCGTTTCCGTTCTCGGTATCGAGTCGCGGTGTACCTTGTTTTTTTGCTATCGATTTCCATGGAATCGTCGGTTTTAATTACACTAGTAACGTTTCTGCACTTTTCCGGTGCGGTTGCTCTTTCATGTGAGCTTTTGTTAATGATTGCTTCCAAAAACGTACCAAGGTTATTGCGTCCTGCGTCGGATGTGGCCGCGGAAGTGTTATTAAATATTCTAGATAAGCCTTCTTGGAAATGTTTATATTACTCCTGATACACTTGTAAGCGAGCATTTAGTGTTGTTTTCGAGCAATCTTGCGTCTTTAACCTTTTGGCCTTTCACCCCTTTACTATTAAGATAAATAGTTCTTTGTTCTTTTTTTTATTCCGACAGTCGGATATGTTCACAACTTTTGTTTGAAGAGTAAAAAGTTAGATTTATTGGAAATAGTTAATTTAGGCGCTTAGCCTACTACTTGAGTACAGCAAATACACTTAATATTTGGATCAGTCAAGTAGATAGAAAAACAAATAAATTATTTAAAACTAGGAATCAATTACAGATAGGGTCCGTATAAAGTATTTGTACGCATATTTAGGATATCATTAAATAGCTTCATTAAAGAAAACATTTAAAGTAACTTAAAACTAAAAAAAAAACATTACAATAAAAATCAAATCAATGCATTTTCTCTTTTGTGAAGATAACAAATTAAATTAAGAAATAAGTTAATATATGTATTTAGGTAGGTACAGGTAAAACGCTATATAGGTACGTACTTTGAAATCTACTTTTTATAAAATCCAGTCTGAAAGTCATTACACCTAAAAGTGCAACGACTAATCAAATCTAATTCACTCATAGTGAGTTAAATATTTATTAGCCTAAACAAAAACATCCCGACCACATTCTGTCACGTTAACTATACTTTTAATTACGGTTACTAAATCGTATTATCTAGAATGATAGTATTTCACATGCGAATGGCGGCAAAAGAGTCGCGAACAAAATCAATAATTGTATGAACATCTAATATATTCCCACGTAATTGTGGTGATCGAATGACATAATTGTGTCGCGGAGTTGCGCTTGCGCACCGCTCCCCGCCTTCTTCCCGCTCAGTACCGTCAACATGTAAAACGTGTTAGCTATTATTGATTTCATAAAGGGATTTTCAATTAGTTCTCTTATCTATATTAATGCTGTAGCGATGACTGAAAAGTCAACTTTTATGAAAACGAAATACAAAATTGTTAACTTAATCAGATGAATACGAATCACGAACGTTTGTGGCGAACTACTCAGTTAAGCTAATTTTAGTTTAATTATGTTCTAAATATATAAAAACACACAACAGTCTGCAAAGACAAATATCCTTCACGCCTCTTAAATAGAAATCATTTTATAAAGCAAATGTTCAGCAGACCAAAATAATATTTTTCGTACCGACAATAACCGCATTATTTATGATTATATCCATCTAATTTGTTCAAAGTAAAATTTATTCTTGCCTCAACATCGGCCGCATGACACGCGTTAATTAAATATTATAATTAATTAAACAAAGCGAACACATAAAATACGACAGCTAACTCGCTGACCGTACACTAATTGCAATAATTACTCATTATCAGGAAGCTTGGCGCGCATTAATTTAGAGTTTTTACTCGGAGCAAGCTTAACAAATACTTATTTAATTGCTCGTCTTTTTTCTAGTAACATTATTAGGTTGGTGACGTAACACGGTTATACAGTATACATCGCACAATTTTGATCGTTGTGCAAGCGAGCGGCGACAAGAAGTGCGGCGTGTTGCGCATGCGCGACAGTTCGCGTGCTCGCCTTCTCTTCATCAGATACTCTTTGTCTCGCGCGTATATCGCTTGTTAATGCGTTAACTTAACTTATAATACCAATCTTACGCAACCACGGCACTAATTTCTTTTTACGCGCCTATTGACTATTTCCCTGACAGTTTAATAGGCTGTATAACCCACATTAATGATTACCATTCACTTGCAAATGTAAAACTGTTTGATACTTGCACAATTTTTTCTTTTATGATCAATTTATGTGGAGTCGCTAGTTTTTTTATGAATGTTCTGTAATTGTGGCGGTTAAGCAAGTTGAATGGACATAAAATTATATATCCCTTACAAGACGAAGCACATGTTGATGATAATGTTGAGACAAACACTATTCAACTTATTGCAATTAAAAACGTCATGAATAATATTTCTTGATAGTTTACGACGAATGAATAAATGTCATTTAAGTAAGGTTATATTTAGGGTTGTACTATATCCAGTCTAAGTGATATCTTGAATGTTACTGTACATTTACCTACATATCTATAAAAAATATGTTGTATTTGTATGACATGTGCGATTAAATATATAATTTTATCTTAAAACATAATTACACCGAAAATATCTTCAAAAATAAATTTTTCTACTTGTTTTGTATGATCTTCTTCCATATAAATTGCACTAGTTATTTATCCAATATTAGCTAAACTCTCCTATTAACAAAGCACCAATTTTCATTCATTCATCAGTAAAATAGTTTGCAGCAATACTTCAGGAAGCCATTTTACGTAACAATCGCATATAACATAACAATAGTTAAATATAGACATTAAAAACAATTCCCCGCTTGATAAAACTAATAGCGGTAGAAATTATGTACAGTCGGTCGCATAATGTGTGATTATGCAAGAGATCACCATGAAAGTAAGCTCCGAAACTTGTGTTGAGCAATGTATCACTCGGAGCGTGAAAATGTAATGGCTGGCATGTACTCGTCAATTATATACTCTGTTGTGAAGGAAAGACTTTTCATTTTGGTGCACTTGTAAATTGTTTGATTGTTTTTATGATGTGAAGAAAGAATGTGTTTTAAGGGAGGGATGCAAAACTTCAATATTGCCAACAAAGCTTCTGCGCTCAATTTGTGTATTTTTACAACAATAAAATCAGAATTCTAAATTCTAAATTCTTTACTGTTGATTGCATCTATTAACCCTCAATTACATTAACCACAAAAATAATACATTTGAATAAGTAAAAGGTACTGAATTGAATAAATTCATGCCCACAAAGTAGAAATCCCACAGCTCTATACTTAAGAAAACAGTTAGCAATTACACTAATTATATCTATACGGCCTAAATCCTACTTTCCACAGCGATGTTATCTAATAGGCTGTGTTTTATGGCTAAAAATTAATTAAACAGAGATTGAAATTAAAACGAGCGTCGAATCAAACAGTCACATGAGCATTAAATTGTTGTTTAGGAGCCGAGCGCCCGGAAACGGCTCAGACACGTAAAGCGCGCAACAAAATAATGAACAAAAGTCATAATACTTAAGTGGCGAGATGGTCGTGATAACGCGGCGGTTAGAGTAAACGCGCTTTTTACGTTAATTAAACTTACTTCTGTAAACGATGATGCTCTCATTATCTGCATTAAGCACCGCTGCCTGTTCGCAGTGCTTTTTACGCAACGCTGCGCGTGCGCACGGTGCGTCTTGTCGCCGCGCCAGCGCCGCGGGTTGCCGTGTTCAAACGTCATTTCGACCAAAACAGCTTGTTATATAATTTAAAACAGAACAATTCCTATTATAACACAACAGAAAGACCGTTTTATGGAAACATAAAAAAATGTGTATTAAAAAATAGATACTTTGTACATGCGACGGTTTTGGACAATTATTTCCCGAATAAGTTCTCATAAGTGCTGCTAGAGCTGGCCGGCGGCGGCGGTGGCGGGCGCGCAGGCTGCCGCAGGGTCGCACGTAATAGCCGGTGACGGCAAAGGACACATCACAAAAACTCTCCTCATTATCCGCGCTATGACAATTCACCTCCATTTATAATGCTATTAATAAAATAATGGCCACCAACCACAATAAGAATTTAATTCAGCATCAAACAGACATTAAACATTATTTTATCGACAAAAACCACGTTTGTAATAACCGTTTTGTTATTTTTTAATGACAATATTTATTTCTGCATTAGAGTGTCACGTCGCACATCCGCATTGCGTTCCTGACGTCGATTTATGTTCTATTGTTAAAAACTTACATAATTGTATTTATTGTGATTAGACCAAGCTACTTCCCCTCTTAAATAACCGTTTGTTGGTAACTAGGCACTAGGTGCTGAAGAACCGCTAAGTGTCCAGACAGACACGCCGTGATTGATTTAGTTTAGTTTTTTGCTAGATTACGAAACAACGTATTCTTTTAATAGATGGCTTTGTAAAAAACACGGACGGTGGTTTATAATTCTGTGAAAAACTAGGTTAAGTAATGTGTGATGTATTTTTTTAATTGACTTCAATTTTGATCCGCTTTTTACTTGACGCTTCATAAATAATTTATGTAATAAGTGATACCGTCATATTTATAGCAGAACTGATGTCTTTTAAAATGTATTTGAGAGTTATGATCAATCTTTAGATGTCTATGTTTCTAACTTGAATAGCTACTCTTATTAAACTCGTTATCTAAACAATTAGAAACCACACAATAATAATTATGTATTTTGTTCCCCACATATCTCTACAATGTACATAATATATTTGTGTACATCTATATGTAATCGTCAGTATTATTATGATGTCAATAACAAACCATGCCCATGGCCTACCTGTGAGCTAACACTTGCATTTAGCGTTAATGACTCTGTCCACATTACATAAAATCGAAGGCCAGAATATCGATTTGAGCGCTTGTAAATAATATAATCATTATTACTTATCGATAAATAGCCTGACTCAGAGATTTATAAGAAGTTGACATCATGGCAATTTTTTTCTCTTATAAATCATAGTGCTAATTGCTTTAGTTAACTCGTTTCAAGTACATACCTGGCAAGAGCAATATTTTTTCGTAGCTTTATTATAAATGTTTTTTTTTTTACATTTGTCTTAAAAAGACAAAAAGTATACAGACATATAGGTCTTTTTAATCTTACCTTAAATCCTTATTTAAAATGAAAAAGAAATAACAGAAAAAACATGTCTTGTCCAAATATTAACACCCTCTACTCTATTTAACGGTGTTCACACAATCAAACCGCCTAAAATCTTGCCAACAAACATAATTCAACTGTCACACCCAATCAAAACCAGCCAGAAGCAAAATTTTCCGTTTACATTCAAATTCGGAATAGATTGAGCGGTTGACGTCGTCCGGTAGTCGGTCTGAGATGGAGTAAACATGGCATCAGGCTATTTATTACCCGCGTTAGTATGCATGGGCTGGGACCACGGCGTCACCGGCCCTGCTGCATTACGCCGCGCCGCACATAAACGCTGCCTCTATTTACACCTAACTAGATCCAAGCATCCCTTGAATGCAGACCGACTCAATTTATATTTTATTACGTGACGCCATATTTCTGTTTGTTTAGATTTTATTGGGATTAGATTGATCTGGGTCTCTGTTGGCTTGGTAATTAAGTTTTTTGCATTTGTTAAGTTTTTTCTTATTATGGACTTTTCAGACGACACTGAGATTTGAAAAGGATTAAACATGTTTATGTGTGTAAAAAAACCCTTAAATATGGAACTCGAGATTTTCCACCCTCCATGTAACTTTGCGTAGGTATCTACATGCCAATTCTCGAAGCGTAATTCGTTGCGAGTATGTAAGTTAAATTAATTCTTACATATTTATCGACACAGAAATAACGTTTGTCCGTAGTATATAGCTAACAAAAATTTCTAAAGGTACAAAATTAAAATTCGTCATTTTCCAAAAAATTAACCCATTACATATGTTTGAATCACATTAGCGACCTAATGATACAACATAACTGACCATAATATCCTATTTATGTGCAATAGAACAGACATTAATCCCAAAAACTCGTGTTCGTAAACACTGTAATTCTGATCTTAAATTTCGAAACGAGCTATTTCATTTTGTCGTTCAAAAAAACATTAGAAAAAGGTTGACATTCCGTCATTTTCTCAGGGACATTTCTTCAAATTAAACTATTATTAGTTGGCGATCACGTCGTAGGATGCTTTTAATATTGAATTTGGGGAACCTGTGGTTACTGCGCCCTTAATCGTGCCAGCGGACGCGATGTTCGTGTATTAACGTTATATCCACAGTCAATGGCGTAAGTAATAATAAAGCCCAAATGACACAAAATATTGTCAAATTATAGGCTCGGAAAGCATGGGTAACCACTTACAATGTCTGCTGTTGATCCCGAGTACCGTCAACATGTTATGTGTGCGAGGATTCTTTATTGATGCTTATTATTCGTTGGTTATGTTGTTTTGAGTATTTGCGTCATTTAGTCAAGATATGACAATAATTTGCATCAGTTTGCATTTGAGTGTAGACACGACTATTTGAAATAAGCAACAAAAGGTCTCATTATTTCAAATATAATTAAAATATATCTTTATTCTCTCTGTCATGAAAAATCTTAGGTATTAATCACCTAGACATTTTATTACAATCAATATACAGTAATTAGCATCAGTTTATCTTCATATTTTTTATTTATTCTCTCTTTTATAATTCCAAGAGACTTTTTCTGCGGCCGCTACCTTACTATACTTAATTATGGCTATATCAATAGTTTTCCTTTTTGGGTGCACGAAGGAGATACAGAAATGGCTGTGTCATATTATTTTAGTGGATGACGCCGATCGCATAACTAACAGCTGCAACGAGTCCTCCCTGATTGTAGTGTTTAACTTCGATACGAATCGATTTCATACGATTTGTATCGAATGATCCAATCGTAAGCTAATAGGACCGATTCTGGTATATTTTTCGGCTCTCCGACCGATGATTTAGTTCGTACGTGATGTGCTTACACGGAAAATAAATCGTTTGAATCGCATTATATTCATTCGTATTATTAAATGTTCGTTTCTGTGAGAATTTTTGAGTTGGCCTACGCTTCGGAATGTACGGTGGATTAATAAAAAGTGAGTAGCGAAACCATTGGTCGAATAAATTGATGTTGCCTTTTAATGTTTTTGTGTGATGAATGTGGCTATTAAAAATGTCATAATAACTGCAGGTTCACTTACAGATATATTCTATGGCGATCTGTTATGGTGTTCTGTGGCTAAAGGCATTAATATCGCGTTAACGTATCATTATACATTGCTAATATAAACATTCATTCAACTGGCGTTTTATTTATATCACCAATGTCTTTTTCAATGTCAAGTAGATGTAATTAGTGTTATCCACATCATATTAAAGCCATTTATACCTTGTATCGCCATCGTTAATTATTACCTAAAAGCTGATGTCGAATTGATGATATTGAGTTTAAATGTTCGAATTTTCTTGTAGTTTTGCTGTATACCATTCATCTGAGAATAAACATATTTGAAATATACGAAAAAAGGGTAAATATTATAGTAAGCTAACTCTTAGAGCACATTAGCAACCTTTTGCTAGTACAAACAAATCTTAATTAAATCTAAAACTAATCTGTCTTCAGATTCTCATTTACTTCGCTGCAACTGATACCTAATAGACAGTATTTAAACTCACCTTTATAAATTAATTCGATACAATTAATAAAGTCCACAGTTTGAACGAGTATCATCGTATAATCTGATTGCCGTCACCTTATGAGACCAATTTGGATCCGATTTGTTTGCTCATTGTAAAATCGAGGGTTATTATCTCACGCACACACAGATCTAATGTTAATTGGTTAATTAGAGTGTTTATTAGTCTTAAAACAAATTAATTCGAAGCGAGCTCGTCGTCTAATCTGTTTGGCGCCTCTTACAATCGTCCGTGTTCACACTGGGACACTAAAGTTAGAATAAATAAACAAAATTTGAAGATTCAAGATGATATAAGAAACATAAAAGCATAAGTAAAATAAATATATTGATATAATTAGGGAAATTTAATGCACACTTTTTTTATCATGAGCTATGGCCATATTTTTTTAGAATTTATGTAATTTAGTATTTCTTTAATACTAACCCATTTTTTACGATTGATTCAACTCAACTGGTTCGCTGAAGAAGAATCTATGCTGTAGGTAATAAATAGACTATGTATCGGTGTAAGTGAAATGGGCATAATCTGTGTGTTTAAGTCTCAGGGTAAAGAAAAAACAAGAGAAGGCAACTCGTGATGCCATGGTTTTCGCCTGGAGGCTCTCGGTTCAACTATTTAAACGCAACGATGAATTTATAAAACCTGCTAAAGTTCCTACAATGTTTCAGTCATTTCTCCTCGAGAAAAAGCTTAAATCGGTGTATAATTGTCATTGATAAATGACATAAGTACGTCGTTTCGTGAGGTAGTTTGTGTTCCAGTGTCGCAAGTTAATATTTTTGTCAAGATTTTTTCCATAAATGATCATGATGGTCATTGTCATGATTTTCTTACATATCATTAAAAAATCACAAGAGAATCCATAACAATAAATGTATCATCAGGATAATCAAAATCCATTTCTGGAGTTATCCTCGTCTACCCACATCGGGTAAGTCAGTAAAAAGTTTCATACAAAAGGCTATCATAGAATATTTATGTAAGAAGTCTTAACATGTTTACCCTTTTTAGTATTCCATATTTTTATTTTATATCCAAGATAAGGTAAGTGTTTTCCGATTCCCCTAGATATGATATCTGTAACGAATACCAATCGATTAATAATAAACAATAAGAAACAATATGCGTTTTATTAAAAGTTGTTAAAGTCTCCTAGTTGGGCAGCTCTCCATCCGTCCGGTCCGGCCGAGGTGTCACAAGTCGGGATGCAGATAACAAATACCAACTTATTAAGCTTTACGAAATACTTACAACAAGGCAATTTGAACTTTAACTTTAAGGTGATAGAGTTGAAGTTGGTTTTCAGGGTGGTATGTGTAATGTTGTCAAGTTAAAGGTACTTAATGATACCTGCTCGGGCCCCGGTGACATCACGCGCAGTATTGTAAGTGGAGAGATAAGAATAATTCAATAGGTACCAAGGATTTCGATGACACAACGTTTGAGTGGTGGTTTTCATTGATTTAATCGATGTGTACGTTGTTCGTACTGATATTATTGTACACAGCCTCTTTTGAAGGCTTCATATCTTTATTAAGAGAAAGTTAAAAAAAAATTAAGGTGTTTTTTTTTTATTGCATACAATTGTTTATAACATTATAATACAATGCTTTTCGACACTAGTGAAATTTTAAATATGTATTTTCGAACCTATCCTACTCTAAATGAAAGCTATTTCCTTTTGTATTTCCTATTTCCTTTTGTATAGGGACGTTTAATCATAAACAGAAAAGCTTGTAAAGCTTTTATAAAAAAAATAACTTATATTTAGATAATATAAGATCTGCAATGGCTACAGCGAATGATTTACCAAAAGCTCTAAAAAGGAGAGTAGAGTCTGCACTAAAAAAAATACTAGTAAAAAACAACGAACAAATAAAAACTTCCAAAACGTCTTATCAAAAACACGCCTATCCATAATATTTGTCATTCCATTAACCCCCAAAAAACCAAACGTTTACCTCGAAATACGGCAGGCGAGTGTCAAAGTTAGGTCGAACCGATCCCGTGCAAATAATGCTAACCCTACCGATTGCCGATTGATCGTCAGCAAAACAAAGCCAGCGCTGTTTATTCGGCACTGGCTAATCAAACAGAGGATATTGTCCTATGTCAACTGTAAGAGTCAATATCATAGATATTGGCGCCCTTGGGGATATAGCGTGCATGTAGAGCAGTGGAACTGTATTTAAATTAGAATTATGGCTATGATAGGCGAATATACCTCCACCTGTGTATGTACCTATGGTCAGTATATTCACAGTAGATTTATACATAACGCCTAGGCGCCTGTGACTGCACAGGCTTGGCTGAACTTCATCATGACAACCCTAAAACGGTATTAATGCAAAAATCTTTATTTTCATTACCATTTGGAATTTTTAAGTAACGGAAACACTACAGACTTAATCTCTGTAATTGAGAAAACTTGGTACCTAGGAAGATGTTTTCTAATACATAATCAACACAATTGACATAATCTGTTTATCGCCTTCTCAATAATCGCGGGTAAAGGAGGGATGCCCGGAAACCACACGGACAATATGTTCGTGAGAATACACAATTAATTCTGTTTACTGACTCCATTCTATTGAAGCAAAGAAAATTCCCACATCGCACATTCCGACAGATTAACTATAATATAATAACTTTAACCAGAAAACAATACTACGTAACTAGAGGTTTATGTTACACGTAATCACGAATCAGAAATGATTTCAATATGGAAAATTATTTCTTAGTTATATTCTACAAGTTGTGGTCGACTTTGTTCCTAATAACAAATAATACATTCAAAGGCCAGTGCAATCATGAGAAAATCATTACAAACAACATTAGATTGCTAGCAATTTATAAAATGTGGTTACATTGGTAATTATTTATGTCAGAGTATCTATTTATCTATGTAAGTACAAGTAAATTACCTGAGTTAGTAAATCATCTGAGTCAAGACAGATGTAAGGACGGATTAAGCTTCAGTTCCCACAAAGGTCAAAGTACAAAAAAGGTAATGTTAAATCAAAATTCGAACCAAACCTACCTACCTGCCATTCACATAAAACGTAAAAAAGAACATAAACAAATTATCGAAAAGTAAAATCTGACTGAATTTTATTTCCCCACAAATTAAAGCGAACATAAAAACGCATGAATGAACTCTAAACAATCCCAAACGTCATTTAGTGCCGGAAATGATCCGTTTAGCAAATAAATCAAAATTGCACTAGGACCGTAAACGCAGCGATTAGTCGGCGTTTGCAAAGCGTCGGCGACGCGACGCGGCGGCCGGCTGCCTATTTATTAATTTCTCGTGAAACCAGAGGCGGGGGCAAACAACCCTAATTGATCCTAATTTGGGTCACCAGCCAAGAAAACTAATGTCGAATGCGTCGATAGTTTTAAATTTCCTAGATAGTAGATCTTTGCGTATTTAAATGATGTATTTCAGAGTTTTAAGCTCAAGGCATCCAAAAAATTACCCTTTGTTAAGCAGTAAAATTGCAGAAACATACCCTTTTAAGGTAATTTTTTGATAGTATATAAACTAAATAATAAACCCAATTAAGTCGAAAAACGCATAATCGTAAAGTCCTTTTATTTATCCTTTTTACTTTATCCTTCATATGACCTCCTAGAAAACGAAAACGTAGATTTAAAAGAAATTAAATTCTAACAGCTTATCAACGACAAAGCCAACAATCAAAAGACCGCAAAAGAGTTAACTTACGGAGGTTCTCAAGCCCTTAAGGTTTAAATGTACATAGTTTCGTAATCAATGAGGGTGTAAGTGATGTGTGTCAGCGATGTCACTGAACCTAGCTGTCCGCCAGAGGTCTCGCTGACACGGCCGGCGACATCACAACTTTCAAATGTTTGTCACACGGTACACCCATTCATAAAATGCTAATGCGATTAGTTCCGCATTGTTTTTGCTAAATTTATAGCCCGGAGCGGCAAACCAAGCAACCTGTTCAGCTTGTGCCATTAATTTTATAATTAACACCTGGCAAAAACATTTAATATGAACACATTATGCTAATGAATATACGTCTTGGAACGCGACAACTAACAACATTGCCCTGTTGTTTTTATGACATTCTCATACATTTATTACCTAACTACGTTCGCGGCGAGGTGTTAATGGATATAATTTGACTCCGACGTATACATAAGTAACTACTCACGAACATCGACATCGGGGCTCTTCAATACTCCATAAGTGAAATGAAAACGGATATCCAAAATTGGTACAATAAAACGCTTAGGCCCAATAGGTTTATCGCGTCCACTTCCTACAGCCGCTCTAATAACCAAAACAAACAACAGCGACGAACACAAAGGGAGGCAAATAAGTCCAAAAAGTGCTAATACTTATAAAAAAGTGTGCTCGTTTTTATAAGGCAACGAGTAAGTGTGAGGTCGGAGCGAGGAATGTTGGCGCCTGTCTGAGTACGTATACCTGTCCGTTTATCAATGGACCACGGACAATAAGGTGAAAAAAAAATGTGAAAGAGTATCAAAAAAGCGCTTCATCAAACCGATGCGTCCGGCAAGGGTTGTCGCGTCGCTATCGACGATTATCCGACCGTTACTGTCACTCTATAATGCGCCCACGGCCTCATAAACGACATCTTCTTTTCAAATAAGAGTTATTATTAGCTGTCGTGTTGTAATTAGTCGCTGTAAGCCTGTATGCCATACATCAACATAAAGCGGTGAACATGAAATCGAAGTAAGATATAGGTAAATCTGATCTACCTACGCATTTCGCTTGTAAATATCAATACAATTTCTATATGAAAATAGAATAGAATTCTACATTCCGCGTGCGACGTCAACAATAAGTTTTCGACATTGTCGCGTGTAGGCTCGCCACCCCGACGCGGGGCGACATAAATATCCCGAGTAAAGCCTAACACAACTCAAGATGAACACGACAAAACTGATAAGACCACGCTCGGCCGAGACATCCCAATTTAGTGCCGGCCCTAAGATAACGCTATTATACAGCTTTTAACTATACGGACGATACGCTAAATGTGTTCAAATCTACTTATTGTGTGTTTTAAAGTCAGAACGTAGTGTATTTGTCACCTGCTTGTCGTGGCTGTGGGCTTATTAATTGCGTAATGGGCGTTTAATTTTAAGTTTAATGTTATAAACGATGGTATCAAGAAAATAAATACTAGCACCAAGAAACGTAATCCGTGGGAGGTTTACCCAATAGTGACATAAAGTTTTGTTCACAACTCAATAATGCAAATGTAGTGTCTTATACAAGTAAAAATCATCAATTAAGTGTCTTTCTTAATCAGAATTTTATAATACGAGCAGTTTTATTATAAAAAACTTTCAAGTCTCTCCTTTTCTACAAGCGAGGATCATCATTTTGGACCTATTTACTTAAAATATTTGTTGCGCCTAAAATTATGATTTTTTTCTAGTTTAAATGTTTGTAGTAATTAATAATGATATATGACCATCGATGAGCCCAATGTCACTACAATGCAGCAATGGAAAGCTCTTCGTTATGAAGACTCTACAGAGTAAATGAGTATTTCCTACATAGATATCCTTTCAACATAACTTTCAATCTACTTCTTAATATCCTTGTTCTTATACAATCAAATTATAATATTAGTCATTATGTAAATGAAATGTTCTTTCTTATGTTCCCCTGTCAAACATTTAACATGTATTCGACGTGTGAAAGCAAGAGCCGCATATTCTGCGAATAGAACTATTTTAGTAAGTTCTTATGCAAATAGAAAGTTTAACATATCTATTAACATTGATAGCAATCTGTTTCCAAAATGCTATTTAAATAGGAACAGGTATTTTAAACTCCTTAATTAAAACTATTTTTATATTGGATGTCAACTTTGCGGCCATTCAAGCAGATAATTTCATTCAGATTTTTTTTTAAACTGAACCAAATTTGTTTTCCTTTGTCGTTATATCGAGTCCTTGCACATGAACTTGCATTAACAAACCATACTTACAAACGACAACATTTGTTTGTATAACAAAGAAGCTTGGGGAAAACTTTTTAAGTTGCAAACATAAAACTTAAAATACCTAAGTCAATTAAGTAGGTGTCTATTGTCCGCGCTAAACATAGATATCTAAACAGGTGAATATAAATTTTAAATTTACGAGACATATTACGTTAACATAGATTATTCCATTTGAGTATAATCGTAATGATGATGGCAACACTTAAAACGTCGTAATATTTCACAGGCGGAGACGCGGCGCGCGCCGTGTGCGTCCGCCGAAGCTCGGGTTTCCGTTTAACTAATTGAGCGAAAACGACACAACGAACGCCATTCAGCGTGGAACTAATGAATGGGCCTCGAAAAAGCCAATTTGTAGTTTTTTTATCACTTCAATTTGTGCCGTAAACCCCAAAAAAGGCTCAACCAAAACCACAATCGAATTAGTGTCCCTTGTTCCGGAGATTAGAGGACTGTCCACCTCTTATCTCGGTCGTTCGTTATTTTATTGGCTTGTATAGAGTAAGTCGATAAACACGACGCATAATGGCCCATAATGAATCGTCCTCGCCAGCGGTTTGACTAATCATAAAGGTTTTATGGGTGTCGTTTCTGAATACTCGCTTTATGACGCAGTGCTGGCTCTCCCCAAAGCAATATCACATTTGTTGTATAAACAGACAATAAAACTATCACCAAAACATTTTCTATCTAAATTGGAAAAGTACGGACCAGTTTAAGACACTAAATAATATAAAACGTACCTGTTTCCTCAGTAATTATGTACAATTCATATAATAATGCGCATTGTTAGTTAAAATAATAAAATAAAACCAAGCACATCTATCTGTCTAAAAGGAAATCATACAGTGTAATAAACATTATCATATTTAAACTAAGCTTACAAACACATTAAAGTTTGAATTTGTTACATGAATTAACGATGTGTAATTAAAAATTATTGCTGTGAGCTATTATCTTTGCATAAATAATTGCCCATAATAAGATAAATTAACATCAAATTCTCAAAAAAATAGTTCCAAAAGACATGAATTACTGCATCTACGATTCGAGAAATTGATAAAGATAATGTTTAAAATACGAAATTAGATACGCTCTAAATACCGTTTATTGCTACAAATTACTCTTGTAACCGTTTTCTGTACAGCGACTATAACAAGTGGTAACAAAAAGAATCGTTGTTCCCAAAATGACCGTAGGAACCGTCAACAATAGGTGACACAGATCACTAACGGCCGTCCCACTCGCTGGCCACATATAACGAGACACATTAGTATCATATTAATGAATATAAAATGATGTACAAACCGCGTAAAAGACCTATTCATAAGTCAAATTAAAAGTGAATTAAAATGTCTGAAATGTCAAATTGCGAGGACACAAGGCTTATTAGTGACGAATGTCATTTGTCCACTATCACACCGTGGCGTGTGTAAACGACATCAATATTGAATGATCATCGGGTGTTGAATTTCTCATTTTTTCATTTTGGTCTGCATGTTTTTCGAAATTGAATAGGTAAATATTTCTGTTATAAGTTCATAAAATTTTAAAATAACTTCTTATGTTATAAAAAGAGTCAATTACTAAATTTATTTAATCCAGATTTAAATGTAGTGATTTTCATTGCATTTAATTCTGGCGATATGATGTTCCTTTTTTCGTTAAATAATACCTAAATACAATACGGGTTGCAGTCCGGTGTGACACACAGTTAGCTCTTGGAACGACCATTCTCGTGAAATAGATGCCGCTCGCTTTGCCACTAATGACTTCCTGTATTTTTTCATACGCCAATTATTTCCCGTGGGTGAGCAGGTCGAAGACAACAATATTTTTTATCAACATTTGTCTCAAGTCCATTTCGATTTAATTTGCCAGCAATGTATTCGTTTGGGGCCTAATAACTATATGATTAGATGTTAACAGCAAGAGTTCAACGAATTACGAGTACTGATCGACATTTTTCAATTTATCAATGGGTATTTCCTCTTTCAATAAATAGTAACTGTGTACCTTGTTTGAAACTTGAAATATCTTATGGGTTGTTCATGATTTAGATAAGATTTTTTAAAGCGTCTTCGCTATCTTTATGCATTGAGATAATGTGATGTCGTCGATCTGCTCATGTGGCCTGTTATTTTTACAATGCGTGTGGAATGCGATCGCCTAATATAGTTTGTTTAAAACACGTTAAATGAATTATAATAAAATGGCGGCGGTCGTCATCGGAACAAATGTGTTGTACGTGTCGCCGCCCACGCGCCGCCGCTGCGTCGAGCTCGCCACACTTTTTATCAACACCACCAAAGCCTAAAGCCTCCATAACAAACTATTAAATTATAATTTATGCTTCTCAGTTTGTAAATAACGCAATAAGTAGATACCAGTTTATTCAATTTACAGTAAAAAACATATGACTGTCATTAAATTTTCTACAAGTATTTACTTGAAACTCTACTAAGATTACTCTCTTAGTATATCGATAAAAAGTCATCATTATTCCGGTAGAGTAAGACTAGACATGATATTAAACTAAATTGTATACTAAAGTAACTTTTTTTATGTTTCAGTATGAAAACCAACAAACTTACTTTCCCACTTGTGTTTTCAGAGAACATGTTAAGGACGATAAGACGGGCGTGACTCGTACGATTAAGGGCCCGAAGCTACGGAAGATGACATTAAAAAAATTGAAAGCAATTTACTTACAAATGACAAATAATTATACAAATTATGTATAGGTATGATTAGGGCTTGTTTGTGGAATTATTTGCGATGCGTAGTGCCGAAGTGCGCACGTTTTGCTTAAGCATTTAAGGGTGGGTGAAACCGCAGACAATTATGTGTTATGGGGGAGCAATAAAATGACATGCGGTCGAGTGAAGTCGCTGTTGTCAAAACACGGACGATGTTCCGCCATTTGGTGGCAGTTAGCCTTAATTGAACGGTGATATAATACTTTCATGTTGGTATGAATTGCTGCTGTTGAACCTTTAAGGTACTTTCTTTGTTTTTAGTTGTATTGTTAGACTAAATTTGTCAGGATGGTTTTTTTTTTTTTTTTGGTAGAGATCTTTGCAGTTAGCCTGAGCGCAGGCTTTGACTGCTTCACCGGACTTTTGGCGAGGACCTTAAGGCCTCCAGCCAGAGCAATAGGAAAAACTAACTACGTCAGCAACGTCCACTAAGGGCACCCCCTGCGGGGTTCGGACCTCGACTTAGTGCGTTGCTAACAATCTTAATAAAGCAAAACAGCAAGGGATGGCTGGATCTAAGTTTTTATTATTTAGGGACATATTTTTATTGCTAGTTTGGCCGGCTCGGGCCAGCTTGGTCTAGGGACGGGAGGATAACATTTACATCAGGATGGTTTGTTCTGCAATGAAGAAACTAAACTCTAATATTATGTAACGCAGAAGGTACCTACGGTATAGCAATCTCGATATAACGCTGTAAAACTAAAGTCCGGTGAAAAACCTCCAGTCAAAACCTGCAATTGCATCTCTCTTCCAAAAGCATGTGCTGCTTTATGAAAAGAAGCCTTTATATAAGTGCACGGTCATAAACGATTAATAATACCACTTGCATGTGAAACACTACTCCTAGGCAGTAGTAAGTATTCAAGAAATGGGATTAGACGTCGACTTTGAAGGGATAATATACTGCAGTTTCTGAAGATTCAAGCCCAGGTCTTCGCTTTAAGCAACAATTGACACGAGCACATAGCGATTATGTACGATGCACATAATGACGCATGCACATGGCGCGTTTAATGCGCACCCACGGCGTTGCACGGGCTGCGCGCGCGCACGTACCCGCAATGAAGAGAGCCGGCCCGATCGCGGCTACGTGACCGCTAGCCTACGATCCTGGGATAATGCTAGGCTGGGCTATGGTTGCCAGTAAACACTACATGACCTACAAACGTTTTAAGCTGCAAAACTAGCAGATTTGTAGCCAAGAATTTTAAATGTTCTTGCACGAAGTAAGGTGAGCAGTTTTGTAAATTTTTTGCGTAACGTGAATGTGACACAATCACACACCAATCATGACTTTGACCAGAAATTAGTTACTATTTTAAGATTTTATTTCAAACAAAATTTTATAAATCTCTTCAAATCGTTGCTCTTAAGACTCTATCATCACTCTGTAGTAAATTGCAGGTCTATCCTTACTTCTTGTTTTTAAGATATAGGAACAGGATCGATTGTTCTCAATCTAACCACCATTTGTCAGTAGAGCTATAATGATTTCTGGTCCGAGTCATACCGGATTCAGCTGAAAACTGAACACCAGTTCCATTGAGTGAAATGCAGAGACCTTTTTATACTTATACATGCATATAACCCGTTTTATATTTTTACAAGCACAATATACTTAAGTTATTGAGCCAGTATTAAGTCGGGCCTTTTGATAACCCTAGTTTAAATACAGATATTCTAGAGCGATGAATTAATACGTGTCACCTTGATATCACAAAATTGTAAACTTAATAGCCCGCAGTAAAAACCTGATTTTATATTACTTATGATCGCTGCGTTTATCATTTAATTTTCGGAGATTTCTATATTTAAGATGAAATAATATTTTATGTACCTATTTTATTTGTCAAACGCATTTAGGTACGCACAATAAATTTATATTTTAAACATTTGGCACGTTAGTTTTACAGAATCCTATGCCTTTGCTACTTTTAATAGGTATTCTGTAAACTGACGAAACCAGATGACAATGCGTACCTACTGCTATGTTAATAATGGTAAAGGGAAATTAAATGTTTCTAAATTAATAAATGCCTACGTCGTGCCTACGTTCAGCGACATAATATTTTTTTGTGTAAGTCTAGCCGACACAGTTAGGTAGGTAATAACGAATTTTGTGTTTGTTACTGATTAAATATCTTGAACGGGGAAATACGTGTACTTAATAAAGGAACATATTCATTAAATTATAATAGGTAGGTAGGGAAATAAATTAAGAATATTTAAGGCTACAAAACTATTTACACAACAAAATACCTACCAAAGTTTCTGATAACTAATACGACATGACATTTAACTTAGACATATAAAAGGTTTTATTATACATATTTTCCTTACAAGCATCATCAAATCCAATTGAATGTACCTAGACACTCGTATTTATATCCGTCGATATGTAAAACATTTATACAATGTAGGCCCCGTTTTAATTTCCGTAATGGTTACCGTTGGTGGTCCATTCAATAGTTAATGATTAGACGATTCGTACAATAATAACGTGTTTCGTTTCCCGATCGATATTTTAATAACCGTTTGTAATGTTATGTATGCGTTCAACGATTAAGATATACTTCGAAAGCTTAACATCTGAAAAATAAAGGAGGAAAGTAGAATAACAATCAACGTCCGCTGTTGTGCTATAATTAGCTTATCTCGTGTAGATCGGCTAACAACGCGCAATCGTGCGCGCGCGCATTGGTGAGCGCCGCGCCAATAGCCGCGCAGCGATCGCCCATCGTTAGAACATCGATTCTTTTTGGTTATTACAATAATTCCGACACGATTGCATCTAATTGCGCTGGTTTCCGACGATCGTGGACCGAAGACAAGGAATTACCGGTGGGTTTATCTACAAAGGTACCTACATAAAGGCTCTTTGAAATTATAGTAAGTTGTGCTTGAGACGGAATGTTATTGGGAAATCGGGGCTTGTTGAGGGTATCGCGTCGATATAATCTTAACACTGGCTTATTAGATATCATTTTGCGCTACGTGTTTTCCTTACCCTCGTTGCCAGTTGCCAGCTAGTAACAAGCGACTGTGCGAACTACACTTAAACCGTATTACAAACTAATCATAGTTCGCTGAAAAGGTTTTAATACCTCTTGGCGTGTATTTCACTATCAATATTCTGATATTTATTATATTTTCAAGTAACTTGTAAAGATAACTTTATAAGACTATTATTTATAATATAATAGATATGCTTTGCAGTTTTTCCTGCGATAATACCTAGGTTTCGTTCCTGATGTCTTGATATAGCTATAAAAAGACATCTGCTATAAACACATTCTGTTATTCGGGGCGGAGACGAATCCAACAGGCCAAAGATCATGAAAATAGACACTTTAAATATTACCCTTTCTTGATTTAACAAATGGTATAAATAACCAGACATTATTTTATGCATTAAATATATCTCGCGGTTCCATACCGTATTGTTACACTGCCTATACACAAGGCATATGTTAATGAACATGCAAAAATGTTGAATATATAAAAAATATCTCATTGAAAAGTATTAGCTTTACAAAGAAAACAATTCTCGTCTTCTCAATTTATTGACTGTTCAACCTATAGTTTATCGTTTTTTGATACCATTGTTTGATGCCAGATATTCAATCAAAGACACGAACCAAGTAGTAGCCTATAAATAAAACTGCAGAAACGCCATTAAATTATACCAAAAACATAAAACGATATGTTTATAGGGTAACACGTCATTATGTAAAATTACAAACTAGATTCGGTCTATTAACGTTCCAGAAAACATTTCAAAAACCTAGTAATTTAGTGTGTTAATTTACAGAAAGCAGATTGGCATTAACATGCTACCCGAGCTCAGTCTGTTTAATAGCACTAAGATTGCAAAGCTTCAGCATTACCCGGCGTCAAAGGAACCTAACTGTCAACTAACTGCTAATTAACCGCGTCTACCAACTTCCCACTAACTCCACAAAGTGCCAACGCTCACCCATACAACACCCGACCGCAAACTACACAAATATGTAGCCATACACAAACTTAATCTACTTTAGAGTACATAAAAACCAGACAGTTACTCTATAATGCACAGAAATTCTAACAATGACTCTTAATATCAGCATCAATTTAGCAACGGAAGCTCAAAAACTGCGGCTGCCAAAGGTTTTAGTAATGTTTTTACCGGCGTTTTATAGCCTCATCGCTAGATGGAATGGAACCGTCGTACATAATCAAACCACATGCGGGGCAGTAATTGCCTCTATATTCAAAGACCCGCTCACATCACGCCGTATAATGACAAAAATAGTCCAAAAAATACCTCAGCATATGAGATATTTTTTTTCAGAGTTCGCGCTCTCGCACGAAGCTAAATTACGAAATAAAAGATTAAGTTAAAAGATCAATAAACTTAATAAATGATCTCAATAATTGTTGTATTACGGACACAATGGAGCGGCGTCGTGAAACGTCATTAAGGCGCGAACATCATTAATTTTATTCGCGGCTTTCTGACGTAAAGGCAATGGCGTCTGTCAGATTTGAAAAGCCGCGCAGCCGCCACCTGTTGGTAGCGCGGTGAATTAGACATTAAACCCCGCGGCGCGCTTCCACGTGATACTGCCACTGGAATGACTCGCCACTAAATTGAAGGACCATTCAATCGTAGAAAACAAGCGTTTAATTCTGTAAGAAAATTAATTTATTCAGTTACTCTTCCCATTATTGAGACTCTACATCGGTCTCTAGCAATCTGCAAAGAGAACTCATTAAAATAATAATTAAACTGAGAAACAATTTATTCATTTATTTCGGTGTCGATCTTTATTTAAACAAAGATTTCGTTTCTATTAAACATTTGGTATATTTAACTTTTGTAATTCATTGTATTATTTGAGGCGTCAATGTGGAACGCACCCAAAACATGGCTGCCAAATTGGAGCCGCCTCTTGAGATTAGATTCCTTCTTGGTAGCTAATTGCATTTTATCAAATTAAAGCTATTCTGCCCGCGGCCGAAGCGAAAATGATTGATAATGTTTGACGAACACCGGTCCCACTAGTTTTACAGAATAAACTGTTTTGATTTATATAAATGTGTGCCATTTGTCTCGTAGATCATCCCTGGACGAAGATTTTGATTTGTAGTTTTATAAAAGGTGAGAATAATTTTTTTAAAGCATGAACGACAAAATGCTTTTGTAACTTGTTTCAAAAGATAAAAGGCAAGCATAATTAAATTAGATTCTACACATAAAGTGGGTATGTGTGTACATAATGATATCAATGTTTGACCGGATTGGTCGCAGTGCCATTAAATAGTATTTTATGTAAAACTTAGAATGTCGTTAGAGATGAATGTTAACCAGTAGCCAGATAATGCCGCGGGCTATAATATATGTACCGAAGCTGGTAGCTACCGGTCTAGATATTACATTAGAGTATCTTAGCCGGTATTTTTTACCTCAATGCTTTTGAATCTGCTTTTTTATACTATAATATTAAAACTGATTGTCCTGATTGCTGTATTTTTTACAAAGGTTCCGCCTACTTATTCTTTTTAGCTAAGTGTGTAGATCAGATTATAGATTGTTATGGGAATACTTGCCAAATCAAATATAAAAACCTGAAACTATTACTAATAGTCTATCTTTCTTCTTATCTAGAAGTTTTTAGATTTCTTCTACCTTAAATATAAATCTTTCAATTTCCCATTTGACTTGTCGTGAAATTGGTAATTGTACGCAATTTAATAGGTCCAATTACCAATTACAGGCATGTAGCTATGTATCAGGCAAGGCAATTTTTCCTGCATAATCATTTTATAATATGTGTTGGCTTCCAACCTGAACGTTTGTAATCGCAAGTTAGGCACCCGAGCCGGGTACCACGGCCGGCGCGGCGGTCAGAGGGCACTCTGGCTTCGTCTGGCATCATTTCAATCATTAAGAAGTTCGGCGGCGGACACAAAGCGGTGATTGATGCGCCCGTTTACCAGCCGCGGTGGCACCGGCCTGTAAAAAACGAACGCTTAATTAACTCGTTTGGCACCGCCGCTCATTAGAATTATTAATCAAACCGAGGCGGGGCGATAGCGCGCGTATGATGTATTGAGCTTTGATTACATTAACGCATTTGGCCGGCAGTAATTAAAACCACGCCGGGATGTCCGCGGATCTGGCGAGAACAAAAGCCCCGTGGTTTTAGCCAGCGTCAATTATAACAGTTATAATGGAAACCGAAGACAAATGATTTCGCTAATGCAGGTGCCGCCGCCTACGATTAGATTCTCACCTGCTTGGAAATGATACCAAAGCTCCTTTTTTGAACGGTGTGTTGAAACTTTTTATGATGTAATCCTTTAGCATTTTTTAGATTTTCTCTTTAAAAAATTCTGATATGCCGAAAATCAGGAATATACACAATATTTATGTCTAACGTTTAGAAGAAGTAAATTCAAATTTTGCGACTCTACTTTAGAAGCTCACTTTGTAACGTTATATTATGCCAATCTAAAAAGGTTTCCTATGTAAACTTTATAAGCGGAGTCAATAAAAAGGTTTAGTTAGACTTTTCATAATATTTTTATACCACAAACATCTCATGGGAATCTATAAATAATGGAAACATTTAATTTGATACATAACTCCACGGCACGTTAACTTCATAAAGATATATATCGATGTTAAAGAAAACCTTTTCCTATTTGTAGCTAATTGGCATTAGGGCTTCTTTCGCCATGTAAGGAATATTAACAAGTAATTATTAGATTATATCGGCAGCATTTATTGTTGCCCACAAGCCGTGAAAAGAATTAAAAACAACAAGACAGCACAAAGGGTATACATGAATGAGGATTTAATTTTCACATTTTAATGTCACTTTTGTAATTACCTTTGTGACGAGATAATCGATATTATTGTGAAGAAAAGTAATTATCTTTTAATGTATGTAAAATACTTAATAATCTCGATTACTTACTATTAATATTATAGTGGTAGTTTATGTAGTATATTATATTCAAACATCAGTATTCACGAGGTTTAGTGAAGCTGAATAGCATCCCCTTTTCCCATAACTACACACACATAGAAGAAACATGTCATGAAATCTCGCATACAATGAATAATAGTACCTAGGTACATATTATTATAAACTTACGATGAATATCTAGCCTAAAGTAGCAAGTACTTTTTAAAATATACACTTAGCCGTAGTAAGAATATTTGATCGAAGCTTAGCCAGATCTGACGGGCATCGACAATCAGAAAAGTAAAATTATTGTCAATCAAAGGACTCGAGCATATTGAATAGATACTAGGTATACCAAAATGTTATTTTTGTTCGAATAGGAAGTCACTAAATATTGATTGCAAGAACTTTAACTAAGTAAATTACTTCGTCCGAATTCTCTCAAAGACAAATCTTTGCCCAACGACAATGGCACGAGCTTTCAGAATATAGCAAGCTCAACGGCCGCCATTACTGTTTATATCAACAACATTATCGGGCAGGCTTTCCTCAAATCTACAACTATATTCATTTGTCCGTATTGTGCAGATCCTCGCGGTGGGCCCACTGTGGGCGTAGTGACGTGGTGCAGCCAGATCTAATCTCGCGAGATAAGCCGGGAACATAAACTAGCAAGCAACGCTGCGCTGACACAACTAACTGAACAGGACGAGTACGAATGCACTAACATTTAATACTGATTTTTATATTCCATATACAATAGTGAAGTATACTATTGTTGACTTTGCATGTGACTCATATCGTACACTAATAAAAGTTACCCACTTAATAAAATTACAGACGTAACAGATTTGGTCGATTGCTGATGATTTGGGTACGTAAACTGCAATTAGAAATAATAATCCAAAAATATGCCTGAAAAATATATTCCATTTATCTATAAAAACGCTTAGGTTTAGGTGACCTGAAACCAACCAATCCTATAATTCTTAATCAAAAAGCTATACCGTATAAGTTGTGTATTTTTTTTTTCTTATCTAAAACGCTCTGCTGGTTAAAATTGTTGCGTCGTAGGAGATTTAAAATTTCAGATAGTTTTAGAAAGTCCATTACATATGTATGCGTTAAAATTGGTTGATTGATGACACAGATTAGGCACATTTTATAAATTAGACACGCGTATGTATGTAGGTAAGTGAGTGTAGCACCTAATAATAGATTTAATGAGCGCACTCGACGTCTGACCGATGATTAATTGTGCATGTCCAATATAAATTGGCAATGCAGTAACGAAATGCTCATGTAATTGGTTATGCATGCGTTCTAACTGAATGTTACTCATTTAGGCTCCGTTTCCTAAAGGTAAAGGCTTTAATTAGTTTGATGAAAGAAACCATTTTTACAGTTTAACTTCCTCGAAACGAATAGTTTTTTCTTTTTAATAATACACTACGTAATTAATAAATGTTCTGCATAGTTCAGCTATTAAAGCTATAATTAATCATTTTCAGACAGTTTTTCACTTTTATGAGATTCTTATAAAATTTTATGAAGTGGTGACCCGTCTTACTCATCCATGTAATAATATGAAGCATTTCTTTGTTTGATTAAACATACCTCATCATAGCTACATTAAGAGGTAAAGGTACCTGTGTAGTAGTTACAAGTTTTGCAAACTAAAACAAACAAAACAACCCAGAAAAGTTTATTTAAATCAAAAGGAACGACAGATGTCACACTTCGTCCGACGCAACAAAGGATAGTAATCAAATGTTCGATATAAGAAGCGCGTGCGCACCTAACCACAACCCCTTACGATTCCACTTTCACAGGAAAACATACCTTAATACATGACCCTAAAGTGGAGTTTGGTTTGGAAGGATAGCTGTAACAATTCGCAAGCAGTTGATGGATAAACGCAAAACAAAAGACACGTGTTTCTCTTTGTCTTTAACCACACAGGAGGTTTCGAAAACCCTGTGGTCCAACGGTAACACGACACTCACCTACATCTTGTATAATATGCGAAGAATTAAATACTTTCGCGTGCAAACTTACATAAATTATATGTGCCTGAAGCTATCCCAACTCTACCAGGGTTTTTAAATGTATATTTTCTACTGGTTATAGATAAAATTATTTACCTTATTCAATTTGAACCCAAACTCAGTAAAGTTTGAGATTGAGCAATACATATCCGTTTTGTATATGTTAATAATACCTACAGGAAGTTAGTTAATTAGGTGTCTACACCACATTTTATTATTAGATAATATTCCAGAGGACTAAAACCTATGACGAGATACAATAAAGAAAACCGTCTTCAAAACAATGAAACAGATCTATTTTTAGTAGTGATCGAATATAAAACGTCATAGAAGTACTGAAGGGCACCGGACTGTAATTTGATACGGAACGACAAAATGTAATGAACTTAGCCTTAGGTAAATCGCCTCCAAATCATTTTCCTGCTAAAGGTACAGGATTGATTAGTATTATCACATTAAGGCGAATTGTCTCGTCTGACGGCGACGGGATGTTGCTGTTTATTCTGTTTACAAAGCGGTGGCCGGACCACGATGTACCATGTTATCCTTTGGAGAAGGCCTTTTTGCAAGGATATTTGTGCAAAAAATATACAAGGTGTTTTCCTTTTGAAGTTTAAAGAATATTAAAAAAAAAATGGTCTTGGGTAAAGATTAATTCAACCAGAAAGTAAACCCTGAAACGGAATTTAAATTTTCAAAAACCAACATTTACAATAATTGTAATGTCTGAAACTAAGTCATACCTAGAGAAATTCAGAAATGGTACAAATCAGCCATTTTGAATTATCTTCTTGAAAGACTGAGCGTATCGAAAGCCATTGACCAGAATTATGTCTTTACTGCTTGGCTAGGCTTACATTTTGGCTTCGATTGGGACTTGATCAGATCACATTGCAAGTTTTTCTTAAAGCATGGTAATGTGCACATTATAAAATTGTTTAGTGTTGTTGTAGTTATTTAACTTTGTAAAGCGCAGTCGACCAATGTTACATCTAAGGCTTGGGAAAATGCCTTAATAACGTTCAACTGATAAAATAATTTGTTTTTTTTTCTTCTCGATATCTCCTTAAAATAAATAAGCAAAAAGCACCGTGTCCCCATGTTCCGAGCTGCGTGACATTAGTTAATCCCGGCGTCGTTAGTCGCAATCAAGTCATTCAGTTCATTACCTCAGTAGTCCGCGCAGCGCCCCGAGAGATGTCCACGTTCATATTCACAGGTATTTCACTAAAACATTATATTTATTATATTACATCTTATTTTTTACATCTTATATTATGTTTAAGAATTTGCGGTAAAGTGTAATCTGCTACAATTAGGATATTTTGTGTCCTTGCGGAATAGTTTTACGCCCACATCTTCAAAGTGTGTCTTTGTGTTTGAAAAGTGGTAGAGATACCATCAATTTTTATTTTTTATTATCATTCAATGATGAAAATAACCTTTGTCTTTCAGACAATGGAGAATCACAAAATTTGATTTTCAGTACTTATGTACATCGTATCTGTTTTAATAAGGAGACAGACAATTTCCTATTGCATTTTAGATGATTCACCCGTAAAATTACTCATTCAAACAAAATTTCGTGCGAGTTATATCTTGTATTAGTTCACAATACTTTTCTATTACAAATCTTCAAGTCAATGATCTAAATAAATCCCAAGACGTGACCATACATAAAACGTTATGAAATAGAATCACGTATAATGTTCAAATCAATCTTACAATCAAAGCTATGTACTGGCTGAATTATATTTCACCAAATCCTAAAAAAAAGGAACCTGTATTACTATTCACATTTTAAGACTATACAGGGATTGATATCATCAACAAGATACTGAAGTAAATAAACGGCACAACAAAGTTCTCAGTTGAGTGTTTGTAAGATTGGCGCAGGATCAGTATTGTGACCAAAACAAAGGAATATTCCTAGCGTAACGTCACTCCCAAATAAGATAATGATCCTTGACATCCAGTCGTACGTTGTTTTGTTTCCAGTGCTAGTATTCGCGAGTGCGTACGCGGCGCCGCACCACTCGCACGAGAAGCCGCTGAAGGCCGACAAGCACCCGACGTGCCAGGAGTTCACCCAAGGCCTCAGCTTCAATGACACCCAGGCTGTGGGCATCTGGCATCTCCTGCACTACAGGAATGAGCCAGCCAGTGGGTCTGCTGCCTCGCATTGTGTTCAAATCACTCCTGTCAATGAACAAGTACTAATTCTGTTATTTTTAGTTAATATCACATTATAGATTTGATTGATCTTTTATTTTTGCACTGGAACGTGCATGCTTCTCACTCTACTTGTAGGTATTGATACATATGTGTAACAATATTTACGATAGTTTGATTTAATGCATTTGTGGCTATGCCAGTGGGTAATAAAGTAGAAAACTTCAAACCTCTAATCTTCAACTAATATTTTATAGGAACGCAAGGATTTAAATGAGCTGATCGGCAAATATGTAGAGAATCTGAAATGGGAGAGCATTACGCTGAAGATGCAGATTCCGTGCACCAACCACAAGACGAACAAGACTCGGGATTACTACCTGGAGAAGCTGGAAGGAGACGGCTCCTACAGGACTCTGCAGATACCGCCATCGACAGGTATGGCCACCTACATAAAACACTTCTTACGTAATTATCAAATAAACTATAATACGGTGTGTATTAACTTTACTACTCTACCTTTCTATACCTTTTTGGTTTTCGACAACGACAACTTCTGCAATTATGGGAACTATATCGTATTGAGATCGTACTTTGATTAGTTAAACGAACAATGAGTTTACTTCCGTCACTCACTTTCCATTTGTAATATTTTACTTTAACAGTTAAGCTGGACCTGAGCGACTTCAACCGCTACCCGATGCGACTGAAAGCCATCGAAAACCAATACCTGGGCATGATGGACTGCCACGAGAAGTTCGTCTTCATCATGGGCCGCGAGCAGCCGGAGGGCAAGGACATCGACGAACGACTCAAGAAGATGATCCAGGTCTACTGGCCTGAAGAATAACTCTAATAAGTTCCTGTAACAGGAATATATTACTCAAACTTTTATACTTCATCCATAAAATGTATTCCAACTGCAATATACCAATTAAATCCTACATAACAACATGATATCGAAATCTCTGTTTGATTCAAATGCACAACGCACGATATACAAACAGTAATAAGTATAATTGCTGTTCTATTTCCGGCAGGTTTACAAAATTAGTATCGAAATAATCACAAACCCAACCGAGCCATTACTTACATTTCCACCCCTTCGAAACGCAACCCCTGCGTACTAAAGCACCACTCAAATTAAGTGTGGCTCGATCAACAGTCATTTTCGGTTACAATTAACCACACATTTGAGTGAAAAGTCAACCACCCACTCCAATTGATTTATTGTGTCCTACGAGTTCCGCCATTTTGTGGCGGACGTAAATGCTAATTGCAATTAGCTAGAAGCGACAAATATTTTGAATATTTGAGTAGCGTTACTTTATGGTACTTTATACTTTATGTGAAAAATCTTGTGAATTTAAGAAAACTACTATATTGACTATCTCTCTGCTCTTCGAAGATCTTCGACGTTTATGGTAGTAACTTTGCATTATTATGTGATATTCTTTCGAACACAAAAAGATGCACATGTGACGTATTATAATTACTTAAGTAAAATTAAAAAATACCTGGCGTAAATAATGTCACCAAAAAGTTACGTCTATTGTTACCTAACACAAATTATTAAGCGGGTTTTATCGGATTTCTTTCCTGAAAGGCGTGCTTTGAAGTACGCTTTCATTGAACAATAAACTGCGCTCGCCATTTCAATGAGTACGATGTATGTCGTGTGCCGTGGAGGGTGTAACGCTGTTCATTTGTCTAAACGCAGTAGCGTTTTGAAGGGCCCTTCGCGGGGGCTGGGAAAGTGTTGCACTTTACAAAAAGTTAAATCGCTCCTCAAAAGGTTCGAGTACCTACTGCTGCCTGTTTCTGTAACCGTCCAACTTTTGTTTAATGAAGACCACTTGATTCCAATTGACTATTGAATTACTACCATACAAACTTATAGATTATGTAATGTGTGTTACATCACGGCTATTCCGTGCGTAGCATATTACACGAAAGTTCAACGTATTACGCTGCTATTTTATAGAAATCATTGCAAAGTTACTGTAGATGTTAATTCTTGTGTAACAAAACCATCGAACACAATGTAATCACTTTGTAAGTTCTTAAATTACACTCTCGAGTTATTATGTTGATTCCAAATGAAATCCTTGCCCACAACGCGGTCGTAATATTAAAAGTTCAAACAGTAATAACCGCTAAATAATGCTGATAGGAATCAAGAGTAAAGAAATAACAATAAAAAATGTAATTTTACGTTGTTGGGCGGCTACTTACATATATCGATGGCAAACTTTTTCAATTATACTAGAAGGGACATAATTATCGTAACAGCAAAATAATAATTGTAATTACATATCAGCCTACTGTTAGAGTAGGTTAGTATCGAATACGACCAAATGAGAAATTAATGATAATTTTGCCTGGAACAAGTACCTACCTCAAATTTGACGCAATTTATTTGAAAGCTCTGTTGTGTATTATTTTCTTCAATGATGATGATAGCTTGATTAGATACCTTTTCATAGGCTATATGAAAATGCAGTAGTTAGTAGAAGAATACAGATGTTCCTGTTGTAGAATGGCATGATTGCAAATATAGGTTCCAGTAGTATAAATAAATTGCTAATAGACAGAACAATGAATGAGTGCGTGTGATACGACGGATACGGGTCGTACGTGTAGCACGGCCGTGGCGTGTCGTGATTGAGCCGCGCCGTTTACCGCGCCGGAGCACAGCCAGTAATTACTACATATCTACAACCTCGCATGTTAATTGTTGGGAAAATTCGGAACGGCCGTAATGAGCGAGGGTGACTTTCTGACTTGTGGGAACTCGCCTATTGCCAATTAAATTAGACAACTGTTTAATTATATCTCTACCAATTCGTATTGCTGCTAAGTCGAGGCCCATGTAACTGTCACTCGCACTAGTTTCTAATTAAGGATAGTTATCTACAAATTATAATGCCTCTTTAGAATGTGGGGGAGCTTTAATGACTTAAAAATGTTACACGATATGAATTGATTTCTTTTACAACTGTTTAAAGTGATACAAGATTTTACGTAATTTCACGACTCTTCTTTTTATATCGACTCTATTTTAACGTAATTATTGCGTAACAATAATAAATTTGTATTTCCCTTGGAGTAAGTAGGATCCGTATCAATCTGACACTTATGCTTTCGTCGATATAGGTAGATAATTTAATTTTTCCTGCTTTAAAGCACTAGTTCACCTTGATTTAACTTATTAGAAGCACTAAATTCTTATTGCGTTTTAATAAAGGCAGGTAACGTTTAGTATCGTCATGCAAAGCTCCATCGGAATAGCTCCGTTTAGCACTCGAGGTAAATTCCTCAGATTTGCATAGCTAATCGACTGGTTACGTACACGCACGACGCGATAAGGGAAATATGGTCTGCAATGATTTATATTCGGCACTCCAAACCGTTGGTATTAAGTAGGTACATTTATTAGACGTAAACAAGCCAATTTATGGCTTTCGTAATTGTTAAGGCGAGTTAAACATTGCTGTTGGCAAATACTGCTTTTGGAGCTGTTGGTTCCATAATGTACCTAACTAAATGCATGTAGGTACCTATAATATACCTACCTACTGAATGCTTTGTTAAGCAGGTCCGTAGGTAACAGTACAGGGGGCAATAAGCCAGTTCACAATGTGCGATTTGATGCAGGTTCGATTCCCGCATGTCACAAAGTGTGATTAACAAATGTTAGTTTTAAGTTTAGTTGGTCTTATTGATATGGATTAAATTGTAATTAAAAGTTAGTGAAAAAATTACATTATTTTACTAGAATAGGGAGTCGTATTTAGCAAAAATAGACTTATTAATGGAGACTACAGCCACAGAAAAACTACGAGTTAAAGTATAACCTAACCTACCTAAAGTTTACATTTTATACCTACTGGTATCTACTTATCTATCATTAGATAGATACCTGTACTTAACGTAAGTACATCATAAATAAATATCCGTAGGTATAATCTATATATTATAACGCCTTCAACGAGTCTTTTCAATATTAAACCGTTCTCAGACAGCGATGATAGACACGGCAATCAACAACAAACGACTACCGACTTTGACAATTTTCTCTCTAATTTCGTTAGTAATGTGTAGCTAGCATATGAATTACAATCGTTCGGGTAACAAACCGAGACTAAGTGAAGCCGAATGTTTCCGCTGGTCTCGTCTCCGCCATTACGAGACGACGCCGATACAATTACCGGCCACTGAATAATTTGATAGGGAAAATGATTGATACAACAATCACACGTAATCAGAATCGTGGCGGTGCGATTAGGCCGCTGCGGGCCGCAGAGGGCGCCGCCTCAAACCCGACAATTGCTCACCGACGATTTAATCAAGACCCACTTCCTAATGGCTTTCTCTCTTCATTAAATTGTAATAATGGACACTGTTTTTGTCTTTGCGGTGTATTTTGGGCGTGACCGTAACTTTGTGCACCTAATGATTTCTTGCTACATTATATGCAGCTCGCTCGTGATATTAGGGAGGCAACTACATACCTACAATGACTCCACAAAATAGACTTCACTTCAAATAAGTAGCCTTTCCTCAAAGTGTATAGTTTTTAAAGTTGATTTTGGCAGGCACTGCTTAATATAGTCCAAAACCTGACCGCGATAGTTGCTATAGTACCAGGCTACTATTGCTACTAATAGCGTTTTGCGAAATTCGTTTTAAGAAAATTTGTTTTGGCTAACTGTTCTCCTATATATTAGTAGTTAGGTACGAGTACTTAGGTTGTCCACTAATGTTCGAAAGGGACCTAATGTTAGTCCATTATAAACCCTTCAATAATACTTGACCTGTACCTAAAAACTACTTCGATACAGATCTGAATCACATTAACACCTGAATCATAATTTCCATCAAACCTAACTTTTCCAAAGTTACCTAATTTATATAGAAGAACTAGCTTGTTTTCGGAAACGTTTTCACGTAGTTAAACACGTTCTGAAACATGCGATTCGACAATTAGCGAGAACGCCAACTGGGGTGAGAACTATAAAAATAAAAGTTTGTACACAAATAAATAATCGCCCACTCAAAAACAGATTGAATAGTCTGAACGCAAAGTCGCCGTAAAACAATGACGTCAACTAAGTACAATCAGCGACGGAACCGCCTGCACAAGGGGACAACCCTGATCACACGACACCACGCTTTTGCCACATAGGGACCCATTCTGACAGTCAGAGAAAACATGTATTGCTAAGATTCAAAACATTAAAATCTACTTTCAATTCGAAAGACTCTAGTCTCCTTATATTGAATTTGAACATAATTGATACCCTACTGGTTGGACCAGCAGATTCCGATTTCTAGTTCAAAAAAATTCCTTAAATGTTGGTCACAAAAAATGAATCTTTCCTTTAATATATTAGGTTACTAGCTGTGCCCCGCGGTTTCACCCGCGTGACTCCATAGGTCCCGTTCCCGGTGCCTTTACATTATTGGGGGCGGCGATGAATCCAACAAATAACTATCGAACTAAAAGTCAGGATTACTTAAAAAAAAAATCCGCCCTATTTTCCATTTTTTTCTTTCATAAGAACCTTCTCTTGACAAAAACAAATACAACAATAAAAGAATTAGTGAAATCGGTCCAGTCGTTTTTGAGTTATGCGCTTACCAACACATTTAGCGATTCATTTTTTTATATAAGATTTAGTAGCCACCCTGCTTATCTACCATTGGTATAATTGGTGAACATGCTTTTAACCTAGGAGTCTAACCAAGGACAAAGATTAGAATAATTAATTAGGTATCCAATCTGAAATCATGCTTCCTGTATAATTACTGACCTATAATGTTTACTTGCCTACTTTCTCTTAGTGTTCTAAGTGTGTATGCTGTTGCATTACCAAAGCACACTTATTGATGAAGTGCTTCAGTAGTTGAATGAAGTTTCATAGGTATAAATATATGATTATTTATGACCAAAGGAATTAAGGTGCAACGATTTATTGTTATTTTATATTGTAGTTAAACAAAGTATGTACTAACTTTGAGAGTACTCTTACTAATAAGTAGTGAAATCCCGAGAAGCTTAGTAGGAAAACCCGTAAGAATATTGATAATAAAACATTAGTATGACAACTTTTACCATTAAGTAGTAATGTTGCCAATAAATATATATTTATTGCTCAAGTTTCTAGTACTTCCTTCATCAACCCTTTGAATAACCTCTTCAGATTAGTTTGTATGGGATCAGCATTACATGTAATTTGTGAATGAATAAGGATCAATAAAAAAGATTTACATTTTTATTTACACATTTATTACAGTTGTATACAACAGTACACAAGTATAAACAGGTCTATAATAATATTTTTACATCTATATACATGTAATAACCTGGCGCGGGACCATGAGGCTAAAGGAATGTATCAAAACTAAAGTAATTCCCTAAAGTGGTAATATAACTTGGATCGAATAATACCAGTAATTTATATTTTAATATAGTAAAATATAAAGCTTGACTAGTCTTACGGCACGTACAAACTTGACAATTCATCGGATTAGTCAGCTTAAAACAGCCTCTGCATTAGTCTGTACACGTTAGAATCTCGTTTAAATCGATGCCATTAACACCTCACTGCTCACGTACCAGGCTTTAATACTAAATGCCACAATAACACGATTAATGTGAAATAGTACATCCCTACTTGAAGGCGCAACCTTTTTTCGAAGCCTCTTCTATCACAAACGTGCCAATATCCTATTATAATATCAGTCGAAGATCCGACAGCTTGCTACACACATATTTCCGCCCCGAAGGCTTTAATGTATAAGAACATCGAACCAGATACAAGAACCTCATAATTAATTTGAATACATAACAGTTAATTTTTAATAAATAAGTAAATATTGTCATAATAACAAGATTATGTGTCATACTTATAGTAAATCTAGATATCGCGTGCTTGTGCTGTAGTAAATTGCATTTGTTTCATAAAAGCACAGACACAAACAATCTAACAACTTTTGCTGATCAACGACTCGAGGTTAACAGAATTAGAAAAGTTATTGAATTAGTGCTTTTCGCGCTTATAAGCTCAGAGGACAAAATTAATTTTACAATAGCTGTCACTGGTTGAGCTTTCTTGTACAAAACCTTTCATCTTAAAGCGAAACAGTAACATACGCAAGTACTCCTTTATTTATGGGCTCCTATTTTAAATTATAAATTGAACTAACTTGTTTTAAATCTAGTGTATACAATTTCATCGACTTATAGTCATTAGTCAATGCTAAGCATTAAATAAATTGTAAGCAGTATAGGTACATAGTAGGGAACATATTTACAGTGACAATGACGCAGTATCACAAGATGGCGGCGAAGATGAGGCGCGTTTAAAATGGCCGACCGTTCTGCGGCCGCTCGGGTAACTTCGGCGGCATGTTCGGCATCGGACGGCTAACAACATAAAAAAATACATTAAAATATGGGTCAAAACACAAAAAAAAATGTTCATATTATTTACAGTGATTTCTAAATACTCGAATGTAATATGATTCAACAATTAAGACACATGAAAATTTCGAAATTAAAATAATTAGGGATCGTTAGTACATTTATAATTAACATTTAAAAGCACAAAGCAAATGGGTAAATTTGAAAATAAAATACATATACATAATGCATTATGCCATGCCACCGCTCTCAGGGGTTTGTTCATTTAACAATATTGAAAACAAAAGATAAATCCTGTCCAAAATCATAAAACAATTTCATTCCTTTAAACAGACCCTAATCACCATGCTACTATTTAATGAGCAATGTTCAAACTTAAACAATACTTTGTAAATATATAGACAGGCTGTAAGGACCAAACACATGCACCGATACCTAAAGTAATACTCGCAAGCACAATACTGTTCCTAAATAACGTATTAGCAATATTTATAATAAATATTTCAATAAGAATAAATACAGCAAATATGAATATTACATAGATAAACAGATTTTATATTTTTGTAAAAACGTCTTATTGAAATATTTCTAACAGTATTCAAATTCAGCTTACCTAATATTAAATCCTGTAGATAATATTATTATCCGAAACTGTTAGTAACATAGTAAATCAGTGGCATGTTTGCCAAACTACTGGAATAAATCAAACGTCTTTAGTACACATATAGCATTTAATTACTCTATTTATACAGCATAAGATTAACAATATTCATAAACTATATCAAATCCAACAATCACTGCCTATACCTTTCGATGGTACTAACGCTATTAACAAGATAGAAAGAGAAAAACGTTTAATGATCGATTACTTTGTATATTATTCAGCTAATATTGAGAGCAATGAGTACAGCTATAGCGTTTAACACTTCATTACGTGTAGGAACTCGGTTAGCTAACGTCGGTCGCGCCGGTCGCGTCTGTCGTGTCGCTCGCGCCTGGCGATGCTCCTCGCGCGACACCATGTGTCTATTCACATACCGCGGGTCATACAATCATGCTCGGAGGTACCACTCCATCATTATATGTTTTGTAAGTTGTTACACCACTGACATAACGCTCAGTGTCGCTCTTTAGTGAAATGATGGTCGCTAACGGTTGTCAACGACAAATATGGATGCAGATGATTCCAAGATTAAAATATCGACAAGCTTTATTTAATATTTTTAATAACGAATTCATATTGTATCACCATCAATAAAATGATCTAATAATTGACCAAAGGTATTGCTAACAGCAACAATATATGAGATAACTGCTTTGGTCTTATCCATTATAAGTACAATTAATTTTACATACAAATTTTTAATCGATAGTATCTCGTTATGAGTTCATAAGTTACTTGTTACCAGTGGTTACTAATACCAGGTTATACCAATATAGTTGTTAAATATACAACAACAAACAAGCTGGGTATAATTTAGAGTAAATGCATAAATGTTAAATACGCATCGTCGCTACTGGAGACGGAAAGAGATTTGAGACGAGCGTGTAAAGTTCTAAGCTACTGTAACACCTAGACACTGACGTGAGTACATGTTGCAACGACTGTCACTACGCAGCTAGTCCTACGCGACAACATTGGTGCGGCAACATTAACAAATATGTTTTTACATAGTGTACAAACAACTCTAGCACATTACAAAACAATATGATATGCTCATCGAGCTCCCGGCCGTAGTCCCGGAGCCCGTAATGTCCTCCGCAAAACATTTCAACTACGTAATCCAATATACACCTATATTAAGCCACTGAATGTAACATTTACAATTTATCATAACATAAATTTAATTACATCATAATTATAATAATTAAAAGTAATACCGTGGAGCCATTGCACTACAGTATACGAATGCTTTATTTCATAATCATGAAGCGCTGTGGAACTAACATCGTTCACAGATAATACTGAATTTTAATAGTTTTATAATTTTGACGCTATACACAATTTCGTCATGTTTTTTTTTCCTTAGGGCAAATAATATTAAATAACTCTAACCTAAACTTCGTTACAAAAAGCAACATGTACAAAGTTGTAGACATATCTGCAAGTATTCAATGTTGTCACTGCCTTCGGCTCTTTGAGTATTGAATATCTCGCAAACGCATCTCTCTCGTTTGAAAATATACCATTGGAATGTTTACGAAAAGAACCTATGCCACATAATTGGTAACAAAACATGTGTATTGTATATAGGTTGTGGTACTTTATGTTTAACATAATACGCTGTTTTATTACATGTGTGATCTTCGTGATGTTTGAGCAACAATTTAGTGCAACTTTTGAGAAGAAACTTGAAACTTTTTCAACTTACTCAAAAGAAGCAAAGTAATATATATTAAATTAAAAGGTAAAGGTAACGTTGGTTATGTATCACTAGAAGAATGTGTGCAGGGACACAGTTACAAGAGACATAAGGTTACACTCACAGTTTAGACGAGAAGCAATGTAGTACAACACTGCGACGATCAACATGTTTAGTTCACACAAAGTTTACATGTTCAAGCAGTTAAACAATGTGCTCTGAAAATGCTTGACAAAGTCAGACAAACAAAAAGCAAACAGATTGTCTTTAAAACATCGCGTAATTTTATTTATTCAAATAATACAATGTTGTTGCATATTCATCACTCACTGAGGATTTCACAAATATTAGTGAGAAGCAAAACTTGTTAAGTTGTTAAAGTTAATAAATCACCAATACTGTAAAACAGATTAGAAAATTTCAAAATATAAACCTTTTTAGTGAGATCAGTACTTAAACGATGTTTTAAATTATGAACACATTTATAACGTGTGTTCATGAATGTACAGATTTTTTATAACGAGAAGAAAATTGGTTACATGGGTTATTATTTGAAACAAACGCAGTCACTTCGTTTAAATGATGTCACTGTTCAATATGTCTAAGACTATGAACAAAGCTTCTACGCATAATGTGTACTATGTATTACATTTCGAATATCACATGCTGTCATATCCCGGCAGTGGTCATAAGTCAACTTTGATATGTTCGTCAAACTGTATACACGTGTTTATGAATTAGCAATGACAATTTGATATGTCTTGAAGATTAGAGAGCCGGTAATAGAAGTGACGTCGTTTGTCCAAATAGATCCTTCATACACGAAGTTACGCAAGTCCCTGATAACCGACGACTTCAGACTCCAGCGAAGCGTACCAAAAAGTTTTTATGGCTGTAATTGCTTGGAGACTTAAACGTCGAGTATCAAAGACTTGCGTAGCGTTGTGTACGAAGGGACTTAGTATACATAGAGACGTTAGAAACAACGTCGTGTTTACTTGAATCTGGCGAAGGCGGAGCTGAGTTCGTTGATGGCGGCGTTGGTGACGGCCTGGCCCACCGCCTGGTTGATCTGCTGGCGCATGTGCGGCGGCAGCTGCTGCACGGCGCCCGCCGCCGCCACCGCAGCACCTCCCGGCCTCCTAGTTGTTTAGTGGCAACACATCCTTTTCAAACCGCACAGAACAAGCGACACAAATGAGGGAAAGAGAGGGATGACTGTTAACCGCTGCTCTCTGCGGTGTACGTCATGACAGTATGGCTGACTAATACCAACCATAAAACAGACATCATTTTGTTTACTAAGCGAAACGAATAGTACATTCCCGAACTACTTATTATACAGACTAGTGTATTATATACAAAGTAAATTACTAGAAATATGTAAGTTGAAAACAAATTGAATAGTGAAAGCTCTCACAGCTTCTCTGTAAGACATTTCGGAGTAACGTAACCGCCATAAAACTGCTAGTTCAATAATGGAAGGCGCAAATTAAAGATGACCCACAACTCTTACAGGGTAACTGTGAACAGTCATAGGCCGACCGGTAACGACAACTTACAGAAAACCCGATCTCATTTACCTTATTTTTATAAACGTCATTCTTTATGATTTTTTTTTTTTTTGGTTTTCATTTTTTTATTAAAATTATTACACGTTAGTATGTACTTTTCATATAATCGGTCGGACTACAACACACGTCTAAAGTTTTCTACAAAACACATGATTATACATTAGTTCCACTGGGCGTTCAAATATACAGAAATAAAATGGAAAACAAGAGTGTCATTCAAAGAAAACACACAAAAAATAGGGTGTTAGCAGCGTTTGTCACAAAACAATAAGAAAAGTTCAAACATGATCAAACAGAATAGACCTACATTGAAATCATGAAGATCACACATATTAGTGTACTAAGCATGCGGTGCTGTCATATAATTAACATGTTGGTACCAAAGTCAAAAGTTGTGTCACGAATATAACCTTTTTGTTAATTACACCCAAAAATAAAGGCTATTAAAACAAATTAAGAAGCTATTTAACTAGCCTATCCTGTTATATGTTTCTCACCACACATCAAATATTTAAGGTAGACATCGATTAGTTAAATCCATATTGGTTACGCAAAGTATGTTTCAATCTGTAGGCAGCCCGAGTATTCGATGAGTGGATACACAACCAGTTCAATTAAAAATATTAATTTTTAAAATCCATTACGTATTTTAGAATTAAAATATATCTGATTCACATATTTTATAATAATTTTTCGTCTGACGAACGGCTGCCTACAAATGATTCATATTTACATACTATTATGTTTAATTTGTATTCTACCAAAACGTGTAGATAATTTCCAATATCATTTTCATAAATTTTATGGAAGCAACATTTTCTCAGACGTATCATAAGTATTGATCATTTACATGTCTAATAATAATATTGTATATAACATATGTATAATTTATTTATAAATTGTTCGATAATTGTTAACTTACTACAATCACGGTACAGATTTGATCGTATAATGGAACAAATAGAACCTAATATTTCATATGATGTATGTGTTTGTGATATTACTAAATATAAAATAGTTGTATAGAAGTTAGCGCGCGCTGTCCGAGTGATGTAACTGTGTAATAAGTTAACAAGTTCGGTAGTTAGTGCCTTACGTCAAAACGTAACGTTATGTTAGTGAGTTAGTGCGCACGCGCCGGCCCGCTTAGCGCCGCCTGCGAACACATACACACACTCAGCTGCCTCACTCCGCATACATATCTCTATTAGTAATAAGTAAACATGTTTTAGTTATTTGAAGCCACAGCCCAGAGTATAAGAATAAATTATTTGACCTGTACCATTAGTTTCCCTGTTATTGGCTTTGTCATTCAAAGTTTACCAATAAAATATACTTTTATATAAAGCATAATATTATAAATAAGTTAACTGCAATTTATGGCTGTTACATCACCCACACAAATGCCTCAAGTTGTACGTTAAGCAAAGCTTACACACCGAATAGTACCGCGGCGAGCGAAAGCGCGCATTTACTGTACTCAACTCAAATACTTCATACTTGATACTGTTAGAGAGCAATCTTCACGTCAATCGTGCGTGCTCAGTAACTAAATACACGAATGCAACATTGTGGTTAATACAATCGGGTAGTCTCCGAAGAAAAGGTTACGACACTTGTCTTTAATTTTTTTTCACAATTTCTAATATATTGCTGACTTTTAGTTAAACAACTCTAACCGTTCTTACGAAAGCCTTCAAATTGGCTTATTAGTCCAGCTTAATTCAGTGTCTTTAGCGTTTACAACCGCCTCATCTAATAGTGTAACGGAGACCACCCTTGAGATAGAGTGAGGTGAGTGCGGTGTACTTACGTGGGCACGAGCGGTGCGGGCAGGCCGGGCTGGGGCGCGGGGCGCGCGGAGGGGGGCGCGGGCGCGCCGCCGCCGGGGCGCGAGGGCAGCGGGGGCGCAGGCCGGCCCGCGCCGCCGCCGGGCGGGGGCGGCGCGCCGCGGCTGCCCAGCGACCCTGCAACCATGCCTACAAACATTACTATCTGATGCTTAACCTGAAGCTGCGTATCGACATCCGAACAAGACGAAATGAGCGGCTCAGCTTGCTTGCCGATGTTTGAGTGTTCAAGACGCGTGGTTCCAAATAAGTCGTACACAGTGCGCCGCGCTCTAATCTCGATACGCAAAATTATACTAATACGTAGGAACATAAACCATGTAATATGTTCCGATATAAAGTTCAATATTAATGAATATATTTTTTCGAGTCCAATAAAAGACTTAAAATGATCTACTCAATATCAACTTAATTTCTTCATCAATTAATTTTAATATTTCTGCAGTGGTTTATATAAAAACAAAACTTGACCACGGAAAGGATTTTCAGAGCAATGGCAAAGTTCTGTACTGAACTGATTCAATGAATTACAATTACCTTGCTGCGCGGGAGCAGCGCGGCGCGGGCCGCCGGGCGAGGGCGGCGACAGGCGCGGGTTGGAGTCCAGGCGGCTCTCCAGCCAGTCGTTCTTGACGGGCGGCGGCACGGGCGTGCTCACCGTGGCCATGGACACGTCGCCGATGATGCGCAGCGCCTCCTTGCACGCGTGGTACATGCGCAGCATCTCCTCGCGCTTCAGCGCCTCCTCGGGAGACTCCTCCATCATTTGAGACTGGAACAAACATTGAGCACGTTAAAAATACATAATTCATATTAACCGAGAGTCAGCTTTGTCAGCCCACTGCTATATACAAGAATCTCGTTTTATATAACATCATAATCTGCAGGCTTGTGCAAATCTTATCCATTTTAAGAAACCATCCATTCATTTCGCTCCCTTATATACCCCAAAGTTCATCAAAACATCAATATAAATTACTTAAAAATTTGATGAAAGTCTGATAATCTTACCTGATCACCAGAAGCGTAGAGGTGAGCGAGCAGCTCCCCGTTAATAAAGTCTTTGGCATTGTTGATGATCATCATCATGATGGTCTTGGGCACGAGGTCGCGCGTCGTCTTCGTCACGATGCGCATGTACGAGTCCACCAGGTTCCTGATGGTCTCCACCTGCCGCTCCAGCTGCGGGTCCATGCTACTTGTGCCTGAGCTATCCGAATTCTGGAAATAATATATTCATGCTATTACATTTCTATACAAAATTGGTTTTTGAGCCCAATACGTAACAATGGAGATTACCACTAAATTCAACGGACATCGCTTGATTGTACATATTTTTTGTACATATTACGTAATTTTGTTAATGATTTACCTAAATTAATCAAGTCAACTTAAAATTATACGGTCACTTTCAATCCTACAGCCAAATAATCCCGCATATTTTTAACAGTTGCAATTCGTGATAATCCCGTAAACAATTTTTAGCGCTTAACTACTTTTCGTTTTAATCGTAATAGATATAAATGCATTTAGCTTACAAACCGTACGATATAAAATGAGACGTTTTTAGACCCCTATCACACTTTAATATGGCCAAGCGTAACCGGTACAACTCCCTAGAAGTCCGAAACTGAAACGCGGAAAGCTGTCAAATCTACTTGTAACAGGGGCCTTAGCCAAAAAAACTAAGAAAAGGTTGAAATAGGTATTATTTCTTTCCGAATTAGGCAAGAATTTGTTCATCTTAAACCGAATCCAACTCATTAGCCAGTCCTAATGCAGGCATGCATGTTAAGTAAGGAAAAGGTTACTTCTTAGCTTCAATTAGCCGGAGAAACAAGCATAGTGGTCTTATACTACATTCCACCAACTGGCTACTGTAGGTTAAATATATACAAAACTGCGCCTACTGTTAATTTGAAGGCAATAATGTACCTAAACAATAAGATTATGTTTTATTCATCTATCATGTCGGCAAATTATTTAGGATTATTATAATTACGTTTATTAAGCTCGATAAATAGTACTTATATAATAGACTTTTAATAATATAAAATTGAAAATATGTTTGAACGGATGATACAATGTACTTTTGTTACAGCATGCTTATTAATAATATTTACTTCGTATTAGTATTGTGAGCAGATATAAACTCGACTAACTTGAAATACAAACGCAATAAAGTAATATATGATGCAGTGTTACAATTCTAATACTCACACAATATACCACGAGACAATGTAATGTATCATGAGAGTAATGTTAATGCAAGGATAAAACCAACCAAAACCAAGTTACATGACGCTTGATGACGCTCGCACTCCCATGTGTATATGCTATTCAATACGATGCTCGGAGCGATCCTTCACTCCAATGATTAATCGCACATGCAACAATATTTTAATCGAAAACTACCGCCTAAAATATATCACATCACCTCTTTAAACAAGACAAAAATCCAGCAAACAAAGCTTTAAAATTACGACTCACTTACTCTTCTTTTATTTCCACCCAACCCCAGGGAAGGCAGAAATAACTAAAAAATAAAAAACATAAACATGCTAAAACAAAATTGAATCTTCCACAATATTTGAAATCAAATAATAAAAAAAAACCGTTCAGAATCTTGCAAATAATGCTCAAACAAACGAAGCACGACATTCAGATGTTATACCTACTATTAGATTGATATTAATTATGAACTTTTGCTTGTATTTTTTGAGTGAAGAAGTTTAATATATTACAGTTGTTAGAGTTGAGTGGCGTTTACATGATGGTGAAGTGCATGTGACACTAACATTAATATTACATAACAGCACTCTACACGTCTCATGCTACATCTGCTGGAATGTATTTCAAGAAAATTTATCACTACTCCACCGTTGTTAGATAAAACAGTAGACACATAAATATTAAATATAATAAATTACATAAAATATTACTAAATTAAATTAAAAATAAAGTTATTCTTGAAATTCACCACGGACGTTATGTTAAATGTGCGACCACCGTGTTCTGTGAGATCGATGTAATTGTGTAAATGTTTCGTAAAGCCTGTATAGACAAACCTCGGATCCTTCATTCTGTATAGCATGGCAAAACAACAGAGTTCATAACATATAATTGATATATTTTGATATATAATTCACAATTACATTATTATAATAAACAGTACACACCATCGTTATTATAAGCTATAGAGTAAGTAAATAAGCTCAAAATTAAATTGATGACTCGTATATCATAAATGTGAGGAAGTATAGTTGAAGGGATAAGAAAGATCGGAATAATATCAGGCAGTATTAAGTAATGTAAGGTGTTTGTGCTAACCTCGTCACCGTTGGCGGCTTCCGATGTCTTCTCTGGGTAGACTCCGGCGCGGAGGAAGGACGCCTTCCACGAGTCCACGTCGTCTTGTGTCTCACAGGACAACTCGAGCTGTTTGTAATCCTGCCACAAAAAAATAATAAAGACGTTACTTATTTGTTAATGATACGACGACACATGTGAAGATGGATACATGCCAACGACATCAGTGTCAAAGTGTGTACGGGCAACGAACACGCCGTTGCCCGTATGTAACGACTGTAATGTTTGTGAAATGATTGGCGCGTAAGGTAAGGTAATGAGAGTTTTGGATATTGTAGTAATCGCTTAGGTCTGTCTGACATCAAGCACAGACCGACGCACAGAATCTTTAAAAATTTAGTGTAAGTATAAAGTGTGTTATTCAGGAAACCCTCATATTTGCTACCTTGTACACGTTCCTGCCCTCGGGGTTGAAGAGCGCGAACATGTGCCGGCGCGACATGAAGCCCTGCTCGAGGTCCCGCAGCTTGAGCCCGTCCAGCGGCAGCATGTACTTCTTCTCGCGCTCCTCCTCGTCCTTGAACCACGAGATGCTCTCGGCGGTCAGGACGAACCAGTAGTCCTTAGAGCCTCCTAGACAAGGAAAACAATACTAATAGAACACTGCCGAACATTAGCAACTGGCTTGGAGCTTGGAAGTCTCTTAAACATTTTTGGACACATTGCTCTCACCAAAATAGATCTGAGATTAGATTAATCAAGACGAAATTAATTCAAAATTGAATATATAGAATGTTGACAATTCGTTTAAAATCTACACAATTGCCATTTGTGTTTAGAGTTAATTTGAGTGCGGGTGGGACAAAAGGAATATAATATGTAATGATCGTAAAATTGGCAAAACTGATGACTTTAGTCCCCCACTCTTCAACTATAGTAAAGTTTAATAGTATTTTGCATCAAGTTTGACTTACCTTTCATAATTCCCAAGTTATGTATGCACATGTATCCTTTCCTGATAACCTGGTTCCCTAAAGCACGGTGTCCTGATTTTGCAGAATTTTCAGATTGATTTTGAGCGCTGGAAGGAGTCATAAATTCACGACTTTAATTTTTACGACATTTGCCTAAAGACTGTTCTGAAATTAATAACATGGTGGAGATGGCCATACGACAGTAATTAAAACGTATGTATGTGTGTGTGCTAACAAAAACAGATTGAAAACATTGTTGTTTCCACTCTACAATTTAGTAAATAATATTGAATTTGTGGTCTATTTCGTTCTGAGTATACTTTTTTCTCTACTTTTTTCTCCTTATAATCTAGTAACGCAAGTGTTTCATTAAGTCTCGTATCGTCCTCTCCACAGTTTTAACATATTAATTTATTACTTAGCAAATCCTATGAAGTCCTCGTGATTGGTGTTCATGTAAGCAAGTTCACAGTCAATGAGCAGTACCAGTTGATCCTTGCACATTTGTTCGCGGGAACGAACATACGACATGATAATACGTTCGGTCTCTTCACGCAACCGGGGGTAACGAGACATCTGCAATCAGGAAAACGTAATCAGTAAATAAAAACTGCATTTATTCACATTACATACCATTTTGCAGTTCATATTATACAAAACAAGGTTTCGAAATATTTTCATATCTAATTCAATATCTGAAAAGTATTAAATAAGTTCTGACAACTTTAGTAAATGACGAAAATTATTTCGTAATTAATAAACAGCTACATACCCTTTCAGTGCAAATACGGACGACGTTGGAGAGCTCCGACACGACGAGGTCGACGCACTTGAGACTGGGCTCCTTTAGCCGAGCGATCTGTTTCTTTACGATAGCCTCAAACGCCATGTCCGGTGTGAACAAACCCACCTGTGTGACGTCACGGTATTATGTTACTTTTTACTGCACTTACGAATATTACAGACGACAAACTAATCGCTATCGGGAGCATTGTACTAAAGACTTTACATAAGTTGTGTAAATGAATTTGTCTGTTGACATTGAAATGCAATGGAGACATAAGAGATAATACTTATAAGGAAAAACCACTGTTGTAAAGGAGGGATTACAAGTACACACTTAACAAATATGTAAGTTAATATATTACACATGTAATAAATAATACAAATTTTAGTAATATGAACAATGCTTACCCTAATACCGTGGATGTTTCTGATAGCGAAGGCGATCTCCCTTCGTAGCTCTTTCTCGTCGAACTCCATCTTAACGATTTCGAATGGGAATCGTTCGTGGAACAACCGGTTGATTTTCGCACCACCAGACAGCTCGTTAGTGTTGATCTGTGCTGATCCGGAGCCCTCAATTGTGCGTTCAAAGTCGGTTTGCAAAGTCTGGATCATCCTGTAAATGATTAAAATTGTTAAATACTTTAATTCATCAATCCAAGGTGTACATTCGGGCAGGTGTACAATCTAAAGGGTAAACTAACAAACTTATTTTTCTTTTTCCACTGCGACGTTTCTTTTGAATGCCGCTACTTTACAAATCAATTTACATGGTATCTGACTAAACAAACTGTAGTATATATTTTTTTACAATAGAACGACAATTTCGAACTATTGTATTGCTATGCTATGTATATTCTGAAAAATCTCTTCATTCTTTATGTCTACACACATCCTACCACATTCCGCTTGTGATCAAACATAACTGTCAAGACTCTCAATATCAACTTACTGCAACATAGCCTTCGTCTTGATGGACGGGTCATCGGGCCTGAAGTGTTTGTACTGGTCGACGTCCTTCTCGAGCGCCAGCAGTTGTTTCTGCAGCTTGTCGCGCAGGCCGGGCAGCGTGTCGCGGATGTGGTTGGTGAGCTGCTGGTTCAGCACGCGCTGCAGGTACGGCGTGCCGAGCCGGTCCGCCAAGTGTCGGTATGATGGGTGGCTAGACGTGGAAAGGACATATTTATAAGTTAATCAACTCATTTAATTATTTACTCACACTTACTCATATACCATTATGTTAAAGGGGGCAGAAGCCGCTAAGAATAATAATGTAACATAACAAATTATATGGGACATATTTGGTCAATATCTGTTGATTTTGTGCTAAATGATTTTGTACATTTCATAAATATATTCGTGTCGATTAACTTTTTGTTGAGTACATAAAATCATGTTGTACTATGTTAAATTGTACCTAATAAAGTAAGACATATTCAACCATTCGTTTAAACACATTTTCTTCAAATTGTTTTCTCTCAATTTTCCGTCTCAATAGACGCCTTCTATAAATAACTAGCCTAGTACAATCCTAACTCGAGATAATTTTTAGATTCGCTTATTATCTCGCGCAAATTGCAATAGATATCGACGTATGGACGACGTTTGGAAGTAGGTCACTACGATAGACGGGTGCAACCTATATGTTGCAACATCCTATATAAGAGGCGCCCACAACGAACAGACTGTATTGACAGCCATCGGAAAGAGTAGCTGTTTGCATTCAGTTTTAATTAAAATACTGGCTAAGCTCTTTGTTTTCGAGTTAACGTTTTGGCATTTATAAAGTATTCTGTCAACTTTATGACTGTCCATGATTGTTTTATACAAAAATATTGAACAAGCGACAAAAGTTTGTTTATATTATAATGAATGAATAAGGAAAGGCAATATATAAACCACATTGTATTGAAGCAATTCGAATACATAATACAAACCATAAAGATATAACGATCGAGGTCAATGCTCTACGGAATAGTAAGTAGTTTGATGACGGAAATTATTATACTAGCAACTACAATACTGTCGCTGGTGCCATTTATTTACGTTATTATTCAGCCATTGTATTAGAAATGTGTACCAATTATACACATAAACCTTTCTTATTAAACTCTCTTTCTGACTGTGAAAACCTTGTCGAAATCTGTTGAGTAATTTAGGAGAAATTAGTCGATAAAGAGCCAGCCGTTTCGAACGAATTTATTTCATACCGTGTAGGTGTATGATACATACCTTAGGAAGAACTTTCGCTCAGCGGCTAAAGCGGCGCCGATGTCCTTGCGTCCGTCGATGTCCTTCTGCGAGCGGTTGACGACGCCGATGTAGCCGCGCCGCAGCGGCAGCAACTTGTTCTCGAGCACGTCGCGCGCGTCCGTGCCCTCGTCCATCAAGTCCAGCTTCGTGATCACACCGATTGTGCGAAGACCTGTAGTGACACCATCATCATATAATGGTCTAGAAAGAACTACCTATTGCCGTCGAGACTGGCTATCCCGCAATGAGTCGCCTATGTCGTCCTAAAACGAACTCCATATCAAAATCGGATTTGTGATTAAGACGTCAAAGATATACGATCAGGGTCATATAAATAGAAACGACAATATCAGGAATGAAAAGGATCACTTCAACGTAATATGGGTTTATGGTATATTTACTTTATTAAGCTTAAATAATTCAGCTGAGACGGTAACAATAACATACAAAGACGTTGAAGTTACATTGGCTCCTGCCTAAGTAGTTCCGAAAAATTCGGAATGTGTAATAACAAACTGCTAAGGCAGGACGGGAGGAGAGGTATTAGTAAACACATTCTTTAAATACCAATACTTTCATTTGCTCATAACGTATGGCATTACGATGGAGTTTTAGAGACTTGTTCTGCTGAAAAGTGAGACTTTTTTCAAAGAATTTAATGGTGAAGTAGGTACTTGTGTTACGCCAAACAAACATCTAGATAAATGAATGAGGAAGAAATAAATACCTAACAATAATAGCCTTAAATACCAACAAACTGACAATGAATGATGTCAAATTAGGTCAACAAATAATTATATTAAGAATGTCAGCTATCCACATAGCGTGTGGCTGTAAGTCTACTAACAAGATAGGGAGTATCATAGAAAATCTATAAGAGGCCTTTGTCCGGCAGTATAAAACATTACAACATCTATTTCCACTATACGTTAACTAGATCAGAACATCACATATTATATCATGAATAGATAGTGGACTCGCCTTGAGGGTCGACTTCCTTCGCAAGTTTCAAGGCATCGCTGTTAGCCAAGTCGGTGTTGGCTGGCGTGACGGCGAGGATGAGGCAGGACTCGCGGCGGATGAACTGGAAGATCATGCCCTTGATCTGTTGCTCGATGTCTATTGGCTGGTCGCCGATAGGTACCTTCGTGAGACCCGGCAGATCGATCAAGGTCAAGTTGAGCACTGAAACATACACAACACTTTAGATCTATTTTAAGATTTTTTTTGTTCAATGTATTGGGTGTTTGCGCTCGATATTGTCAGTATTAAATAGGTACTTGATACTGGCAAATAGAAGCGAATACTTTTAATGAAACTATTTATAACCTTATCATTGTACCAGTTTAAATAAAAAAGAATATATTTTGCCGGTGCTGAAGATCTGTATTGTAAATCAGCTAATAGCGTGTTTCAGACTATTCAATCCGTTTAACGTTTGATGTTTCGTTGTAAAACCAATTGTTGAGTACTTAAGTAACATATAATTAAGGTAGAACTCAGTATCGTCACTGTCAGAAAGCATGACATACATAGGTAGCTAAGCGTAAATGCTAAATTGACCTATAAACCTGCGGTGCGTGCCAAAATATATCGAATCTTTTAAAACTAGTGAGTAATGTAGTAATGTTGCATACGTAAGGTGATACGGAATGTTTGTAGTTAAAGAATAACACAAGGTCATTGTTAACGATTTTATATACACTGCTGTTTAACAACAAAATGTATGTTTTCAATATTATTCCAAATAAATAATTCAAAATCGTGTTTTCTTTCATAAGTGTTGAACTCAATTAAACGAGGTCAAACTGATAAACATTTATATTTTTCGCAAACCAATGAGTAAGTAATTAAAATGTTTGATTATAAATATAAATTTATCACACAATTTTATTACTAATATGAAAAATATTCTCCTAGCTGCTGTACTGATGAGTAAAATAGATTATATTGTATTACATGATAAGAGTAGATAACGTAAGATTTATGTCATTTGATGACTCCGAGCAAACATTGTAATCATCTGAAATAAGATCCCCGTTGTGTTTTTCGATATAATAGATAACATTCTCGGAAATGTTTTGCCATTATTATTAAATACAATATATTTGAGAAATTAATTACTTTATAATTCATATAAGTTGTCTTAGATAAAAACCTCATTACGGCGTTACAATAATAAAATTGTAAAAAATAAATATACAATTTGATGACAGTCGTTGCCCTGTTATCATTATGCAATAATTATAAGCATCATCTGTTATCTTGTTCCTGTAATGTTAAACGTCCGCAGCTGGGCAGAGACATTCCGTTTAGTTTATCAACGAAGCGTCGCGATGTCGCTAAACTATCATATACCTTCATATGTAGAAAACATACATGTACATAATAACAACAACATTATCCGATCATCACAAAAGCATTAGCTGTTATGTAGGTCATTATCAAACTGCATACGGAATATCAAACGATCAGCGTAATTATCAAGATTGCATAATAAGAATCAGTATAAAACTAACATCCTTTATGTATTCTAGCTACACGTAATGTACCTAGTGAACATTTTCCACACACAGCAATTTATCAAAGCAAAATATTTATTTTTTCTAAATTATCTTGTAATGGCAGCAGGTGTTTAAAACAAATCACCGCAGTCAAGTCTTAAACTGACGAGTGACGACAGTTGGTTAGTGGGATGGTTTTAATAATGAGGTTAATCAACTTAAGTGCGGTCATGTCTTGAGGAGACCGTTAGACCGTAGATCATTACCAAGTACGTAAAACTGCGAAAACACCGAAAAGAACGCCATTTTATAAAATAACGTGACGCTTTTCAGTTACCCCGGTAACTCAGACGCGCGAACTTTTACAATTTGCGAGGGGCAGTCAGGTTCATTCATAAATTTAGCTCATTTGACCGACACCGCTTGAAAAACCGCTACTCATTTTATGGTCCGACAACTTGCCTGTACAATCTCATTAACATCGGTAAATATATTTCGAAGATAACCCGGACCACACAGACAGACGCCCAAAAAATATAGGAACTCATATTAAGGCATAGGTATTAAGCAAATTAAAAAAGCATATCCTTTTTTATTTAACATAAAAGAGACAAATATTTTTTATACGTATTGATAATGTATGGATGTCGTCCCACACTTGTGGGCTTGCCTATTCGTGCGAATGTGATCGACCGGCATTATGACGAAGTGTTTCTGTACAACGACAGATAACTTATCAATGGTACTTCAACGCCCAATTCCTTAAAAAATGGCACAAAAACTTATATTAGTCGTTCATTGATAACATAGCATTATATTTCATTATCAATTAACTATCCATACGCTTATCTTAAGTACATGATTAAAAGTGACTCATTTGTTGTGGTATCATCTCCGTCATACGGCTGGCTTGTGATTAATGCAGCCGTAGGAAAATCCTGTTAAGGATTTTTGCAATAAAACTTTAGTTTTTGGCATACTCTCCTACTAAAACGACTACTTTTGTTATAGCAGACCTATATTAAAATTCAGTTGTGCAGCCAACTACTTTCAACTTAATTTTCCTACAACAGACGTAAAGAAATAATGGCCCATCATAAAACAGAACAAGATCTTTTTGTTTTAGTTAATTAGGAAATTATTTATATCTTCGGAAAGGTCAGTCGGCTTTGCATTATCTCAGCTTAATTGTTTATTCCTGAGCTCAATACACGCCCTATTTATTTAGATTATGAATGAATTCTGATAACATAACAATGATTCTGTGAAAAATTAAAACATTACAATATAATTAAAACTTTGTCATTGCTAGACAAGATAACGATTGCACGCATCATTCGACGGTCAATGACTTATTTCGTAAAAACGACAATCTATAACGTTACGCATGCGTATAAAGACGGTTCAGCTTTTAGTTTCAAGTCCGATTTCCTATTACATACAATTAGTATCCTGCTTTTATTTAAACCGTAATTATTTTTTGTTTTGGTTATGTGAAGATAGTTTTCTTTTACACAGAGAGAGCTGAAAAATGTAAAAGCCTGAAACTGGATAAGACTTCTAACGAGTCAAAGGGAAGATTCATTCATTCTGGAGTAATTTGTTTTAACCAACTTAAAAAAAGGAGAACGTACTCAGTTCGACTGTATTTTTTTTGTTTGTTACCATAAGACTTTGGACTGGATGAACCGATTTTGATGATTCTTTTTTTATTTGAAAGCTGATGCTTCCCGGCTAGTCCCATTTTGGTTATTTTGGTCTAGCTTTGACAGTAGGATCCATGAGAAATAAATATATGACTCATTTTGAAGTCAGATTTATTGTTAGAATTCTTACGCTATAATATTATAGCTATCAGCAGCAAATCATTCGTCGTGCGTGTTTTTGGCCACCTACTTTATTCTGACCTGTACATAGATAGTACATAATATGGGTACTTACCATTTGGCGAATATACTCGTAGATTAATCGGTACGGGCGATATGCCTTTGTTGGAGCCAGTAATACGATCTGTTTCGGCTTCAATCTCCGAGCGTACTTCGTTGAAGTCGACGAATTTCTTGCCCTTGCAATGCAGGAACTCCGCATATTCTACAAAAACATGGAACAATGTACTTCTCATTCTAAATGAGTAACATTTTCAAGAGATCTTTGCACTTCGGGTGGTACATTAGTGAACGGACTGCGTTGTGGATAGCGAGTTCGATCCCCGCATAAAACAGACTAGGATAGGTACTCGTGTGTTAGTATTTAATGTTTTGCTACAACAACATAATCTCTTAGTATGAAACAATAATTTGAAGCTAACATACATATAATAAATATACAAATAACAATGAAAATCACCCAATTATGTTTGAAACACTTTTACTGAGTACAGTAATGAGATGAATTAGTAAGCCAATTAGTTGTTTTAACATTCAGAATACAGCTGAAGGTTAATGATCACATTTTGCATACTAAAGAACATCATTGCCAAAATTTGTTAAATAAACTGTAACATTTTATCTCACATACATCAATCTTTCAATACACTTTATGGACAAAGGAATAAATACCTATTATAGTTACAACTGAGAATTAAAGTATAGTACATAGAATTAATTAGTAGTAATTAAACACACCTGCATTTCCGTGTATTAGCTGCAGAATCAAGGGGCGTCGAGTTACTATACCCGAACCTCGTGGAAGAAAGTCCCTAAAACAAAAAGTATTTATGTACAAAGTGCATATTTTCCTTATCAAGATCATAGTCTTGAGCCATACAGTTGGAATACAAGAATATCTCGAGATCTCCTTCAAAATTGCAACCTTAAGTAAAGATGGTTGAATCAACACAATTTACTCTATAATCACTGTCGCACTTTGTCATGATAAATGAGTCATATGCATACAATCTGAAAAAAACATATAACCAACACACATTTCTTGTTTGTATGATGCTTGAACAAAATAATTGTTATTTTACATTTACATTTCAATGTAACTAAATTACTGGCTATCTAATGGGTATTGTTATACTTGATTACAAATTATATACATCCAATTATTCTAAAAGAAATTAGACAGATTTTAAATTTATTGAGGCTACATCTTTGCTGCATATGAATGAAAGATGGGTAGCTTTAATGTTAGACAAATCTTTTTTTATTAATTGACAGAATACTAGCTACAACTATCTTATACTAACTATATTATAGACTTTTAATTAGAATCCATTAATAGCCAAGAATTTAATGTAGATCAAGAAATAAACTTCTTATTGGAATGCCTATATAGTTCAGAAGTCGAACTTGCCTCGGTAATCATTGTATGTTTGGAAATTATGTTTTGTGGTATGTTATATACCATAGTCGGGTATCAGTTTATATGACATTGTCACTTATATGTATATACTTAAGTATAGTGAGCATCTCAATCAGTCATCATCATCTACAGAATGGTGAGTATTTAATAATGAATAAATCAGTGTCACTTAATACCTTTCATCATTCATTTAGTGACAAACATATCTATCATGGTATTTGTTAGGAAACTACCATCAAATAAATTATGACTAGTCCATAACAACATTACCTAATTATATTGTACACATATTTGTGTACACAAGTATAATAATTTATATTTAATCATTATTACTAGCAAACTGTAAATATTTTCTGTTTAATTAGAATTTTAAGTCATAAATGTGATGTATTTACTTCATGTTTAAACATTGGGTACAGTAAATAAAAAGGAGTATACAGTATACTGAGTTTACTATATTTGATAAAATTTAATAATCTATTAAAATTTACAATAGTTGTTGCACCTTCACCTGACCCCCTTTCAAGAAAGTTTGTGGTTTTTATAAAAGATATGGTGTTTCAATTATCAAACAGGAAGTACAAGAACAATAAATATAGCACTTTTTATTGAATTAAAAATCAATAAATTATTTAAAGGAAATGAAAACAACTTATTAAATAGAACAATGAAATGCTTACGTATAATGCCTTTTTAATAGTATTAGTAATCTTATAATAATTTTAAATGACAACTGATAAGGCCATGTTTTTAATGGTATTTATCTATTCAGAAACAAGTATCTTTATGACAAAAATATAACAAGTTAAATGCACTTGCTTTTATAACTTTAAATTTAGGTTACAGTTTTTTCATGACTACTTTAATAAAAAGCTTATCTGCGAAGCCTAAGTTCTAAATCCAAACCCATCAAAGTAGATATTTTTGAGCAATTAAATACCTATGACAATAAAACAATTTTCCAATACTTTGGCACTCCATTTGAAGTCTTAACAATTAAATGTTGCAGATATCTGTTTTAAGAAACAATCAAAATACGCACAAATTTTACAAGATAAATTTAAGTAGGATACTCTGATAGAAGATTATTTTGTACTGTATAGGAAGGTTATTTATGACTCATCAAAAACAATGTAAGTTATTTTGTACCTAGGACCTATAACTTCCTTGCTGTTGTCTATTTGTTATTCATCAAGGAAATGCTTTATTTCTACCGACAATACCAGATCTCGAACCACTATTTTATATTGTCTTTGCGATAAACAAAGGCGATATCCCAATTTCCAACACCGTCTGAACTACTCATAACGGTCTGTGATATAATAAATAACTTCCTACCGAGTACTGGATATGATATCTTACCTGCCTACAAAGTTTTCTAACACCGAACTCTTTCCTGCAGACTGACCACCCACAACTGCAATTTGGGGGAGATCTAAAGACATGTGCACGCCCATTTGCACAAATGCATCTTGCAATTTGTTTACAATAGGGATTAACTGCTGCATTCCGAAATTCCCAGCCATTTTTATTAAGATACATTAAACTTTTATCACTCTAAAACACTAATGACACTTGCTCATCATCAATTCATCATCGATAAACTAATTTATTTTTCAATATGGTGGTGGGTGGTTACCTACGTTACGTTACGTTTCGATACAGCTTTATTCAGCTACTGTCAAAAGTAGAAACCAAAAGCAGAACGGCAGAAAGAACATTTCAAAACATTCTCTATCTTTTTCTCTCCCAGTGCTATCGTGCCTGTTACTTGAGATAAAGAAAAAACATTCCATATCATTATTATTTAGCATTGAAGATGTAAAACTTCAATGGATGATGTGAATGATTCATTTGGTACATGTATATTTCATTAAAGTAAGGAGACGATTCATATCGTAAGACAAAAATTCATGAATGATGTGCATTTTATGTATTAACCCTACATAACCATTTTAACCATTGACATTTAGAACATTAGTAAATCAATACAACTTGACATGCGCACTAAATCTAGGGCAGAATATAAAAATATCATAACATAATATTTTCGTACTGAAAACAAATGATCAATAACGAATTAAATGCGGAACATAATATAATATGCATAGTAAATTAATTAAACGCAATAGTAAAATTGTATGTTGCCAATAAAAAAACCATGTTCAAATTGAAATAAAACTGAAATCATCGTTACACCCACATAGAAGCAGTATTTAATTTTAAATGAAATGAATGTATTATTTTATTTTATCTCCAAAATTGATTCTGTTTTAGTTATGTTATTATTTCATATCGCGCATGCTACTTACGTAACGATTCTATTTATTACAATACTTGCTAAATAAACAAGATTTTAGTCGGTAGCCAGTGAAAACTATAGTAATGTTAAAGAAAAAAGGCCATGATTGATTTTATTAGTTTGCAACGTAATAGTGATATTCTTCTTAACCCATTATTCATGTCACTTCTAAAGATCGAGACACATTCAATTAATTTATTTCTTGGTATTTAGTTCATTGTATTTTACTATGTATTGGAAAATTTAAAATAACTTACCTGCCAACAAAATTTTCTAATACAGAGCTTTTTCCGGCCGACTGTCCTCCCACAACTGCTATTTGAGGCAAGTCTAGTTGCATATGCACACCCAGTTGTGTGAAAGCATCTTGCAGCTTGTTAACAATTGGAATCAATTGTTCCATACCCATATTCCCGGCCATGGCCATGGCTGCCGGTTTTCTCAAACACTCCTCGTATTATGAGCTTCTCAGCAGATCTTCGCCTACTGATTTTTCTTTCATCAATATGGTGCAAAGTATTCACGCGCAGGCGTAAATACAGAGGAAAGTGAACTATATATATTATAGCGTAACCTCTAAGAAAATACAATAATATAAGATAGAATTTGTTTTAATATTCTTTCCCATGTATTAACGTACGATTAATTGAATTAAAAAATATATTATTAAGAAACAAAATTATTAAAAACTGTATTTTCTTTTAGTCCGTAGTCGATTCTCTTGGTTTCTCGATACAAGCATCTAATTTATTCAATAAAAACTTAAACCCGATTGTGGTTCCATAATTATAGTTGATTGACATTATTATTATCTAAAAATTCAGGTTTCAAAAGGAAATTTTATTAGCATCCTGCTTGAGAATAATAGAAAGTAAACAAAGTAAAGACATTTCAATGAGGATGTTAATTTAAAAGATAGTTGTGCATGTGGAAGTAAGAGAATTTTAATTATGAAATATGTAACTCATGGGTCGATCAACATGTTACTTTTGGTAACTTAACCCCTTCGATTCATAATTGCCTTGTAATAAATAAATTAAATAACAGCTGACTTTATTCTAACAACGTCAAGTTGCCAATTAAAAAATATTCCTTTTAAATTAATTACTCGGCAAACTTGCTCTTTGTTTTAATATTCGTCCGTCAGATAGCGCTGTGTCGCGTCTTTGTGACGTCACGCTATTGATTGTAAAAAGGAAGGAGATCGTCTTTTGGAGACGCCATCTTAAAATAAAGTGATATAAGTTTTGGTAGCGTAGATTATAGTTAAAATCTAAAGTAATCTTCTTTAAGAAATTAGCAATCGAGCTTAGATAATTTTTATTCCGTAATACCAAGTGTAACGGACCAAGGTACCTATGTATTTCGCTTTTATTGTTTTCTGGAAATATAAAAATTAGTTTATTTACCGTTCTATAACTTCAATCTTGTTAGTACCGTTATATTGCGCTAGATAGTTGAAATTATTAAAATACTAACGGACAAGAAAGTGTAATAAAAACGTAAGTGGAATTAGAAGTCATCGATCCAGCGTTCATCAGACGGATGTAACACGTCAATAAACTCTGAGGGCAGGGCTCTAAAAATTTATTGTTCTTTCAGTGCTGTGAAAGTGTTTTGTGTTCTAGTGAAGCTCAAGAATAGTGTTAATAAATCTTCTGTATTTTAACAATAAATCTTGATAATACTTTCATTTGATTGGAACGGATTACAAATAAAATTGAAGGACAATTGTCTTTGGTCGTGGCTACTAGTAGCGAGACGCTTGTGGTAGCAGTGAGATCAGCCTTTGTAGTGTCGGTTGCGCTAATTGCAGTTGGTGGTCAGATCGAGGGTGACCTCCTGATGGTGTGTACATCGCAGCATGTCTGCACTCTCGACGCCGGGCGGCGGAGGCACTACGGCGCAGAGCAAGCCGACGTCCGGCAAGCAAAGATATCAGAAGTTGGACATCAATAGCTTGTACTGCGCCAACCGGGTAAGTTTTGCGCCTGTTAGTTTTTTAAGTACCATTGAGAGAAAACGCCCATTACAGCAAACCAAGTTTTGTTAAGAAATTAGATTTGTTTGCCCATATTGATGGTATCAAAGTGAGTCATGTGTGATATTAAACATGAATGAGAATTTATTAACTGATGATACCTAAAACTTAGAAGACAAAGTTTGAGACTTCTATTCAATCTTCATCTAGTGTTAATATATACTGAACTGCAAGTCAGCTGTACAATAGTAGTCACAGTTGAATAGATTGACCTTCACTTGCCTTGTGAATATCTACTTACAGCAGTGAAATAGACAATGACCTTGTTTAATAGATTTGCAATGGTTATGAATAGCAGGAAATAGTTTTCTAACAAAAGACAAAGCAAGAATTAATAAAAAAATTATGACCTATAAACAAACAATATTTAAATGCAATGTTAAAATATTTATTGTAGAACGAAAACTCAGAGCCGTCCTCAGTAAAATCTCAACTAAGCCGTAAACATGGAATGCAAAGTCTTGGAAAAGTTCCTTCAGCAAGGCGCCCACCAGCCAACTTGCCTTCTTTAAAAACTGAAACTGGTCAAGATCCTAACACAAAGTAAGTTTAGAATTTGATAAAGTGTGTAAAAATTGATATTTAAATAAATTTGTAAAATGCTTAGTACAAAGGAAACAAACAATAAATATTTAATTAAAAAATTAGTACTCTAACCTAATTACTCATGAAATTATTTTTTTTAGCTCTATTTCTGCGGTTGCTACAACTGTATCTACAACCTCAACATGCACCTCTCAGACTATAGTGAGTAATGTTTATTGTTTTACATTTTGCTTAAGGTTTGAAACAAAGGAATGTTACTTCAGGTGGTGTAAGTTTTATTTTTTTTTCTGTTAGTTTCTAGATACTGTGTTTGTGAGCTTGTTATCATACAAGTTCATTGACATATTGTTTGTTTAGCTTGTTATCTGATTTGAAAAGTGTTTTTATTTTTTTTTATTTATTATATACATTTATTAATAATGATGTTTATTATTAAATAATTTTAATTAGATTATTTTTATTTAATTTTTGCTATGTTTGTGTCTCCAGTCTACAACGTCGAACAGCAGTGTGGTTGCTGGTGCTGGACCCGGCGGATGGGTGGCACTCCCACCACCGTCGTCCCCACACTTCCGCACAGAGTTCCCCTCACTGGAGGCAGCTGCACAACCATCTCACCGTTCCTCAGAACATGCAGCACCACAGCCACAATTGAGACCACAAAGTTAGTATTGTTTAATTTGTAAGGGTGCTTTGAATAGTAAATATAATAAAAATAAACTATTAAACAATAAATCATATAGAATTACAGAGGTGAAAAATATTATATTATGTAACTTTGCAGCGGAAGGCAGCTGGACGTGCGGTGGCACGGCGGGCGTCCGCCAGGAAGCCACGTCAGCCGCCGCCGCCGCGCCCGCCTCCGCGCCTGCCTCACAACAAAGTCCTGCATGTCTTCCAAGATCGATACTGCCATCCTTCGTATGTATCTTAATTATTTCTACAGTAATATTGGAATGTTTTGCAAATTGAAATGTGGATCTAAATTTATTAAATTGATATTTTTGTTAATGACTACTATTGTGAAATGAGGTCTTTCTTTCAATTTAACAATCTTTGGAAGAAGAAAGTGGGAGGCCTTTGCCCAGCAGTGGGATCTAAAGTAGGCTAAAAAAAAAAAAGAATCTTTACAACATAACATCATAAAAATCTTAAAATTATTTAATTTTTTTTACTACGATGAATTTTTATTCAAATATGAATAAAAATTCTATTCCTGTGTCTTATAGCAACAACAAGCATAGGATGGAGAAGATTTTACATGAGCATTTAATGTGATGTAATAATTGCTCTTTCTGTTTCAGGCTTTTTTAATATCAAATACTTTTCAATTAAATGTATATTTATCTGATGTAAAAATTAGATGAAAGACAAAAAAACATTAGTATATTGTTTTGTGTTTTCATAAAGATGAAAGGTAGCAGTGGTGGTGGGCTCGGGATGGGCACGCTCGGCGCCCTGCGCGATAGCAGGGGCGGCGGCGGTGGCGGCGGCGGCGGCTCGGGGGGCTCCCGGCCGCAGCAGCGCGCGCCCGCCACGCCGCGCGCCGTCGAGGTGCTCACCGCGCGCCCCATACTGCGCGACGACCAGATCTCCTCGCTTGATGACATCTCCCGCGATGCCGGCTGGGCGCAGCAGGACGACATCGATTATGAGTGAGTCGCGACGCGACCCACCGATTCTGAAACGTCCATTTATTTATTTCGCCTCTAACACAATTTTCTATTTGCAGCCAGAAGCTGGACTTCTCCGATGGTGAGTCGTCGGCCCCGAACAAGGGCGGCGGCGCGAGGAGCGGTGGAAACCGCGCGAGTGCAGAGAACGAACGTGCTGATGCAAAACTTCACGAAGCTGGAGACGAGGACCAACTTTGGGCGGAAAGGCGGCAAAAGCAAAGTAATGAAGTGGCTCAAGCCGTCGCACGCGCCCGCCAACGTAAGGAAGAAGAACAACGGCGACAACAACGTGATTCTTCAGCTCCCTTGCAGTCTAAGGACGGTCGCGACCGAATGGACAGAGTGGGCGATCGTGACCGCAATGAAAATAGGGATAGAGAGCAGGACGGAAGAGACAAGGACAGGGGCGATAATAGGGACAGAGATCGTGCCGATAATAGGGATCGCATGGACATGAGAAACAAAGAGCGTAGCGATATGCGTGATCGAGAAAAAGATCGAGTTGAAAGCAGAGACCGCGACCGTATAGATAATAGAGATCGATATGATAATCGTGACCGTGAACGAGATGTAAGAGATCGGGATCGTGATCGCGAACGAGAGCGTGATCGCGATCGGGAACGCGATCGTGAACGTGATCGCGACAGGGAACGCGATCGTGATCGTGACAGAGCCGATAATAGAGGTCGTGTTGAGAATAGAGATCGCACAGAAAGCGATAAAGAGAGAATGGAAACACGCGATAGAGATCGCAATGACAATAGAGATCGCACCGATAATAGAGATCGCAATGATAACAGAGACCGCAATGAAAATAGAGATCGTACAGATCGCGAAAGATTTGATCGAGACCGAGATCGCATGGATAATAGAGATCGCGATCGCGCGGATCGCGAGCGAAATGATCGCGAGAGAGATCGCGATCGTGATCGTGACTTTAGAGAAAGGGATCGTGACTACGGTAGAGATCGCGACCAAAACAACCCTGGATTTTCGAAAAACTTCCAGGCAAATATACCTCCGCGATTTTTGAAAGCGCAACAAAATAGACAACAGGAAGATCACAAAGGTTGGGCATTTTCTGCGAAGCCAGCAGGAGGCAGGCGTCAAGAACCCCAATCCTACAATGCACCGCGACATGCACCACACAATGGTCGCCGTTCCTATTCACGGTAATACCTATTTAATATTTTGTTATTATTTTATTCATTGCAAATTACGTAATTTGATTAGGCTTTATATGTAAAACTATGAACTCTATAGTCAGTTGTACTTATTTTATGTATTATATTAGAATGTAGATACCGCAATATAAAGTGAAAGTTGTTAGATGTATATTAATATATTTTTTTGTTTTAGTGATTATTCCGACCGTGAAGATGAATTCAGAAGAGATAAAGATGGACCTGGTCCGCAGTGGCGGTCCGAAATGCAAGATTACGAAAGATCTGGACGTGAAATGGACAGATCAAATTCTAAGGATTCATATGACTATAAAGATAGGAGAAATGAATCTGATAAAAAATCAATAGAAAGTACTATTGAACCTAGCAGTCGAACTGCTGCCGATAAACTGACAGAGGTATTTGAAAGAAAGAGTATAGGAATCGCAGAACCTTTTGCGACTTCAGAAGCGTCAGGTCAGGCGCTTGCTCCAGAGCGACGTAGTTCGCCACCTTCTAATCTATCGCATAGAGAGTCTTCTGAGAGAGAATTTGGAAAAACTTCTTGGGCTGAAGTCACTCAAGAGGAGCCCCATAATTCTAGCCAGCGTAAATTATCAGTTGAAAAAGTTTCAATGATAAAAGATGTTGAGCCTGTTTCAAAAGAAGTTATCGACCGTGAAACTATCAATGATGAAAGTAAGCGTAGTAACCAACCAACTCATGCTCCACATTCTCTACAACCAAATACCATCCCGTCAAATAATATTATTAACCCGCCAATAACCCAGGCACCCATTCACAAAACCCTGAATAATCATGCCTCCAATGTTCAAAATTTTGGACAAAATCAACAACCTCAAATATCTTATGGCAATAATCAATCACAAGTACCTGTGACCCAATCTCAAACTGCTTTCGCTGATAACCAGTGTAAAACTGCACCGTCGCAAATACCCCCTAAACATCATAACCCAACTGAAGCATTGTCTCTTTCTCAAACACAAAAGCAAGCCTCACCCGATCAAATAAACCAACAAAACATTATTAAGCCTGTGTTCACATCCCAGAAATCTGAAAAAGAACTTTCAGAGTCTGAATCAATAGCGTCTAAATCAAGTACGGATCCGTCAAGCTTAGGTGGCATAAAGGTTAACGAAACTGGATATTCTGCTGAATCTCTTCATGGTAGTGCAAACTCCCAAAAACGATCTGTAGACGAAAAGAAAAACGAAAGAATTAGTAATGAACAGCTAAATAAAATCCCTCCTAAAGAGCCTGTTGAACGCAAATCTAGTGGGTCAGGGTCTGAAAAGAAAAGTAGGGGTTATGGAGGAGGTGGTTATGCAGTTTATAGCAGAGGCTGGGGACCAAGACGACGCTCACACCGAAGTTCTCGTTCTAATAACAGAGCTAGTGAATCCGACGGTTCGACTGACAATGCGCCTAATTCAGAACGCAAAGAGAGGCGAAGGGCACCGCGTAGTCCTAGGGGTCCTAAGAACTCGCACGACAAATCTGAAGACTCAAATCGACCCTTACCAGTAGATCAACCCTCCGTCGTGTCTGATGGTATGGAGAACAGAGAACCGTTCGCGCCACGTGGACAGCCGTCTCGTCGTGGTCGAGGAGGATTCCAGGGCACTTCACGACCCCCTGCTCCGGCTAAAAGAGTAACTGGATATGGACCACCTAATACCAAAAGCCCGTTTGGACAGGCAAACAGGGCAGTAAAAGAAAATGATGATATAAAAGATAACATGCTGATTGATGATAAAATGAAAGGTAATAATAAGCCTAGGGCTGGTTCCTCTACAGGAAGAGGTCGAGATCGACGCCCTAAGGGTACAGGCCCTCTTAGTGGTGAAGATGAAAATTGGGAAACTACATCTGAACATTCCGAAGGTGGTGGCACATCCAGCCATCGCCGATCTGTCGCTGGTAGACAATCTGGTCAATCTCAAAAAGGTCAAGGTGGTGGACGTAATCAAAATTCTGGAAACCGTCAGAATAATGCGCGCAATCCTCAGAGTTCTAAAAAGGACACTGCAAGTGATAATAAAACAGGTGATATTTCAGAGGCTATGACTGATCTCAAGCTAACTTCTAGCAAGAAAGAAGATGAAGTTGTTGATGATGGTTTCCAGGAAGTAAGAAACAAAAAGAATTCGAAAGATACCAGAGGTCCCATAAAAGACGATAATCAACATTCAGCCAAACAGCCTAGATCTCATTCTAATCAAGGTGGTGGGAGAAATGGATCTTCATCCAGAAACTCTAATGATAAATCAAATCAACGTGGCTCAGCGCCCGTTTCTAGCAAGTCTAATCCTCAATATGATCGTCCACGTCAGGCTAACTTGGCACCACGTTTCGTGAAACAAAGACAAAAGCAGCAGATGGGGCTTGTATCTGGGTTCGGAGGTGATACTGGCGCAGCGCCTCCACCACCACCTGTCAATGCATGGGATAAACCTATATCGCAAACATTGCGCGGCAATGTAGAAGAACCTACAGATGCGGGAGAGAATAAGTCTGGTCAGTCGAGCCAACGCAGCTCTCCAGGGGATACTTCCGTTGAAATTAAGACACCTGTTCAACCAACTTGCAATATTGCTGTGGATAAAAATAGTGTGCTGGATGGGGCGACGCCACCTGTTGAAACTATCATCTTTGAAAATACGAATTATAAGACTGCTACACCTGATGAAAACTTACAACAAAAGTATCAAATGAGTACCAACATCCCGAAAACTCAAGCAGATGAAATAAATTCTGAATTGGAAAATCGTTCTTTAACATTCAATGGAGAAGTAAGGCCTCGACCCAGATCCATACAGGAACTGATATCAGACAGACCGGTAGTAACTGATGCTGATGGTTCGGGTCTGGGCCTGCAAATGTCGTTTGATACATCACAGAAACCGGAAGATTCATCTGATATGAAACTTGATTTTGCCTTTGATTCCGATCTCGGACAATTGACCGAAGATAAATCTGCGAAGTCCCTTGGCTTGCCACGCGGCGTACATATGAGTACATCCAACACAATTTCTCCTCTGGCAGCTGATCTCAATTTAAAAATCGCCAGTGTTAAGAAAGTTTGGGAGATGCCAGCAGTGGCCGAGGGTACGGAAGATATACAGTTTGCAGGTTTCGAAGAAAACAATACGGAGACTGCTCCACCAAACGTTTGTAAAGTAAAGCCCACGCAGCAATTACAGTCCCCACCTCCACAGCATTACAACCATGTGGGCTATCAAGGCGGGTATGGAAGCCTGTCTGTACCATCACCGCCAGCGGTGATGTTTAATTCGTCACAGCAACTTTTGAGCTCGTCTCAGCAACTGCCGCAGCAGGGAGGACTGTACGGAGCCTTCCTAGATCAAAGTCGGGGTCAATTCGGCGGCTTCCCCGGCACACCTTACGGCGCAGGATCTGCTGCGCCATACAACTATCAACCTCCGCCTGATATGTTTCAGAGCTTACCTAATCAATATCGCATGGTAAGCCTATATTACAGTGTATATGTTGGTAGTAGATATGATTAATAGAGTATATGCATTTTTTCATGGTAAATATTAAAAAAATTGAACTTAAAACTTTTGACAAGGATGAATTAAAGCCAGTGTGCTCAAGTAAAATCTCAAAATACCATTATAAAATTTATGTAGCGGTAAAGAAACGCCATTTAGAATTGTGTTTTTTTGTAGTTGAACTAAGTTGCTAATTATATAGTAAAAATAACCTTATTATAAAATACCTTTAAAATATCACTATGATTCAATTAGTTCATGTAGTGGGAAAGTAAATAATTCACCACATGACTACGTGCGCCAAAACGGAGACGTTTAAATTGCGTGGGTGACAAATAAATATTCATTTCTGCGTATTTTTTTGCAAGGTAGCTTAATTTTATTATTATGAATATGCTTATACTCTATTTTTAATGTTATTTGATATAACTGTTATGTGATAATTTCCTAATTTTTAATATGTATTTTATCCCATGTCCAGGCCGCAGCCGCTGGCGGTGGTGCAGCATTCGGCCAGTCGGGCCAACTGGGTAATAGTCCCAGTACTGTTCTAATCTCGAGCACTTCTAATTCTCTCATGTCAGCCACTGTCAAGCCTTCCACTCAACAAATAGGCGCTATTGGTGCGTATAACATCTCACAAATGAGAAAAAAGAAATGAAATGAATATGAAATATTTGAAATTTTTACTTTTGTACATAAATGGCTGATTAACAAAAAAACCTTGTAAATTTAAGTACATGACATTTGTTGATATTTAATATTGAAGTAGACCTCCAATTTTAATCACGTCGATAATCAGTTGACTTGGGAATACATGAGATTTTAACATGACAGGTAGTAAAGGTGGCGGTGTCGGCGGTGTGGGCGGCGTGAGTACTTACCAGCAGCAGTACCTGGGCTACTCGGCGCCCGTGGGCGACGCGCCCTACTCGCTGCCCGGGCTGCTGCCGCGGCCGGCTCCGCCTGCCAGCTCGTACTACTCGCCCTACCAGCCGCCTACGGCACCCGCGCCCACCTATCCATTGCAGTTCACACAGCCTGCCCAATCTGGCGCTTTCGGCTCGCAGTTCCTCTCTTCGCAACTGCAAGTCGCAGCAGCAGTTCAACAGATGCAGGTATTGCAGTGCTCTGTTCTTTGCTTTTCTCGCATTTTTTAAAGAAGCAATGGCTATATCTGTTTTGTGTCTTGTAGCAGCAGTACCGGGCGCCGCTGCAGCAGCAGTACGCGCCCCAGCCGCGACCCCCACCGCAGCAGCTAAAGAGCCCGCTGCACGAGCACGCAAACGGGTTCGCGCCGCTGTGCGAGGCGGCCTCGCCCACCCCGAAGGGCGCAAACAAGCCGCAGAAGCCGCCGCACTCGCCGCCGCAGCACAAGTACCACGCGCCGCCGCCGCACGCGCAGCACGCCCAGCACCCGCAACACCCGCAGCACCCGCCGCCCGCTCACACGCCGCACCAGCACCACCAACAACAGGTCAATCGAAACATTATTTATACCTGTCACACTGAGAACAGAGAGAAGTATATATAATCCTGCAGTGACCTTTCATTTATGCCAAATCAAAATATTTGTTTCAGTGTAAGATCGATAACACACGACCAAACAATGTCAAATTTAATGCAATTAATTATAAAATCTTTAAATATGTCAATGTAAGGTACACACATGTTTTAAAGAAGTATGATTGATTGTGATGTCGTGCAGATGGTGAGCGGAGGCAACAACGGACGCTGCGGAGGAGGCGGCGGCGGTGGTGGCATGGCGCGCGGCGGTATGGTGGCGCCGCGCTACCCCGCGCCCATCGGGCAGCGGCCGCACGCGCCCGCGCACGCGCTGTACCGCGCACCACCGGCCGCGCCGGCGCCGCGCCCGCACCACGCGCACCACCAGCCGCGCCCCAACCTCTACTACCACCAGCACCAGCGCAGTTAGTACCTTGTGTTACCTCGGCGCCGCTTCGCCGCCTCCTGGCTGGGGCCAGCCTCACACGTGTGTTGATGTGCGCAGACGGCGGCGGCGGCGGAGAACGCGCGGTGGAGAGCGTCGAGGCGGCGGCGGGCGGCGACGAGCCCGGCGAGGCCGCGGCCGTGACGGACGCGCCCGCGCCCGCCGAGGTGAAGGCGGAGTGAAGGGCGCGCGGCCCGCCTCGCGACCACCGCCCCGTGCCGCGCCGTGCCGCCGCACGGAGACTTTCGCGCGCCGATCCCGCGCGCGGCGTATGCTACTCGACTTCGCCGATTTTAGATTTTCGGTATATTAATTAGGACGTAAATTATGGAAGTGATTCTGAGCCGTTCGACTCGCGGCGTCGCCTTCGGCCCGCCGTCGAGTCAGCCGCGACGACGCGCGGCGCGTTCTGTTCGTATGTAAATATGTCGATCGGACGGCCATCCGACTCCTTGACTGTTATATTTAAGTATATATAGACGCGACCGGTCGGCGGCTCCGCTGCGACGACCGGAGTTCCCCGAGGACCGCGCGTCCTCGTCCGATGCTGCCTCGAGACACCTCTCATTAGTGAATATGTAGCTACGGTTTTTGCAGACCTAATGTCGATGCGATGTAACCGAATAATAAATATAATTTGGAGCGCAGACGACCGAGTGCCGCTCGGCGCGTCTGCCGATCGACGCGGGTTAACGCTCCATGTATCATAATCAATTAATATTATATGCGAATAAAATTATTATGACCGACTCTATTTTATTTATTTTAACCTTTTTAAAAATAACATTTTGTATAGCTGTTCCATAATAAGTTTATTCATTATGGATTCCACTGTCAAAACTGGAACTAAATGTAATGGGGCCACACGGAAAGCACCGCCTTTCTTCTTCCAAACAAGAATCGTCAAAATCGGTTTACCCAGTCAATAGTTCTGTGGTAACAAAAAAAAATACAGTCGAAGCACTGCCTACCTCCTTTTTTGAAATCTGTTAAAAACGAACCTCTGACACTGCTCCGGTAAGGTAACTGGCATTGAGAAAATGCTGCGCACTTATTATCATGGAATACATATTTCAGGCCAGAGTATAGGTACTAGATAGTACACTTGCTGAAACGGAAGAGAAAAAGGGGAATTCAACCTCGTAGAAAATAACGAAGTAAAAGTAGGTACCGATATTTTTTGAGAAAAATATTTGTTTCGAGCAAATCAAAATCAAAGTTTTTTTTTTATAATTTGATCTTGATAATTTGTATGCGGGTGCTATAAGTCGACTAGAATAATTCAAAAAGTCGCGTTTGTTCACCTGGGTGATACAATTACAAGGTGAACACATTACACAGAAAAAGTCAACTCATTTCATCCAGGTGATATCATGGTGATATCACCTGGATGAAATATCAATTCTTTTTTTGTTGTATTAGTTATTAACAGGAGAAGGTTCTTATGAAAGAAAACAATTGGAAAATTGCGCGGGAAAAAAAAGTTATCCTGACCTTAGGTAACATAGTGATTTGTTGGATTCATCTGCGACCTGAAACGAACATAAAGACACCGGGAACGAGACCTAGGTATTCATGCGGGTGAAACAGCAGGGCACAGGTAGTACATAATATAATTCCAGCCTATAAACTTCCCAATGCTGAGCACAGGCCTCTTCCCATATAGAGAACGCACGAGCATTGATCACCACGCTTGCTCTCTGCAGATTGGTGATTTCAGATCCCAATTTTGGAATCCAGGTTTCCTCACGATGTTTTCCTTCACTGTTAGTCAGAATAATTAAGTGTCTTAGAATAATTAAGAAAGTACATATAACTTTGAAAAGTTACATTGGTACTTGCCCGGGTTTGAACCTGCAAGCTCGTGCATACAAATCCGTTCATTGAACCGCTAGGCCACCACGACAATTTTCGCATATAGCTACCTACATCCTTTGTGAAAATATTGTAAAAGATTTTGTGTCGGTAATTATTTGGGTGGAGAAACCTTGGAGGCTCTATTTTTATGGAAAGACAGATATATTTTAACCCCCGATGCAAATAAAGGGGTGTGATAGGCTTGAAGTGTCGGGACTGTGGCATCATCGTATCTCCATAACGAACAGATAAATTTATTGTGCTGCGGTTTTTTGCTGTTAACGTCATCGATATGGTTCTTAGCTATAATTAGCGCAAATCTGTTGCTTATTTTGAGGAATAATTTATGAAATAAAATGGGTTTAGTATAATGATGTGACTAGTGGTGGTAGTTTTTTTTATCAAGTTCCCTGAGTTCATATGGCTACTGACTTTAGTTGACTCGTCTCTGCTTCTAAAGGGTAGGGGACTCGCACAGCTTTTAGGTTGTTTGATGGAAAATAATAAAGATTTTGAATGGTTGATAGGGGGTTCTCTATAAGTACCTCATACCTACCTATGTGGAGACTATGCACCGAATACGAGTAGCAAAAAGGGCCATGGAGCGAGTCAAGCTCGACATCAAGTGTTCGACGACGGGGACCGGGCGATACGACTCAAATGGAGTTGGGCAAGACACCTAGCTAGACGTACTGACAGCCGATGGAGTAGAATTCTGACTGAATGGTGGCCAAGGACAGGGCGAAGAAGTCAGGGACGACCGAGAGCACGTTGGGTTGATGACATAGCCAAGGTAATGGGAACCAGCAGTGGGTTATTCCGGGCTGATAATAATACGATGGTGATAATGACCTACCTATCGATATCCGCAGCTAAGTTTAAGCCAGCTTGCACGGTATTTGTAGCACTAGAGATTGGAAAATCCAAAATTTTATGAACCGAATAAAATTTAATTTTGTCAACACAACTCTACCGACCCGGCCGAAATAGAATGTTGGAGAGCAATTTCTACTCGAATCTTTTTCAGTCTAGTTTGTTATGAAGACAACCATATTCTCTGAAACTATATTTCATAATATAAAAATGGCGGTTTGTCACGACGAAGACTATCAATGGACCTTTTTGGCGATTATTTTCCACAGGAATAGTATTTTGGAACTACGAAATCAAAATGATCTACAAGTATCAGAAAAAGGTTTAGTTGTATAGGCACTTGAAATAAAAGATTTTAACTAAGGTGACTGTCAACAAGTTAACTATACCTAGGTGAATAAATTTAATGAAAACATTTGTTTCTAATATCATAATATTAATATATGGGTCAAATTCTACTACATACATCGTGAGCTGCGAGTGAAAACAAGTGGATTTGGTTTAGTATGACAAAAACGATCCATACTTGGCTGGAAGCCAAAATAACTTCGCCCCCATCTGAGGGTTACGTTTAAAGTAAGAGGTCTCCCGCCGAACCGGCGCCAGTGATGGCTACATGGCTAACCATATGTTGTACTTCTTGTATGCCAAGTTTAACATAAGTTTTTAATAATTTAGGTAAGTATCCAAGAAATCAAGTAAGTATCGGCCTAATTTAGCTTAGTAATACTGTATTAATACCAATAATCTGACTAACTTTGATTTACCTAGATTGTTTGATTAACATAGGTACCTACTTTTGTGACCAGAAAGGCAGAAACAGTAAAATGTACGTCTTCATCATTGTAATGAACTGTGGTAATAATTTATAACTAAAAACTATTGTCATTTACCTGTTTTTTTACGAAAGAGAATCAAGTAGTCAAAGCAGTCTGAAAAACCTTGTTAAGACCTAATGTCCAGATAAGTATATGTTTACATGCTCGTAACAAGGTTCTTACAATTTAAGCTTTAGTTTCAACGACCTCATCGTAGGCGCCGTGGCTTAGTTGGTTAAAGCGCCTGTCTAGTAAACAGGAGATCGTGAGTTCGAATCTCGCCGGGGCCTGACACTTCGACCTCAGTTTTGGACTCTTAACGACCAGATAAATATTTTTCTCTATTAGTCTGAATTATAGTGGCATAATTAAACAAAAACATTGCGACATTTATGTAACTAAATGTTAGTGCTTCAGGGATTGTCTGTAATTTAGCACATTCGATTTCCAAAACAAAATTTCCATGAATATGTAGGACGTTAAATAGACCTAAGTATATGAAGATTAATATCTTTTTTGCTGGTTTTCCGGTCAGGGTAGGTTATCTGCTGCATACCGGATCCAGCGGGAGGAGTCCCCTTCGTGCCACCATTGCGGCGCGGTGGAAGACACGGCGCAGCACACCCTTGAGTTCTGCAGTGCCTTCGAGGCGGAGCGCCGTGTCTTGCGTGGGGTTGTTGGACCGGACCTTTCACTCGCGGGCGTGGTTACAGCCATGCTCGCAGACGATCTCATCTGGCGGGCAGTGTCTCGTTTCTGCGAGGTTGTCATTTCGCAGAAAGAGACCTCGGAGCGCGAGCGGGAGGCTGATCCTTCCGCTCCATTGCTCCGCCGACGGCGGGTGGGTAGGGCACGGGCAGGAAACCCCGTAGTCAGACCTGCTCTGGGGGGGGACGCAGAGGGCGGGGACGGGGGTCCCTCAGCCTTCTCGGCACGCGTCCCCCTCGGCGCTGGGCGGGGGTAGTGTAGTGCCATGCACTGCTTCCGCTGTCCTCCTTCCTACATAGGGAGGAGGTCATGTCGGGCCCGCCACTAAGCGGGCAGTCGCCGGGGGCGTTATGGTACTAAGACTTCGGTTGGAACCGTAACGCCGCCACTAAGGCGAAGGATGGCACCAGGTGTTTTGCCGGAGTAGTCGGAGCCTTTCTCAAGGCTCCGGAAGCCCGGACTCTTGCATCCTCAACCCCCTGAGGATGCAAGGCTAGCTCATAAAAAAGTTTCACCTGAAAATAAAAAAAAAAAAAGGTTATCTGCTGCAAGTATGGTGATTTAAGAAGCACCTAGAATATCGGCCCTAGTTCTGAAGTAGACTACACTGAAGTATCTATAATATAAAACTGTATTTCTGAATGTGTTCCTAAGCGCAAATCTGGAGAGCAGCTGAACCGATTTCGCTAAGATGGTTATTAGGTCTTACGGCATAAAAAAAAATAGTAGTGTAGCTATGAAGATTTATAATTTGAGCCGCGGTGCTGGAGTAGTTGAGGAATCCCACAGACCTCTAGCTTGTAAAGGTATCTCTACAAAAACCTCTTTAATGCAAAGTACCTCTTTATTATAAAAAATAAGTTTACATTTACACACAATAAATAATTCGGTACTTTCAGTACTTATCGCGTGAATCATAATAAACAATTGATAAATTCGACGGATGTGGTAAAATTCGAATTGTTTACTGTTGCAATAACTACTACTACAATTTAAAATTATGATTTAAGTATTTAGTACTCAACTTTCTTGAGTATTTTAACATGAACTTTAGGTCGTTGAGTATTAAAATAGCATGATTATCACAACGAGTTCAAATAAAAAAAGCAATAAATGAAACAGATTGCGTAGGAATGTAAAAGTGTCAAAAAATAATAGTTGGTAAGTACCTAGGTACAGTAGGTACCTAAGGTAATAAAATAGAAAACGCAGTAGATTTTAGTTAAATTAAAGTTCAGGTCGGGTCAACAACCAGACGGATGCAGTGCCAGTGCTTTGTTCCATCCTGCAGGGTGCCGCCACCGACGCGGCGACGGGCCGTTTACCCCGATAATACACCCGATCTCATGTTTATAAAAATACCTTGTCTACCTCTATCCTGTGTTTTTTATTATCTAACATAAAATATATTTTATTTATTCATCTTTCTCTCTGTCTGCTGTTATCTCGGTGACCGCTATGTACCTATAAATAAAAGAAAAATATGTGATTAATATGATTACGACCGTAGGTTGTTTTGGCACAATTGTAAACTAATTTGGTAAGATACAAATATTCTAAATTGATGATTCTTAGCCTCCCCACTCACCTAGGGTTGATAGCGCGATACGGCGTTAATTTGTTGTCAGCAGGGGCCCAAGTCTGCTATTTACACTCGGTTCAATGTCTTCATAGTGGCGTGCCAGCAGAGCCATTTTCGGAAAATTGGTATTCTACTAAACGTCAAAACGTCAAAATTGCGCATTGGAACGATTCGGTTCAATGTTCAACGACTGTGACCAATAGTTCATACATTTGGTTCAAATTGTAATGCGCAATTTTGACGTTTTGACGTTTAGTAGAATACCAATTTTCCGAAAATGGCTCTGCTGGCACGCCACTATGAAGACATTGAACCGAGTGTAAATAGCAGACTTGGGCCCCAGATCTACTGATCAAGACATTGGTGTGATCAGGACATTGAATGACCAAAACTTTATCAACCGATCAAAGAGTTTAACAGGTGATTAAGTAAAATTTGCGTTGATTAGCCTCTTAAAATCATCCGGATTGTCTTTTGTACAAATAAGAAGATTGCATACGTTTATTATTAGATACATTTAGGAAACTGTAAAGGCAAAACGAAATCTTAAGACGTAACCTTCAGAAAAACACTGCGCACTCATTATGCACTATGTTCAATTAACGAGTGCATGAAATCCTTTAAGACTAGAAGCCTCCGGTCGTAATTAGTGTTTCTAATACGTATTACACGATAACTAAATATACCTATGAAGGACGAAATCAGTTTTCTATAACGTGTCTGTTCCTAAAAAATTTAGTTTAGGAAATCTTCGTGAAGTGATTAACATCAAGGCGCGAATGTTCCTATTCAAATGCATACTAGCTAGTTACTACTTACATGATCACGTATGATTTTTTAGATCTTTATTATATCCATGTACAAAGTATGTAAGCAGTTATTTTCCTCTATTAAATTGTAAATTGGCATACCTAATGCTCGTTAGTTTTGCATATGTGCACACTTTTTGATTTGTCAAATTGGTAAAGTTAAAAACGTAACGGTTAATAACTGACAGGAAAAAATAGCTTACTTGTCTTAGGCTACTGTGTACGGTATTAGGTATGTTAATTCTATGGAAATCCTTTGATTTATGGACTTAGCTGCATGCAATGTATTTAAATCAGGTATCGTAACGTTGAAATGCGTCAATAGTGCAACGTCACGGGCTGAGCAGAGATAAACAGGTTAGGCTCAACCCACGGCTCACGGCTATTGATGTAGGATTTGACGACTTCCTGACTCAGTAAAGACTGCGTCAACTATTTCACGTGAACTGATACAGTTGTGGCTTGTGGGCTTGTGGCTCTATATTGTACTTGCAAATATTTGTTATATTTTTCATAAACATGAGAAATAAATTATGAAAGCACAGAAACTATAGTTTTAATTAGGAGACGGTGGTGTTGTTAGTTTAAACATTGACTTTAATTACGTTAATTTACCGACTTAATTGAGCTTATTGTTGCTCTCAACAAGGAAGAACAAATTACAAAGAAGAACGTCGAGCAAAGCTAGTACAACTACCGTAGCAAGACAAAGCCAAACTCCCTTTGTATTGCAGCGTTAACGTGTAGCGTATGAATCAGGCAGGGCACTGACTGACCAATGTCGCTGACTCGCCCGCGCCGCGCTTGCTTCGCTAGCCGGGGAGCCAAGACAACTAGCCAGTCAGCAGTCGGCGCGCAGCCGAATAACATCGTTTCTAGAGCGCCTATAAATCTCGTGCTTCCACTGTCAACAAACTTTCACTTCGACAGTAAATAAACAAAAGACACAGTTCTAGTGATTTACATATTATTATACGCTGCTGATTTTTACGTAACTAAACTTTGACGTTTCGAATTTAATTATATTATTAAACTACGATAATTAGTTGCGGTTAAAAGTGTTGGTGTTTCTTTTTTCATTCACAATGTGTATCAATTGAAAATATCACTGGAACAAGTGCCGGAGATTTGCTAGTACGTAATAGAGTTTTATTGGATTGCAGCGAGCCGTGTTAAGCATTAAATTGACTGAATGGTTCCAACTGTGCAGTGACTAAATTAACTACCTACCTACTTGTTAATCCAACATGGGTAAAGATTATGGTGAGTATAATAAAGTCTCATTTGAAATGTGTATCAGTGTGACTGCAATAAATTAAGTGAAACTTGTTTTTACAACCAGATCACTACTTTATTGTTGTTGAGCAAGTCTTACTGTACGCCTAGAATGATTTCAAGGCAATTCCTTTGATTCACATGCGGGTACAAATACAATGTTGTACCTTAATTCTTCTTTTACAAATTTTGAATACAAAACAAGAAACGACTCCTGCTTTTATTTTAAACAACTCATTTCATTCTGTGACTAAAATAAAATGCGACTACCAACACGAATAGATTTCTATTTCTGTTGGCCCAATATGTTTCAAAATATTTGACATTTTGTTTTTGTTGAATGTAGAGCCAAACCAGTGAGCCAAACTCACGTTTTTAAAGCAAAATCGATGATAAAATAAGTTATCATTAGTTTAATTTTATTTATTATTAAATTTTAAGCTTATTTTGCAGGTGGGACTTTATAAGGATTTTGTAAAAATTGTATAAAGGACCCACATCTTTAGATTTGGCAATTTATTCTATTGCGCTCAAATTGTTGTTATTGTTCCATGACATCTTTCTATTCTGTTCAGTGTTTTAAAATATTGCTGTTATTATGAAATAAATAAAAAAAGTAGTAAATGCATCAACTCACATGAACTGTGAACATTATCAAGCTGGTAACATGATAATGTCATCTGCTTAATAATGTTGGGAGATTGGTTAACACCACGTTGATATTAAATTAACGGGAAGTATCTTGCTAACTCCTTTTAAATCTCTTCTATCAACAAGTTTCCATGGTATCTGACTTATAATGCATTGTTGTTACGTGTAAAGTTACGAAATTTCATTTCATGTGTAATCCCATAAAACGTTATATATTTGGTTACCGGCAGAGATAACTGTGTTAATTACTATGTTAATATCTATTTGCACTGAAATTACGCGAACGTAGTAAACATTTACTTTATTTTTACACGTAGGCCATGTGTTTGAACATGTCAGCGACTTTTTAAAACCACAAGGCATTTCCGTTGACAAAAATTGACGGTGTTGATAACTACTAACTAACATGAACCATGACCTAAAAATGCCTATATATTGTAACAAGGCCTTGGATGCTATCCATTTTCAGGGAGATCAACCTTGGAAAAGCGCATTAATTAGCTCATTTGTAATTAGATGTTTTGAGTCTAATAGGTTTAGGTCTGTAGCAGATTTCTCATAATAAACCGCTCTTTTAAAATGTTAACGAGGGTTTATTTTTTATTGAATCTATCGAAGACGTGCAGAAAAAAATTGCGAAGTTAAAATCGCATCAAAAGATAACATACCTAATTAATTGAAATATAATGTCTGACAAGACAAGAGCAAGTGCAGATAATTTAATAAAAAGGAACAAAAATTTTGTATTTTTTGCAAATACATAGTTCAAAAACATCCACCACCCAGAAGCTAGTAAACCGATTTCAAGACGATCATCGTCATCAGGTTAAATTTCAGAGGAGGTCCAATATAATTTTTTTGAACCGTTTGAGTCGGTTATTTTCATAATTTATGTGTAATTAATTGTTTTAGTTTATTGTGGACCAAAGTATTAGGAATATCAACATGCAAAACTATTGGGAATAAAATACATAATATGACTCATGAGCTGTTTTGCTCATTAGCTCAAAACAAGTGTCTGGGGCCCAAGTCTGCTATTTACACTCGGTTCAATGTCTTCATAGTGGCGTGCCAGCAGAGCCATTTTCGGAAAATTGGTATTCTACTAAACGTCAAAACGTCAAAATTGCGCATTGGAACGATTCGGTTCAATGTTCAACGACTGTGTCCAATAGTTCATACATTTGGTACAAATTGTAATGCGCAATTTTGATGTTTTGACGTTTAGTAGAATACCAATTTTTCGAAAATGGCTCTGCTGGCACGCCACTATGAAGACATTGAACCGAGTGTAAATAGCAGACTTGGGCCCCTGGTCATGTGGTCCTGTCAATGAATGGTAACCGATAAAGTAAGATAATAAAAGAACAGATAGTTGTTATTGACTGTCTAAATGCTTGCAGTATACAGTATGATAGATACAGCACGGTACGCGACAAACGAATGCTCACTGTTAATTTAGTACTGAATGTAGGTACTTGGTTGTTGTCAGAGCTTATTAGTCACCTAGTGCAAATGTACTACTACTCTCTAAAAGGGTTACTTATCTGTCTACGACATGCTCAGCTTGTCTTCCAAGAACACGATACCAAGAAAGGTAGTGATGTGGAATTGTAAATAAAGGACAAAAAATTTTGATACAGCTAAGTTTAAAAACTTTTCGTCTTTAAAAGAAATCTTTTCTACTCTACATGGAAGTAGGTAGTAGCTCTGTAATGCAGGTAGGAACTTCATTTCGTATTGCATAACAGTATCAAGTTTTACCTTTTAAACGATTATGCAATGACGCATCGGGGATATACTGAGGTTAGGAGGTTGAATATGTCGATGTTATGCTATGCACGTCGATGTACGACTGCGAGCGACTCTGACCTTAACGGTAGTTCAATATCAGTATATTTTGTAGAGGGACGTGTAGAGATAAAAACATGACATTATTACCAAGAGCGATTGTAGGACAAACAAAGTAAATATGTAAACGATTGACAGTCAAAAGAGAGATAAAAAAATTAGTCACTGAACTGAAAAATAATGACTTAGATACGTTTGTTTAAATTTTTGCAAAGATAACTTTATTTGTACCCTAAAAATGCAATCTTTCTCACAGAGGTTTCAAAAGGGAAAAGGGAAAAGGGAACAGACAGTGATGATTTAAGAATTTGATACGCACTTGGTATTCTCTAGTGATTGAGTTTAAACGTCTCATATGTAGGATAACAGGTAGCAGGATAAAATATAGCAGGTAGTCGGTACTTCGGTAGGTACTGTGAAGTACCTTGTATTATGTTAAAAAAATCCAATATCCTTTACAGAATAATTAAAAAAATGTTATTTTATTAAATTGATCGTAGCTATGTCACTGCGGATATTAATTGTGCTATCAGTTTAACAGATATTACTTAATGAAAGTTGCTCATGTGCTATTGTGCAGTTATGAAAAGATTAAATGCTAAAGTATCTCATTACTATGGAAAGAACGTCAACGGAATCATTAACAACTGAGGAATACCTAATAAAATTCATGAGTCACGACGTTTATCGACTGTCACAATAAGCTGTCAAGCCTGTCTACTGTCTGCTTAGTTTAATAATTAGTCAGAATATTTTACAATGCAGATAGTTTACTACCTTTTTATTTCTATTCACACAAGGTGTTGCAATACTTTATGTCAAAACAAACCTTGATATACCGTACCAATATTTATTGCCTTAACAAATCTACCTTAAAATAAAACAAAACGGGAACATGCAATTTATTATTAGCGTAGCTACAGAATCTTGCAGTTGCATTGATGGGCAGTGAAAATATACGTATGATTCTGGAACGTTGATCAACATAAGAATTAGTTAACCACCTGTCAAAGCTCATGTTAAGCGCTGTGATTGGCTGCTATTCTTGTTTATCCAATCACAGTCGTGATCAGCTGATTAAACAAACGATTAAGTTGATCTGGTCTTCAGAAATCGGGGGTAAGTCCTTGAGGTTGTTTATAAGATAATGATATAATTATGCAGTATGCGTATTGTCGGTAATATCAGGTAGCTTTTGATAGCTAATTACGTTGCACAGCCAACTGGCGACTGCCTACAGCTTGTTATTGGGAATTCCGTACAGAAAAACCCGTTCACGAAGTCCATTGTTATCGTAAAGGAGGTAAAAGGTCGATGGTAAAAAAGTGATCATGATAATATGTAAATATTAAATGCGTAATCTCGTGTCAACACCAAAATTTTCTAGTGACCTATTTTACTCTACTCTCTACTAGCTACAGTAAGTGTACCACGTGAGCGCGACAAATGGATGTGCGATTAACGCTTATGCGACAAAACTGTACTGCGACTCACCGTAGTTCGAATGCACGCTAGTGCGACACACTGAAGATCGACATCTCGCTAGTGCGACAAACGATTGACGAAATAGAACATAAACATAGGTATAGAACCGACATAGGCCCAGACATCCATTGCTTGGTTGGGTTCGACTTTGTGACAGAGATCAATAGGTTAGGTTAGGTTAGATATTGTGAACTTGCAATGGAGCGAGCGAAGCGAGCGACGGCCTTTGATTATTTAATATCTACTTATTTAATATATATGTAATTCAAAATGTATCTCAGCAAACTACTGTAATACTCCATCAACGTACTACACTACCATAGTGTCGCACTACCGTAGTGTCGCACTACCGTAGTGTCGCACTACCGCAGTGTCGAACTACTGTCGCGCAATCGTTTGTCGCACTAGCGTGCATTCGAACTACGGTGAGTCGCAGTACAGGGGCCCAAGTCTGCTATTTACACTCGGTTCAATGTCTTCATAGTGTCGTGCCAGCAGAGCCATTTTCGGAAAATTGGTATTCTACTAAACGTCAAAACGTCAAAATTGCGCATTGGAACGATTCGGTTCAATGTTCAACGACTGTGACCAATAGTTCATACATTTGGTACAAATTTTAATGCGCAATTTTGACGTTTTGACGTTTAGTAGAATACCAATTTTCCTAAAATGGCTCTGCTGGCATGACACTATGAAGACATTGAACCGAGTGTAAATAGCAGACTTGGGCCCCAGTTTTGTCGCATAAGCGTTAATCGCACATCCATTTGTCGCGCTCACGTAGTACACTCAGCTACAGTAGGTACTTAACCTATTAATTAAACATCCTGAAAATCTTGTTTTAGACCTGTAGCTATCTAAATAGTCATCAAAAGACTTTTTGACCTGATGTAACTAATTACATCAGGTCAAAAAGTCTGTCTTCACAAATTAGGGAAACTGTAAACTCCCAGGCTATTGCGGGAAGCGCTCGAAAAATTATGCTTTATTTTATATAATTCCAATAGCATGTCATACATGTTTAAAAGAATATGAGTATTTGTTATAAATATCTAGAAATGAAAGCAAAATGCTTGAATGTCGATAATATCAGCAAAACATCACCTGACGCCGGACGGATGTTGAGTAACCAATTACAGAGAAATTATAATTAATTAGGCTATGTACTTACTTGTCATTATTAGTCACTCCTTATTTTGTCAACGAGTACCTGCATATTAGGAACGGAAATCCCTAATTTTCAATCGAAAAAATTGTATGAGGGGACGTAAATTGCTCTCATTCACTATTTCAGTGTTTGTTTTTTTTCGTTTATGATTAATTTATTTGATTTGTTAATACAGATTTTTATCAGTTAAATTCAGGATATGTAATTTAACGCCTTCTCAAATATTATCATTTAAAATGATCTGATTACAATCAGTCTATATATTTTTTTAGGTATTGATTTATGACTAATTATTGTATGACGCATTTTAGATTCAAGTTCTTTATCATTGAAAATATAAAAATGTCTCCGGTTACTGCTTTAGAGTATCTGACGTACTGTAACCAACTTAATGTCGCTATCAGAGTAAAGAAAAATTAAACGGTACGTCTCAAGCTTAAATCCATAAAGCCGTTTAAGATATAGAGCAAACCAGAGAAATAAACAGGCATAAAATTATGAAAAAACATGAGCCTAATTCTGGCGCAGGCAGCAAAAATGACTACTAAACTAACTCCCGGTTTCTGAAACGTAGATAACACAAAAATTACTTAATCTCATGTCAAATCTCATTATAAGCACTAAGATTGCCTGTTTTGTCTATTATTCAACCAATCAGAGTCGTGATTACAAAAACACAAAAAAACATAAAAACATATCATCACGCCTGTATCCCCGAAGGGGTAAGCAGAAGTGTACCAATGTACACCCACAGTTCGCCGATATGCTTAGGTCCCATGTAATAGGGGGCGAGCCAATTGCCACTTACCGGGCACAAATCCAAACTCCGACCTGCTACTGAGAATTTCATAGAAAAACCCAGTAACACCTTGGTCGACTCGGGAATCGAACCCAAGACCTCCAGCGTAGCAGTCGCGCTTAGCACCACTAGGCCAACGAGGCAGTCGTGATTACTCTGATCAAATTAATCTGTTGCTATAATTTGACACCAGATTAAGTTGATCTGCGTTTCAAAAACCGGGGGTAAATCATGTACCTAACTAAAAGTTATTATTTTCCGCTAATTAGCAAGTCTTCCCTCTACAAATGTAATCAGTTAAAAACAATGGACTTGAACTATTTAATTTTGCCTGTTAGGTTTAAAGTTGGGCATTTAATCGAGTTATTTAAACATAAAACTACCTATAGCTTAATTTAGTTTAATAAATTAATCTGTTTTGAGAGTAATATATATTGAGTTAATTTTAAATGATACTTACATATTAATACATAAATGATAAATAGTAAAAAAAAATACAAACAGAAAAAGGATTGATGTTACGCCTCATTTTGGTATAGACCTATAAGTCGTGATAGTTTTTACCGCGTATACATAGAAGAGAAGATTATATACATGACTGTGTACATAATACGCGGATTAGGTATATACACCTATAGAGGAAAGGTCATTGTAAGTGTCTATACCTACTCGTTAGTCATTACATCACGCTAAAATATTCACAAGTAAAGACAGTTTACTACGTGACGCCATAGCGAATACATGAGTTTAAGCTTCTTAAATATAGTCCAGTTAGTTATCGTTAAAACAAATGTAGCTAGAGTGTATGGTTAGTTAATATTAACAAACATAGTGCGTAACAACCCAGTGAACAATACGTGATAAAATTAATTTACATGTAGGTACTAAGGCTTGGTAAGACCGTAGGGACTGTATTTGCTAACGTGATTTAAATATCTCTGCATGCCAACGCGAAACAATTGTGAAATATTAGATCTGCGTAATGGTTATTTTAATAGCAATATTCTCATAAAGAAAGTCACATCCGCTTATTAGATTACCAGTAATAATACTTTACAGGATGCTTAAAAATTATCAGATAAAGATTTAATATGGATGTACTTGTTATCAGTCTTTGTTTGTGATCAATAAAGCGACTGAATATCTCCTAATTAATCAGAAATCTTTACCTTATATGAATTCAACGGCCAGATATTGTAGTTCACTTACTGTGCCCTAAGCCTCTATCACTTACGTCAAGTTATGTCACTGCAGTGTAAGGTATAGTTCCGTAATTCATTGTTATTACTGACGTATCTACCGCACATACATTTTCTATTATGAATCTGCCAAAAACAGGTTGATGGGCCTTCCAAGTCAAAATATGACATTGAGATTGGATTCGGATTAAACAACATAAAATGTATCGTTTGAAACCGGTTTTTTGTAGACAAATGGGGAAAATATGCGAAATTTTGCAAAGTTATAGTTTAACAATTTATTTACGTCGATTAAATCACAATACTAAATAAACTTATTAGTATACAAAATAACTTGTAGAAGAGAATAACCCCCAGTTTCTGACCTGACCCGTTGTCAAATTAACTGATCACAACTGTGATTGGTTGATTGACTAAAAGACTAATTACCGATCACAACGCTTAAAATGAGATTTGAAAAGCTATTATTGTGTTAATTAACGTTTCAGGAACTGGGGGTAAGAGGATAACTTATTTACACTTTCCTAATATTGATTTATAGTTTCCATAAATAGGAAGGAAAAGTAACATAAATCTGAATAAAACAATTCCCTTGCTAGAAGGAAAACCTCAGCTAAATATAACAAAAGGTGGGAAATGACAGTTGTTCATAATAACATGTTCTAAAATATGTAGTAAGCTGTACGACTCCTTGAAATAGACCCTCTTTTCAAACACCTATCAAAATTTATACATTACACATTAAATTCGTGTGTTACTTAACAGTACCATAATATTAGCTTTAGTGCTACTGGTCAATGGAAAGTGCATGTGCAGTCAAGATCATGTCAAATACATTAGAATGTTTGTATTGTATTGATACATTCCCACGTGACGCATTTATTATCATTGCACATTGTCATGTTTATTTGATCTTTTTGTTCCGATGTGTGCACAGCTGTTCTTTGTCCGTTTGATTGTTTCTTTTAAGTTTAATATTTTATTAAATATTTTGATAAAGAAAAAATATTAACCGTGATGGATTTAAACTCGCTTCCTCGAATCACGAAGCATTGCTGATCTGGCGTGTCTACAGACTGGGAAAAAAATTGTAAACCGCATTTATACACGTTTAGGATGTATCGAACGTTTTTTTCATTGCTATATTTTGTTTAATACATGGGTCTGTCGTGAGTTATGTAACTGACCGGCTGATCATAAAATTGAGGATGCCACCACATCAAGGCTGCGTCTAATATTAGTCCACTCCTTGCCGCGACGACCTACAGCCGTTAGTTAGTATTTTGAATCATTTTAGGGTTTATTGCCTTTAGCTGTTATACTGCATCAAATGCAATAGTTACCTTGAATCCTGTTAATTGCTTTGTTTCATTGCAGAAAAATAAGGCAGTTTAATTAGTTCAAAATTTCCTTTGTATCTACAATTCTATACATAAATGTACTGTGTGAGTAAATAGTAGGTACAGCTCTACTTTATTAAAACGACCTTCTAATTTACTTACACAGAAGCTATTTTAGGACACAAGTTTTTAAGAATTGTCAATTGCTAACATTTCAAGTAAGCCAGTTGTAAGTTCATGTGTTTTATTGAGAATTTTAAATTCATGCATGATTTAAATCAACAAGGCTTGTTTATTGAAATCATAAAATCTTATACTTTTATATGACTTTTCTCACACAATTAGGAAAAGAAAAAAATGAGTTAGTAACTAACAGAAATGACCCCAGTGTCACAAATATTTACATATATGTAATCTACCTATGTATTTATTCAGTAGAGAAATAGGAAGCTAAGTGCCAACGTAGGGCTTCACGGCAAAATAATATCTACTTGTGACAAGAATGTGAACTAAGCTAATCTTACTAAGTACTTAGTACTGCTTACGCGAGTACTAAGAAATACATATATTACGCAATCAATAAGTAACTGTAACGCTATAATAATACGAAGAGATTTATAATGATATGTATTAGTCAAATTACAATATTTACCTAAATTCTAAAACGTATTAAAACTGTATTGTTTTAATACGTTTTAGAATTATTATAGTTTGTATATATTGGTTAATTTTATTGGAACAGGAAGTTGTCGGAACTTCAAACACCAAATACGTATTTAAATTAATCAAAGCATGCCTATCGCGCGGCCTGATTAGCAGCTATACCTACATGACCATAATAATATAATACTTTCCTTCATCAATCGATAGATTAGCGCTCCAGATAAGATAACATATGCACTTAATTCACAAATCCCGTGACTGCTCTATAAAACAACAACAAATAGGTAAAACCGATATTAATGAAATGGCAATAAATACGAGGAACGCCAGTGACGTCATCACCTAACAAACTAATAACATGTTATTACTGTTATTTACTTTGTTATTATTTTCATGGCACTCCTTGTTTGGCAGTGGCGATAGCCGACTCGCACATTTACAAGGCAGCTCTGATAAAAAACGCATTACCAAAAGAAGATAAAAATTGATCGTTGTTAAACATAGCTATTATTACTAGTTAACGACTAAATCTTATCAAGTTATAAGTATCGTAGCTAGATATTTTTCTTGATACCCTGTATATAAAATGTACATACTATAAGCTAAGTTACGTTTATGCTACATATAAAAAAAGATATACCTACGATGATTCATCAGCCACTATCTGCTAATTAAATTATTTATAAACACTAATATCACCGCAACCGAATATCAGAGACACGGAAATATAATCAGAGAGGTTTATGCGTATGTTTTGATGGCAAAAAATAAACTGAATTTATCTGTAAGCTGTTAAATTATCTAACATTTTACATAAACTAAATTTATCTATCATTTTGCCCCGTGTGCAAAAATATCAACTAAATCAATTAGTAGCTATATGAAAATACTTCAATATTTGAAATAAAACTACTTTTTACGGATTTTTTCGCGGTTTGTATTTAGATTTTAGGTCCCGACGTTTCGACACCTTTGCAGGTATCATGGTCACGGGCAGACTCCTAAACTACTAAAATCTAAATACAAACCGCGAAAAAATCCGTAAAAAGTAGTTTTATTTCAATGTCTAACATTCGCGTAAACCTAAGAAACCAATATACTTCAATATTTTTTAAAACCTTTCATAACCTAACGCAAAGTAATAGAAACAGCAATATTTCAGATCAGTTTAAGACCTAAAAATAAGAATGAATTCTAAATAAAGTTGTGCGGTAATAGTTCACAGTTGAGACCGTTTAGTGTGGTATGATCCAGTATAGTAGAGTAGCGTCATAGCTATTTATTCCTAAGTACAATGATATCACCGAATCTAAACTCTTCCGTTGCTCTATATTCCACGTATCACGGAGTATTTTTTGCATTTCCACGTAATCTGTTTATTAAATCAAAATCTAGTAGGTTACCGCTGATTAGTAAACAAGAGTACCACACCTTTATTACTTACTATTAATTTCAAAATCCCCTCCATTACATCGTTGAGAATTCTCCTAAGTCTATTGGTCGAGTAAACTTTATCAAAATATGTAACGATAAGCGTGATAGGAGCCAGTTAAGAGAATATTTGATAACATGTGCATGCTTTAACCAAAATTGAAATCAGTGAAGTTAAGATTTATGAATTACGATATTATTGGGAAAATAAATATGATTACATAACATAAAGATGGGATGCTGTGACAACTGTGTGCCGCCTAAAGAGTCAAGTAAGTTTACGATCACAAAGTTGAAATACATCTAACAAAAATAAATATAGATTGAACTGCAGACAGGTATTAATTAATGCATGGGAAAAACATTGTTACAGGTTCGCAACACAATGCATTTTTCCCTATGACTATTATTAAAATAATCTAACCTGCAACGATACAATAAATAAATGAATAACACAGAAAAACATTGTTTATCTGTCTTACTTGTATATCCCATATTAAAATGATAACGGGATATCAATGTTATCTTGTCTGCATAACAGTGCATAGGCTTTTATTCCATTCAGTATCTAGGTAATAAGTTAAGTAGTGCTACATATAACATTATTCATGCATGGTCAAGAGGCAAGATATATATTGTAGATGTACCTGACTTAATAGGTCGATATCGTATGATGGTGGGATATAGGCAACCATCCTAGTGCAGGACAATGACCCCTTTAATACAAAGTCTCATAAGTTACTAGAAAACTTACATTGGAAACTACTTTCCAATGTAAGTTCAACGTCAACTACGTCATTAACAACTGGTAACTGCGTCCAGCTTTGAAGGAAATCAATCATTATCTTCTGTTTATAGGAAATGTGATTCATAGTAATGAATTAAATAAATAATCTTTCTCTGCATTTTATTGAAGGTGTAAAAAATCCCCGGCCCCTCCATCGGCCTCGCTTAGTTCTGGTGAAAGGTACTCTCACTTTACTGATATGATAACGGGGTGACTAACAGCGTTTTATTGTTACAGGGGAGCCGATACGGTACGACCCGGACTTCAACGGGCCGACACACAACCGGTCGTGTACGGACATCTTATGGCTCATCCTGTTCATCTTATTCCTCGGAGTGTGGGGATATGTCGGCTACTATGGTAATTAGCGATGCATAGCTCGTCAGACTACCTTCTGCTCTATGAAAGAGTGATCAATTTAATCTGTTGTCAAATCTACTGGGGGCCGAGTCTGCTATTTACAATGGCTCCAATCGTCTGAGTGGGTGGCGTTAGTAAGTCCATTTTAGGATAATTGGCATTATACTAAACACCAAAACGTCAACATTGGCCGCCCCAATGGCCAATTTTGACGGCTAACGGCACCCACTCAGACGATTGGAGCCATTGTAAATAGCAGACTCGGCCCCCAGATCAGGCCTGTGATTGGTTGACTAAAATATTAACACACACATCGCCTAACAGGAGGTTTGACAAATGATTAGTGTGTTGATCAGCTTTTCAGTAAGGGGGTACATACTTATGGTAGATTGTTCTTAATAACAAAGATGTACTAAACTTACTGATCCAAAATGTTACTATAGGCATGACACACGGGAACATACAAAAGCTCTTAGCACCAATCGACACAAAAGGGCGTCGCTGTGGACTCGACTCAGGCCTCGAGGACAAGAAGTACCTCGTGTTCTTCAATATTGCCAAATGCTTGTCTCCAGGCACACCTATCACAGGCTGCCCAACGCCTCAGGTAAGTTCAGAAAAGCAAACGAGCAATTGAAATGAGATATCAATAGAAGAAACTCAAGTTGGTCGTTTTCTGTTCTTATGGTATTTTGTTTTTCAGGTTTGCGTAAGTCAATGCCCGACTAGAACGATACTATTCGATACCGAAATGACCCAAAGCAACTTTGCCGAATTAAAATCAAACATGGTGTGTACGGACGACGTCAACATGAACAGTATGACTTTCGCCCAGGCAAAACAGTATATGCAGGAAGATAAATGCGCCAGTTACGTTCTAAAAAGCCAAGCAGGTAAATTTCAAGTTATATTGATAATCTCATGTGTGTTGTGTTGTTGTGAGAATGAGTGACAGACTGTTTGGTGTTAGTACGAATTGAATCCCGCCACTAATGTTAGCGAGGCTTGGCATTTGGACCATGTGGTTGGGTGTGTGGCATGGTCTTCCTGAGCTCCTCTTAACCCCTATCAGATGTGTAATAACTGCACTTCAGTGTTATCCCGTTGCATCGGTGATCTGTCTACTCTTCAATGCAAGGGAGATGACAAACTGAGTCCAAAATCTCTAAGTCCTGTGCGGGACAGCTGCGTGCGGAACCCTAGCGAGGCTCGCAAGTCGCTGGTGAACAGCGCCACGGCCCTCGACTCGTACGTGGGCTGGATCGTTGCCAGTTGGACGACTTTCTTCACGCAGACGGACGAGCGCAACACTTACATTGTATGTAGTGAGAGTCCTTACAACGCACGATACTGAAAACAATATGCACGTGTAGAAGCTTGTTTAACCTTCGCGCATGTGCACTGTGAACCCTACCTACTTACATAACTTTCAACTAATTTTATGTTGTATTCGACTGAATAACGCTCGTTGTACTATCATGAACTTGTAAATACATCCTTATATTTTAGATTTTAAGTTATATTGGTTTATGGCACTTACACGTCACTGCTTATTCACGTGTAATAAATTAATGCATTTGTATCTATACACTAACGCTACTATCGTCGCCGTACATGTTGGTGATCGGAGCAGTGATGGACAGGTGTATAGTGAACGTAACCGAAGCACTAGCGGAGCTGCAGGAGCTCACCGCGGACATGGGCCTAACTGAGGAGCAGGTGACCGCACAACTTGCCAAACTGGTGCGATTCGAACAGGTAGATAGTTCACATACGTAGCTCATTCATAACAATAGCTCTGATTCTGTAAAACACGAACTAAAGATATGTAGGACATCTGTGTCTTGGACTAGCTCGTGCACTTAAACACTGATTTTCTTGGCGTAACTTGTAGAAGTCCGGTGACTTAGGAAAAAATCGGAAGAAAACTACAAACATTGACGTACTATAGCTCTACTTAGTCTTTTTCTTGCGCCGTGTATAAGTAAAGGATAGCAATACATATTACAATTTTGGTTTACAGAATCAGCGCCAATGTTTATTCGTTGTGATTGTGCATGATACATCTATTTAGGTAAAGGCTATTTTGTAAATTTGTAAAGGTCATTTATTTAAATTAGATGTAAGAAAGTATTTTCACTTATCCTAACCATATATATTTTGCACGTCCTCTTCTTATTCACTCTTTATTTCTATGTAGTAGAACTTTTCCTACCTTATTACTCTTCTTGGTAAAGGTTAATTAATTTTTGAAATATGTACATACAGTAGTTTTCTATATTAATATTTGTAATATAGTTTTGCAACATGGTACAGTATATCATATACCTAGAGGCGAGTATTGGGTAAATTATAAGTTATTTTTATGTTTCCTCTTAAGAAATATTTATTTAAAAGTAACTTAATAAATTCAATAAAAAACGGGTTTAACTACAAACTTTGTTATACGAAGTATTTGCCATATTACATATAATTATATACCATAAAATGTAGCATGTATACGTTGTGCGTATCTAAATTGTGGCTTCTGTGGTTTCTATCATTAACTTTGTTTATAAAATAATGATGTTTGAGTTATAGTTAGATAAGATAATCATCTCTTAATTAAAGGTCAATAAATGATTACTAATTAATAATAATTACTATATTTATACTTTGAATTTGTTATTAACATTTACTAAACAAAATTTCAGATGTATTATAATTTACGTAGATTTTCTAGTTATTTACCAATATTCCCTACCAAGTACCTACATTTAGAAGGTACATAAACAATTTCAGTTTTCAGGCAACCACCTATTTAAACAGACAAATACCTCACGAGAAAGTACTTTAACTTACTTATTAAGAATGCCCACGATTACGAGAATTGGATCTAATAAGATTTGTGTGAACAGCTATCGGGTCAGATAGTGCAAGACTTGGTGCGCTCGCGCTGGTACATGCTGGGCGCGCTGGTGGCGGTCATGGTGGTCTGCTTCATCTACATCCTGCTGCTGCGCTGGGTGGTGGCGCCCGTCGTCTGGGCCACCATCGTCGGCCTCATTGGGCTGCTGGGATTCTGTACGTATTGACCTCCGTTAATTGTATTCTTTGGATATGTAGATTTTTTAGACCCATTACCCGAATTTGAACGTTGACTAGCTGAAGATTTGAAATACATTTTTGTTATAGATAGTATCTCGAATATTTTCCTAGTATTTGAACAGTTAGCCTCAATTTGAATAAAGTGATTTTTTTAATGTCTTAAGATGTACTTGGAAAATAAGGGCTAATATATTTTTTTAACTGTTTTGTCATTAATTGTTTCCTACCTACATTAGTTACAACTCCTTACGCCTTATTTCAGGTCTATATCTATGTTACAAGAACTACGCATATTACAAAGCGAACCCAGTAAGCTTGCAACAGACGACCAACCTCAAGGGATACGCACAATCCATCTTCAGCAAATCAGAGACGTGGCTCGTGTTACTGATTGCGATCGCAGTCATAATGCTCGTGTTGCTATTAATAGTCATTTCCCTAAGAAACCGCATCGCTATTGCTATTGCGCTCATCCGGGAAGGAAGCAAGTAAGTAAAATTCGTCAGTTTTTATACAAACATTATAGGAATTTTAAACATGTTTGGGTATGTGGGTATGTCCTCCAGTTAATAAACTTATTGGGAACTTTACAAAACTAAGACGTCAACATGAATTTTCAACACGATATACTCACTAGAACTTTGTGAATTTACATTAAATTCGCGTTATAGGAACGTTGAAATTATTTTTCCTCGTCAAAATATAGCTTAGAAATTATTTTTCCCTCTCAAAATATAGCTCACAAATATACAGTAGCAATAAATAACAATCCCGTCCCAAAACAAATAAAATATTCCTACTGTTTAAATACAGTAATTTAAACAATGGGGCAGCAAATTAAGCATAGTTAGTATATGCTGTAAGGACTTTTATACTAAAAACAATTTTCTTTTTGCAGAGCAGTAACTGATGTAAAAACGACAATATTGTTCCCAATATTCCCGTGGATCATACAATGCTTTGTGATCGGGTACGGCGTGCTGGTGTTAATGTACTTGCTGTCCATCGGGGAGTCCGCCTTCAGAGTCGTCAACTTGAAGAACGACACGACTTGTGATTGTAGTGGCCAGTACACTGAGGTACGAATATCGCTAAAATAAGATAACTGTACTCTGCCCCACTAAGCCAGTGCATTTCTACAATCGTTAACGCTGATTGAATCGCTCAAAAGAAGTGACAATTCTAACCACCAGTTTCTGAAACGTTGATCAACACACAAATTAGTTAATCACCTGTCAAACATCACGTTAAGCGCTGTGATCGGCTGTTACTCTTTTGGTCAGCTAATCTTAAGTTGTGATCAGTTGATTTGACAACTGATTAAATTGATTAGTCTTCATAAACCGGGGGTTTAGTCATGTGACTTTTTGAAATCAAATGTCATTTCCATGCATTTAATTTCATTTTTAACGCATTTAGAAATTTCACTTTGCTACAGAGACTGGATTGTCTATCCATCGAGAATAAACGCAGCCTTCAAATGTTTACTATTCATTGTCAGGTCGTTACCCTCCACTGTTGCTAAGGACTTACTATTCACTATTGTTATTGTATGCACCTGTGTGATGTTTATATTTACTGAACTAAACCTTAAATAAGGTGTATGTTGTACCCTAACACTTGATCAAACAGTTTAAGTTTACATCTAGGTGTGATGCTCAATAGGTACTCTACGCTTGTGTTGCTTAGATAGCGAAAATCTAAATTAATTCTATCTATGTGCATACTAAACACAAAGGAAGTTGCAACAATATACACAAATTAATGTGCACTATTCAACCCCATTTCTGCTGTCAGCTTTTAACATTAGAGTTAAAAGTGAAAAAATGTGTGTTACAGAATAGCGAATTAGACGACAATATTAGTTTTTCATAGCCTCCTCTAACTTTTGAAGCTTTATACTAGTACGTAACTCTTTATAACAATTAATGCTTCTGGTTTCAGGACTACGTATCGTGCGACCCGGTATCGTTTACGCTCAACTGTAAGGACGCGGGCGGCGGGCTGTGTCGGCAGGCGACGTGCCACTTCACCGGGCTCGACAGTCCCCACAGCGTGGTGTACCTGCATTGTTAGTGCTTACTCAATTCATGCATTGTTTGTACAATACAAAAAAAGAAATCTGCTCATTTATATTTGGGGAAAGAGTTACTATGGAATGAACTCTGATTGATTTGTAAATTAACGAAGACTTGTACGAGTTGACTTATTGTCATCATATTAAGTACCAATTCCATAAATTTGGAACAAAGGTTTTGAAACGTAGGATAGATATAATTATAAATTATACTTATCATGTAATACTATAAAAAGCACAGCTTTTTATCTATTTCACTTTCTTATAACACGAGCTCGAGTGTATTCCGATATTGACATAGTCTTCTTTATGCAGTGGCCAATGCCCTGGGTTTCTTCTGGACGATGTTCTTCATCAGCGGCGTGTCGGACATGATGCTGGCCAGCACCTTCTCCACGTGGTACTGGACGTACAACAAGAGGGACTTGCCCTTCTTCACGCTCACCTCCGGTATATTTAGGACGTTGCGGTAAGAATAATTATACAATTCTTCTTTCTAATGTAAGAGTACCTATATTCTGTTTTTTTTTTATGTAATCCGATATTAGCTCGCCTTGGTCCTTTTTCAATGAAGCCGAAACTAAATCTCTGAGATGTACATTTCAGTACAGGATGTAATTATGTACCTATACAACCAAGAACACAATACAAGAATTTGGTACGAGTTAACTGGTCTTAAAATATTAAATTCCCTTATTTACAGGTACCACTTGGGCACCGTAGCTTTCGGAGCATTAATAATAGCGATAGTGCGGGTAATTCGCGTGATCCTGGAGTACATCGACCACAAGATCAAGAAGTTCGACAACCCCTTCACGCGGTGCATCATGTGCTTCTGCAAGTGCTTCTGCTGGTGCCTCGAGAACTTCCTCAAGTTCATCAACAAGAATGCGTATATTATGTGCGCGGTGCATGGGAAGAACTTCTGTGCGAGCGCGAGAGACGCCTTCTCCTTGCTCATGAGGAATATTGTTAGAGTATTCGTCTTAGATAAGGTATGTAAAATACGCACATAATAAATAATGTCTAATTTCGGAGTACGGAATTTCTTACTTGTACACTTTACCTAGTTAAAAAAAAGTACGTAGATTTGTGAAGTGGGTTGGTGTATTTCTTGGGCTGACCTACAATACTGGTAGTTTTGATTCCTATGAATACATATAAATACTTTCATATAAATACTATTTATATCATCGCACTGCAGTTTTTTTTTAATAAATTGAACAAGATTATATCCTCGTTCTCCTCTTTAAATTAATATGAAGAACCTAGGAGATAAAACTGAATTTGTCTTACCTTTTTTCCATGTTCCAGGTCACATACTTCCTATTCCTACTATCGAAAGCGCTGATATCGATCGGCGTAGGCCTGGCCGTGTACTACCTGCAGCAGTGGAGCTTCGTGTACGAGCTGACGCAGGGCGAGCGCCTGCACAACGACCTCATCCCCGCCGTCATACTGAGCATCGCCACCTACCTCATCTGTACTATATTCTTCAACGTCTACGAAATGGCCGTGGATGCCTTGTTCCTATGTTTCCGTGAGTATTTTACGTCATATTTAAGACTTTCAAAAGCAGAATGTTCGTCAGTTTGACGGTAAACGAAATGGTACCTACATTTTCCTGGTATTGAGATATATATATAACAAATTGACATAAAACCCAAGTCAATATGTCATATATTTCTTATTAATGTAGTAAAATGAGACGCAATCTTCCTTTAAGCGTGTAATTTACAGTCATATTTACATAATTGCAAATAGTTGAAGTGCAGTATAGAAATTCTTAATAATAATTACACTATCTTTTTATGTACGTACAATAATTTATCATTATCTACCTCCGTTTATATTTAAGTATATTGTTTATTTAATTGTCTTTTGTTTTTGTTTCAGTTGAAGACTGCGAAAGAAACGATGGTTCGCCAGAAAAACCATATTTCATGTCGAAAGACCTTATGAAAATTCTTGGTAAAAAGAATAAGACATTTTAATTGCAATGTGCCAAATATTTGTAATGTACGAGTGTTGTGAATGTTATGTTAGAATAAGTTTAATGTGTCAAACTTTGAAATCATTGTCACAATATTATCACCAAACTTGTACTTCGATTTACACCTTTTATAGGATTTTTATGATATTTCTATTTGTAAAATAGTTTTAATAATCTAGATTTTTACTATTTACAGTATTGTACTATAGTTTATACTATAACTTTAATACGATTATTTAAAACCAAAAACTAACTTTGTTATGTACCTTTTGAAAATTTATGGAGGTCATTGCACTCTGAACCACTACAGCAATTTGATTAAGTGGTTTGTGATATTGCCAATAAATTTTATTAGTAATATTTAAATTGTTTATATTTGACTAATCCTGTCAAATCCTGTCCTAGTCCTGTCCGGTTGCTGAGAGGCTGATCAACTTATTCTATTGTCAAATCAAGACAGTGATTGGTTGACCAAAAGACTAACTTGTAACTACCAATCAAAGCACTTAACATGAAATTTGACTTGAGATGTGAGACTTGTGACATGAGATGATTAACTAATTATGTTGATCAAAATTTCAAAAACCTGTAATAACTAAAATAGGTAACAATAAAACAGCACCTGTCAGTCTTCAACGACATAGTTTATTCTGTGCTGCGTGAGGAAGGCGACGTCGAGCATGGCCTCGGTGTCGAGCAGGTCCTTCACGTCGTCGTACTTCAGGCTCTCCTCGTACGCGAACATGATGCTGGTGTCGTCCAACATCATCTTGGAGGCTACGAGCGCCGCTATGCAGTTCTTTACGCGACCCATTGTTTCTCGTTCCGATCTGTTTACTGTCTGATGAAAGAAAAACATAAAAGATAAATAATGTAAAAATTTTAATTAATGAAATTGCTACCTGTTTTTTTTAACAGTATGTAATAACAAAAAATGGGAAACCGTTTTTAATATTTATTTATTTATTTTTAAGAAGACTTACAGACTAATGGTACACTTAAAATTACAAATCAGGTTATCATATCGCTAATAACAAGCCTCCACTAAACATGTTGGTTTCTACTTTCAGAAACAACAGGTGTAACATGCCGCATTCCAATATGTTTAGTATTTTATACCAATGATATGTAATATAGATATTATTTTATTAATAAAAAAAATGCCTCAGACAATAGTCTTCTCGCTGTGCTTGCTTTAGTACAGATCAATATCCATCGCATACGGAATTTCATTAAAACTATGAGCACTTCTCAAAAAGAAGGAGTTCTGCCTATAATTAGTTGTTGCAAAAGGTATATTTAATAGCGGCCGCTGACGAAACGCAATGACTTATAATAATAGTTAAAAGGACCCTTTATATTATTTGCCCCCTATATTTATCAGACAGAATTTCTTTTCCTAGACGTAAACTAAACAGCAGTCTGTGCAGAAAAGAACAGTTACGGCATAGAATTAAGTGCAATTTTATGCCATAAATGTACTTTAACATAATTCCTTAAAAACAGATTGCAGATCTAACTACAGTAAAAACACAGTTGCAACCTCAAATCTTACAATGGTTCTTCTTCTGAAAAGAAAAGAAAACTTTGATGTAAATAACCATCTGGTTCCAACTAACCTGTGACTCAGGATTGGCAATTTCATCTTTATCTCCCTCAACCATGTTGGTCTTGTCCTGTGGACTGATCCAGATGTAGCCGTTGTTACCGATGATCACTGATATGCCACACGGCAGGTTGTGGAAGTGATTCTTTCTGCGTTTGATTAGTGAAGGAAATACTTTCATTAGGATTCCTTGTGACAACTGGAATAAAGAACAAATATTTGGCTAAAATCAAACTATCATTATTGCTTGAATAAATAAAAAGTAACCATATAAAAATTAAAAAAACATTTAAGATTATTGAAATACGTTCACACATTATCAGTTATAAATGGAGTAACTAAAACAACTTTGTTTATATACTTATTATGATATGCTAATTCCATATGTTTATAAAACATGTTTATCCTCTACCTATTGCTCACTAGTTTTTCACCACACAACCAATGTCAGCAAGAGTAAAATGTAGTAGGTATACACATGTACAAATAATTTTATTTTTTGAAAGATCCACTTCTTGCTTACCTTGCCATACTTTAAGCTCCTAGTGTGGAGAGAGAGTGAACCATCAGAGAACAAACTTTGTACCTCTGCACTGATGAGGTCACCTTCTTGTAAATGCTTCCTCATCATCAGCTCATCTTCTTCTGATCTTCTCCTCTATTAATTATAATACATTTCCTTTTTTATTTCAAATATTTTTAAAATATTTGGTGGTAATATTACTGTTTTATTATCAACATAAATAATAGCAAAACAAGATTTTATGTAATTGGGTATTTTGGCCTGACTATATTACTATTTTAACAATATAATATGTTGGTGATAAATACTCTTTCCAAATAATAAATGATACTACAATGTTATCATACCAATTCCCCGCCCGGCAGATTCACAGATGACAACTGAAGAACTGAGTCCAACCGTGAGTTAGTTTCCACCTTCCACCTTCGCTGCTGGACCTCAAGCACTCGGCCCACTATTACGTCGCCTATCTCTCCGACATACCGACTTTTTAATGGACGTATACAAATTAATTTGTTCACTTTCTGCATAACACCAGCCACTGAAGCTTTCAAGCTGTCATCTTCTGCGTAAGTACCATGGCCACTGAAATAGTTGGAATGTGTATTTAGTAATAATTTATTTTATTTAGTATTTATTTATCGAAGTTTAAGACTAAATTTACCGCATGAAGTCTTGCATGCCCGTTATAACCTCGCCTGGAGTGTAAAAGCGAGGTAATTCATTGTTAGAAGGAACAGAATGATTTACTCTCTCAGATGCTAAACGTATCTTTACGTGACTCGCCATTCTAGCGACAATAAATGGTAAAGAATTTACTGAAATCACAAAAACCACAAATAATCAGAAATACACTGAAGAATCTGTTTTCAAAGCTGTTTATTTTGACGTTTGGTTGATCGGCGTTGTGACTACTTGTGACATGTGTGTCAAACATAGTCTTAACCAACGAGGTTGCATTTAAAACTATAGAGTGAGCCTATCAGAGATTAAACCGTAAGCACTAGTGTGATCAAGTGTTGTCGTGAATTAATTTAAGAAGATGGAGCTTGCCGTTCTAAAAAATCTATATAAGCACTAATATTATCATAACAATGTCAAAACCATCGACATTTTCTTACATAAGTTATAAAATTAACTGAAATGAAAAACGAAATGTACTAGGTTCAGACTAAAAACTGCTCTCGCTTAGCACAAGGGGAACCTACCGATAGTAACAGTGTATATATGTGGTACGTCGATGGCCTAAACATATACATTGACTGCTACAATCGCTAGTTTCCCCTTGTGCCAAGTGAGAACAGTTTTTTAGTCTGTATCTAGTACATTCGTTTACTGATTTTTGATAATTTTCGCGCAACGAGAAACTTATATACGAAAATATCGATGGTTCTGTCATTTTTAAGATAATATTAATGATTTAGATAGATTTTTTAAAACGGCAAGCTCCATCTTCATACATAATTCAGGACAAAACTAGTTCACACTAGTGCTTACGGTTCAAACTCTGATAGACTCACTCATAGAGATATATATACACATGGAGTGAGCATATTCTACTATATGAATAATAGTTATACAAATATCCATCGTATCGACGCGCACATGTCAAAAAGCTTTTTGTCTCTTTTTAACTAAACAAGAAATGAATTTGTAAAGAGAGAGAACTAAATGTCTGACAGGGACCAAATTTGGCAACACTGTTGTGGAATGTCACCTTCATGTCATTGCGTGCCGGTCGCCATTTTAAGTTACAAAAGTACTTGTGTTGTTTGTGGTAGTTGTGCTGTCAAACAGTTGCTCGCTCAAAATATTTTTGTGGATTTAAAGAGAAATACGTATTGTAATTAGTTATTTTGGTGTTTTGAGTTTGGACAATAGTAGGAAAATCATGCCCTCGTGTTGCATAAAACAGTGTGGTGCGAGGAAAAGCAAAAATCAGCCTAACTTGACATTGCACAAGTAAGTAACTAATTTTCACTAATTCATTCGAATGTTGTAGAATGTATTGTTATAAGATAATCTTTTTGAATATTATTGAAACCTGTGTCATGTTTATATGGCTCATATCGTTATTATTTCATTTCTTTCTTCATTTCTTTGTATTGTTTACAAACAATAATAATTGTCAAGTACGGCTAGTGATGTGCGATGTTCGCATACCGTAAGTATCGATAAAATTAATGAAGTGTGTAAAATACATTGAAATTATATTTTAATCCACAGATTTCCTGCAAACGAAATTTCAAATAAGAAATGGATGGAAGCTATTGGTTCTGAAAATATAAACCCAAGACATAAAATATGGCATGTCTGCTCCATGCACTTTGAATAATTATAGTGACCATAGTGATCTTTACTCAGAAGACTCGAGGTGGCCTTCAATACGCCTCCAACGGAGTCATAAACATTATAAAGAAAACGGAAAATTTAATAAAACCTCATCTCACTGACCAGGAAAAACCAGAAAACTATTATTTATATATTTTCAAGTTTCTGACGGACTATTATGACAGCGAAAAAATATTATACTCGCCGCACAACATAGAGCATAACATTAACCATAGGCTGTTGCTTGTGAAATCTATAATGCCTTCATAGACATACATGGTTTCGGTACAATGCTAACTATTTTAATAAGTTAATTTTGTTTAGAAACGAATAGATGCCTTTTTTACACTAGAAATTGTTTTATTTTGCATAATTTGTTGTTTAAAAAGTGGGTAGGTACATAAAAATAACAAATAAACTAGCCCGTGTAACAGGTGGGTTATATTCAGATAATTCCACTTGATTTAGTAGTATTTTTTTTTGTTATTTTGTGGCTGATGACAATTTTGGGTAATAGCTTAAATAACACTCAAAGTTAAATATCGATATCTAGCGCGTTTCAGGCAGTTACAACCCTAAGAAAGGCAGCCATCTTAATTGCCCATTTTTGTAGGTATGCACGTTCATTTCGTAGGTATGGCAAGTCCATTTAGGTTTCTAAGTCAGTGGACTCACTTTATACTATACTCTAAGGTGTCAAATAGTAGATAAAAATAATTAAATAGCACCAAGTTACCAGATTTCAAAAATCTAAATATTGTTCTTATTATGTTAGTCTCTTTGGATGGAAAGATGATTATTTTAATTAATCGACTTTGCGCCATATTGTGGCGTCATAGCTGTCAATTCTAACCAGTTGGGTAAGGTGAGCAAAACAAGTTGTTTTTTTAAATAAAAATTATTTATAAAGTAAAATAATTAGTCGGTATCCAGATCTTCAATTCTGCTCATGTCTTTATCCGAACAGTCATCGTCGTCGTCATCATCACTGCTGCTTTCCGCTACAAAATAAAAAAGGATTATTGTAGGTTTTTAAAATGTATTACACCAACTGTGATTTAAAATAAAAATGGACATTCTGTATTTATATTAAAACTAAAGTTATCATCGTCTTCAAGTATTTCTCTTTGCCAGAACTCATTCGTTTTACGTCGTCGCTCGTCAGTAGTAGCGTCAAACTCTCAATTTCACTTCTAATTTTTTGACGTTTTTGTCTGCCACCCTACGTTTATTTAAGTGCCAAATATATTCAATTAGATTTAAGTCACAATTATAAGGTGACAGCCTCAAAACTTCAAAACCCGAAGATTTGAATATTTTGTCTGTGACATAGTTTTTCAGCGGTTTGTTCCTTTTTATTAATTCAAAAAGTTCTGCTTTTGTGAAGCATTCGTCGTATTCAATATTTTTTTGTGACCCATAACTGCATTTCTGTTTTTCTATTGGTCATATTTGGGGGTTTAGTTGCTTCCATGCTGTGGTAAGGAGCGTTGTCCATTACAATTATTGAATTTTGCGGTAGATTCGGTATCAACCTTTCATGAATCCTTTTGATAAAGTTGTCAGTTTGTAATCATTAATTTCATCGTGGTATTTACAGGTATTTAATTTAGACTTAAACATTGGAAGTGCCCCGTCGATGAATCCATTTTCACCCCCAGCGTGAGTGATCCACCGACGTCCTGCGCTATCATTTTTGTTGACCCCGGATACAGCGCTTGACTGCAAACATTTCATAACCGTATAGTGAGCATGAATCTGCTCCCAGAGCATCATTCCGACGAATACGTCGCAAATATTTGCTACGCCAGGCTTTAATGTTGACAATGTAAATTAAAGCTTGACACTTTTTAAATTTGTATCCCAGGGACTCAACCAATGTCCGTCTTATAGTTGATGCGCCCTAAGATGATATGCGTGACAGTTCTCATATTCCTTGCTACGCAAATTCTTACAAGTAAAAAAAAAAAAGCAAACGCTATAAATTATTTTCTATGGACAAAAAAATATTTTTCCATCATTATAAACGAAACTGATATTATTTATAGTATTAACTGTAAAATATTTAAATGACTTTTCGGCTCGCCGTGAGTTTACGTTTAGGTATACCCTGTGTCGTATGTCATCGATGTCAATGCGGTGAGACAGTCGACAACCTCGGTCACCATGGCCTGTCCTGGAGCAGGAGCGCAGGGCGTATATCTCGCCACTCAAATTTGAATGACATAATTCGTCGTGCTCTTGTCACTGCCGGTGTACCAGCTGTTTTGGAACCCAATGGTTTGGTGCGCGGCGATGGCAAGAGACCTGACGGTATGTCATCGCTACCTTGGAAATTGGGTCGGTCTGTTACCTGTCACGCATATCATCTTAGGCGTATCAACTGTAATGCTTTAGAGTTTAGCTTTGCTTCCTGAAAATTCTAAGTCCTCCTTTGCGGTAGCAAATATTTTATTTAAAGTTGGAATTTCTTTTCTAACTGTGTAAATTGAATTTATAATGTAATGCAATGCAGCAATTTCAAAATTATCACAGACCTCTTTTTTTTGGTGTTTTAAACTTGCTACAGCTAGCCTGTGCGTTCTTCTTCTCGCGTCGGATTCGTGTTATTGTATTTTTATTTATCCCCGTAGCCAAATGAACTCGCTCGGTCACTTTACTAGCATTTTGCAGTGTTTGCAAAATGGCAAAGAAAATTTCTCGAGTCAAACTTATATTTCCTTCAGGTCCTGAGAGGATGCTTGCTGACTTTAATTGTTGCACCAATTCTAAATTGTGCAGTTTCTCGCCCTCAAAGTATTTGTCTACATTGCAAACAATCTCTCGAGCTCTCCCATGTAAAACAACGCCTCGTTTACTCATTTTCAAGCAAAATGAGCAAGACAAAAACAAAACCAAAAATCACGTTAAATATCAACAAAATTTACAGCCACAAGCGCGTATGCACACAGTCGCACGACGAAGCACACCAAAGCACACTAACAACAACAACGACAAGATGGCGACTTGCGTCCTTATTTTCATTAATAATTTTGCCATGGCTACTGGGCCTTTGCGCCAACAATTAAAATGAAAAAGGTTATGGTATGGTTTTAAAAAACTAATTAATTTTAAATAATTAAATATTATATTTAGTAAATTTACTTTACGTTTTTATTTGTATTTTATGTAAGACTATTATTATTGATGCAACTAGGTTTTTTTTGCAAACCGTACTTTTCAAGTGACATTTGACAGATAGAGGTTATTGACATTCCTATTCTTATTTGGATCGCAGCCGATCGCAGCTATAAAATGAAAATATCTTCTTTTTTGGCCATGGCAATGCATTTAATAAGAACAATTGTCAAAACCTTTTTTTTATATGGATCGGTCTTATCTACAGTTCTGGAGTGTATACCGACAACATAGACTAATCATATACATAGACGGCTACTATCGCTAGTTTCCCCTTGTGCCAAGCGAGAGCAGTTTTTAGTCTGTACATAGTACATTCGTATACTGATTTAAGTTAGTTTTCGCGCAACGAGAACCTTATATACGAAAATATCGCTGGTTTGGACATTGTTAGGATAATATTAGTGTATTAAATAGATTTTTTAAAACGGCAAGCTTCATCTTCGTACATAATTTACGAAAAAACTAGTTCACACTAGTACTTACGTCTAAACACTGATAGGCTCAATATTTTTATGTATTCTCTAAGACCATGAGTTTATACAATGGCCGATGTTTCGATTTTTTTAGAGCTTCATTCACACTAATGCGCAGGTAATAATATCGACATTTAAGCATCATAAATGTGCTATTAAATAATTTTAGAAGATAATGTTTCCAGATGCTGTCTTCATAATGTTATAGAATCCATTTAGCTTAATGTTTATGATCATCTGTTTCAAGGCATCTCCTCTTCTTTCTGTACTCCAGGATCTCCAATGACTCCAGTCTCCAATATAAATGTCAAATTCAAGTAAATAAACTTCAATCAAAGCTTGAAGCAAAAAACGAAAATAAACGGGGAATTAACAGAATATATCCCTACATATTACTTTGCTCTGTGCAGGAAAGTCAAGGTAAATATTTAGAGAAAGATAATTATATGAAAAAAAGTTGGTTACTGAGGTTGTTCATGTGTTGGTTGTTCTAGGTATGCAAAATTAGAGTTGTTTACGTTTCTCCAGAGTCTCCATAATAATGTCTTCTGCAAACGCGGCCCCTATAACTGCTACTGACAGCTTATCACAAGCACTAAAAGCCAACATAATACCAAATCAAGAATACTTATTGCAGGTATGTACACAGCTTACAATAGATTAAACAGTACATTCATTACCATGTATTGCCACAAGATTTTCAAAGTTATGTTTTTAATTTTCAGGGATCCGTGCTAGATTCTGCTGTAGAAGTTTTACTTCATCGTCTCCGTGGTTTATGTGATAATGTAGATGCTGGACCAGAGACATTTGATGACCAAGAAGTATGCTTCAGTTTACGGGATCCTAATCAACAGGTAAAGATGGCACACATTTTATATCAAAATATCTGCAAAATATATTCATCCTTTATCATTATTATATTATTTACATACTAGGTACACTATTCTTGAACATTACCTTTTTTCTGGTTATTTAATCCTGATTCCAGGCTGCCCCATTGATGCTGAGAGTAAGGAAAGCACTGGATTGCCGGGATATGCCATACCAACTCCGGTATATTGGTCAACCAGACCTAGGTGACAAGAACAGGCCCACTGTGGTGCGGTCAAGCTTGGATATAGCCTGCAGTGGAATGCTTATAGACTTCCTCAATGAACTCGGCTGTAGGATTGAATTTGAATATAGTGTTAAAGGTAATATTTTATAAAATAGTTACAGTTTTACATAATGTAAGGTATTAATAGATTAGAAAAGTAAAAAGAAAATTTTAACACCTAATAAGGTGATGGTCCCTTTTGTATTGAGAATAGGGTTTTACATACTTTTCTATCAGCTTTTGAATAATATAGTATGTATGAATGATATTATTATACTTTCCACTTAAGATTATTTCTCTGATTGTTTAGACAAATAACACTTTAAATATTAGCAAACAAGTTTAGTGTTACATGCACTAAGGAGCAAATCTTCCACATCAACTTAGTTTTTCTTTTTTTAATTCAGTCAATGTCGCTATCCTGTGCTCTGGCTTTCACTGTTAACTGGTTCACTAGAGTTTAATATTAAAATACGTTTTTTGTCCATTTCAAAGGTTACATGTTTAGAAAAGGACGCATGAAGATAACTGTAGCCAAGGTGTTTAAGATATCTCAAGGGTCAATGCCCCCGGAGCCTATATCTCAGAGTTATCTAGTTGAATTATCTGTAAGTACCTGTCTCTGATATTTCATTAACTTAAAGTAGAGAATTTGTGCCCGGTTAGTGATTCGTGCCCACTTAGTGGCAATAGGCTCGCCCCCTATTACATGGGACACCTCTGCCTAACCCTTTGGGATACAGGCGTGATGATATGATATGTTAAAAGTAGATCAATCTTTAGGTGGTCAGTTAGTATGTGTAATGTGTTTTCACTACAGCCAGGGCCTCTAGCCAGCCAAATTACTGAAATGAAAAATGCTTACACAGTCCTAATCATTACCTTCTTTCCTAGCACTATAATTAGATAGAAAACCTTATATGCTGTCGTGGCTGAATATTGCTTAATTAATCAACTTTCTGGCCAACTTGTAAGGTATAAAGAAAATATAATTTTTATCTCTATTAGTACCAATAAACACTGAAATTAAAATATCGAGATTCTATTTTTTGTTGTTAACTTATTTTCGTATTATTTTTTTATTGACATAATTATGGTTTTCGTTCAGGTGCTAGCCCCGCAAGGCCAGGACGCCATAGCAGAAGACATGCGCGCCTTCGCCGACCAGCTGCGGCCTCTAGTGCAGCTAGACAAGATCGACTACAAGCGGCTCGGCCACATGGCCGTCACATAGCCCATGTTCCATACACAGGCTGCCTTCACGCCAACTGATCATTGTGTACCTTAAAACGAGGGTGGATAGGCGGTGAATAGGTACAGATACTACGCAAATGATGCTTTAACAGATTGAATAAAAATGTATGAAGGTTTTTGTTACTTAATTAATCCGCTAGGTGCGCTAGTCTGTCATGCGGTTAATCTGTCAGTTTCCACCAATGACAGACAAGCTACTGGGTCATTATCGTACAGAACTTTTTAAACGCGAAAACCGCTGGTAGTACAGTGGCGTAGTATGTCAAATTAATATACTTCACTCGTACTGTACATAAATTATAAGAATGATTTTAACATTAAAAAGATATATTATGAAAAGCGAATTAATTTGCGAATTTGCCTCTATTCACCCTTAGCCTGTCCCCTCTCGTTCTACCGTTTATGGTTACGTCACGATGTGCCGACGTGCTAGTGTGAAGACAACCTATGCTCAAACAGTGATTTTTCTATAGGAACGGACATTTAATTTAAGCAAACTTACTATCTGAACCAGTGGTTATAATAGTTAACGTATAAGAATGCAGAGAATTTACTTTTGTAAAATGTAGGTAGTAAGAAGTCTTAGTCTTATCTACATTTAGACAGATTATAGAAATATTTGGAAACGTTTCATGTTCTGTATATCACTTATCATCTCAATACCCCAATAGAACTATCTCCAAATATATTGATACTACAATAATGATACAGAAAATTGGTGTTTTACTGATTCCATCTCTTACAGTATTTACGATATAGATATATTTTTTTTATATATATATTCCAGGACATCTCACACACGGTTGTCTGATCGCAAGTTAAGCAGAGCTTGTCTTATGGTAACTAGACAACTGATAAACATACTTATATATTTCTAAATTCATACATATTATAGATAAATTACACCCAGACACCGAAAAATTATCATGCTCATCACACAAACATTTGTCCTGGGTGGGAATCGAACCCACAACCTCCGGTATAGCAGTCAGGGCCTCTAACCACTTGACCAACAGGCCTGGCTCATCTCATATTGGTCTCATCCTATTTGATATTATTTCGTGTAAGATTGTTAAAATAAATAAGAATCGTGTACAAAAGTGAACTAGGGTTAATTTTATATAAAGTCAGGGTTCTTCTGTGAGTGTTTGACTATGATGTGGTCCTCGCCGTAGTCCATGTCTTCGTACTTGTAGCCGTGCACGTACGCGAAGTTACCGAAGAACAGGCACTTCTCATACTTCATAGGAACGAATGCTGAAAAAGGTTTTAAGTAAATATTTCCATAGTAAGTAATCTAGAAGTGAGTGATTTTGATTAGGACAATTCGTCTGAATCAAAATATATTTTTTTATTTCATGTAGGCCTTTTTAGCTCTTTTAAAACGTTACATTTACTGACTCTAGTTGCGGGTTCCAAAATGTCATTCCAATGGAGAAGAACCGGCAAGAAACTCCATAGGTTACTCTTTTTTTTTTGTATTGTTGACATACTTATAGAAACACATATTTTTGTGTAAGGATACCTACTCTGTAACTGGAATAATATCATCACTTTTGCTTGTAGAGAGAAGCATCAGCATAAAATAATTGGGAACGCGATGGGGAGACGATGCGCGCAATTGGTATGGGTACAGGTACTATATCGCTAAACTCTTGGGTCCTGATGATACGATTACCTTATATTTTACTGAATTAATTCATTGCGCTGGCGAGTCTTGAGTCTCAGGCAAGGTGGAGTGAGATTTGCGCAAGACGGATGCGAGAAGCCGAGGATATAACTAAGTGGCGAGGCCTAAGTCCAGCAGTGGACTGCTATAGGCTGATGATGATGATGATGATGACGAGTCTTAAGTGTGTTAGTAAACCTTCTTTTTCCATATCTAAGTATGTTAAAAAAATATCTTTCAATAAAGTTAGGGATACAAACTTGAGCCTTCTATGCAGTTATACAGATCCATGACGCAGTGATTGTCGAATATATAGGTGGAGTTGGAACTGAAGTCGAACGCGCATATCTTCTGGAAGTACGTAGGGCATATACCGCACCTGTTGGCAACAATGTTGAATTAGCATTGTGAGGAGATTACTCGGATTTATGAATGATTCGGGTATCAACGGACGACCAATACAATTTACAAAGCTGTATACTCATTCATCCGCGAATACATTTATTTGATCCTATAGTTACTCGTATGTATCGAATTTTAGTAAACCAAAAAAGCTGGTTTAAAAATAATTATTTTGGAAATCATCTTTTGCTCTAATTCAATTTTGTTTAGAAGATAGACTAATCTACTTAAAAAAAACCTCTCTCTTTGGTTGGTATGTGTCGAGAAAAACGTACTGTTGTGGGTAGAGTACGGTTTAACTGACATTATGTAATCAAAGTTGAATTCATTAATTTCTTATCGAGATGCAGGAAAATTTTGCTCCTTGAAAATACAAGCATCTTTACGCAGAGAAAATAAAAAAAAATCCAGATCGAATATGGATAGTTCCTAGACCTGGCTACCTTTTTACATTCTAAAGCAAAACGAAAGAGTGAAAAATTAATACAGGATACAACCTGTGGCCGTCTGGAGCAGGATTCACAGCATACTTTAGTTGAGGTACAGGTCCATAGTCCACTGAGGCCTTAACTGCACCTGCATCATAATCATCCGGCAATAATTAATAAAATGCTTATGTAATGTAATAAAGCTACAGATTATTGTAGACACTTGGCACTTACTAAAACAAATAAAAAGTAACCACAACTTCAACCTAACATGCATATTTTCTTTTTAGAAGAAATCGTTGACACAAAAGCATGGTGACTTTCTTATCACTTAATTAAATGCCTATTTGGAAATGATGACATCAAAATAATTAGATTTTCAATGAACGAAAGTTATTTATTGTTCTCTTTGTTTTCCTGTTACGTGTAGGCTTTAAATTTGCGTCACATCGTCCACATTTCTGTGTTGTTGTGTCCGAATTTGTTGCATCTAAACTTCGAGTGAGTACCTCGAGCCAAAACGTTTTAAGTTATGTAACTCTAGAAACAGGTCCAAAGCTAAGATTTTGTCAGACGTTCGTTTTCTAAGACAGCAAATACATATGTAACGGCTGTAGCTGTCGAGAAGCCGTAAGGTAGGTAGTGATCGTGGCGACGAACGTGAGCTGTATCACGATCGCGGCGTTGACTCACTTGCGAGCGCAGCCTGCTCCATCGCGGATCCACTGTCCACGATAACTCATTATTATAATGAGATGCACACCTCCTGACCTCAAGGTGTAGATAAGACGTACCAACTTGCCAAGTCCTTTAATTGCTATTTTAGTTACTGACTGATGTATCTGTTTGTATTGACGAGATAGCGGGAAAGGCCGGCTTACAACGTGATTGCTTTATATTAAGTAAACAGTGTTTTATAGGTAGTGTAGGATAATAAGAGGCAAGGTTAGGTAGGTTCATATCATTTTATTAAACAAATTTTTGTGCAATATTTAAGAGTAAACCTACGCAATAAACATATAGCTAGGTACGTGTATAATGCAATAATCATTTTGATTTGTCACCGCTCCCGCTCGTATTTAAACATCACACCACATTATAAGTTCAAATGGGTAAACCTAGCGACGCCTGTCAACATTGATTAGGCATCTTTTACGCTCGAATCACGCTTAGGTTACTCATTATTATGCATCATGCGTAGACACTTATGAACAGGCGCGTAGGCCGATCGCTTGCGTGGGCAGCATGACAGGTAGGTGCTTTGGGGAGCGGCGCGCAGCGGATGGAGGGGGCAGGGAGGGGGGGGGGCGCTGTCCGCACCAGACTCGGTGGCGCTGCGCAGCTACGCCGGTTTACCTTGACGCTTACCCAAGCTAAGAGCCCTTAATTCCGATTTCTAAGTAATAAATATCTAAGCCTAAATATTTTGTGGGACATAGTATCTACATAACCATGGTATCTAAATAATAGGTACTAGTTTAAAGGTACGAATTTTCTTGATATCTATTCATCTACGCGGCTCTACAAGTTTTGAAACTAAGTAACGGAATTCGCTTGATGTGGTTGCCAAGGTTCGATTCCCGAATAGAAGGATCGGTAAATAAAACGGTTTTTTTTTTGCCGTTATTGTAAATGGTACAGAAATGGTAAATATACATTCAATGTCTTGTCAAATTCTCTTTCGAAGTAGCGAAAAAAGTAAGACGTAGGCAATGATGAACCGGAATTATGCGGTGAGCGTTTTTAAGACGCAGATGCGTAACTAAATGCCTAAGTACTGTATTTTAGGATGACCACTGCAGAAGATTATAGGTACCTACGTAGTAGAGTATAGCTTACCTACGTAGGTTAACGTCAAAGCATGTCACGCGTCACTCAAAGTCAGGCGGTAAGCGTAATTTTTGAAGGGAATGGGCGCAGTCTCTATGTTGGGTGTCTGTGGGTGTGCTAACTTGGCAGCTTGCCGTTACTTATACAGAAACATATAGATATCAGATTATGTAATGTCTTGATACTAAATATAAGTGACAGCATTATTTTCATTGATATTTATAATTACATTGGATGTCGATTGGCTTTTCATAGGCACATTTGAGTAAGCAAAGCTAAAATTATGGTTCTGATTACACCTTACCAAGAAGTCATAACTCTTTATATAAGTACCTACATCTTACTTACGAGTGCACATACATAAATAATACCTGAAATTGTTTTAGTGTGTGTTTACCGGTCTGTATTACCATTCTATGTTTGTGACAATGCGTCTCGACACTTAAGCTATGTAAGACTAGGAAAACTTTCGTTCCTACCTAAAACTAAAAACATATTTCAAAGTTTTATTAAAAGATATATAATATATCTGCTAGTCCTCACACTGATATGGGAATGTAAAGTATTGCCGCTGTTCGCATCGGTCCTTGAAGCTTGGAAGGGAAAATGGCGCGATACACACACACACAAGATCGAATTAAATTGGAAATTGTAATTAAGTAGTCATTATACGCACTCGGTTACAATTAACAAGTTTAATGCTGTTGTTACTCGTTAATTATGTATTTATTACTGTCAACCCAAATACCTAGCTGGATTATCCCACAGAGTCTTACCACCGTTCCTAGGAAACTAGGAAACTTGATTTCTAGTGGCAATGTGGTGAAAACTAGTGGTTTTCATAATATTCTAAGTCTTAGAAGAGAATGATTCAGAATAAGTAGTCCACTGTTACAAACCCATCCCATGACATTCCCATTAAATTTTATGTATGATTTTGGAAACATTTTGTAAAATATTGTTGTAAGTAGCTAGGTGTTATTTATTGCATATAGCTAATAAAGAAGGTAAATATCACAATGATTAATAATGTTCGTTCATGTAAGTATAGTATTATGCATGGCAATGTAACTTGAGCATTTGACCTTCAACGGTTCGCTGGCTTCGAGTCTCTGAACTGAATAACTCGCGAATGCCCATTATAGTTATTTGCCCTTAATCATAAGGACAGTTCTGTAATTCGCATAATTTAAGTTATCAACGCTAAAGGCAAAAACGCGTGGGTTTAATATCCAATATAATATTATGCCAGTTATAGACCTTGTTTATTTTTTATTTGGGATTTTCAAGAATATTTTTCCTTCCACATCAGCACTGAGATTAAAGTTTACTAAACAATATATGTCTTCAGTGCATGAATATTTGGAAAAAACTTATCACCAACTTTAAAGTGCTTCATAAAGTAGGAGCTTCGAAATAGCTTATCAAACTCTACATTAGAATGTAGAGTCAAAATCAAAATATCAATAAGTTGCTAAAGGGCTTTTGGTTAACATACTTTTCAAAAATTCAACACTATGTGAGCTATAAACCTGCAAGAAAATAAAATACAAAACTTTATTCTGGTCTATTTTTCAGCAGTTTCCGCCATAAGTTCCTTTTCATACTTATTGAAATAACCAATTAAGTTGAAATAGGAACCAACATCGCCGCTATTCTTCTATCTTAAAAAAAAAAACACTTCAAAGCGCCGGCGTTCTACGGACCTCGCTTGGCGTTAGATCATTGGGCCCAAGCGAGTCGTTTCTCGACGCCGCGTCGGCTGCGAGCGTTGGGCACGCTTACCCATGTCTTGAAGCAACCTCTACCTGCGTTCCCGTCCATTGAAAACGTCGTAAAACTTTGAAGAGATCTTTAAAAGAGATTTTCTCAGAAATGTTTGTTTTCATTAAGTTTATTAAAACAAAAAAGTGTTAAATGGACTCTACTTTTTAGGTTTAGGTTCGATTTTATGACATAAGCATTTAAAACCAGTTCTTAATTATTTTATTATTACCTAACTTGAAAAATCTTTTAAACATTTATTTACGTTTGTGTTTTTAAAACAATTTCGGCTCTATTTAATCTTAAACCCAATTATGTAGCAACAAAACTTCAGAATCACTAAACTGAAGATTGTAGAGCAGCGGCCTTCAGGCTATTGAGTATAACATCGCTATATATGAAGTGTACGGCTTGCGAGTAGGCGCCAGGTAGCGCCAGTTTTATTGCGATTGCGCTTAACCGCACCGACTACATGTTAAGCTTATGACTTAAGAAATAACGATACCCGGTAGGATTGCTCGAGAAATTGAAAGCCTTTAATGTTTTTTTTTTAATTTTAATGCAACATCGTTATTATAATGCCATCTTTTATGTAAATGTACCTACCGTTAAGTAAACAGCAATATGTAAAAGAGTACTTTTACTGATCTAGGTACACACTCTAGCCATGTTTATGTCATAAGGGACCTGATCTAAAAGTGAATACATCATGTTGTGTGAGCCGATTTACATGGATAGAAATTGGAAAGCGTATGGCATGGCATGCGCATTGAGCTAATTCTTTAAATGTCCATTAGTCATTCAGGAGAAACCTAGGCCCAATGGTAATTTATTCAGTGGATTAGACAACTCTCCATATAAAGTGCGACCCACCTCACCACACCGGCCACTCCGGCCAGTTGCTGCGTAGCGGCGAGCGGTGCTCACTTCTCGATAAATTATCTACTCACACCGACGCACACACAGACATCACACCTACATTGGCACACCTCTTTATGTGTAACGCCAATACATTATCAGTGTGGGAGTGCTGTGATGCGTCCAAAGCACAAGCATAGAACATATTCCTTTGTGTTGATCGTTACTCACACCGCAAACGTGTCATTCAATTAAATAAAGGAAGAAAGGAAAGGCCGTTTAGATAATATAAAAACTTCTTAATGTTATGTAAACAATGCTACCAGTATCTATAACAAAATAATGCAAGAATCCACCTTCCGACAAAAGACTCATTATAAAGGCTAAAGGTGGATACATCAGTTGCACCTAACGGTAACAATTTCTAAGTCCTTGTCACGATTGCAGTCATCTTTTGCATAATTTGCTCCTGCAAATGAGATTGTGTTACCTACGAGCGCGTTGAATTTCAATATTCGGAATACTAGACCGAATATATGAAATGTAGAGCAACAAGAGCCACATATTTCTTTTACATTTGGGGTCTGCTGTAATATTGTCCAAGAATGTACCGTATTTTTTTAAATTATCAGATCTATATCATTTTTAATCCAGTCCCCATGAAAACTGACCATAAAAATAAAGATTAGATGTGCATTTGACCCTTCACATGATGAGAATGGATTAAAACTTGATCCTTTTTCTGGATCACTTATACGAATAGTAGATTATTTCTCAGATCATTCATTACGCATGACTTAGTAAGTACGGTGTTATGAAATAAATTATAAAATATGGACTCTGGTCATTAGGAGCATTAGCACCCGTTTTTAAATACATTGGCACATCAATTCAATTTTCCCGTCGAAGAAACTGTGTCGTATCAACTGCCAAATGTCAATGTGTGCGTCACCATATCGCCAGATTCGTTTTCTGAGAAGCGGCGGCGCGGGCGCAGGCGCAGGCGCGGGCGCGGCGCGGTGGCGGGGAGGGGCGCGGGCGCGGCGCAGTGGCGGCGTCAGGCCTATAATAATGCGGCGAGGCGGGGGCGCGGCGCGGGCGGCGGGGCCCGGGCGCCGGCCCTGCCAGACAAGTTGTCGCTGAACCCCGGAACCGACGCCCGGCGGCCTGCCCTGCCGCCCTGCCGCCTGCCGCTGCCACCTTGCCGGCTGTCCCGCACACTGCCTCACAGCAAATTACTTGGCGCACCTAACTTCTTAACTAACCAGTTTACAACCTATAGAAAAGTTGGTAGCTATCGATAATTTACGATATACATAACGACTCGGCAGGAAAATAGAAATATTTTTAGTTTTAAGTTTTAAAATCCATTTTTAAGAAATTAGATGAACCCTTCTTACCGCATATGTAATCTGAGCTGTTTAAAAGAAATAAAATGACGACACCGTTTATCGAAAAAGTTAAGTACCAAGTTTAACACAGATAAGTAAATATTGTTTTTGTTATCTGAAAAATACTGTTTTAAATACTTGGGTCAGTAGCTACTTAAGTTTTTACCATAATTATTTTGTGCAATGACCAGCTCCCAATACTGAACGGTCGTGCATATTTCCACAATGACAACAAGCCTGACTCACTCTTTGTTTCAAAAAGTGGGTCATCTACTCTATATGGAATTACCACTAATTGATAAGAATAGCGATTTTGTAACTATTATGCTGTAGTACATGACTTTGAAGTCAGTAGATAGGCTACTTTAGCCCCATTATGAAAGTCAGCGGCGCGGCGTAGAGTAGCGCGCTAGATTAACTTTGAAGCCATGCGGTAATCTTAACAAAGAGGATTAATAAATCCAAAAAGATCGGGGCGGGAGAGCGCTATCAGGGCAGTATCTCACTGTTATCGGGGCTTACCGCGTATGTCACGGATGATCCTAGTTGCGCCACAGTATTTACGACAGCGGCCGCAGTGGGTACTTACACTCCGGTGGTCCGCCCGTGTGGCGGTGGCGCACAATCAACAGGAGTTTATCAAGAGGGCAACCGTTAAAAACTTATGGAAACTGATATGAACCCGTTTTAATGATCTCAGAAGCGCCAATGATATAAAAATATGATTCGTGTAAACGCCACCAAAGTTCTCATTAGCAACTCACAAAATTTTCCTTTAACAGTTTTTATACTTCCTATTATAATCTAAAATGCCATCTTAGGAAAATATGTAACAAACTTCCGGATCCTCCAAAAAATAATTTTCTGTAACCAGAACTGAAACCGGTTTATGCTGCATTTGTTTATGTATTTTCATCCATATCTAAAACTTCACATCACATTACAATGACTGGAGAATCAAAGTCTCATTTTTCTTCCAAACAATTGTATCCTAGGTTACAGTAAAGGCAGCAACTCAGCCAGACTAGTATTATAGACAAGCATAGGCAGCAGTAGCCACTGTTGCATAGTCACAAACGTAACATTAAATTCTTGTGCATTGTGGTTTCAGCTAAATTGCTAATCCAATTAACTTAACCTTTGGACTCATGATATCGTAATCACCGCGTTACTCAAACATATTGGTGAATTCAGTACCTTCATTGATTAGTGTAGTGACTTTAGTGCATTATGCCGTTATAACAACATTTTCGTCATAGTACAAGATTTTCGTAATAGTTCCATCTTTTTATCACGTTTTTCCTTTACACAATAACTAAAACTGATTACAACCATATGTAAAAAATATATTTTGAACACGTAATTTACTTCTCCGTTTTTGCTCGGGAGATTATGCCTGAAATTAATTAACCGTTATAAAATCAAAGCATCTAAGAAGTTACGTTTACTTCTTGTGCCCCTACCATAAGCTTAATAATGCTACACCAAAAGAAGAGCCACAAAAGTTGAAAGATTCAGAAGCAAAAGAGGAAAAACACGCGTTGTAGAGAAAATTAAAATTTAGCTTGGTAACGGAAAATTAAGACTGCCAAAAATATTTATGTCTTGGCACGTTGACGTTTTGTAGGTGTAACAATGGCCACAAGAAGAAATGTAGTAAGTGATTTGTGCTTTCATTGGCACGATTGTACATACCTACTTGTATTTGCGTCACGGCCGTCGTCGTTCCTGAAACCGTGAGAAAAATGTACTCTGTCATACCACTGACCCTTGGAATCAAGGTAAAGTTCATTGCTAGGTTATAATATGTATGTATTCTTAAATCCAATGACGTAAAGATGTTATGCAAAATAGCAATAATATCTGTCTACGACATAGTGTCATTGGCAGGAGACAGTACAAGATTTTGAATCTATCAAAATGTAGAGACAATTTTGAGGTTGATCAAAAATTTATTGGAATTGTTCAAGTGCAATTTTGCAATGAAAAATTGGTTGTAGAGGACTTGTTGTTATTCATAAAACCTTAAAGAAAATGTAAATAGAAAATAACAAGAAAATACAGAGTACCCATGCCTACTTCTAATAATTATAAAACACAATCAAGTCATTCACAAAAACTTACCATGGACCTGTCATACGACTTCTACAGACTAATTAGGATATTAGGATTTTACAGAAAAATAGAAACACATGCCCACTTTTTTGGCACCCGCCTTGTTTCACGTCACGGCCGGTCATCGGTATTGAAAAAATCTTATCTCATTGACATTACCTATCTGGGGTGTTCTGTTTCGCAACACTTAAATAATAACATGACTTCAACAGTTATCTGAAATGGATAGCAAATTAACCCGATACTTCTCATTAAACTAAAGATAACACCTTATTTTTAATTAAACCGACTTTGATGTTGAATAATTATCATTTTTGTTACCTAGTCATGTGGTTAAGAGCCTAGTAACTAAAAGTAAAAGATTTTTTCATTTATTTATAAGGGACTTCGATAAAGAGTATTTTAACTATGAACATCTTTCAATATTTTACTAGTTTTGATGATTCGATTGAAAGGTTATTGATATGGAACGTAAATATTTCAAAAATCAAGATGTAGAGTCTAGCCAGAGGTCCGTTTTGAATTGCATGAAAACAAAAGTTTGTATGTCATCAATGTGCGTCAAGCGCCTGAATATAATCAAAAGACTGAATGAACGAGTCGTCAGCCTCCAATTCACAGTAACGACAAGCAAGTAATATAACTGGGGACAATAACGGTACACAAGCCTGCTACGATCATGGCATCCGTATATCGGACGATCCTATTCAGAATAACATCAAAACAACAAATGCACATCTACAAGTAATAAACCTTTTAGAGATTCATGAAAAGTAACATTTAACAAACTCTACAAAGCAAGGACTACAATGACAGACCTTCATCACAAAGTAGCAGAGCCCATAATATTCTGTATTGATATGAGCCCATAATATCTGTTATACTTAAATTGAATGAGGTTAACATTGCTATTAATGTGCCAAACAGTACGAAGAGCTCGAACTATATTATCGGAGGTACCGAGGCTGGTGTCAAAGGGCAAGCTGATTGCGCTACACGACTACACAGGCGTGTTTACAGAGAAGAGCCGTTTCAACGACGCCGACACCTCTGTGATCTCACCGAACGGCCGCTATCAAAGCCAGACGACATCAATTAACAGAACTCGCCGGCTTGTGTGCCTTTCAACAGAGCCTTGTTTTGAGGATGATCATACGATTACTTTGTGTGGAAAGTTTAAATAGATAAGGTGCCGACAGATATATGACAGTATTCGGCTTAGACTTCAAATCAACATTCATTTGAAAGCAATTCGTCGGCGCGGTGAGGGAAGGATATGTGAACGGACTCGTCGGACAGTCGGCCGATGTGAGCTCGCTGAATATTAAAATTAGTCGAAGCCGGTGTGAGTAATGGCGTCGGAAATAACACGCGGGCGGCGTTGGCGCCAAGCGAGCGGCCATCGGGCACCGCACACGAGCGCAGAGCGCGCAGCCGCACAAGCGCGCAGCCCCCCCGAGCGGAGCGCGCGCCGCCGACCGGTCTGTCTTGTGACTTGAGCTATTTATGTGCTAAGGAGTGACGTGACTCCGAGCTGATTTATTTAGGAGATCGCCTCACGGAGACTTAAAGGTTGCTCTATTATTGTTATTACTTTAGACCTACTGTTTAACACGTGTAGGTCTATATAATACACAACTTACTACTGCTTGGAAGACTGCATGGAACTATTTGAACAAGTTTCTTCACTGTATTAATATGACTAATTCTTTCATTCGTCAGTATACATAAATGCTATATCAAGACGCAACCATAAACGGCAGAAATAAATATTTATGTGACCATAAATATCTGATTTTCTATATTATGTACGTTGGTCGCTGAATGGTCTGCCGTTTACCGTTTAGTGCGTTAAATTAAGTGTTAGTGGCTACATAAACTAACAAACGTTATGTGTTGCCTATGTACATATCATTATGTTCTACGCATGGGTCGTAAACAAAACGCATTAGTTACAACGTTGATAAAAATCTAAGTTAGGAGTGAAATAATAAAGGTGGAAGGACCACATTCCATTCATCTGAGTTGTACCTCAACAAAGCAGTAGAGAGTTTAGATATTTCTGTGTGATTACGACTAGCTGAACTGGACACTGACATCAAAGCAAACCATATTAGAAATCGAGGTGCAGCGGGTACACAACCAAACATCTTAACATTTAAAGCAATTTCTGGAAGAGTTAAACAAAGGCACCGCGGTTAATTAGTCTCTCTGTTTGCAGTGAAGAAACAAACCCTCTCTAAACACAGACAAACATGAGTGAATATCCTTTATGCCGACACGCACGTATCCGGATACCAAAGAATAGTAGTCACGGATTGACATTCTTTAGAAAATACTTATCTAGAACGTCAGGTCTTATCGTGAACAATATATTTCTTCTTTCAGTATATTTTCGGCGGCAAGACATTTTCATAGCACATAAATTAAGTGCACGGGCTCCTAGAAATAAGATTCACGAACAATCTTATTTGCCAATTTAAGCAGCTGGTTGCCTGAATCTTGTCGTGCAATGAGAGCTCTATCCAAAATAACAATGCAAAATAAAGGAAAATCCCTGAAACCTTTCTAGAACTTTCAATGTGTGAAGACTATTGTTAAATGACCCAAGAACTATAACAGTAAGTGTATCCTGCTCGCGTGTGCCAAAAATATCCTTGACTTCATAGTTGATGCTGTGCGTACAGCTTGCTTTATGGGCCATCGCGGCCGTCCGGCAGAACATCGTAAATATCACACTCTCGACATCTGCAAATGCAACTCGAACACTAGGTATTATGTGACACGCTAAATTATTCGCCTGCGACTTCGAAAACATGGTGAAATATTCCAATACGTCAAAGACACGTCAGTGCACTGTCGTCAGTGCCCGGCCGAGCCACAGAAATACCTGCACAGGTCCTAAAGTGGATCATTATTTTTAATGCGAGCTGAAGGGATACATGTTTTGGCAGCTTAATATACATTGTAAATGAAAGAAACACTGCTCAATGGATCCATTAAGTAGTTTTCCTAGTCATGACTCTACATTTATATATTTCAGAATTTCATATACAAAATGTGGTCCAGCCTACTTCAATTTAGATAAACGAATTAAAGCCATATAAAGTGTTTACGAAACTTTAAAAAATTTTTTTTTCCAAACTATCAACTATCCTCTTCTATTAAAAAGCATAATGAAAACATGAATTTGAACCTATTTATTTTTCCATCATCATGCCTATCGGGGACTTCACACATTGACAGCCTGCCAGTTCCTAAGCATAAGTAGAGATAATTACCCATTTTTTTAAACAATAACTCGTTTCTTCTAGCCGTCTCCTGTTATAATCAGATTATATCTGTTACACGAGCAAATAAATCCGGTAACAGGTCACATAATCACCCCATTGTTTTACTACTATAAAACAAACCTCAGAAATAATAATAATCACTTAGCCTGAGGTTTATGAATCATAAAAAGCGGCTTATATTAAAAAGGTGGTATTAGAATAATCACTTGGCTTTATCCCCATTGTTTCGTGTTTAGAACTGAAGATTAAATAAAAAGACATCACTTGGACTGTTTTTTAACAAACAATAACAACAGATTTTATTAGGCCCTATGTTGTGCGACAATACGGTAAAATAGTTTTCCGTAAGTCAGTATCTATACAATACCAAAATTAAGTTGACTCGGCTTGTTCTAATCCCTTATGCTTCTTTCCTTCAACGCTCTACCCTTTTTTATGACATTTTTTTCGATATTATACCGTTTGTATTTTAATTATCATGCCTGTAATTCATATTTCGTCCTTGAATTTTCTCTAACTTTTTCACTAACTAGCTAAGTACTTTTTCTTTTTCAACTTGAAAGTAAGTTAAAAAATGTATTGGGCTATTTATTTGGTTTACCGTCTCACATAAGTTACTTACGAGAGAGTCTTCTCACATACAGGGACCTCAAAAATCATATAATTTATGTTTTTAATAATGATACAACTACCTTAGTGGTCGCCATGAAAAGTCTGGTGTATTTGTAGGAATCCCTTTCCCGAAAAAATAACTCAAACGGGTCTGTGTAGGTCGGAAGAAAATTGTTGCCAAAACAGGCCGAGAAAACGAGGCAGTGGCAACTGGCGGTTTACATTTGTTTTTAAGTGGCTTGTGCTAAGCTGGGAGACATACTGGAGTCGGATATTATAAGGCGCACCATGATACGGAAGGACAAGTTTTGGGCAAAAAATCATTTTGGTCCTTGGATATCCAAAAGAGGGATTTGAAATCGTCAAAACTTTTCCATCTATGATTTTTTCGTATGAGAGCCGATTACTCCATATTGATTGTATCTTGTTTTCATCACATTTTCAGGACGCACTTGCTACTTTCTAATGCCCTTGAAAAGATGTATTTTCAGTTTGCACGCATTTCTTTTGTTTCTATTTTCGTTGTCTAAGATAGATTAGGTACATTTCTTGACGCACATTTTTTGACAGACATCCACATCAAAAGAAAATAAATTAGAGAGGTCGCTTCATTCTGCCGGGGGTTAAGACATGCTGTTATTAAACTAATTAGTTACTAAAGTTATCCGCCCTAGTTACCGTACCGAGTTCCTCATCGAGTTCCAGTGGGTACATCTAATAATTGAATTGTTTTAAAGTACATTAATTATTTTAATAGCTGATAACGAGAATGTGGCGGCGTTTTTTATCCTCGGTGTTGGGTCGGCGTGGCGGCCCTAGTGCGGCATATGATACAGGCATTCCGCATGTGTTGCGGGTGTGCGCGACCGCTGAGCGCCGAGCGCCGACCGGTGACCGGCGACCGCTCGCCTCGTGCCGCCCTGCCGCGCCAGACTGCTCGACGCCATTACGTTACCCCACACCACAAATGTACTCAAATAAAACAACGTCTTTATTGTTTCAGTCTCAACTCTGAATGTGCTCGTTGTATAAACCTTCTGTATGCATTTAGCAATATACCCAAATTGAACACAAATAATATCATTCATTTAAAATTTTGAGGCCATTAAGTAAAACACCTGTTACAAAATAAATTGTTTGTTTATAGGTGTTATTTTACAATTAAGTTTAAATTGTGACTCTAATATATATATTGTCATGTCATAAACATAGTAACTTACTATAAAAGGTTGTTTTAACATTCTGTTGCTAGGATATTATAATTAATTGCTGACAATATAATAATGGCGCAGAAGCTGTGTGCCAGTTTTTGTTAAATAAGTCGCCAATTTTTTTATTACTGAATAAAGTTGGTAGACAGTTGAAAAAAAAATTGATATTTAATCAATTCAACTTTTTAAAGTTTTATTTTATGAAAACAGGTATAAAATAATTTTACCTGGCTCTACAATCGACTATTTCTGCATTTGCTATCTATTAGCTCATTTTCATACCCTCAAATCCACACTTTATTGGCCTTTTAGTAACTTGAGTCCCATTTTCTGTTGCTTCGCGAGATGGGTAAAGATTTAATCCTTATAGACTAGCCGATATTTTCATAAAATGCAATTGTAACTCTACCATTATTCAGAGCTCTAATAACCGTAATAATTCTCTAGCTTGCAACAACTATAATGAGCATAACATAATTTAGTGTTTTAATTACTAAACGATATTCATTTTATTTAATGAAGTTCTGAAAACATAATTACTACTTGAAAATTCTGAGAATTCTATGATACTTTAGATTAGTCAATCATATCTTATCTAAGCCCGGCCCACTGCAGGGCAAATGCGTTCTCCCTTTTCGACGCACTTTCGTCCTGTTCTAGGATGGGCTAGTCCTTTCGGTATTCGTCAAGTGGGTCTCACCACCATTTTCTCAGATTAATAAATCTTTGCACAGTTACCTTCGTTCTTGCCCCAAGTAGGTACTTGTTACAAATACATTGGCCGGTTGTGAGCTTGATAAAATAGTTGTAGATTGTAAGTATGTAATTAGCTAGTAAGTTTGATAAAAGGGACAAGTGGGTCGGCATCCAACATAGGACTATCACAATTCACAAATATCACAGAAGGCTTCTAGACAAATTTATCTAGATTATTCAAACCCAAACAAGTCTCATAAAAAGCTACTAAAAACCAGATCTGATTAAAAACTTGTATCCGCCGAAGAATGATCTTACATTTTGAAGTCTGCATGATAATCAGTGGCCACTGTATATTGTAGTCTTACTTAGCACTTATTAAAGAGTTTGCCTTTATTTTAATTGTTTATTTTCGTGCTTAGAGATAGGCCGAGTACGATATTTACCGAGTATCCGAATGCCGAATAGGCACTATTCGGTTTTACTTTTTATCAAACAAAGTAGGTATCCTCTGAATGACGCAGTTCAGTAATGACAAGAGAACAGTTTTGTTCCCCTTCGAGTGTTCGGGCCAATATCCATATTTGACACTAGGCTTCATTTAAACAGAGTAAGGTATTCGGCCGAATAGGAGTACTGAAACAGTTGCCGAATATGCAGAGTACCGAGAAATAGCGTGTAGGTACTCGGCGCATCTCTAGTTGTCAGAGTGTTGTCTGTTATTCTTTAGAATAAGCTATGTTTTTTTTTTTTTTTTTTGGTAGAGATCTTTGCAATTAGCCTGAGCGCAGGCTTTGACTGCTTCACCGGACTTTTGGCGAGGACCTTAAGGCCTCCAGCCAGAGCAATAGGAAAAAACTAACTACGTCAGCAACGTCCACTAAGGGTACCCCCTGCGGGGTTCGGACCTCGACTTAGTGCGTTGCTAACAATCTTAATAAAGCAAAACAGCAAGGGATGGCTGGATCTAAGTTTTTATTATTTAGGGACATATTTTTATTGCTAGTTTGGCCGGCTCGGGCCAGCTTGGTCTAGGGACGGGGGGATAACATTTACGTTACTATTATTTATAATACGCGACGGGCCTCGCCGGCGAGAACGTAATATACGGCGGTTGTGTTTTGTATTGCTACTGCTAGCTAAATCGAATGCTTCTTGAAGAAGCGTTGTTTTATCGTCGGGGTAGGAGAGAGTAAGTCTGGGACGTTTAATCTTAGATATAACGGAAGGTACGTATCGCGCGGCCGCTACGATTAGCGGGTTATGGTGGGTTTCGGAGGAGTCGAAAAATCGGATCGCTGAATAAGCTATGTACTGGTATCTCTATGTATAGGTACTTGTAATATAATATTAGTTCTAGAATACTTGATGCCATAATACTGCCTTGTCAACTCCTATCACGGTTAAAAATGAATCATTAATGGATTTAAGGAATTTATTGTTCATTTGTAAATTACCTATTTACAAGTGTTTAAGCTATGAGTGCGCTGGGTTAGTCGAGTAACTGTTGGCTTTGTACGTCATACCTAGTTATTTTATGAAGCGACGTCATAATTTAAAACGTCGCATTTTTATATCGTGTGCAATGTAATTATGAACATGCATACCATATTGATTGTCTCATAATTATTATTATATCCAGTTATCATGATTATTGTTTATAGTACTTAATCTTACATAAGTATTGTCTAGTTTAGTAATCATTTAATTTTTCCAAAATCAGAAAATATTAATTATATTGCATAAAAGTATTTTCCATCCTTAGGTTTGACGTTAGCATGCAAATCAGCGCACACGTTTCTTCTAGCATAATAATAGAGTTGCAGAACCATTATCATAAAGTATTACATATTATTCATTGTTAACTGAACTAACGAAAATTGAAGTGTGGCAATGGTTTTCCATTGACTAACATAAAAAAAAAATACTTTTAGGTGAATGTACCAACAGGTAAGCGGGCTATAGGCGCCGGCGCTACCTGCTCTCCGTTATGGCCGGTGGAGTATCAATGAATTAAAATACATCTTTAATAAACAATCCTCTTTATTTATGTAATAATATAATAATAGAAGTTATAATATTTTATTCTTTATAAATGTAGGTAAGCTTCATAAACCCCACTATAAAAATACATTCTTAAATTCTTATACACAAAATATCTGTCATCGGGTGATGACGGCATAATGCACTATGGCGGCGTGAACATTAAGGCACGATGATAGAGGGCTACGCCCCAGGCGGCGCCAGAGAGGCGTCGGCGACTAGATCACAGGAGGTGCGAGGCAGGGCCCCGGCGGCGTCCTCTCATCTGAGCGGAGCCGGGAAGGAGGGAACTGGAGAGCACCAGCGCGGCGCTGAGCACGCGGTCAGCGCGCAGCCCGCCGCGCTCTGCACCGGGACGAACGCGGACACGTGAGTGCCGCTCGCCACCGGCAGCGACGCGATCGCTGGCCGCTTGTCCTCCTCGTCCCCGAGGAGGTATGGTCGGAATAGTTTGAAAGGCTTGCGTGGTGGACATGGCGCCGTGGGTTGCACGTATGCTGGCTGAGGCGCGGGTGGTGGCGTAGGTCGACGTACTGACAGGTCAATGGGCTCTGCGATTTGCATTGGCACAGGAACCGGCACTGGTACTGGTAGCGGCGTGGGCACTTGAACAGGTGTGGGTATCGTCACTGGCGGTGGCGGCGTAGGTAACCGAGCGCTCTCGGGAGATCCTGCTGCGTACGGTGGGGGCGACGGCGCTGGCTGTGGTGCTCGTCTTAGGAGTGCTGCTCGCAGGGCAGGTTCTGCTTGTAACCACTTTTGAATCTGACGACGATGAATACCAAACTTTCTGGCTGTGGCACGCTGATTTCCGCGACATTGGGCATCGCGCCTATAAGCTTCGAGAACTTGCAGCTTAAATTGTGGTGGGAAGATACGGCGGGAACCGGCACGGCCCTCTGAGCGACGGTCTGAGGGCGCGGGGGCCGGGTGCGTGTGGGCGGCAGCCATTCTGAGGAGAATACGTGTGCGCGTGGCGGTTGTCGGCGCCGAACTGACTGTGGCTGCTCTCTCGCCTCGGCACGGCGCGGATGTTGGTGGCGCGCCGCTGCCTGTCCGGCGTGCGTGAGTGTGCGACGTGAGTCTCGTATACATATAAGACTCTGTCCACCATGATACTATCTTATTTATTTTAAAACATTTTTCAATCAACATTTTTTTTATTAATGGAAGCCATGTAATCGTTGGCTTGATTTTATACTTATTCTAACTATCTTAATACCTACTTCTTTTTTACCGATTTCTTTCATTGATTATGCATTGTGCATATTTTGTGAATTCTGTATTGTATAAATACATCTACCTTGGTCTACAGGAACTTGGTACATATCTGTGATTAAATTTTTGTTAGCCAAATTTTGAGCCGAATCTTAAAATCAACTCTAATGTAAATATATTTTTTTTGGGTTTAATATTCTTAACACGTGAGTAACTACAATGTTTTCAAGTAGGTGTGTGCACGTGGCCTTACGCAGTAATCTCGCCTCATTCTCGGCGTGAAAAAATGCCGCAAGTGGGAGCCGATAGCACGTAGCGCCACCATTTCTATCTCTTTCAAGCACATAGAATATCTCATTACAGAAAAGGACAGGCAAACGTGCCCTGCCCCGGTCGCTGCCACATCCGTTTACGAAACAAGTTTGCATGCGATGTTGCCACTGAGTGCGCGCGGGCGGCTCACGAGCATCGAGGGGTGCGGGCGGATAGGAATGCGCACGGAGCGGCAACGCTGCCGACCGTGGCAGACAGGGTGTCGCCGACTCGCCGCCGTAGACAGGCCGTCGCTCGACGGCGCTAGCCCCCCCGGCACCCGCGCGCACCCGCTCCACCCGCAACGCACATCAACAAGTTATTTCGGCCCAGCCTGTTGCGTTGTTATAAGATCTCAAGTAATGTGGTTTAAGCGGGCGGTTACGACGTTTTACGTTACGTCGTAAACTTAGCGCCATCGCTGTTTCGAGGAAAGTTGTTTTTTTGTTGAACGGCCGCCTGCTGCGCCTGCCTCGCTTGCGTCCGGCGACCGTGAAAACAGCGATCTGACTCAAAAAAGGACGGCGCAATAACTTTAGTATTATTTAATTCTTTCAGATATTTACAGGTAAAATTTGGAAATACTTTGTAGCAAATAGGTAAGTACTTCCATATAGAAATAAAAAATATCGCGGTAGGTTGGTAGAAAAGGAAAAAAATATAACTTAAACTTATTTTTGCTTTTTAAATAATTTATAGAAAAAAAAATATGCAAAGTACATGTTTTATCAGACTCTGGAGATGCGCCGAGAACTCGTTTACTATTCGGTACTCGGTATATTCGGCGCTTATTTCTAATCAATCCATCGAATACCGGTTTCTCGGTACTCGGCCCATCTCTAGTACCTTACTAAAAAATTAGATACTAAACTAATGGTAAAAAAATAAGTAGATACCTAATACATTCCATAACTACTTATCATAAGTAATCATAATAATTATCATTGCGTATCTGGGTTGATACCAACTAATCTTGGACTTCGTTGGTCACCTGTCGTAGCACATTTTGTTTTTACGTTTGTGTCTAGAATTAATTGTTTTGTAAATAATTGGCCAAATCATAGGCAAGGAACGTTATAATTTTACTGTACATCCAGGTTTAGTCAATGTATACAATAAAATTAATTCCTAACACAAGTATGTTCAGGCATCATATTTGGACTAATTCAAGGTGACCTACCTAGGTCACCTACTGTCATATGGACTTTGACCTTGTTTCCCCATTATTGTGCCCTTCCTTTCAACCGTTGAGGGGTGACTGAAATGCGAATATTTTGTCTCAAAGTGAAATGAACCAGGATTTTTAGTACCTAGCTAAAAATGTATGCTTTTTCATTAATGTATTTTTTATATATAGATAGTTTCATTTTATCACTATTTTTTTTATCTCTTTTTTGACGGAAAAATAATTAAAGTGGTAAATTATTTTTTGTTCTCGTATAATTTCTGTAAGTTTAACGCCGTTTCACAGGACTAGTAATTTACATCCAATTGAAAATACAAAGACAGTTCGAGGTATTAAAGATATTAAGACTATTCTTGTAATATATTTTGAAGTCACTTCAGACTTCTGAGTGCACACTGAAGTTAAAGGCGGCTTGCCAAGCAATAATTCATTGAAGTACAACATAACATGAAGCTCATCTTGATAACAAATCATTACGAGAGATAATCATAATGTTTCCGATCACGTCATCGCCCGTACCGTCCCCGCTTAGAGGAAAATTATAGCATTCTCTGAACACCAGTAGGTAAACACAAGATTAATGTGCAGATTAATAAAAAAACTTCTTAGAAACTGTGTTGAGCGGTCAGCGGATGGATCAACGATTACAAGGGTATGCATGTTGGGAAACATTGTGGTTACTTGTGGGATTCTAACTAAAGCTTGTGTTCCCATTCTATGCTGTTGAAGTGACAATGCATTTGAAATTTAATAAGGTACGTTTCGCATTATAGAGTGAGGAAATATCCCTGTTCTAACAAGAGATATACTGGAGAAACTTTAAGAAACTTTCCCTCCTTCGGTTTATGAAATATCATGTACGGATATTTATTGTGAAAAAATCTCTAAACTGAATAGTAAACAGAAATAGCAACATCAGATCTACGCCCAAATCCAAGACCCTGTTAATTAGTAGAATCGAACCCTCTAAGATCGAGGCACTGATCAGGCCCTTATTTAAAAGCAATGTGGCTGATTTTCATAATTCCACAAATGATCCTCTAGATAATCTTTATCTATAAAACTCCTGATTATCACTTATGGCGATTCTGCTAGGTGTTGTCATAGCATCCGTCCTCAAGCGGTTAAGACCAAAAACTTTTCCCACAATGCTTGCCAAAGGTCATCTCATTATAAGTTGGGATAGCCCATAAATCTGTGACTAAAGTATCATATAATTCTGGTCATCTTTATTTCACTGCAGTTCGATAAACAGCTACGTGTTGATCAAACTTCCGCATTGAGAGTTGTATCGGCACGTAATTTAATTCGACACCTAGGCAGTTTTAGGCCAACTCTACATAATATATTCACCAATCCGTGACACAAAAAATTAGGTTTGTTTTGAAACAAAAAACAATCAAAATTCAGTGCTTGTTTCAAGATGGATTATTTTTCTAACCAACATTTAAGATTTGCAGTCGTTTAGGATTTGAATGTAGATTTTTTTCATACAAACATGAGCTGCTCTACAAATTCTACAAAGCTTTATTTTCGTATTTTGGGTGCAAATTATTTTCTCATTTCATCAGTCTCATTTTCTTTCGGTTTAGTTTACTAAGTAATAAATAATTCTGTGCATGTGGGTAGTTGAAACAAGTCTGTTGTGTAGCAAACTACAAAATGATCAGTAGATAGAGTAAGGTGGACAATATCTATGACATTATGCATGTATGAAGTTTTTAATATCTTAGCGTAGTGGCACCAATGATCGACACTTTAAGGATCTTAATCGATCATAGTGGGTTTCTTTATTAAATTAATGGTATATTAGTCACTTTTAAACCAAAAGTAACATTTGAGTATGGTAAGGTATATTCTTGAGATAAGAATAGAATGTATAATTTTTATTTGCTATAAACAGACAAGAAAAAAAATCAAAAAAAATGAAAAAGTGTAAGAATCTCCAGTAACCGACACCTAGTCATTTGACTGTTACCAGTAATCGACACCCCAGTTATCGACACCCCAGTCATCGACACCCCAGTTATCGACACTTACCAGTTATCGACACCCCAGTAATCGACTATTATCTATAATGAGAATTTGCCAAATAATCACACCATTTGACCACATTTGTCGGTCTTTAAAATAAAATTACCTGTTTAATAAGTATGCATATTTTGTTACAATAACCATATTTCTCTTACTAATGGGTATTAATCATGTAAATACTCGTACAAGACAGAAGATATTGACAAGTTGACTAACACTTGGTGAAGGGTGGGCGATTTGGGGTCGCTTCATATCTGACGGTGGTGGCGTGCTGTCAGTCGCGTGGCGCTGGGGCGGGCGGGCGCATGATGGAGGATTCGGCCTTTCACACTGACCCGACGACGCGTCAGGTGTGGGAGGTTGGATGTAAAGTTGTGTGCTTGTTCGTTCTGGGGTTGCGCGGCCGATGTTGCGCGCTGCCTTTTCCGCCGGATATGAACCGACCCCTAGGGTGCTGTCTTTTTTGTATTAAAATTTTGACGTTTGATAAGTGCTACTTTGTAGCTTAACTTAAATTAATGATTTTTGATTTTGATTTTGGTTCTGATTTTGTCTGTGTTGATAATTTTTAATTTTTGAATTGAACACTTCTTTAGCGGCTTTTTGTAATGGGTAAAAAAAAATAAACTCGCGTCAGGTTAATAAACGTTCCAGTGCACTTTACACTTGTTACAGCCACTGGCAATCCTACAAGGTCAACATTGGCAAGTAGGTGTACCTAAATTTTTCATTAAACTAAAATTATCTGGATACGAAAATACCTGCCACTCACTGACTTAAAATAGAAACATCGGGCCCCTGGACACGTGACCTGATCGAAAATTCGTATGACGAAAACTTCTTTAGCGGTGCTGTACAGTTTTTTTTTTTGTAATGAGTAAAAATGATAAACCCGCGTCAGGACACGTGACCTGATCGAAAATTCGTAAGACGGATGTAATGTTTGTGTACGATAGCGCAATAAATTTATATTGTATTTCTACCACAGGTATGATAGTACTTTAAAACTGATAATGAAAGCAAATCGTGCAAAATTATTACCTAACCGTATGGTTAAAAAAACTATAATTTTTATAAGTCCTGTATAGGACTTATTTTTTTTTTTTTTCGGAATCTTTCCGATTTTTTTCTTGTATTAGGTTGACCTTGTCTGTAGCAACTATTTAAGTTCTAAAAACATGGCCCCACGACGCACCGTTTTCGAGTGATGAGCCTTTTACTTGAACGGCCTTTTAATGTAAACGGCCCATAAGTCGGAAACTGTGCGTCGTAGGACCATACTTCTAAGATCATAAATGGTTTCTATAGATAAGCTTAATCAGATGCTGCAATAAAAATGCTCGAATTCTATAAAAAATAAAAAAGGACTCCCAAATTTTTTTACTATTTTTTTTTTGTTTTCTTTGGTGCTCATAGTGCCCAAGCGTATGCTCCAACTCCTACCCTCTGCCCATAAGACGACCCACTGAACCTAACTGGTTGGGAGTATAATTTTTTCTCAGAGCCATCTCTAAAACCAATCATTGACACATATTATTTCCCAATAATCGTCACTTGTCCATTTCTGGTAGGTCAACTTTGATTAGTTTACTTCAAATATCTACCGAGAAGCGAAGTTAGAAGAGCTATATATTCACTTATCAAATGAAAAATGTTTCTAATAATTACTACCGACACGTGTCGATAACTGGAGAAAGTCAGTTTGTGAACACCAATGATCGACACCAACATTTTACTAATATTAAAATAATCTTGAACTTGTGTTATAACAAAATTCCACCCTTTAGTTCTTATAAAAACCCGTAAAACTCATAAAATTCAAATAACTTACAATACATTAGCATAATTAACAAAGAAATGTACTCCCTTCGTTAACGATTTCAGTAAGAAATGTTGTTTTTCTCGCCGGTACTCGAGCCACAATCAGTTGTCACACCGCTACTTTCAAATAAAACTGTAAATATCGCTCAAATGTCAATGGGAGCCAGTAATAAGTGTGCTTTCTATGTTACAGTGTCGTCAAATAAATAAATCGGTATCCTACTCTTTATTTTATTAAATAAAAAAATAAAGTGTCGATTACTGGTGCATGTCGATTACTGGTGCCACTACGCTACTTATTAGGAATCTTGTTTTTCTGAGTTTTTATGTGCATCTATTCAGTATTGTGATTACCCTATGGCTGTATTATTATTGTATGTAATGTGACACGCGTTGTCTGAATGCAGTTTTCATTCTCTAGATAATCTTGAGTACTTATCGAATTTATATTATTATGATCTATTTATTTCAATATGTAGATATACAGTCTTGGTTGGTCAAGGTAAGTTAAGGCTTTGTTACAGATTTTTATCAAACACCCCCCTGAAAAAACTTAAAACTTGTTTAACTTTTCTTTCTTTAAAAAAATTGGTTGTAAAATCGCATTTTCCAGTAAATTCATTTTAACATACTAAAATAAACACTGCTCTACATAAGGACGCTCAGGGTCAGGGTAAGTAAATGCAAATATTGCCATATTCTATGATATTACGTGAAACTTTTCTACAGATGTATTTAAATAAAAATAATATGGTGAGTGTATAGCCAGCAAACCGGTGTCGGGCGCGCCACTCGCTCTGCTTGCCACATGCCGGCCGCCATCACCGCTCATTCAACCGCGGACCAAATTCACTTGATTGAAATTAATCCATGCTAATATGAGGCCCCTTCAGGCGACAATGTTGATGCCAAAACGAGTTCTACACTCGTTACTTCAAAAATATCATCAACGTAATCTCCCGAGATAGACAAAATTAATCGAACCAATAAAAATAAAACTAAATAACAATCTTAGTCAAGCATGTTATTATTCTAGATACATTTAAATTCTGCCTCTAGTTTGCAGAGTTGATTTGCGTCGTAAATTCTGTTACCCACACATTGAAATGGAAATACTGGATTAGACTGGAATGGAACCTATGTAAAATAGTGAAGGCACGATGATTTGTGTGTTGCCGCTTAAGTAATATTGCTGCTGTAAGTAGTTGTAAATGTGGTACCGATAATATTCGTTGACTAAGTACTTACATCTGACAGGCAAGGTCATAGTACTCAGTAATTTAATCCACCATGACATCATGGTGTTTGTAAAATATTCCACTGAGTAGGCTTGAGTTTTTGCATGGTGCCACGCAATGCTGCTCACATCACATTCAGACAGGTTAGTTAATTGCTAAGCGGACGACGAATGGACACCGTAGCAACAGCGTTTTATAATGCGAGTGTATCTGTGTGCTGCTCTACTCCACACACTGCTAAACATATTATTATTGTGTTTACGTATATGGCTCTTTATTTCTTATACGTATGATACAAACCTCGTACAAGTTGAAATCTACCAAATCAACAATATCTTTACAACTGCACGTGTAAACCAAATATGGCATTAGCTTCCCATGTATTTTGAAACTCTACCCTTACTTCCGCCTAATGCCCTTGAGACTTGTAGATCAAAATATGATACTTATACACATACAAGAACCTACGTGCTAAGTTGGAAGAATCATGAGTTGCCTTAGATGTATTTGGCTGAGTAACATTTTAAAGTCAGCCACCAGGCAGAGACAAGACAAGCAGTCGCCGCTCATAAAATCAGCTAATCAAACCAACAGACACATCGACGCCGCTGCCTGTTCGCCATACCAATGAGTCGTACACGATAACCAAGTGGTTTATCTACCGTTACAGCGCAAACAATTCTATACTCTACGTACAAGAAATACGATTTCCTTTTGAAAATCAACAACCGAAGCTATAAAATACTTCAGTCGTTAACACAATCCCATGTAAATAACGACTTATATCAAAAAAGTTTCATTTAAAATGATATCTTATGCTACTGTCAGAAAGCTTGTTTTTCTGCCGCACACTTCGTATGAGTTTGTAGAGGTTTAGGTGTCAGGCGCACGTGTGTTTCAAGCGTCACCCAAATGGGGACCAGTTAGAGTTCCATAATATATCTCCTGAGATCGTAGCATTGATAACTGTATCAATACCGGCCTCTGTCGGTCGGGTCTTAATGGGCTGTTTCTTGCTTCGTTAATATCTATGGGACTTGTGAGACACATCCTGTGAGCTCGCGTTTTAAAACTGTTTCTACTCTATAAGGTAAAAGTTTCACAGCGTTGAGGTAAAACTTGTTGTTTAATCTTTTGTGGCTTTTTCACACTATGATAGAAAAGCAAGATATTCAACTCTAAATTTGACTAATGTAGAGTCTTCTTTACTTTTATTGACGGGTCCAATAAAAAACTACTTTTTTTCATAAAAAGGGAGTTATAGAGCTGTATTGTAAAAAGGAAGTATCTACTGGAATTGATTGCGACATCCTTTGCACAAACAGGCACTGGTTAGAGCTCTCACTGCCATAATGAATGCGCCGCGTGTGCCGATTAGTTTGCTCTACCTATTAGAGCCAATAAACACCAACTAAACAGACAAATGAAGATTCAATTTTAGTTCACTATTTACTATCCTAATTATGTATATCAACATTTACGTCAATTCGTATTAAGTTTATAATTCGTTTGTATTATATATGATTGTAGAAAGTTGATAATCTTCATATTTTAATAGTTCCAGAACAGTTCTAGCTGGTTCACAAAATTGTTTAATTTTGATAGCTTGTGGCTTTGTTATTTCTATTGTGTTTGAAACAAAATTTAAGCCTTCTGAAAGTTCTGAGTTTCTGACCGAACATAATCTTACACGAGTTTGTTGCCTTGAAGTGTGATTCACCCGCTTATGTAAAGTCTGCACGCAGACTTCTCGACAAATGTTAGGATTATAAGATGATTTAATTTTCATATATTACGGCAAGCCTTTCTCATCTGCCACTTAAGCATTGCGTTTTAAATTACGAGTGCCATTTTGATGCATGATAAATGTGATGAAATCGACGGAAAAGCTATTAATTGTGTGATTTGAATAAGTATTAGTTGAAATGGAGTCCAATCGTTGTGGCGGGAGGTTTCGGTGCGAGCCAACCGGTTTGTGGTGATCTCAGTTCACCTGCGCGTTTCCTCTCACCGTGCGTCGGCAAGTGTCGGCGAGTGTCGGCAACTCGCCGCTGTCGGCAACTCGGTGTCGGCTTGACGCACGCGTGCGACCAGCGCCAGCTACCTACTTACACGAGGCTCGCTCGCCTCATTCACGACCACGATAGCTTTCTACGTGGCACACACGAGGAAAACTTCTATGTTTAATGCAAAAATCCGTAGCAAACACTGTGAACAGTCTTTAAATCTTCCACCTGAGGTAGAAACTTGAATGTTTATTGAAACCGTCAAAGCTGAGGAAGCAACATATTATATTCAATGAGAAGAGTTTTATCAGCTTTGTTCATAGCAAGCAGCAGATGGTGTCGTTGGCAGTAAGAACGCAGTTATTGATAGCTAAATATAATATGTGTGTAATTACGTAATATTCTCTATTTCAGTACTGGCTATATGGTGCTTAAATTGTAGAGCAAAGGATCTACCATTTGTTGAACCTTTAACAAAACAATAAAACATGTTTTGAGTACAAAACACAAGGTACGTGTATTATTATGTTAGTCGTTGTATTGTGGTTGGCGTGATTATTTAAAGGTATTTCAATGAACGCGTGTGGGACGCGGACCGCGGTCGACGCATCGGGCCGCGAAGCAATCACGCTTGGCGCCGCCTACAATGCTCGCTAATCATAGTTTATGCTAGACTAGTCGACAGAAACAAACCGTTATACTCTAGCTAAGCTACAAGTTACAACCCGTTTGTAATTAATATTTATACGCACTTAATTTATGTATTTATATTGGTGCCGATTCTCTTGTCACAAATTTCTCTAAACTAGACTAAAAATCACTAAAATTTAGTTTGTTCCTGTCAGACGACGTTTCCCATTCTGAAATTAACTAAAGTGACGTTACTTAAATAAATTATAGTTTGACAGCACTAAGTTATTAAATTTAATGAAAATGGCAATTTTGCTATTCTGAAATTGACGTTTTTCACCTAAAATTTCGATTGTCAAACTAAATCAGACTATTTTTAATCGCGATTAAAAAGGTGTGGAATAAAATTAGTTGTCATGAACTAAAATTTTGAAAGCACCTCTCTGTTGTATTTTTCGATTCTTTTTATGATTTTGAGTTAATTATGGAAGCTTATGTGATTGCAGCTGTTGTTGATGCGGCAGAAAGGTAAATTTAGTGTTATTTTATTAAGATACAATACAAAATGCATTCATGTAAACTTACAAGGGATTTTTGTACTCAACATCTATGCCCTTTCTACATCAATTGGAAAAGAAGTGGATAAATCCACTTCTCGTAATCAAACCTACTTCTAGGTTCTGTGTAATAAACTAATACGAACTTATTTATTTTCAACTATTTTTTAGACAAATACAAGAAAGAATTCAATTGGAAAGATTGCGAGACCAATCCAACCCATTCCAAATGACAGAGGAGAAATTTAAAAATATATTTTAAATACTCTTAACTAAATTATTTAAATAACATTTTTAATACACAATTTTATTCATAATTTTTTAGAGCTTTATAATTTTTTGCATCATGATTAAACGTTTATTCCCAGAATATTGTTGAAGGTCATGAGAAAGTAACTTGCAAAACATTACATTTGATATTCTCATATTCTCGTTAATATTTTCTTGTTCTTCAACCCTAAATCCTAATTCCTAAATTTCTGTCATTACTGCTACATCCGCAAACCGTTTTTGCGAGATCGATTTTTTACACTCGTAATCGATATTATCAGGACTCGGCCAACGTTGTGCGTAATTAATTGTGTGCGTAATTAAACGTTTTATCAATAAAACTGCATAAACACCAAAATGAAAGTGCATGCAAGAAACAACATCCTGAGGCGGTTAACCTCTACCAAGAGGAGAGCATCACCACACGTCCTACGGACAACGGGGATGGCACTCTGCTACTCGGTCAGCGTAAAAACTAAAAATAAATATAAACAGTTATAAAGTTTTACGCCATCATTATGCTCCCTGAACTTCATTAATGATTACTAATAGACAAATTTTAAATAATTATTCGATTTTACTCAGGTTTTTTTTGCAATTCAGATCATTTCGTTCACTTTCATTCAGCTTGTGTCTATGGTCTACTGCCATCTTGGTCTATGGCCAACTCAACTTAACGAATGTCAAACTCGATTTTAGTTGTCTCAAAACTGTAATTTAAATTTAGTGAATCTTGTTTTCAGAATAACTTACTATAACCAACTAACTAAAAATAAGAAATTTTAGTTTTAGTTTAGTTTAGTTCGGTGTACAAGAGAATCGGCACCATTGTATGTACCGCATTTGCAGGTGACCCGCTCTCGCTTGATTATTCCATATTGTTATATGTTGATGTCATTACCCCACCTCATTTCTTTAATTTAGTTAACATCTATATTTCGGATCAGCAGAAACATAAATTAATTAAGCTAAATAGAAGGCTCTACCCACTCTTTGCGGGTTTGTTAGCTGGATTTTAGTAGTTTCGCAGTATCATTAGAGTTTATCAGGCACCAAAACTTAACAAAATGATCTTAACATATTCTAATACGTTACTTTTTAAATCAAAAAGTTAAGACCATGGCCCATACTGTCTCCGAAATGTAAATAAAAACGTATAAAAGATATCGTGTCCTTACTAGATTAATAAAGAACGCTGTAAAACTTAGCACAAGGGCTACGACAAATATTTGTGATACAATTTCGCAGTCATTCACCGACACAATGACAGCCGCGCGATTGCATCACGTCCAGATATAGCGATCACGTGTTGATAGAGCGCCAATCACTTCGACCAACTAGCGTGTCATTGCACCGATTATCGCAAATTTGGTGATGCGCAACAATCATTACCCCTCTATAACGATACTGTTTTGATAATGGCTTACTTAAGCAGCAATCGATACCGCATTTTGAGATGTCTATTAAATATCGTTTTTTTTTTCATATACTTATTGTATTAATAACTTTTATTCATGTTTTTTAAATGTTGAGAGGAATAGACAAGACTCCAACTAAAATAAAATAGTTGTTGTTTTTTAGTTTGATCATCTGACAATCAAGTATGACTATACTATGATGCTGTATTATCATAAAATGGGTTGTAAATCCCAAATAGGCAGTCGGTCCACGTCAAATACGGTATTCAGCTGAAGCCAGTAAAACGGAAAGTCGATCCCAACATCATTGTGAAAAGGAAGGCTAAGCTGTTTCAGTTTCAGGGGTTCAGTTAATAAATGCCTTGTCCACACAATTTACACGTTGTTAACTGGCTTTAAATATCTGCATCGATTGACCTTAATTTCACCTTATGTCAAATATCTTAGAAATCGTAGCATTAAGAATAACCTATAACATTTAAATGTTATTAACAGACATTATTTTTTTAATGTCAAAGTTTCTTTCCGATGACTCTACCTCTTAGAAATTTCATACGCTATTTTTAAAGTAGCTTGATTCTGATGTTTTAAAATCTTAAAAGAACTACGTTGCCCTTACAGCCCTTCGTAATAGGTATATTAGTATTGAAAGATTTCAATGTGCTCTACGTTTTTAACTTACTGATAACAATCGTAATTTTGTCCATCGATTAACAAAATTACAAACAGCTCTTATCATTAACATAATTCTTTTAGGGTAAGTCCTTAGTCCTATTTATTTAGGATTGCACAAGTTATTTGCTAAACTAGAGTCATGTCCAGCCAACGTATCTTCGGCGTCGGCTTGTCTGTTAGCTCGTTTCTTATACGGTCTAATAAATCGCCTCCAAGGATACTCGGTACTGGCTCGCTGGCAAAGAATTACATAATATAAATGTAAATGTTTAATCTTGTTCCGGGTTTATACTTACAGAGCGTTCTAATGAGTTCCCACTCTACAATTTTCTCGCCAGTTGTAATAACATGATAGCTTACGTTTTGCTATGCACCTGTGTACAAACTTACCTATAACTGGATTTGTTCATATAAAATACATGATAACTTTACCGGCGACACTTAGTCTGTGACATACGGATCCCATTCATAAGTACCTGAGTAAAAGTGTTCACGGAAAGCCTTACTCATACATAGTTAAGTCTTGCTACATCCGGAACCTTTCCGACTAAATTAACACATTATGAATCAAGTCATATCACACCTCATTGTTAGAATGTAAATGGAATGAGTACTCGTTGTAAGAAATATTGATAAACATGTTTGTATTTGAGTTCATATCACTACGGGTAGGCGCCTACGTGCGGTAATTCGCGTTGCCAATTATTACGCAGCACCTAGTACGAGTATAACAATATCAGATAACAAATGTTAACTTACTCATGACTGTACCCATTGAACTGCAATACTATACTAATACCTACCACATGATGGTTAATAGTGGAATGCTATTAATACATTCGATGAAGGGTCTCTAATGATGTTTGTCTAATTAAACAATAAATGTATTTAGGTCGAGAAGTTGTGTCTCAATAGAATATGTAATGTTACTTCAAATTCATTTAAATTTTCTCAATATTAGTGCTCTCCTTCTTATCGGTCGTCTTCTACATCCTCTCGATCTCGTGATATTGCGAATAAGATTGATTTAAATACAGTTTAAATGTAATTCTGTCACGCTAATGAACTTGCGATGGCGTTTCGCTCGGGTGAGTGTTGTGCAAGTGTAGCGCGTACACGAGTCGCGTCACCGATACACCGCGCACGCAATGCAGGCGCCATTAAACTGAAAGTCGCAGGAAATTCAAATTGATAACACGGTATTTTACGATCTACTATTAAATCCGAAAATTCTGCTTTATTATTTCTAAAACCGACCAATCTACATGAATTCTGAATATTGATATTTCAAATTATCTGACCTCTACAAATCGTAATTCAAAACGTTAATTTCGAATCGACTATCCTCGATCTAGTTAGTGCCTAGTGTGATAACCTGTCCGACTTAGTTCGACAGATATTGCAAGCATTGTGCAACGCTGACGGTGGCGCCTAGCCAGCCGACGAATCATGGTCATCCGATGCAACAGGTTATTTGTAGCGACTCTCAACCGCGCCCGTCCTAATAAACTGAATTAATCATCTGAATATAGATCACTTATGTAACATCGTTTACTAAAAGAAAGGCGATAGGTTACGACGTAGTAACATGCTATAGTACGTCATCCAAGTGCATAGCGATCTGCAAACATATGTACGTGTTGTGTGACATAACAGAGGACCCCACAGGCGGATGTAGATAACATTTCGCTGCGTTGACATCATTCCACTAAAGTTGCAGAGCCGATATTGTAACACTAGATAACGGAGAAAATATAACCGACACCAAAAGGAACTGGAATAGTTATGCGCAATTGCTATGTTATTGTATAGTATGTGATACAGTTTTAATTTACTGATATTATCACTCTACATGCACAAGTCTCAGCATGTGTCATGTACTTAGAGACTACCTATAAGTATATCTGCATAGCTTATCTTTTGTTAAGTATGCTGCAAGGCCTTTATTGCGTTGCGATGTGATGCGAGTCATCACAAGTATTTATTGAGTAGGTGAATAGTTTCTTTGTTTTCCAAACGGTTTGTTTTTATGCTGAATCGCTCTTTCTATTTATCGTCTATTAGCTCAGTGGTTAGCATATAGAAAATGTTACATTTAACCTTTCATTCCGGTTCCTGAGTCATTTCAAATGTATGGTGTCGTGTTTCGTGAGTTTTTGGGTGAGGCGCACGGTCGGCACTCGGCGGTGTAGCGGCGGTGTAGCGGCGGCGGCGGCCTGTGAACGTGGCGTGGTCGTCGTCGGCGCTGCCGGTGAGAGGGAACCAGTTTGGTCAGAGAGCCGGTGTCGGCCGTGGGCGTCTGCCTAGCCCACGGACCGACCACACCTAATGCTAATCATTTTAACGCAACCACAAAACATCTTATTATTATTTAATGTAGTGTCTATCTACTTGAAGAGCCAAAAAACTTCTCGCAAATTTTAGATACTTGGTCAAAGCTGGTCGTCTTTTTTTTTCTTCATGGACGAGGATAATGCAATGCAATACAAAACTGGTAGGTACGCAAAAAATAAATCTAAAATCATAAAAGTTGCGAAACAATGAAAAAGCAATAAATTGAGGAATGGCGGCGAAATCTTCACCGACATTAGAACAGGTTGTGATTTTGTTTAGAACTTGGCGGGTCCATTTAAGCAGGCACAAAAAATAAGGTGCCAATAAAGGGACGGAAACCCATTGTTTGTGTTATTCTGGTATCAGGAATTTCGGGGAAAAAAGCGAAGAAGCTAAGGGTCCATTCTATAGAAACGGGCGGCGAGGAATACAATGAGTCCTTTGTGTGCGCAGGCGCCGAACGGTCTGGCGGAGTGGCGCGATGGCGGCGCGAGCGCACGACGCCGCCCGCCGCCGCCGCTACGTCTGGCGCGCCTGCGCTGCTCCTATATCAGTGTGTACTTATTCGTTCTATTGGGCGCTTTGTCACGCACGTCCACAATCCCGATATGGAAGGCGGGTGAACTAGAGCCCTGGCGCACGCTTGCATCTGCATACAATGCAACTGTGTACCCACTGCGGCCGGTTATACTCACTCGACGCCGCACTATATAGAGCACGGCTCTTTATAAAAGACAAATTTTATCACACATGCATTTTACATATTACCTATTACCTACTCACATACATATTACCTACTCACATATTCTAGATATATTTTATGATAACGTTTTAGAACTTGTTGTGTATTTTTTTGTTATTGTGAAAGTCCTTGCAGTACCGAAGGATGTTATTGTAACTGAATGTTTTACGATGTAGTTATCGCATCAGTAGTTGGTACTAGTCCTAGTAAATAGTAGATGCATGAGTCAACAAAGGACGTGCACTGCCTGACGCAATAAATGCACGACGTGCCTCACTCCTCCAAGTTCCTGCCGATTGCATGACAACGCGATGTCTGATTTACGCCACTTATCTCTCTGATACACAAGCAATGTGAATTACGACGCAAATGCCATTTTTATCATTATCATATTAAAGTATGCACCTTTAGTACATTGTAATTACCTACGTATGTAATTAACTTTTATAGATAGTAGAGATCTTAAATCAGTTGTTAAAGACTCAAATAATTTCCAAAAACATAGGAGCTACCGCTATAATTACCTACTTAATGGTTAGTAAAATTACTTCTAACATTTCTTTAATTAACAAATGACTCTACATAAGGTAGAGCCATTTCACATTTGTGTAAGTTACTTTAGTCTACATTTAGATGAAATATCCGGTTTAATTCTATAATCCGAATGTACCTACTATACTATATTAATTCACACACAATAACTCAGTACAACAGTTTGACGATCCATTCATGATGTACCGGAAAGTAAAAATATTTAGTTGACCATAAAATAATTGTAAAACGAAAGATTCGCCCAGACAAAAAAAAACAGCTGAATGAACACAACAAAGGTGCCATTGAAAGCTTAATAACAATGCCGTAGTAATCTGTGCTGAAGCGCTCTCCAAATGGACCGTTTTGTCACCTATAGACCTATGCGATGACTTGTGAGATGACCTTAAACAATCTATCGCAGCTATAATAACCCACTTAACACTTTAGTGTCATACTGAGTAATACTTTAGATTAACCAGGAATAATACATATGCATATTTGTTTTCAACAAGTAGGTTCCTCGATCAAGGACACACAACTAACAGGTATACAAGTGTATTTACTAGAAACATTTGTGTGAACATACACATAGAGTCTTGAAAAGGAGAGAAAGTAAAGCGAGAATTATCAATAATTTGTACAAGTTAAAGTGTAAATAAACTACATTTAACAAAGAACAAACGTCACTCGAATGTAATATAAACAACAATTTTATCTTACAAGTTGCGTGTTAGCAACCAAATTCAAGGAACCGCGTAATCAGATACTTATTTATGCGGTTATTAGTGATACAGAACACTTTGTTCTCAAGTGTACATTACCACTACGACCAATATACTCTTGAGTATGTTTATAAGCTTAATAAAACTTATTATATTGTAACAGCTTAGAATTAAGAGTAAACTGATGATTTTTTCCTGGTGAAGGACACAACGCGCATATTCGTGAGTATATATTTCGCTTCTAGTCTACCGCGAATATACGTGACCACGTTGTATGTTCGTGAACTTAATCGCAACAACAAATGGAAAACTTGAAACGTGCTCTTTGAAGAAACCGAAGAAAGGAGAGAAAAATAGGAAATATATAATCGGAAAAATCGGCATGTAATGGCGGATACATATTCACGTTTAACTTAAGTTTTTTAACGCTTATTGTAATCGACATCACGGATATCTTGGACGGAGCTGGCAAGACGAGATGGTCTCAACCCTGGATAATATTGGTTCACCACAGGGATACATGGAAAGCGAATACAGAGGCTTCGCTTCGTTCTTCAAAATAACAATCGTTAGAAAGGTAGGATGCAAGATCTTCGTAAATCAAAACCACAGATTCATGATAATATTTCAAAATTTTATTATATTAAGTAGCTACTTGACTAGTTATCAGTTAACCGATCACCAGTTCTTAATTCCTCCTTGCATCGTTATAGTCCAGTCTGCGGATTTCCAAGGCAATAGGTAATGTCTTGGAGTAAGGGTTATCTTTTAAACATATTTTGCTTGTTGTTTCGGTCATCGACACTATGGACAGTGTAGATCAGTCGAATGCTTCCAAAATAATTTCCGGTCTTTTCGAAATTCAGTATACCTGATAGTGAATAGAGTTCTATCGGTTGCTAGTGGGCAACTGTCTCTATTAGTTCCACTCAAGAAATCCTATATGACTGTTCAAGTTCAAGAACTGTTCTAGGAAATTTTAATAGAAGTTTATTTTTTCAATCCCTAAAACGTGTATCGTAGGTATAACATTTGCAGATGAAACTGCAGTTTAAGGACCAAATTCAGAAGAGACTAATCAAAGAGCAATTGATTCGGTTCAGTTTTGGCCAGATCTAAAGAGAAACCTTTGATTATAGAGAAACATGGACATGATAAGTAGTCAGAACTTTAAGCTTCCCAACAGTTGGCAATTGCAATAGAAACTCTTTGTACTTATAAATGAATTCAGTCAGTAGGTACTATCGAAATGGTACTTTTTTTTTTTTTGAGAAGTACGATATTTACAATGAATTTCTCATATATCTTTTTCCTTTTACGAAACTACACTACCCTTTATACTATAGAACAGAAAATCAAGGCACTGGTGCGATAGATGCAAGATCTTTTAGCCTTTTTAGTAGAGATAAGATTTGAACAAAAATATGCTCAAAGAGGCGCGCAGTTGTAAAGGGTGTACTTAGGCAAAAACTGGATCTTCTTGCTTAGACGAAATTTGAGGTCAGAAGTCATTATTCACGCAGTTTCTTAAGTCTATCCTCCACGCACGCTTTAAATATCATGTTATGAATATTATTCATTAAAGTTCTCTTGAATTATTTTGAGTTCTTCGTAACTTATTCACAATTAATCTACCAAAAAGTTCTTCGTCACCATTGGAACAGCCATTTTGTGGATGGGCCCGTTTTGCTCGAGGAGTATTTTCATCAATTATTTGTTACCGTACTGTTTTCATATTAACGGTTGCGTAACCATAACCTTTGCTGCGAGTCCTATCTTTTATATTCAGCAATCAAGAAATAACTAATTATTATTGTAAATACTTACATGATCAATTTGATAAATTAATTACCAAAAACAAAATATTTCTCACCTTTATACTCTGCTTGCTCTCAAATATGGGCTGTAAAAACCTATGTTAAGCACCAAACGCAAACCAATTTACATTGTTTTTATCCGCGGTCTCAGTATTAGTTTGCATGGGTATCTTTTTCATTTGTATTTGGTCTCTATAATATGCCATAAGAGAGGCTCGTTTTCTCTTTAACTCGTGTATTGTACATCCCCACCCCGTTCTTTTCTTGATTCGCACCCAAGCATCAAAAACAGGATTCATTTTCTTGTGGCCTGGATGTTTTGGGTTCCATAATAATAAATAAATTAATAAATAACTGACTGACTGAAGGGTAATGAAGTGAATGGAAAAATCGCAAACGAAGACTTCGCGATCAAATATTTGCAATTTTGCCGATACCCGAATCACTCCCCTTGTCCAGAAAGCCTAGTACCTACTCTTTACTACAGTTTTCAGGCAGCATGTGAGGGGTCACCAATTATTAGCAAACTACTCTAATGTACTTATTACATAAGTTCGCATTGTCGATTAATAAAGTTCATCCCACGCTTGAAGGTTCACGTATTCGCGCGAATGTGAATGACTGCCAGGAACAAAATATGTGCCTACGGCTTCGCATGAAGTGCTGAAAAATTCGCAAATTTACTATCGCGTAACGTTTACCGGGACGATTTATGAATGAATGAAAGTTGACTAAATAACAACTAAGTAGTGTAAATTATTGTGCTTAACCGTTAGCTAAAAACTACAAGAGTTTATAGGTTTTTTTCCTTAATAACAAAGATTGGCCATCAGGACCTACGAATATTTGCGTTATTGCCTAGGCATAAGCGGCGTTCAATAAATTCCAAGAAATTACGCTTGGCCTTGTGGCAATCGTGTCGCGGTTTTAATCTTTGTACTTTACTAGTTGTGGTCAGAGTGACACCATAAATAAAAATATATTACAGAGTTCTATTCTATATAATATGGAGCCCAAGAAATTGGGGCGACCAGAATGTACGTACATTGATAGGACTACGTGCCAATATAATCCAGCTTTTGCATCTGGGACAAAGTACTACAATTACAGGTAGAATGAAAATATATGGACGTCGGTTTTCCTAACAAAATTTTCGACTAAGAAATCAATTTTTAGTCCTTTTTTTGTTACATGTGCTTTAAAGTGGTTTATACAAACAAAATTATAATTTCTAAGTGTTTTAAGGATATACGATGCTTACGATTCTTGATAAAAGAACAAGTATACAAAGATAAGCCCAGTTAAAAATGTAGATTTCAAGATGTATAAATATGAGGCCGCTTTCCGTATTTTGCCCACATTTTAATAACTTTTTTTATGTAGTGGTATCCTGAATTGTCAAAATTATAAAGCTAGGTAATGTTCTATAGTTTCCCATTCATCTATACTAAATACTAGGTACTACGTAGGTATCTAAGTACATACCGATTCATAACATTATATTATACCAAGTTATGCTTGAGGTTGTATTATTCATGACGCGTTATATTAGTTAATCGGTATGTCCAGTAGGTAGGTGCATACATTCTAGTAGGTAGTTGTTTACATTATTGTGCAGTTAATTGGCTCACAGAGTCAGACCATACACCATATAAGGCAAGTTGCCGAGAATCTAGTCCCACAAGTCGGCGCGCGGCAGCCGACCAACCGCTTTCATCATGCCACGATTACTTGTGTCAAGCATTATCCTTTTACAAGTAGGTATGTACCTACATTGTTGGCATGACGGTATGACGTATGGTTGCAGTGCATAATAGCAATATCATTGCAATCTAGGTAGGTACTCTCGTTTATGAAAAGTTAGTTTAAAATGGGCAATCGATAAGCGATATAGCTCTATATGTTAATTTTACTTTAGAATCATCTTCTACAGCGCTAAACATTCGAGATTAATTTGTTGTCTGGCCTACATGAGCAATAATAATACTTTTATCTTAAACTTGATAAGGCGTTGTTTCCATAATAGACGCATCGGTGTTATTGTTTCACCCAAAAACAAAACAAAACTAGTGAACGCATTCCACAGAATAGGTCCCGGCCATCCGCCCCGCCTTCGCATTCCTTCGAGATAGATTGAGGATCATAGATATTGAAGATAGAAGAACTTGGATCAAATTCAACAAAAAAATATTTTGGAAGCAAATTCTTACCCCAAAAAAGAAAAGCGCCACACCCAAACATTCTTGAAATTACACGTTTTCAGTTTTAGATTATTTTGTGCATTAGCCAGATATTTTTTTTTTCGAATCTATTTGATAGTTTTACTAAAAAAGATACGAAGGTGCAAGGTAAGAATATTATATTTGAGTATGTATAGTCGAGGCAATAAAAAAACGAGTTAGCTTAGGGAAACTTTGTTCCCTGTTAAAAAAACTAGTGTCTTTGCCTTTTGGAACTAATTAGCCAATTAGTTGGCTTTAAGAGGGGCCGATAAGAGTTCAAAACAAATTTCAACGGATGTCACAGTTTCAGATGTTTACAAAAAAAATCGTAACCGTCAAACCGTAGCCGTTTGCATTTTGCATCTACACATATTATTATGGAAAAGTGAAATAGTTTTTATGCGTCCGATGGTTGTTAAATACGGAATATATATTTTGCAATATAATTAGGTAGTAATACATTTATATGAAATAAGGATTTATTTTGTCCATTTTTTATTTTATATGAGAAATGCTTTATTTTTAAACTGAGGAAAACTTTTCAGGAAGTAACTTCATACATGTAGATTTTACGAACCTGGATAATCACACAATCTAAAGAAAACGCAAAATAAATTCAGGTTTAAGCCATCTAGTGACAACTAGTGGAAGAACGAGCTTTCGCTATATTATGACAGATGGCGTTTTAAGAATGTTGCGGAACAAACATTGCTCAAGTTATTTGCTAGATGGCGTTGTCACACAACACTGAACTACGAAAATTATGAATATACGACTTTTCTCTTGTATTTTATTTCTAGTGTTCCGTTTTTGTAGGAATTGTAGGAAAAGATATTAAAAGCCGTTACATACGTACATAATATTTTATTCACTCAACATCCCAAACTTCTTCGAAGGCAGTGCATAGTTTGGCACAGGTAAGTGCAGCTGACAGTGGATAGTTACTTATTGATATAACATCCTCTGAATAGTCTACCTCTACTTTACCATGAGCCATGGCACCAATAACCATGACTATAGGGTCATCCTTTGGCACTAATTCTCTACAGTTCTTTACAACCTTAGAGCTAAAAGACATTGTGACTTTCCTTACACCCACAGGCAGATGTGATGTAACAGGGTTTTTGATCACTTTAAGCAGCTTCATGGGACCATCTGAGGCTCTAATAGCGAACTTGTGAAGAAGTTGAACTGGAAATAAAAAAAATATTTAATTAAAATTTCAAATAATGAAGAAAAATCCACTTTTAACAATTTTGGTATTTACTTACCCATTAAACCTGCAAATCTCTTAAACGTCCGTGGTATTCTAGTCTGTGGATTTATTTCAATGAGAACATTTTTCTCTGTGTGTATGTAAACTTGCAGCAAGCCAGCTCTGTTCAAGGGAGAATCCATCAACATCAGTAATGACTGGTGTGTGATATCTGGTCGACATGACCCAGGTTCTCTATCATTCTTTCTGAGAATATTAGCATGATCATCACAGTTCAAGAGCTCAAAGCTATTACCTGTCTGAAATTAATTAAATGAAATAATTTGTAAAATGCATGTAAAGTTATAATTTTATAACATAAACATTGCCTACTAGACAAACAAACACTTGTTTAAATTAACTCAATGAAAGTTTACATTAGATTGCCTCAGTAACTTCATGCATACTAATATTAAGCTTATACTGAGAGCTGTATAAAACAACATAATTATTATATGAAGTGAGTGTGATGCGTTGTTGTGATGAGTGTTAATAATAAAGATACTGATTTCTTACTTTGACTGTTTCCAACTGAGCGTTTTCCAGGATAACTATTAAACGTTTTTCTTGCTTCTTTATATGCGAAGTCACTAAGTGTCTGGGTATCGGATCGTATTCAAATTCATCATCCTTTGCCGCAAGTTTCCGCTTTTTGCCCATTATATCTTACTTGCAGTTAATAGTAGTATGGGGAATGAAAGGTCTTAATGACTATAAAGCGCACGTAATAGATTATTTACAATTTAATCGTCTTAGTTTTTATTTATTTAAACACACGTGCCTGGTTGCATGGTATTATGACAATGACGTTAATGACAATTGACATTAAAAGCATGTTTGACTATGGTTGTATAATTGTATTAAATTTTGTTGAATGTTGCTTGTTTAATTTCTTATATTTTACAGAATTTCAAATAATAAATTTGAATAGGTCTATTCCTTAATGTTGGTATTAATGAGTAAAAATTTGTTCTTTTAAATATTACTATGTATTTATTATTTACACGGGCATCATTTAAGGGGCTTATCACAATGACATATTATATTTATCAAAAGTCAAAAGCACAGATTGTATAGGAAAAGTTGTCAAAACACACCTTGCTCTTCTTCAGTTCTATGAAAATCTGCTTTTAAAATCTATAAACGAAACAAATTGTTTATTTATAAAGATTAATAAACTTAGTATTTACGAATATTTATCATAGGAAGTTACTAGTGCTTTGCCATGGCTAATGATAGAGAAGTTCTGCGAGAAATATGGGATGGGAAGTTGCCTATTTGTTTTCAACTGCACCAAGAAGAAATCATGGAAATCCAACAACCTGATCCATTTTATGTGATGGTTCCTAGACTGAGCTACTTTCCACTTGTAACGGATAAGGTTAGTTATAAATACAATCCCTCCGGATAAATTATTCTATAGAAAATCAATAAACAAATGTATAATAATAAACCATGCATTTCAGATGAAGAGACACTTTTTGCGCTACATATCACAAGAAAGTTCTGATAACGAAATGTGGTTAGATTATAATGGACAGCCACTTAAATGGCATTATCCTATTGGCTTCCTATATGACCTTTTTTGTGGAAATGATCCACAACTGCCCTGGCTGCTGACAGTGCACTTCACAAAATTCCCAGAGGACATCCTTCTTCATTGCCCTAACAAGTAACTGTATATATCTAAATAGCTACATTCCAATAATAATATGTTGCATTACATACATATGGTAAATACCTACACAACAATATAATCATACAAGAGAATATATATAATCTTCGTCTATTTTGCAGAGATGTTGTTGAAGCACATTTTATGTCGACAGTAAAAGAGGCAGATGTTCTAAAACACAGAGGACAAGTTATGTCTACGATGCAGAAAAAGGATCATAACCAGTTATGGCTTGGATTGCAAAATGGTAAATTTTTAGACTATAAAAATTGTTGTCAAAAACTCTTTGTAAGACTGAAATCTTTTGATAGCAAAAGATATCCATGAAACTATTTTGATGTTTTTCTTTATCAAACAAAGACAGTATCATCCATCTAATATTGAAGTTATAACTATTGAATTATTTTACAGACAAATTTGATCAGTTTTGGGCTATCAACAGGCGACTGATGGAATCCCATGGAGAGAATGAAGGCTTCAAACATATTCCAATAAAGTTATATTCTGATGATGGCACATGCAGCCAGCGTCTAGTATGTCCTAAAAACAATGATGGCAGTCGAAAAACATTGCAACAAATGATTACAGAGCTGTATCCAGATCAGAATGATGGTTTGTATTATATTATTTCTGTTATTTTTTTCTTTGTGATGTGCCATTTGAATATGATTAAGATTCAATGCAGAATTAAATTTTGTCTAACAATGGTTTTAATTATTTCAAAGTGATAAATCAACAATTATTTATTAAAGTTAAGTTTAGATTCAAGCCTTAACTCTGAACTGATTTGTTAGTTTACTACTGTAATATATTATTTTCCTAGCATTGCTTTTAGATTAATTTATGAAAAAAGAATAGACATTACTATAATGTTGTTTATTCTATTGTTTCAGTACAATTAAGAACACATGGGATTGTGATACCTTCGGACACACCACTGCAATGGCTCTCTGAGCATTTGAGTTATCCAGACAATTTTCTTCATTTGTGTGTGTTCTAGATGCCTTTTACTTAAAACCAAAGCATAATAATTAGAAAAAAAAAAAAAACAATGAAACTACTCATAAACAATGCAATTTTATTGAAATCCATTCAGACAATGTGGGGTATCCAAAAAGTTTTAAAAAGTATGTTAATTGACTAGATCTGGTTTTGTGATGATGTGTGACAAAATCGACCTTATCATTATGGTCTTACATACTTGTTATAGAGTATAACAGTCTTCAACTAAAACTGAATTTAACTTTTAAATACATATCTGTCTGTGAAACCAACATCCTGATAAGCATTGTACAGTGACACCTTAATTGTAGGGAAAATACCACTTTTAGTGGAAATAAAAACAAAATCATTTAAAACATAGAGAGAACATTCCTTATTTTGTAGTAAGTGCAGATAACTTATAAATGCTAAGTGTTATTTACAAAAGATATTTGCAGTTAGCTTACTAGCACTTATGAAATTCATTTACCCAGTTAACAATAAATAATACATGATTATAAATACCTGAAATGCTAACAATGTTAAGTGTTAGTAAATCAGTAACAGAGTACTTCAACAACTTGGCATTTGTTGCTACTACACAGAAATTTTGTAATAATTATTGTGGATGAATTAATTATAATGGAGGTGTTTAGGCCCCTCTCAAAATAATTTGAGGGGGTTTTAGTCTATGAATTCATACATTTTTTAATAGCTGCTCGTAAAATGTAATGCACAGGAATCCAAGACAGGGTTTTCGACAAATGTGCTGTTTTTATTACTATTAACTGAAAATTACAAAATTTCCGTGTTCTAGCAATGAGTCACAAATTCATGATTTTTTAACTTAAATAAGCAGTATCAATATTTTTGTACAAACAAGGTTTAAAGCTAAATACATAAAATAACTCAACAACTATTTGTTAAAAAAATATCACAACATTAATCTTAAATTAATTATCAGTTAGAGCTCTATCTTCTGTTTATTCTTTTGAATAATGTAAGGAATGTGTCTTGTAAATCGCTTGCATCCATTATTAGCAAATATTGGCTGGTCCTCATTTGGACCATATGTTATGACGGATAATGCTTCCCTGTAAAGATATATATTTTGATTGATTATGCAAGGAAAATCATTTAGTTTTAATAAATCGTAATATATTTAAAATTATTATTTTGTTTCATTTAGTATGTCTGTCCAAACAATCCTTTCCTTAAAGTTGAAATCAAAAATATATCAAATGCAGTTCTAACTAGGAAAAAAAAATACATATTTTTTAATGTTATAACAAACAGTAAATACACTTACGCCATCATTTCCTTGGTTGGGTGATAGACTGCATGAGTCCGGAATTCTGCTAATGCACACATTTCCACATGCTGCTGCTCCAAAGGTAAGAAAGGCACATAATGGTCGATCAAATGGTTGGCAATAGCTGCTGCTTTTTCAAAGCCACCTAAAAATAGACACAGAATTACTTAGGACTTTAATTATATAATCTTTTATTAGTTATATTTTTAGACCTATATTTTTTGCATGATTGTTTTCAGATGAGAATTTTTGTAAATAGATAGAATGGTTTATAAGATTACCTTGGAAATATGCTGTCCTCCTAATGATGGGTTCAAAATCATGAAATTCTACATCATTTCTTTTGACACCTTCTTCATACAATTCTAATAATTTCGTAGCTATTTCCTGTCCTCCAATATTTGATATAAAAATAAATATGCTGTCTCTGTAAACAAAACAAACATTAGTTATTACAAAAAACCCAACAACACCTGTTTTATCATTGTCATAAATATTATCATTAGAGAAAAAATTACTAATATTATAATAGTTTTAATGAAATAGAATTTAGTACTACAGTATTACTATGGGCCATTATTACAAGTATATAATGCAATTCTATAAATAGACCTTTTTTTATCATTTTTAATTGCTGCAAACATCCTATGATATCATCCAACTACTGGTCAAAGGTCTTGTCTTTCATCAATTTCTAGAACTATATGTAAATATATTTTTTTTATAAAATGCTTGACTTGCCTATAGTCTACACCATCCACAGCATGATGGTGATCTAGCATGGGCTTGATGGTATCCAACACAGACGGACACATGTCATGTATCTCGTCAAATATTATAAGGGATCTTGGACATTTCTTTACCATAGTATTTAAAGTTGCCACTAATTCTTCCTGGAAAAAACAATTTTTATTATGTCAAATAAGTAGGTACTATTTAAACTATGGTACACATATTTAATTATTGTATATACCTCTTTATGATCTTATTTATCTAATCTTTGAAAGTTTTTATTCATCTGTGAATATTTTAATTTTCAATTGATTTTAATTCAAAGTATTTAATATATTGGTTTCTTAGGTTTATGTGAATGTTAGACATTGAAATAAAACTACTTTTTACGGTTTTTTTCGCGGTTTATATTTGGATTTTATATGTATCCTGGTTGCTAGAGCTGTTTAATAATTGCTTCGCTAACACCTGCATACCGCGCCTCTGGCGAAAATCAAAGGTTATCGCAATTATTAAACCTGGCAAGCCGGGCAACGATCCAAAAAGCTACCGACCTATTTCGTTACTGTGTCATACATATAAGCTGCTGGAGCGAATGCTGCTTAATCGTCTCGTAACCGTTGTTGACCCTAAACTTATCCCAGAGCAAGCTGGGTTCAGACCAGGTAAATCCTGCTGCAACCAAACACTAAACCTCACACAACACCTTGAGGACGGATACGAGTTAGGCCAAGTAACGGGAGTAGTATTCGTTGACCTTACGGCTGCGTATGACACGGTTAACATAAAAAGATTACTGTGGAAAGTAACAGAGTTGACACAAGACCACCATTTCACCAGGATACTTAGTGAACTACTTCACAACCGGCGCTTTCAGGTTCATCTCTTGGATGAAAAGAGTAGATGGAGACCTCAGAAGAACGGCCTACCACAAGGGAGTGTACTGGCCCCTCTCCTCTTTAATATTTACACTAATGACCAGCCACAAATACCACACACGACCCGCTTTATATACGCTGATGACCTAGCTTTGTCTTCCCAAGCACCATCCTTTGAAGAAGTCGAAACCCACTTGACGGCTGGATTGCAGGTCCTTAGCAAGTACTATGACAGCAATTCATTAAAACCCAACCCGTCAAAAACACAATCTTGCGTCTTCCACCTTCGCAATCGGGAAGCCAATAGAGTCTTGAATATCACATGGCGTAATGTGCCTGTAGCTCACTGTTCCTATCCTAAGTATCTTGGCATCACATTAGATAGAGCCCTCACATACAAACAACACTGTACAAACACAAAGATGAAGGTGCACGGTAGAAACAACATCTTGCGGCGACTTACTTCTACCAAATGGGGAGCATCACCACATGTCTTACGGACAACCGGCATGGCTCTCTGCTACTCGGCTGGTGAATACGCCAGTCCGGTATGGAGCCGTGCCGCGCACACAAACCTGGTGGATACAGCATTAAACGACACTTGCCGGATTATTACAGGCTGTCTTAAGCCAACTCCTGTTGGTATGCTGTATCCACTAGCCGGCATCGCACCGCCGGCAGTCCGAAGACAGGTGGCTAGCTCCATCGAGAAGGAAAAAATGGAAAAAGACCCACGCCACCCAATGCACCAGTATGTCTCAGTACAGCAGAGACTAAATAGCCGTCATAGTTTTATAAAAAATGTAGAGCCTCTCGATGACGATGTCCCAAAGACCAGACTCCGACTCTGGAAGGAGAGATACCCAACCTCACTGCCTATACCACCAGCCGAAAAACTACCCCCCGGTAACAGCTTACCATGGCCGACGTGGAAGTCTATGAATAGACTCCGGACCCAAGTCGGCCGGTGTAAGGAAAATATGTATCGGTGGGGTTACAGTACATACGAGCCTTGTGAGTGTGGTACCTCTCCCCAGACCATGGCTCATTTGCTGAGCTGCCAAGCGTGTCCCACCACCTGTACACGCGAGGACTTGTACAACGCTACAGATAACGCTATCCGCGTGGCTGAGTACTGGTCCGCAAAAATCTAGCGACGATAAAAAAAAAAGATGCCATTGATCGATATGCTAAGAAGATTTGGATTTTAGGTCCCGATGTTTCGACACCTTTGCATTTATCATGGTCGCGGGCAGACTGATATGTGTATTTATTTCAAGTATTTAATATACACCAATTTTAGACATTTGAAATAAATAGAATCATTATTGTTTTTAATTCACATACTTACTTTTTTCTGCTGCAAGTTGGAGCAGTCAAAATCCTTCTTCCCCATGTATAGTTTAACATACTTGCTATGCATTCCCCTGTCATACAGAGCTTCAGCTATCATAGTGGCTGCATAGTTCTTGCCTACGCCGGGCCAGCCATGTAAGCTTATAACTAGAGCCTTCCTGTTCTTCCGTGTCTCATCAAGAACTGCTTCCTTGTGAGCATGAAGAATATTCACCAATTCATTGACCAAAGGCTGCCCAAACATTTTTTGAGATATTGATAATTTTAACTCTGTAAATATTATAAAACATGACTTTTATACCATTATTAATCTATGTAATAAAGGTCAATCTGAGAGAGCAGAGCTATTCAACAATAAGCTTAGTCATAGAACCTTGAATTAGATACAAAACAATGAAAACAAAACAAACAAATTTTTGTACAAATTAAATAACAGCATTCATACTTACTATTTATATCATAAGGCACATGCTGATTATTACAACATTCTGCATACCGACAATACGTGTTATCCTTTATTGTGGTCCATTTGTACCAACCAGCTGATATTAAAGCTGAACCAACTAGTGACACTGTTATGAGCTCGGAGGCAGCATGTTGGCATAATGAAATTATGAACGGAAAGAGTACAAAGTAATATCTATACAACATTTTGAACTTTATGAGCACCTAGTTTACAAAAAGATTGATAAACAAAAACACGTGAACCATGTATCAACAAAGTAAATACTTTAACCTTAATAATATACTTTGTTTCATTATTTACAAAAGCAATTTTTAAGTGTTGCGATTGTAATTGTATTCATCTATAGCCGCCAATACAGTTCTCCTATCGTAAGCGAGGTAAATACGAATAACGAAGGTATATTATTTCCAAACTCAAGTGAATGACAGTTTGAAAATAATGAAATGAATTAAATGAATGATCGCCTGACACTGACACTTTACTTTGAATCCATTGATTGACAGTACGAAGCCAGTGTAGCCAGGTGAAAATCTTACATTTGCAACAGTGTGTGTCTAAAATTCAAGAGTGTAGGTACCTAATAGGTAGGTAGGTAGGTATTATAATGATGCTGGGATACTGAATAAAATAAATAATTTCCCTTTCAGCTTGTAGCCGGTATATCTTCTTACTCAGACATTATATTATATTGTAAGGTAAGAAGATATACCGGTATATATTTATTTCCAGGAACTAAGAACCTCTTTTAATTTGATCAATGACCAACTAAAAAATCTTTAGCAGAAGTCCTTCCTACCTTCCTACCTATAACTTTGCTCTGTGATCGAAGTTAGAAGTACCTGAGTACCTACCTACTGACAATTGATCACAATTGACTTGAATCTTGAATTGACATACATTATTACATTTGTCAAAAGCTTAGGTAGGTAGGTACCTACCCTACCTAGCTTTGGTTCGAGTTCAAAAAGTTGAGTAAAATTTCGATTTTTAACTCGTCGGCTTAATTTTTATTTGAATTCCGAATACAAGGATGCACGTGGTACTCCACAGAGAAAATTCAATCAAAGTAAAATAAGTACCGAGTTGTGCAGCCAACTTTGGGCTAATAAATTCAGAGATGATAAGTTTGGACAGTTCTTCGTTTCTTCTGAATGTTATTTAAATTAGAAGACATAAGCTTTTCATTTACCAACTTCAGTGTTTCTAATACTTTCAGAAATTAAGTTTGTTTTCGTAAGTTGATCATTGAACTGAAGAAAAAAGTGCGGTAAACACCTAACTAAAATGGCAATGACTAAATTTAAAATTGAATCAGGAGTGCAACTACTAGCAAGACTTATAAAAAAACCAGAAATAGAAAACTTTTATTCTGATTTATTCCAACCTGGACTGAGATGCGATGATGTAGTCGAAATATTTGGCAATACTAGTTTTTCAAGCCTACTTATAGATGTTATTACTGAAGCATTGTTACTAGAGTTGGGTAGGACACGCGATATGAATGAGTTTGTATGAGTAACTCATTTCGAATTGTGAGGTGGGACAATGTACCACCTCAAATGAAGTGGGACACTGTCGTACCACTGAGACATTAGTAAGAGTTGAGATGTACTGTGACATTACTTCAAACATGAGTTGAGCTGTTATTTGTGACATTTTACAAACACACGAGTTGAGCTATACGTGTAACATTAATCCAAGTATGCAATACTTATTACAATAAAGATTCGAAGTACGACTCTTTTAATATTCAATTTCACTAATCGTAGCGGCGCATCAATTCGAATTAAAACAACCGAAAGATAACGAATGTTCACGTAAAAACCCTTATTTGAGGTGTTTGTCACGCACTGTGTCCCGCTCACTCACACACAGTACAAGTAAGCGAGACGACGGAAATGCCTCATTTTTTGAAGTGGGACAAAATGTATTTTTGAGGTGATGGGACATTCTGTCATTGTGTATGGTACATTTGAGGTGACTCTTGTATGAGTTACACAACTCTAATTGTTACCCAAACAAATACATGAGAAACCGTTAGGCGTTTTGTTATTTAACACTGTTGGACAGTTTAACTACCTAGAACTAATAAACATAATAAAAACCAAGATTGAGTCATTGAAGTATGCACATGAAGATAGCCAATCAGACAAAGAAAGCTTTTTACATAAGACTTTGAGTAATTTATTTATCCTTGACATCTATGATGCAACACAAATGTATGCAACTATTTACAACCTGGATAACATTTTAGCTAAAAATCAAAATATTTCTTTAGTGATTGTTGATACACTAACAGCATTCTATTGGTCAGAACAAGGATTTAAAATATCAAAGATGGATTTGTATATAAAATCTTTACTTAAGATGATACAAAAAGTTTCTAAAGAGTATAAAGTTATATTTTTGTATACAAGACCAGGATATTTCGGATCAAGCAAAGATTCAGATAATCTTGAAACAAGTGAAGTACAAATATCAGATGGTGTAAACTTTAAATTACAGGTTTTAGATAAAAATGCTACAGGATTATATCAAGTTAATGTAAAAACAGTGGATTCATACTATAAAAAGTTTTTTTGTATACTAGACAATGGAATAAAGTGGCAGTAATTAAATATTTCTTCTTTCATTTCAGTTTCGGCGAGTAAAGATACCAAATTAACACGCTAATATCTAGTTTCTATTAATGAAAAAAAAAAATGGTTTAGAAACATGATCTAAGATTATTACTATAATTATAAAAAGACAAAAATAAAATATATTGTCATTGAATTACATTAGTTGGTATGGCTAGACTTGTTTTTATAAGTACTAAACTCCTAAGGTTACTAAGTGATGTTGGTCAGGACCAGTGCCAATAGGATTTAAGAAACATCTCTAAATTCACTAATTACAATACTTAAAACTACATAAAAACATTTATCTGTCTAACAGATAATGCACATTTCTAACTACTTAAAATGGAGACATGTAATTTGAATAATATAAGGTGAAAAAGTGCACAATTTTTAAAAGTAATTATAGTATCACTGTTGTCAAGTAACTTACAGCTAAATGTATGTAAGCTATACCTTAAAATAAAAAATGTATCAAAAAAGTTATGCTACTTCAACAATGCCAAGTTTTGTTAGTATGTATTTTATAGTTCTGAATTAATTTGTAAATTCTACTTCATTAAAAACTGTTTTAAGGCAATTACATAATTTGTAAATAATATAAAAGGTTAGTTCTATAATAGAGTAAAAATAATACTGAAAGAGATCATTAGAAGAGATTCAGAAAATACTAGAATAAAATTGACTAAAATGCTTATTTACTAAAATCGCTTATCACATCATCAAATATATAACATACGAAAAAGCAGCAAAACCATGACTAAAATAATTTAAATTTTCCCACTTATTTATGGTGTGAAAGTATGAGTAACCAGATTCTTGAACAGAAAATGATGCCTCAAACATTACACCTAAGTAAGCAAGGTGTATTACAGTAATGATAGAGAAAAATGTATTTGTGAGAAAAGCTAGCATACTGTTCTTCTTATATTTATGATCACATTGTTTACCACATGGATTCGCCAAGCAACATACTTCTAAAGCAGATGCTACTTTATAACGTAAATTGTATTCAACATACGAAAATGTCCCTATGCTGAGAAGTACAGCTGAAAATTGAAAATTTAACCCATGTAGCAAAGATGACACAGCATAAGTAACAAATATTGCTGAAAATTGACCATAAGGTTGGCATGTTTTAAAAACATAGTTTTTTAACCATTGATGCATTGGAATGTTCCAGTAAATAACAACTTGTACTAAAGATCTTGGTAATTCTATGAAAAATGGCTTTGACACATGCACTTCTGAATGGCAGTCATTTGTAAGGCCAAATCCTGCACTTATCATTGATACAATAGACATGCTGGACACAAAGTAATGTGACATTCTAAATGCTTGTGCATCTCGATATGCTACTAACCATTTAGGCATTTCATCATCTATATACCATGGCACAATACAGTTTGATAAAAATAAAAAGAGCATAGATATAAACAGATTTACCACAATTAATTTGATCCATCTTTTCGATAGGAATTTAACTTCAAGGTATTGATTGTAAGTATGAAATGAAATCCAAGGGCCTAGAATGCAATTAGCTGGGCAAAGGATATACCCTCCAAATTCAACAGGATTAAGCATCCGCTTAAACAAATCCCTGTCTAATTCAATAGCTACAGATATTATCTTCATAGCTGCAATCATCTGGATACCTCTTATTTGTTGCCACATTTTAGGATTAAGCACATACAATTCACATAATAGTAGAAATGCTATAACAGATACAGACATCAATAGTCCTCTCCATTTTTTAGTTACAAATGATAGTAGAATTATAAATATGTAAGCACTGGTTGTGAGGCCTACAGTCCATATAAATGAAGGGCCAATGTTATGGTACAGAAGGAAACTTCCTATAACTAAACATAAACTGTGACGCACATTATGAGGTAGTGGTATAAACTGTATCACGAGGCGAAGTAAAACATTAGCAATGATTAAATCCTTTGCGAAACGGAGTCCTTCATAGAGAGTAGGTTCCCCACATAGTGTTATATAGGTCCAAGCAGATTCATTATACTCTTCATCTTCATCCATCTTTTTGTTTGAGTGCCGGTTACCGGCTTCTTTGTTTCGTGCGTTACAAGACAATGCACAGTGTAGGCATATTACTATAAATTTGATTCAAGAGATGGTTTTATGAGTGTAACATTAGTAAACAAAGAAATATTAAAGCGTATGTCAGTGTTTAATTAATTTGTATTGGCACATTGTGTGCAGGCAGATTATGTTTGAATTATTAAGGACATACCTAGCTTTTAAACTTTTAGTCTGTCAGTGAAACACGAATGAAAGTATGACATTGACAGGAGCAAGCAATGCGCACAGAGCTCTGAGAGCTCTAATCAACGAGGTTGCATTTGAAACTATAGAGTGAGCCTATCAGAGTTTAAACCGTAAGCACTAGTGTGAACAAGTGTTGTCGTGAATTATGTATGAAGATGGAGCTTGCTGTTTTAAAAAATCTATCTAAAACACTAATATTATCCTAACAATGCCAAAACCATCGATATTCTCTTACATAAGTTTCTCGTTGCGCGAAAATTAACTTAAATGAAAAACGAAATGTACTAGGATCAGACTAAAAACTGCTCTTGCTTGGCACAAGGGGAACCTAGCCATAGTAGCAGTCTATGCAAATCATACGTCGATGGCTCTAATACTCTAGAAAGTCGAAATATACCTAGGTAAATAGTCGATGGTAATATGGAATGATTTTCATCATCGCAACATTCAATTAATTTAAAATTATAAGTTATCATAATTACTTCCTTACTATTAGGTAAATTTTGCGGTAATAATGGGTTTACTTGTATGAATGATGAAAGCTTGTAATAATCAAATATAATTCTTCACTTATTAGGTTATTAATCTGTGCAGAGAAAAATGAGTTGACAACACCGACGCTACTATTGTTGCATTGATTTTGATCGGGATGTTGCATTTTATTAATAGTTTTACTATTTAACACAACCATTTTAGTCATCAGTGCATATAAGAATTAAAGTGATGCTGCATTTAATATGAACACTGTGATAATAACAAAACTGTGCTCTTACGTACCTTGAAGTTTGATCGACACTCACTTTTTGCCGCAGGTTCATAGACAGTGTTGGCGTGTGTATGTGTAACTGTTTAGTAAAAATAAAACTAGATATGTGCTTTTAGTGATACAAGTTTGAAAAGATGGCAAGTCCGTCACCTCAAAGCAGCCCGATGCCGCCTCCACAGGCACCAAGCCCAATGGGGCCGCCGACTCAGAGTCCGGCGCCGCCTCAGTCACCACACAGCCCTTATAACCAGCAGCATGTGAATGGACCGCCACCGTCTCATCCCTCCGGTGCGGGACAGCCGCCGATGCCTAATCATATGTCGCCCTCTGGACCTGCACATCCTAACTCCAATGGACCGCCTGGTGTACCTCTACAACACCCAGGGATGCCACCAAGTGGTCATCAAATGCCTCCGCATATGGTAGGGCCGCACATGCAGGGACCTCCAGGTCACCCAATAGGTCCTGGGGGCTCTCATCCACCAGGACCCAATGGTCACCCTAATATCCCTGGTGCTCCTCAACATCCTAATATGCCTGGGCAAGGACCACCTCATGGATACATGCAGCATCAGATTGGACACATGCCTCCAGGACAGGTAAAATATGTAAAGAATACTTTTGTTAGTGATTGATTAAATACATTTTATTACATTCTAGTCTGTGAATGACATCTCAAACACATTTATGAAAACTGAAGAATATTGCATATAATATATAAACATGCTCAAATCTTATTGATTTACCTGTTATTTTGCTTGATTTATTCATTATAATTCAGCAAAAGTCCTTTATCAAATATGACTCCTATTGCATATATTTTTACAGTATTAAATAAAACAAGCAATTAAGGATGACCAAAGCTATTTTAATAAATAAATGAATTGCACATTAAATGTATCACAACACTTAATAAAATAATCAAGGCATGTATACAGGTTCTAATCTGATTACTGAATAATGGGCTGTAGATACTACTGGCTAGCATTAAAGTTTCTTTAATAATTGTTGAGAATTGATTGGTCAGTGGAATTATATCTACTGCACTAGGAAATATGAAACCTTCAGTCTTCATGTATACTGTGTATACCACTGGTGTATTTAATTTCTTTTTAACCCAATCAGCAACATTACCAGTAAAGTTATCTGTAAAAAAATATATACCGAAATTATCTGGTCAAAGCCTTATGTAAGAATATACTAAAATTGCATACATTGCATCATAAAAACATAACAATACACACATACATACAATTAAATATGCAAATCTTATTTCATCTAATAGGGTTAGGTCTACTGAAAAATGTAGTTGAAAATAAGTCACATATTAAGAACATACTTACAAAAGTACATAGAGGTAGGGCCATAAAAGAATGCAGCATCTCCATGCTCCTCATTTACTCTGTCATGGACTGATGACAGTATATCCATCTGAAGACCATAATATTTCTACATCATGTCAAAGATTCAAAAACATACTCACTATTTCAAGCTTGTTATAATGTGAAAACTCATTGATTCATTGATAGTGATACATAAAACAAAAGGTGGTGTTTGCCTTACCAAGACAGGGTAATTGTTAGTATATTCACTTTCATGTGCATATGGTACTGTGATAAGTCTTTCAAAACCTCTCAAATTGATGAACACCATCATGCTCATAGCAATTGAATCTAAAAACTTTGATAAGCCTGCTGTTTCCTCCTCTGATAAAGCTTTTGGTCCTGAGTAAATTGGATCACATTCTTCATCTCTCACTGTTGTAATTGAACAAACATTGCTTTTAAATAAAATGTGTGAAAAGTATCCTTATATACTCAAAGGTAGAGTTAACAGGCTATCTAAAATTTCCGATGTAATTTAACAAAATCATTGAGTCAATCTATTATATCCTTTGGCTCTTATTACCTCTGACAGATTTGAAGACATTCCAGTTACATTGGAAAGTTAAGGCAGCCGATCAATTGTGCCTCTTGATTGTATATTTTTAGATTTATTGGTTAAAATATCATTATTAAACATACTAGAAAAAAACTATTGGAAAATTACTGGAGTATGCTCTTGTATAGTGTGATGTTACATTTTCAAATGACTGTCATTGCATAGCAACTTACTTGTATCTTTGTTAAAGAACCAATTCCTGTCCAAGCTAATACCAACAGCAGATTGGTTTTTACTACACATTTTTTTGGGAAAATAAACTCTTCTGTTTCTTCCCCAAGACCAATCCTGTATTATAAGAAGGCATTAAAATGTGGGCAGTGGATTTTTTTTATTAATGACATATTAAGGCAAAATCTTTGTTTTGAAGTATCTTTGACATTGATATAAATTACAATAAATAAAATACAATCAAAAGTCATTAAGGCATTTCTCCTATTGTGAGTAGACATTTCTTATGAAATATGCAGTGCCTTTCTAAATTCCTGTTCTTGTATTATTTTACTATTATGTATGTACATAAATAATTATAAAAAAGGATTAACTGTCTCACTTTATAGCCAGTTGGAAGAAGCTTAAATTACCGTTCTTATATTGTAATCATATCCATCAGGGTTTAAAAGTGGGACAATATAAAAATCATAATGTTTTATCAGCAAATCAACGTTCTGTTTTTGTTCTAAAACATAATCAATGAAATTAAGTAATATTGCTGGGGACATCCAATCCTTTCCATCCTCTCCACCCAGCAAAAATATAGCTGTATTCTTTTTTCCCGTTGATAATTTAAGAACTATAATTTCTCTTTCCATATAAGTCTTAGCAATTTTTATTTTGCTCAAAATCGGAAACTTTCTTAGTTTCATTTCAATCCATATGTTAAGGGTGTCCCATGTATAAAATGCCTTTGAAAGATTAGGCATACGGGTGTAAGGATATGTATCCAGTTCAATTTCGATTTCATTTAGTTTTCGGATTCTGTTAACAGATAAATATTTTAGTAAACTTAGTTATGACGATACACTGAAAAAACTGTATAAACCTTACTTGGTTTGAAAATTTATATACTGTAAATAATGTTTGAATGAACTAAAAGCTTACAATTTACGTTGAGGTATTTTTATGTATTCTATGTCATTATCTTTTAACTTGTCTTCAAACATTTTTGTGTAGCATTCATCAACAACTATATCCATAGGTACACCTGCTTCATTTGTAATGCCATTCATAAAGATCATCATTTCGTTCCTTACGTAGATATAGTACAAAAGTGCTCGTTCTCGTGCATTAAACGCCGTCACCTCATAAATTGTATAATTACTAATTCTAGAAAAAGTACACAATACTTTCGGTAATATAATGCAAAAATATATAAGAACAAGTCTCGACATTTTTTAGTTTCTTATTTTATTCAATGAGGCTATGGTTGCTGACATTAGAATATAATTTTACAGGATAAAATGTGGAAGTAACTTGTTGCTTTTGTCCTGATAGATTATTTCGTGTTAAATATATTTTGAAAGTTGCATTGATGCAAGTTAAAATAAACAAGATAAGGAAATAATATAATAATCCTTTTTAGTTTTTAGGTGAACAGGGTTTGCAATAGAACCTTGGCTGATCATAAAACTTTTGCGTGTTTCAACAGGCCCCTATGCAAATGGGTGGAGGCCCATCGCCAGGTAATGGTCTGCAAGGTCCGCCGGGTGGTCCTGGAGTGCCACTGCCACCGCCGCACGGCGTGCACCCACAAGGCATGCCACCAGCCGCGCCGGGCCACATGCCTTCTCACCACGCGATGATGCCGGGCCAGGGTCCGCCGCCGCACGCCGCCTCCCCCGGCTACGGGCACGCGCCTCCCGGGGGCGCGGGCGGGGGCGCGGCACCCTCCCCCGGCGCTCCTTCCGCCGGGCCGCCGCAAGGCGCCGCTCCACCTCACCCGCCAGCTGCTCAAACCCCACCTCACGGACAAGCACCACCGCCTTCGTCTTCCACTAATGGCGCACCTCCGGCTTCGTCTCCCATGCAGGGCTCGCTACCAGCACCCGGCCCCGATAACTTGCACGCAATTCAGCGTACTATTGATTCTATGGAAGAAAAGGGACTGCAAGAAGATCCAAGATTCTCACAATTGTTAGCACTGCGGGCGCGTTCAAACCCACAAGATCCTGGAAAGGGATTGTTTAGTAACAACCAGCTCTGCCAGCTGAAGTGAGTGTAGTCGTTGATGAATTAAAGATTAATCATTCTAGGTATCCTAAAACTAATATATCATTTAATTGCAGAGCACAAATCACGGCGTATCGTAATCTCGCTCGCAACCAGCCCCTGACGCAGCAGATAGCTATGATGGCGTCTGGCAAGCGCACGGGCGAGGCGCCGCCGGAGTGCCCGACGCCGCCGGCGCAGGCGTACGGCGAGGCGAGCGCGGGCGCGGGCGGGGGCGCGGGGCAGGGCGCGGCGGGCGGGCCGGGCGCGGCGGGCAAGGCGGGCGCGGCAGAGGCTGCTCGCGGCGGCGGCGGCGCGCCCCCCACGCCGCTGCCCATGACCGGACAGATGGCTCCTCCCACACAGCTCACACCACCATTAGTCAACCCGGTAACTATCTATTGCAGTTTTTATCAAAACTAAAGGAACATACTATTGTTGTTTTGGTATTTTTTCTATTTGAAATGTTCTTTTAATAGTCACAGTTGACTATGTTCAACCATCGCTATAATTTTTCTCTAATTAAAACATAAATTATCATATAGATTTTTAATAAAACGTATGCTTTCAGCCCATGAGCGGCGGACCACCCCTACGAGGCCCAGCACCGTTGCGTGCTCCCGCACCCGGCACACAGCCGCAGCACCAGGTACCCACACATTTTACTTTACTGTAATTAAAAACAGACCACTAATTTCGTATTTCAATTTAAAAATGTACATAAATACTTGTAATTAGGATCCAAAAACCAAAAATAACTAATTCTAATACCTTTTTTCTGCAGCCTGGTGTACCAGTACCAGGAGCGAAACAGAATCGTATTACAAGCATGCCTAAACCAGTTGGCATTGATCCTCTTCAAATATTGAACGAAAGAGAAAATAGGTAAGTGATAGTCAGTTGGGCTATAGCTTCGTACAAACTAAAGTATTTTATAGAATTTTTATTTACAAACTTTTCTTATTCTTATGTGTACCTCTACAGAATAGCAGCGCGCATCGCCCACCGTATCGAGATGCTGTCCAACTTGCCGGCTAACATACCCGATGACTTACGCTTGCAAGCGCAGATCGAACTCAGAGCACTTCGTGTACTTAACTTCCAGAAACAATTACGTTCTGAGGTAACTAACATTATACTTTTTAAAGGCGTTTTCAAAAATTTTATAATGTCAAGTAAAAAATTGATGAGGTGGCAATAACATACACACTAGTTGACATAGCTATAGGTTAATAATAATTGTTAAAACGGTAAGCATTGTCCGTGAACGGTGTGAGCAGTGTCCTCATAATTACGAGCATTGCAATCTCTTTATAGAGATTCTAGTGCTTGTGTAAGGATAAACGGGGCATACACTGAATGGTTTAATATCGAAAAAGGTGTTAGACAGGGATGTGTAGTGTCACCGTGGCTGTTTAATCTGTTCATGAACAATTGCTTGACAGATTTAAAAGAGAATGAAAGTGGGTTGAGAATGAATGAGTGACTCGTCAAATGTTTTCTCTATGCTGACGACCAAGTTTTACTTGCATCTTCAGCCGAGGAGTTGCAGGAGATGGTAACTGCTATGAGTGGAACTTTGGTTAGACAGGGAATGAAGATGAATGTAAAGAAGACGAAAGTGATGGTGTTTGAAAGAAACGAGGCAGTGTCAGACTGCAATATCATGATTGCGGATGAACCAATTGAACAGGTGAATGAGTTTGTGTATCTGGGTTCAAAGTTTACAAGAGATGGAAAGTGTGAGAGTGATATTGAAAGGAGAGTGAATGCAGGAAACATGGTGAATGGAGCTTTGCATTCCTTTATGAACAGTCGGAAGGTGTCTAACAAGGCTCGTTTGGCTGTGCATGGAGGAGTGTTGGTCCCGACACTCATGTACGGAAGTGAAAGTTGGGTATGGCAGAAGAAACATGAAAGCAGAATAAATGCAGTTGAGATGAGAGCGTTAAGAAGTATGATAGGAGTTAAACTGAGTGACAGAATAAGAAATAGTGAAATAAGAAAACGTTGTGGTCTGAAAGAAGATGTAGTGACAAAAATTGATAAAGGTATGTTGAGATGGTTTGGCCATGTCGAGAGAATGAATGAGGAACGATTGACGAAAAAAGTGTATAAGGCGAGTGTGAATGAAAGTGTTGGAAGGGGTAGACCTAGGCGGACGTTTCTAGACCAAATCGGAGACGTCTAGAAAAAAGGCCAGGTCAAGAGTACCCTAAACCGAAGAGCATGTTTGAAGGGAATTATGACAGTGGATGAAGCGAAACAAGTATGTAAGGATCGTAGCAAGTGGAAAGAAGTGGTCTCTGCCTACCCCTACGGGAAACAGGCGTGATTATATGTATGTATGTATGTAAAACGGTAATTTACAAATGCTTTTCCATCAAGAGAAGGGAAGGTAATCACTACAGTATTTTTAACCAGTAAGATTAAAAAAGAGAGACCATATAAGCTTATTTGTATGACAAAAAAGCGAAGCTTGTTAAACATTATTTTATCCGTAGATTTTGGGTCAAGTGCGTCGCGACACGACGTTAGAGACGGCGGTGAACATCAAAGCGTACAAGCGCACCAAGCGACAGGGCTTGCGGGAGGCGCGCGCCACGGAGAAGCTGGAGAAGCAGCAGAAGCTCGAGGCCGAGCGGAAGCGCCGGCAGAAGCACCAGGAGTTCCTGCAGACTGTGCTGCAACATGGTATGTGGTTGTATCTAGTAAACTAGTACCATTAAATATAGTTAGGCCTGATTAGGATTGGAATCTTATATAATTTATGTAGCGTTTATATCAATAATTGGTCAAACAAATTGCGAAAAAGTAATATAAGGACCTAAATAAATCTATTCTCCTTCTCACGCAATTCAAAGTCCCGCGCTAGGTTGGTATTTTCGATAGTCAGCCATGGCAATTGATTCAATGAAGTTGATTAAATTAGGCTTTATGTGATTGGCCTGGCCTTTTCATACTGAAGTTTGTGTCTTATACATTGTTTTGTAACTTGTAGCAAAGGACTTCAAGGAGTACCACCGCAACAACGTGGCTAAGTTGGCGCGCATGAACAAGGCTATTATGAACCACCACGCCAACGCCGAGCGCGAGCAGAAGAAGGAACAAGAACGTATCGAGAAGGAGCGTATGAGACGGTGAGATAAGAGATTCATACTAAATATGTGATGAAGGTCACTCAGTTTGTAGCGCTTTCACAGCTAAACCAAACATCCGTTTATGATAAAATTGAGTATAGAGTTAGCTTGCACTCTGAGAAAACGTATAAAGCTATATTTTACTGCCAAAATCGGGTGGAGCCGAATCTACGTATTACATAACATGACTTGACATAGAGGCGTCGTAAAGATCAAAATATTTATAACTAGTGAATTGTAGCAGGGTTGGAAAATCGAATACTTATAATATAACCACAAGATACATGTATTTATATACCTATCTCTTTATTAGTTTGATGGCTGAAGATGAAGAGGGTTACCGAAAGCTTATCGATCAGAAGAAAGACAAACGTTTGGCGTTCCTACTGTCGCAAACCGACGAATACATCGCCAGTCTCACAGAGATGGTCAAACAGCACAAGCAGGAACAACGGAAGAAGCAACAGGAAGAGGAGCGTAGGAAAAGGGTTCGTATTTCTCATGTGTTTAGGTTCATTATTCCTTATCTTTCCAAACATAGGCGATACAATTGATCGCTATTCGACCATAATCGTTGTGTAATAAATAAATATTTTAAATGATACTTAAATACAGAAATCAAGGAAGAAGAAGTTGCTGGAAGGCGGAGAAATCGATGCTATGGACGATAGCTCTCAAACATCGGACTCTCGCGTCCACGTCATGGATCCGAAGACAGGCGAGGTTAGTGACCTTAAACACTTTAACTTAAAAGTCTGGAAATTTTAATGTTATTTTCAGCGGAGTTTACTTATTAATTACAAATGAAGAAAAATACAAAATAACCGTATTTGCTTAGATATTGAGGGGAGAAGAAGCGCCGCTGTTGTCACAGCTGAAAGATTGGATGGAAACTCATCCGGGATGGGAGGTGCTGTCTGACTCCGAGGATTCTGGTGACGATAGTCAAGACGACGACGGTATGTATAGTACGTACCGAAAAAGCATTTTATAATATATTTTTTACCCAATCACATATATTGTACTATGTGTTAAGGTTCTTTTGGCAACTTTTATTAACTCTCTTTCTTTTGTGGTTGAACAGAGAGAAGGAGAGGCCACAGAGACGAGAGGAGTGATCGGGAGAAGACTGACGAGGAGAAGGCACGAGAGATGATCAAGAAGGCTAAGATCGAGGATGATGAGTACAAGACAGAAGAACAAACTTACTACAGGTACTGACTGACAGTGCGATATCCGACCCAAATAAAACTATATCTAGGAACCGACGTTATTATCCCATAGTGTATATCCATTTGCAATAGTATAGATTCTCTCTTTATCGCTCTTGGGAATCCATCTCAGATTGACCTTAGGCTTTCCTATCTTGAGTCACTTCATACATTTGTGGTAAATGACAAGCAATATCTAGCCTCTTGTTGCAGAGGAACCACTCACAACACTCTTACTTATGTATTTTATATTATTTCAGCATTGCCCATACAGTCCACGAATCTGTAACTGAACAAGCCAGCATTTTGGTTAACGGAAACCTCAAAGAATATCAAATCAAGGTGTGTTATATTTTTGTAACTTATCTAATGATCCTCGCCTTATTGATTGAGCTTATTTTACATTATATTGGTTAATTTTAGGGTCTGGAATGGCTGGTGTCTTTGTTCAATAACAATTTGAATGGCATCTTGGCAGACGAGATGGGTCTCGGAAAAACAATTCAAACTATAGCGTTGGTCACTTACTTGATGGAGAAGAAGAAAGTTAATGGACCGTTCCTGATTATTGTGCCACTCAGGTAAATAATTCAATAATAACTACTCGTTTTTAAGTCAATTCTGACAACCAGTCTTACTATTGTGAGATACTGTGTCACCCAGTAAATAAGGTAATTTACGGCATTCAGCTGAATCCGATAAGACTGGAAGCCAACCAAAATTTTGCGAAAAGGCTAGGCAGAATATTTGGTTACCTCCATACATTGATTCCGAAATCAGACTTATATTTCTACTGATAGTTACGCCATACAAGATTTTTACACTAAACTTTTATTTCTAGTACTCTCTCGAACTGGGTGCTGGAGTTCGAGAAGTGGGCTCCGACAGTGTCGGTGGTGTCGTACAAGGGCTCGCCGCAGTCGCGTCGGCTCGTGCAGGCGCAGATGCGATCCACCAAGTTCAACGTGCTGCTCACCACTTATGAATACGTCATCAAGGACAAAGCTGTGCTGGCTAAGGTTAGTTAATACAGTATAATTAAATATCTAAGATTTATGTGCCTTAATTGCGTCTTTGGACATCTGAAACTCACGTTAATGTGCCTGTCCAAAAGTATTTAAACGCGTTCTAGCACGTTTTTAGTTTATTCTTTGTGCGACCATAACTACCATGAAGTTCGGTTAATGTCGGGAATAATTAAAAACCACTATTAAATAGTTTTATTTCATCGTGTCGTGGTTGTCTCCATATATTCCATATAGTCCACAATATGGCCCATACCATTACCTGCCCCTGGTTATATAAAACGTAAGTATCAGTTTACACTCCGTTATAATCATGTTAAAATATCCGTAGGTGCAATGGAAGTACATGATAATCGACGAGGGTCACCGCATGAAGAACCACCACTGCAAGCTGACGCAGGTGCTGAACACGCACTACATCGCGCCGCACCGGCTGCTGCTGACGGGCACGCCGCTGCAGAACAAGCTGCCCGAGCTCTGGGCGCTGCTCAACTTCCTGCTGCCCTCCATCTTCAAGAGCTGCTCCACCTTCGAGCAGTGGTTCAATGCTCCCTTTGCTACTACCGGTGAAAAGGTAAGGACTTTCTCAAATCGATGTACGTATAGGTATAATCGAACTCAACATCTATGTATTATAATAAAGTGTCGACCTAGATAGAGTCCTAATACTCAATTTAATTCGACAAACTTGTAATTACTTGTAAAATGACATATTTCTATTGTTACCAGAGTAAATAAAATTATTCAATTCAAAATTATTCGATGACATATTTTTAGTAAAAATTTGATAATCGCCTTCTTATTTTATTCAACCGTAATTTTTCTATAGGTCGAGTTGAACGAAGAAGAAACGATCCTTATCATCCGTCGTTTGCACAAAGTGCTCCGTCCGTTCTTGCTGCGTAGGCTGAAGAAGGAGGTCGAGAGCCAGCTGCCCGACAAAGTGGAGTACATCATCAAGTGCGACATGAGTGGTCTGCAACGAGTACTGTACAAGTAAGTACATAGTTTTAATTGTGACGTTTATGTAATACTAGCAGCCCGCCCCGGCTTTGCTCGGGTGCAACGCTGATACCAAATATAACTACACAATCATAAAGTTCTGTAGGGCGAAGCACAGCCTTGGACGCACTATTTGGTATAGGCACGACCCCCGGCCCCCGCGCGGCCCCCCGGCCGGTACCGCCGCAACCACTATGTACCTACATTTTAAATTTGCAATATCTTCGAAAATATTCATTTAAATTACATGCTGTAAAGGGCAATATTGACCTATATTGCATGCACAATTTATTAAAGATACTTAATTGGATAAGGATTAATACTGTATTGCTTAAAATCGCTTTTTCGTAAATAAGTAATAAATAAATGATAAAAATGGTTATTGTGGGTTATCCTCAAGAGATAGACATATGCCATCGCGGACTTTTTTGTAGATCTTTTTAAGGTTCACAATACTGTAGTACATTATTTTGAGCTATCTCGTTGGGTTCAGCCAGCGTTTGCAATGAAAGCGCAAAAAATTTGTTCATTTACGACCTTACATTGGAAATCTCTATGATCATCCGTGTTCCTCTACTATACTATGCATGTATTATACATATAAACGTTCCTCTTGAATCACTCTATCTATTAAAAAAAACCGCATCAAAATCCGTTGCGTAGTTTTAAAGATCTAAGCATACATATGGATAGACAACGGGAAGCGACTTTGTTTTATACTATTTAGTGATGAAGATGTCAAACTTACTGAGTAACCAAAAAAGAACGTGATTTCTCTCGCTGCACTGAACTTTGAACACTAAACAGAACGAAACAAATGTATAATGCGAACTTTATAACGTGTTCTACTGCAGTACAAAGCCTCTCCATTTTCAGTTACCTAGCCATATAATTAATAATTTACCTATACACAGGCACATGCAGTCTAAAGGAGTATTACTGACAGACGGCTCTGAGAAGGGCAACAAGGGTAAAGGCGGTGCTAAAGCTCTCATGAACACGATCGTCCAGCTGCGTAAGCTGTGTAACCATCCCTTCATGTTCCAACACATTGAGGAGAAGTTCTGCGACCATATCGGCACCGGCGGTGGAGTTGTTTCTGGGTAAGTGTTTGAGTCTTGAATCTGTTGAAAATAATTGAAACTCCGAGGAATTAAGAATGGTCTGTTGATGAATGAGTAGACTGTTTGATTTCAAAAGAACATACAAATTATTCTAGAAGAAGTATAATTATAATAATTTTAATAATGTTAACTTATTTACCTCACGACTTAGCTGAAAAAACGCGGTGTTTAGTTAATAGCCACTTGCGATTTTTGATAAAATGGTCGATGTAATGTTCTACAATATTGTTTCGTTCACAGGCCTGACCTATACCGTGTATCCGGTAAATTTGAGCTGCTGGACCGTATCCTGCCCAAACTGAAGCAAACAGGACACAGAGTATTAGTGTTCTGTCAAATGACCCAGTGCATGACCATCATTGAAGATTATCTTTCGTGGAGGGCATTCCAGTATTTGAGGTATTTATTTCATTTTAGAAGTATTTTACGTATACAGGTAACCCTGTATACACGCATTCAATTTTCCGTGGTGGATAGGAAAGAAATAATTTAAATAAAAAACATAATTTCATATCTGAACCAGGTCTGAAAATTTCATTGAAACCTAACCTATAAATATGTACTTTAATTTCGGATTCTTATTTAAATCCTTGTTATGCATGCATACTTCTCCATTAACATGGTGAAGTCAAAATTCTTTAAGTAAAGGAACTTCTGTATATAAACGTTTTGTTCTTTAGATTGGACGGTATGACCAAGGCGGAGGATCGTGGCGAGTTGCTCAAGAAGTTCAACGACGTGGGCTCCGACTACTTCATATTCTTGCTGTCCACCCGCGCCGGTGGTCTCGGACTCAATCTGCAGAGTGCCGACACTGTCATCATTTTCGATTCCGATTGGAATCCCCATCAGGTAACTTTTACTTATTTGTATAAATAATTTTAACCCCACTACTGAGCAACAATTTGGTCCACGCTCGTCTGTCCTGTGCTCTTTTACAATAATGTGTTTTGTACCTTACGTGACTTTATTCCCACTATTTATTTTACTTTTTCTAGTGCACTCATAAAATATTTTGTGTTGTAGGATCTCCAAGCTCAAGATCGTGCTCATCGTATCGGACAACGTAACGAGGTGCGCGTACTTCGTCTGATGACTGTCAACTCTGTTGAAGAGAGAATTCTTGCCGCAGCTCGGTAAGCCGTTATTAATACATACCATTTGTTATTTATTACATAAAACTGGTTATATAATCCTCAATAATGTTTATTTATAGATATAAGCTGAACATGGATGAGAAAGTCATCCAAGCTGGTATGTTCGATCAAAAGTCGACGGGTTCTGAGCGTCAACAGTTCCTACAGAGTATTCTGCATCAAGATGGTGATGATGAAGAGGTTTGTTAATCTTCCATATAATTTATATATTAACTTTTTTCAATTATGTTATGTTTCACAATCCTGTTGAATTATAGCACTGTTGAATGAAACCACGCTCAATTGGATCAAAGATTAATTCAACAACAATCGAAAATATCGATATACTACTACTAAATGACTTGTCTAAAACAGGAAGAAAACGAGGTCCCCGATGACGACCTGATCAACGAGATGATAGCTCGCTCTGAGGAGGAGTTGGAGATCTTCAAGCAGATCGACATCGAGCGCAAGAAGGTGGAGACGCAGTCCCGACTCATTGACGAGTCCGAGCTGCCGGACTGGCTGGTTAAGAATGACGATGAGGTCGTCTGTAATAAAGTAAGTCTACGTAAAAAGCATATTTTCTCTATTTTATTTAACATGTTTGTTATTTCATAATGTGTTAGTGTCGTGATGTCTGTGATAGCGTGTTTAGAACTCTCAAAGTACTAAGTCTACGGTTTTATGTGAAGTAAGATTTGCTTCAAACATAAAACAGCCCAAAATAATGGTGCGGTCTGGTTATCAGGAAGATATTTTTTCTGCCCAACAATATTTTTTTCTAATGATTACTACGCAATAAAGCCCTATTTACTGATATCAATATCAAACACGAGGTTTAACTAAAGAAAACTTTGTGAATGTGTAGGGTCAAGGTTGGAACTACCTGGACGAGGACGAGACTCTGGGGCGCGGGTCCCGGCAGCGCAAGGAGGTGGACTACACGGACTCGCTCACGGAGAAGGAGTGGCTCAAGGCCATCGACGAGGAGTTCGACGAGGACGAGGAGGACGACGATGACGACGAGGTGCTCGACAAGAAGCGGAAGAAGGGACGCAAGCGGCGGTGAGACTTAAATTAATACATATTGATTTATCTGTGTTTTTGTTACTGTTAAGACTACCTTGGAAGGCAAAATCACAAATACATATTATTATTATTATTGAGTGTCTGTGGTGTCCTACTGCAGGAAAAAAGGCGTCCTATACCTCTTTCCACTTATATTATCGATGGCCAGTTGTCTGAAGCCAGTTCCGCACGATGGAGTAGAGTTTGTGTCGCCATGTCCTTTCAGGTCTACAAATTTATTTTCAGCCAATAAACACACATAGGTTAAATTATTTTTTATCAAAATAAAAATATCAAAGCAATGATTATAAAACTAAATATTTTTTTAGCCGTAACCAAGACGATACTGATGAAGAGGAGTTGCCTACCTCATCGAAAAAGAAGAGTAAAACGGAACTCAACCAGCTGAAGAAACGTCTTAAAAATATTATGAAGAAAGTTATTGAATACTCCGACGAGTGAGTTTCACATGATTTTATTCAACCTATATTTTAATTATGGCTTGTATTTTTGCGTTTTTATTTGAACGGGTTTGTAAACTGTTTATTACAACGCCTACCTTTAATATTATTTATGAAATATACAAATAAAACTTTAATTTGAAGCTAAATTCGCTAAAGCATTAATTTTAACACACTTGAGGTGTACCTTAATATTATTTTCATTATGTGTACTGAGTGTACTGACCAGACTAATTCTTTTATCTTTTAGGTCAGATTAAGGTTTAGGATCTCGTAACTAGTTAAAGTCAAACCATAAAATAGTCATAGAGAATAAAAAAACTTTTCGAATCCGCTAAATATGTTTTAGAAAATAAGACAAAAATAATTTATGACATATTAGCTAATTACTTAATATTCTACTCATTCTATATTTGTAGTTTAAAAAATAATTATCAACGTAATGGGAATTTTAGGGGAGGTCGCGTGTTGTCTGAGCCTTTTATGAAGCTGCCGTCTCGACGTGAACTGCCCGACTACTATGACGTCATCAAGAAACCGCTGGACATAAAGAAAATCATGAACCGAATTGAAGATGGAAAGGTAATAAAGATTGAAATCGCATGATGGTGTATACCGTAAAATGAGGTGAATAGGGATGAAGGGGGACAAATTTTAGTGTTTTAATGTTTCACAGAATTAGGAATAATCGCAACTGCAATAAAGGTACTTTTGTTTTAAAGATAAGCTTGATAAGCCATAGCCCATGACGAAGGTAATTTGCTAACCGAATTTGTCTTTACTCATCCTCCAGCTTTCCTATTCACCAAATTCCCTGGTCACATATTATTTCTGTTTATTATTTCTTTAACATTATTTTGTTCCACAGTACACTGACATCTTGGATCTGGAACGTGATTTCTTCACGCTGTGCGCTAACGCTCAGACGTATAATGAGGAACAATCGTTGATTTACGAAGACTCGGTGCGCTTGCGCAATGTATTTATTGAAGTCCGACGCCGCTATGAGAGCGGACAGAACTCCGATGACTCTGATGATAATGATAAAGGTATGCCATAATGTTATAGAGAGAACTAGCATCATGAAATAAAGTAACAATTTAACCAACCAATTAAATGAATTCTATTATCATTTAGAATACTATTTGTGATATAACTCGATGAGCCTCAAATTGTTTCTATTCAAATAGGCATAGTATATGAAATTACTTAAATGTGCTTAGTTTCCCAATATTTCAACAGATGAAGATGACTCCGACGGCGAGTCTAACCGCTCCGTCAAAATGAAAATCAAGTTGAAGGGTAAAAGCAAGAGTACGCCATCCAGGAAGCGGAAACAGCGGAAATATAATATCTCTGATGACGAAGACTATGAGGACGAATAAACTCATTACATAACCCTTCTTAAGCTAAGAAATATTTGATCAATCATGTTACAAATATCTAAGCTAACATTTCAAATCCATAGATAATAATTATATGAATGTTAATGACATTATAATTTTGTAGATGAATTTATTTATGATTTTACAATTGAAATAATTTTTAGTTAAGCCAGAATGTAGTATTTAATGCACTTTATTATTACGTCTTAATGTTTCAGCTTTGTAACTGAAGATAAATATTTCATGATGTATTTTAGTTCTCAGAAGGGATATAGGGTATTCTATGTAGTGGTAACAATATGGTAATTTCTAATAGTAATAAGTATATTATTAGGAATAACAACTTATAGTTAAGAAGTAAAACTATGACTTTTATAAAATCTGCAATTACGATTACTTAAACCAGTATAAACTTATAGTTGCAAAGCAACTCCCCAGCTCTGTTTTGGCACTTCACTACCAACTGCCTGAATTGTGGGTTGCAATACTTTTCATGTATTTATAGCCAAGAATAAGTCTTTTCATTATTAAATGCATTATTATAATAGGACCTAAATTATTTGACATTTGAATAGTGTATGTCATGAATATTTTTACCATGAAGACATCAAAACAGTGTTAATTGAAATTTAGATTGTAGTATATTTCCATGTGCTTTGGCATTAAAAATAAATTTCTATGTTTAAAATGATGTTTTATTTAATTATTGACTTTTGATGAACCTGCTAGGATAGCTTCATTCTTTTCTGAGTGTATAATAGTATCTCTCCAGTCTGCCCATTTGTATTCCACTCCATGAATAGTTTTCATGTGTTTGTTTAAGCTAGGGCTGTATGAAAACTTCTGACCACAGCTTGGACATGAATAAGGTTTGTCACCAGTGTGTACCCTCATGTGGCGTCTGAGATTGCTTTGAGTGTAGAACCCTATGTGACACATATCACATTTAAATGCTCTGTTGCCTGAATGTCTGAAACAGCATTAAATACACAAGTATAATTATAAATAGTGCATGTTATATTTTACACACACAGCAGTTTGTACGTATACCAAATGAGATACATTCATAAAGTACATTTGGGTACCTTTTAAGATGAATTATGAGATTCTTCTTTGTATGGGTCTTGTAACCACATAAATGACATTCTATTTTTTTTTCTGTGCTATGTTTCTTTCTATGATTTAGTAACTCTGCTGATGTAACAAATGTATCTCCACAATCTTCACAGTTGTAGTTACAGATTTTGTAGTGCCTGTACATGTGAGCTTGTAGGGACTCTTTAGATTTTAATGCTTTAAAGCATATGTTGCAAGAGAAGCTGGCACTTTCATGAACACGCATGTGGTTCTTCATAGTGAAGGCATGTTTGAACTGCTTTCCACATAAAGAACATGTGAAATATGTTGTGGTGCTGTGTGTTTTGCGATGTGCTGCTAGACTTGAAGACTGAGTGAAGCTTTTCCCACATTCACAGTTGTATGGCCTCTCTCCATTATGTGTTCGCATGTGGCTGACTAGTGTTTGGCTGTGAGGTGTAGAGTATGAGCATGATGTGCAGTGGTACCGTCTGGCTGCACCAAATCCAGAAACATTGCCAATATGTTTTCTTTTCTCATGCATTGAAACATAATGCTTCAAAAGCGATATCTTTGTTTTTAATACTTTGTTACACAAGTCACATTTAAAGTCACTGGGAATATCCCTGTTGGTCTTAGATTCATTGGCGTCTAAGTGGTCAGTGGTATCGTTTAAGACATTGCTTTCAGTATATTCGTTATGAAATACTTCAGAAGCAGTGACAGAATTTTCCTCAATGTTTGGTGTATTGTCGCGACTGTTTTTAGTTTCAATAGTTTTTACATCTTCTTTACATGTTAGTTTTAAACGTTCTTCAATTGTAACGCATTTAAGCCGAAAACTGATAACTTTGCTCAATTCTTGCAGGCACTCACTACAAATAAGATACGGTAAGTGTTTATCACTGCGTAAAGTAACTTGAAAACAAAGATATATATTATTTAAAATATCCTGAGATTCACTGGCAAACAAATTTGTACCATCTTTGACTTTTTGTAAACAAATTCGACACAAACTATGCATGTTAATGTCTTGTAAAGATATATCCATTTTAAGGAATTACTTAGATCTAAGCATTGTTTGTGATGGATAAATAACAACAATTTACGATGACAAATGACAACTTTAATCCTAAATAAAACAAGTCGGCTGTCATTGTCAATAATTACCACAGACTACATCTGATAATAATTCAACTATCGAGGTGTAGATAGCTAAATATATTATATTAATAGGCTAAAATTATATTATTAAATTGTGCTGTTTAGACATCTCTAACTATTACACTTTTATTCATAATCTAGAGCTTCATCCAGAGAAGCGACTTTAAATCATTGTCACCCCAACTTATGACTTTGCTCTGTGTATTGTCGCCATAACTAGAATGTACCTATATAAACACATAACATAGATAACCAACATGCACGAGGGCGAAAGCTTTATTCTATATTATTATTTCGATAATGGTTAACAAAATTCTTATATTTACAATAAATCATTATCTTGGAATGATGATCATCGATTTTCAATTTCAAATCTGTGCCTTCAGTACTTTTACTGTTAGCCTGAGCGCAGGCTTTGACTGTTTCACCGGACTTGCAATACTCTAATTATTGCAGGTCTGCAGCAAAATAGCCAACGTTTATCCAAACTTCGAATAGTCCAGTTTCAGAGTAATGCTTCACGTTTATAGCTGATAGTGGGTCTAACAAAATTACTAATTTTGCTCTGAATATAGGAATCTTTCTTCACACACATTTCCAAGTACTGTTTTGGGAATTTACATGAAATTGAGACAAAATTCTGAGCAGGTATAAAACAGGCTGATAACACCTCTTGGTTTTACTTTCATTTTCTACGTTTAAGTTCAGGTGGTAAATGGAACAAAAATATGAAATAATACTTGGTTTACAATTTAAATGCATCACGACGCTAGATTTTACAATTGATTTGTTTTACTAGATGTCATCGACTGTTTCGCGAGGTCAGTGTGAATGGTTCGCTACCTACCTACTTAAATCATGTACCAAGCCATTACTATCTATCGAGTACCTACGCTACTTGGTACGGAACTCTTCGTGCGCAAGTCAGATTCGGAATAACCGATTTTTTTTCGATTTGGAATATACTAAAATTTTGGTTGTAAATAAAAGTAAATTGTCAAAAGTCCACAGGCTTTTATTGATTAAACTTAAGCCTCTGCTTGAGCCTGAAGCCTTTTGATGTGGGATGCCTTCTTCTGCTTGATCCTGTTCTTCCTCTCGGCCAGGGTCAGCTTGCGCTTGTTCCAGCGCTTCTGCTTGCCGGCTTCCTTCTTTACTTCCTTCTTTTTGTGGGATGGGTCTGCGCGGATCAATTCGTGGGCTTTCTTGTATGTGGCTTCAATCTGTTAAAAAAGGAACATTTAAAAACGTATATTATATTTTCTTAATCAGGAGAATGATATTCCTGTTTTTAGCATTCACTAGCATGAAGATTTGCTCTATATACTTGTGACAAATATTAATTTAGATTTTGTAGTGCACATAAAAGACGAAATGTTGCAATTTTAGTACTTCTTAAAACTTTTTACATGATTTTAAAGTGTAATAATATTGCATTACTTTTGTCCAATTTCGACACTATCCAAGTGTTAGTACATGAACAGTAATTTGATTGGACGTAAATTAAATTCTCAATACTTATACTTACAGAGTCAGCATTTACGCCAAGTTTAACGTATTTGCCGAACTGTCTCTTGAAGGAGTCTTCATCATCAGCTTCAAGGCTGCGCATATACTCAGCCACGTGTAAACCAAAGATGTGTGCTCTGAAAAATCATAACATATAATGAAGCAGAGGTCAATCACTAGATTTTGTCTACATTGTTCCTTTTTAATTTTTTGTTATTAGGACCGGTTTCAAAAACACTTGAGCATTATTTTTATCACAACCAATAATCCAAATTTTTCATGTTGCTCCAATAACGCTGTCTAAATAATAGAAATGACCTATAATTCAGAGGATGAATGGAGCTATTATAATATTAAGCAGAATATTCATATGATCAAATATAAAATTCTAGTTACCTGTGTACTTCTGCGTTGAATTTCTTTGCCTCTGCATCGTAACCAGGGAACCTCTTGATGGAGTGAGGGACGTTGAGGCCACCATCAACTGCACCTTTCATGGCTCCGAACACACGGGCACCAGTAGTGGTGCGTGCCAGACCCACATCAAGGTAACATCTGTAAAAGATAACACCATATTAGCGTTGAAAAATTAAAATTCATTTTTTTTATTGAATCTTGGTTATAATCGGAATACTACGATACAACATTTATATTGAGCATTGTACGTGCTTTCAGACCGCCCGTAATAACTTCATCATAACAAACATTAATTTTAATTTGCACTTTATTTGTAAATTAAAAGTTAAGGTCACATGAAAAATATTTTTATCCATGGCATTTAATACTTTTGTCTATTAAGTAAACATTTGTTAAAAAGGTTTTTATACAATAAAGGTAATTTAGACAAAAATTATAATACTAACCTGAAAGCACCAGGGCCATTGTCTACAGGTTCAACATTGTATTCATCACCAGTGACTTCAGTTGCACCACTATATAGTGAGTCAAGACCAAGTCTCTGGAGCAGTCTTCTCGCAAGCAACAGTCCTGTGCAGTATGCAGCTGCGTAGTTGGTCAAACCTACCTAAAAATATATTATTATTGAGCTTTTTGCTAAAAACTTAAATATTAATTGTGTAGATAATAAAGAGTTCAGTGTTGAACATATAACAACAGGGTTTTACGAGTTTGTACGGCTCTTTCAGACCGCCCGTTCAAAATCATCATTTAGTGGAGCATTTTTAAGTTTTCTAAGAAAAGTTTACTAATCCAATGAAATCATTGATCAGTTGAGAAACTAGTTTTATAGTTAGGGTATAAAAACAAAGCAAGTAACAACAATAGAACTTACTTTAACGCCATAACGCGGCAGTTCATGAGAGTAGGCAGCACACACAATGTGGTCTCCCTCAATGCGGGAGTAGGCCACCTGGCAGGTCACATCCTTGTTGGACAGACGGACGATCAGGCGGTACTTGGGCGTATTGTATTTGTTCTTGTCCTGTTACACATAAACACATGTTAGAATAAAGTAAAACATTAATAACCTACAACTCAATAACAGAACAAAAAAAAACTTACTTGAACAGTGAGGCGTTTACGGGCATAGTAGTCGGTTTTTCCCTCACGACGCCTCTTGAATTTAACTTGGTACCTCTTAAAGTATTGCTTGTTCTTCACGACTTTCACGAATGCCTAAAACATGAGCTTTAAGGTAATCGACAATATGTAAGACAACAATATTTAGTCTTATGGTGGTTATTTATCAGAGACACTTTATAATCATTAGCGCTGCAGTCTAAAACAGAACCAATGTTGTAATACACATAAAACATGGTACTACACATCAATTTTGCTTCTTCTGCAACATCAGATGACGCGCATGTGTCGGTGTTTCATCATATAGGTTAGAAAAATGTATTGCTTTAAAATATTGAATGAGTAATCATCTATTAACTATTATAAGCACTAAGTATCTTAATAATCATACACTATTATAAAATAACAGCACTGAGGACAATGTTTTTGGATCAACTAACAATCAACGTAAACTCATGACACGGGTGAGAAAATAATATCAATCCATATTTACACAATCACAACGCGAAATTATAAGAACGTTTGATAATACAGTAAAGGTGTAGTGTCTTCAAACAGTAACAGATTTATTTTAGTAACACCGCTCACCATTTTTAATAATTCCTAAAACTATTTAGGAATCTGGCGTCCGAGAACGGACACCACCGGAAAAAGAAACTTTTTAACAAATTGACAACTGACATTTACAAGAAAGTTGCCAGATCTATCAACCTTAATATTATTAAAGTTTAGTAAGCAAAAGCAACTTGCAAATGAAATTCAAACATTGGATACCTACCTAATATATATTTAATTAATGTACTTATTTATTTATTACGACTTTCATTTAACAAGATGTTACTATTAGTAGGTAATTTTAGTTTTGTGAAAACCTTTTACAATTTCAAAATATTGTCTTTATATTTACGCCTTACTACACTCACAATAATATCTCTTACTACCTGTAGCTGTAAAATGCGTTACAATGCATTTTTTTATTTCTAGCACCTGCCTTCTACCTACCTACTACCACTTAGTTGTACGAAAAGTAGATACTGAATATGCATATATTTCATGAAAATCGTTCAAGCCGTTTCGGAGGAGTATGGTTACTAACATTGAGACACGAGAATTTTATAAAGAAGAAAATCCAGACATATTTATATTAATCTCCGAAACACCTTGTGCTAATTAAATCAAATCGAATCATTTATTAGTTTGCATGAATTTGGTACAATAGGTCGTACGTGTGGTATCCGGCTTAGAATTGACCACCCCCACTCCTGCCGTGGGTGTCGTAAGAGGCGACTAAGGGAAAAATCTAGAAGATGGGTAGCAGCGTCTTCTGTTACTATCACAACAATACTGCGATCCCCAAGCCGCCTGCCAAGCGTGGGGATTATGGCAACCCCCCCCCCCCATAATGACAGACAAAACGGCACGACGGCCCCCAGTACCCGGCAGCTCCTCTATCCCTGGCTATGGTAGCGGGTCAGGTAACGGAGGAGCAGGGGGTGCTAAGAATCCCCGGTGGATTTCGCGCTACCGCCCCCACCGGACTTTGGCCCTGGCAACGCACAACGTCCGCACGCTGCGGACTGACGAGAAGATTGTCGAGCTGGAGGAAGAATTGAGCAGGTTGCGTTGGGACATCATGGGATTATCTGAAATCCGACGAGAGGGGCAGGATACGATAATCCTAGATTCCGGCAACATGCTCTTCTTCCGGGAAGGAGACCGAAAATCCCAGGGTGGTGTCGGGTTCCTCGTCCGTAAGTCTCTCATTAACAACGTGATAAAAGTCGATAGTGTGTCAAGCAGGGTAGCGTACCTGATACTCAGAATCACCGATCGGTATTCGTTGAAGGTCATCCAGGTATATGCGCCGACCTCGACACACCCTGACGATGAAGTAGAGGCTATGTATGAGGAGATCTCCGAAGCCATACATGCCTCCGAATCTTACTTCACCGTTGTTATGGGAGACTTCAACGCTAAGGTGGGCACTCAGAATGGCGATGAGTTGAGAGTAGGGTCGTTTGGATATGGGCAGCGGAACCAGAGGGGCCAGCGGCTGGTCGACTTTATGGAGAAGGAGGAACTCTATTTGATGAACTCCTTCTTCCAGAAGCGACCATCCAGGAAGTGGACGTGGATTGGCCCCGATGGTTCAACCAAAAATGAGATCGACTTCATCATGACGACCAAGAAGCGTATATTCAGTGATGTCTCTGTGATCGGGAAGGTGAAAACCGGCAGCGATCATCGCATTGTCAGAGGCACACTGAATATCAATGTAAAGCTTGAACGATCTCGTCTGATTAAGTCCACGCTCCGTCCAGGTCCTGCCCAAATCCAGAATCCCGAAACCTTTCAACTCGAACTGCGTAATCGCTTCCAGTGCCTAGCCGAATGCGAAACTGCGGACGAGATAAACAGCGGGTTGGTGGAAGCTGTCCAAGCAGTGGGTTCCCAGTTCTTTAGGACCCCACGCCGAAGAAAACCTCAGAAGCTCTCCAATAAAACCATTAAACTAATGGAAGCCCGGAATGAGATGAGATTGCAATCTTCAGCTGATATGTCGGAATACGGTCATCTCAATAGGCGTCACGACCTGCGCTCCTTTAATACTGCCCGTATAAAGGACGCAATTGAGCGGAACCAGGGCTCCAAAGTGTTCGCGGGAAATTCCTCTGTTGGGAAAAGCCAAATGACGAAGCTGAAGATCGACAATGGCAGTATCATCTCATCGAAACCGGAGATATTGAGGGAGCTCGAGAGGTTTTACGGACAGCTGTACACTTCGACACGTAAACCCGTTGTCAGTGTAGCTCAGGACGCTAGAGTCAAACTGACCCGGCACTATACTGAGGATATCCCAGACATCAGCCTGTACGAGATTAGAGTGGCTCTGAAACAACTTAAAAAAAACAAGGCGCCGGGTGATGACGGAATTACAACGGAGCTTCTGAGAGCGGGTGGAAAACCGGTACTTTTAGTCCTCCAGAGGCTATTCAATTCCGTTATACTCGAGGGTACTACGCCAGAATCATGGCACAGGAGTGTGGTGGTGCTCTTCTTCAAAAAAGGCGACAACACCTTGTTAAAGAATTATAGACCCATCTCGCTCCTGAGCCATGTGTATAAGTTGTTTTCGAGGGTCATTACGAACCGTCTCGAACGCAGGCTCGATGACTTCCAGCCTCCCGAACAAGCTGGTTTCCGAAAAGGCTTTAGCACCATGGACCACATTCACACGCTCCGCCAGGTTATACAGAAGACCGAAGAGTATAATCGGCCACTGTGTTTAGCGTTTGTGGACTATGAAAAAGCCTTCGATTCAATCGAAACCTGGGCTGTATTGCAGTCCCTTCAGCGATGTCATATCGACTATAGGTATATCGAGGTGTTGAAGTGTTTGTACAGTAAAGCCACAATGTCAATTCGGTTACAGGACGAGAGCACGAAGCCAATCCAACTGCAGCGTGGTGTGAGACAGGGAGACGTTATTTCTCCGAAACTGTTCACAAGTGCGTTGGAGGACGTCTTCAAGCTCTTGGACTGGAACGGGTTCGGCATCAATATCAATGGCGAATACATCACTCACCTTCGTTTTGCCGATGATATAGTGATCATGGCAGAGTCGCTGGAGGAGCTTAATACTATGCTCAGCGACCTCAGTATCGTTTCCCAACAGGTGGGTCTTAAAATGAACATGGACAAGACCAAGATCATGTACAATGTCCATGTCGCACCTGTACCGGTTATTGTTGGGAATGATACTCTTAAAGCTGTCGACCACTACGTCTATCTTGGACAGATAGTTCAGTTAGGCCGGTCCAACTTCGACAAAGAGGTCGCCCGAAGAATCCAACTCGGATGGGCAGCGTTCGGGAAACTACGCGACATCTTTTCGTCCAAAATTCCGCAGTGTCTGAAGACGCAGGTCTTTGACCAGTGTGTGTTGCCAGTGATGACATATGGCGCTGAAACGTGGTCGCTAACGGTTGGCCTTTTGGAGAAGCTCAGAGTCACTCAACGAGCTATGGAGAGAGCTATGCTCGGGGTTTCTTTGCGCGACAGGATCCGGAATACGGAAATTCGCCAAAGAACTAAAGTCACCGACATAGCTCGAAGAATATGCAAGTTGAAGTGGCAATGGGCAGGCCATATCGCTCGAAGAACCGATAACCGTTGGGGAAGAAAGGTTCTCGAGTGGCGACCACGAACCGAAAGACGCAGCGTCGGCAGGCCTCCCACCAGGTGGACTGACGATATCGTCAAAGTGGCGGGCACCCGGTGGATGCAATTGGCGAGTTGTCGTTCATTGTGGCGTTCTAGCGGGGAGGCCTTTGTTCAGCAGTGGACGTCTTCCGGCTGATGATGATGATGATGATGAGGTCGTACAATATATTATTTCATTCTTACGACATTTTCTGCCATAATATGGCGAATACACATTTTAAACAAACTGAATTTGTTTAAAATGTGTATTAAATACATACATTTAAAACAAAGTAGGCATTTTTAATAATAGTACTTTAAGAGATACTTATTGTAGATATATGATATTTTATAAAAAAATAATATTTATTTATAACATAAAAGAGGCAATTTGAATAACAATCTATAGGAACTATAATTGGAAACAAGTTTAATAACAGACAACATTTTGATGCAGTTACTTTTACTACAACTGCTTTTGTATTATCCTTACATGAGTTTCTAAGTTTTACTCTTGATTGATAGAAAGCATTGATTTGGAATTATATTCTGAAAAACAGTTGATCATCATCAAGCTGATCAATAATCAGTTGATCAAATCTAAAAGTTTATTGAGGTTTTTAACAAAGAAAACACTGTTGTTGTGTGTCAAGTGCACCATTAATTGGCAACTTTTGCCACTTACTGTCAAATAGGAAAATTTCGTTATGGCTTCCTCCTATTCATATCCTGAATTATTTTTGGCGGGTTTTATATTTACCTTGCCATTTTTATATGAAAAAAGTAACGTTTTTCGTTATTATTTGAAGTTTTTCCTTTATTATGCATATGTGTTAATTACTTGTACGGTGCTCTTGCCCGTAGTGTTAATATATCCCCGCGACGTAACAAACCTAATGTAAGATATCGATTTATTTAGTTATTATTTCGTGCTTGGTACCAAATATATGTTTCTCACGAACTCTGCCGCATTAAGGTTTGCAAAAATATTTAATAATGTATTTTCAACAGAGTTGCTTCCAGATTTTGTCGTTACGCCTCCTATATAGTAGGTATAGAATGGGAACTGCGAGGGATGGAAAACTGGAATTCAGAACAATGTTATATTGTGATATCAAATCACCAGAGCTCATTAGACATATTAGGTAACTTTTTTAATTTTTACCTGAGTTACAACTGAATATTATTTTTGGTACTTAATGGTCTTTTCTTTCATACTGCTAGGTATGTTTGAGATGTGGCCTCGCATGAAACGCTGCACAGTTGTTGCGAAAAGACCTTTAATGTTTACTGGAGCTTTTGGGTTTGGAGCTTGGCTATCAGGGCTTGTATTTATTGATCGGCTTAGAACTGAACGAGCTCGTCAACTAATGAAGGAAGCAACAGCAAGAGTCATTAAAGAAAAAGTATGTGTAGTTCATTGAAACTTGTAAATATATTATTAACTCATGGAATAATGATTTGTATTGGTTTTAGACAAAACTATGGATATTTCCTGAGGGAGCTAGGTTCAACAAAGGAATTATACAGCCATTCAAGAAAGGTGCTTTCTATCTAGCTATTGATGCACAGATCCCAATAATGCCGGTGGTCTTCAGTCAATACTATTTTCTGGATGGTGAGACTAAGACATTTGAGCCAGGTATGCATTATAAGATTTATTAGTTCAATGAGACATAATATATTCCTTACATATTTATTAAATTAATGTTACTATCACTGGAACGTTAAATTTACTGATACCATGTTTCCTGTTCTGTACCAATGTTTTATTACTGTTGTTCATCAAATAGAAAATTATTAAGTTATTTTTGTTTTTATAAAGCATCATTTTATTTTCAGGCAAGGTGATTATTACTACATTGCCTCCTATACCCACAAGTGGGATGACTCGTGATGATGTAGAGGCTCTATCAGAAATGGCCCGCCAACAAATGATAGATGTCTTTCATGAAAGTTCCAAGGACCTAGTCATGCAGAAGAAAATTGCTATTTAAACTTTACTCCTAACATTCCATTGGCGTCAAGAATCTAAAACTGATTTTATCCTCATAGGTATAAGTGCATATTTATGTTGTTGATATTTGGTCTCTGTTTTTACTATGCCAATTAGTGGCTGCTGACTCCCTGTTGGAACAAGAGGTACTCGAAATTTTTGTGTACTCTATAAAGTACTTGCATTTTTGTGCCAAGTATCATCATCATATAGCAACTCAGAAGTTGCAACTACTTTAAAAGCAGTTATTGTTAATGATTATTCTAGTCATGTTTTTACTTTGTGAAACTAGTCAAATGTATTTGTTTGTTAATTTAGTTTTAAGATGAGGATTTTTCCTTTACATAGTCATATTTATAAGTTAAGCTCACCATTTAGTTGACTGATATACCAAACCAAAGTATGATCTTCCTCTTTTGTCCTTTAGAAGTTTTATTTTTTATTCTAAAGTATTATAAATAAGATATTAAACAGTTTTTATTATTGCGTAAGTAGTATTTAAGGTATTAAGTTACCGGTATTTATTTTTGATGAATTATGTAGATATTATCTGCCAGTGATAAATTAATGTCCAAATTCGTAGGCTCTTTAGGGTGTGAATGACACAGAAGTACACATTGCTATTGCTTTTTTGCAATTTAGAAAGAGTGCATGGCAATAACAGCCTAATGAATATTTAAAATTATTAAAATAAGTAGAAAAATAATTTACAGATGTAAGCCTTTCCTACAAAGAATATTTATACCATAGGAATCAATATACAATTGGTTTATCTTTTATTTTCATCCGTCAAAACATGAAATGGAATATTGAAGAAGAAATAAGGCAGGCTATTTATTTGTAATAAATGCGCTTGTCGTTTCTATGACTGAACTCCAGGTCACCTGGTCTTGCTAAAATCACTTTATGCGGAATGCAACAGGCACATGCCAATAACACAGCCAGAAATGCAACAGGAATACAAATAAATTGCACTCACGTTGTGCCAGCCTGCACCTAGGATTCTAATATTTCAAAATATTTTTTCCCACAATTTAATCCTTCTCGACTTTAATGGCAAAATAGGTATTAGTAGCTTACTATTCTGTTCTTGCCCAAAGGTGTTATTTGGGATTGTTATAAATAAAACAAGTTTTGAAAATCTTTGATAAATATTTCTTGGCTAAGCCAATGAGTATAATAGTTAATTTATAACTTTGGGCTGTGTAAGTAGAGATGTACAATAAGTGTGTTACCATGTAAGGTACGGTTGTGAGTTAAATCCCACATAATATATATATATATGTATTTCCGTCTAACCCATGTACTAACTAAACTTAACTTTAAGGCGATCTTATTGTTTTTTGTCTTTAATTGGTGAGACAGAATGAGATATAGCAACGACTTAAAGTTAAGTTTCGTTTCAATGTTCGTAAATAAGACAATGTAATTAAATTTGTAGCAGAATCGTACGTATATACTGCAGTCGACCGCATATCATTGGGAACAATGACATAGGTACCGCCTTTATTTCAATGTAATAAGCATTTCAATGCAATAATAATTGATTTCCGTAGGTACCTATTTGGTTGTTACCATTGATGTGCTGCCCACTATAGAATTTGGATAAATTTTGTAGACGTATATACACTCAATTCTTATTGTGTGTTTCACGATTTTATCAATATCAATGTGATGTTCAGTTTGTTATGAAAATGTCTTTATATTTCTAAATATTTAGACTCTTTCATAGCCGATTTGTCTATAGTGGCGGTCTTGTTGTAACAATGTTATATAACCATGTTACGTCAAAATATATATTCAATACTTACAATACTTATGCTGTAACCATTATTTAACTGTCAACATCCGATTTATACAGGGTATCTGGTTAAGAAGTTGACTTATTTCAGGAAGTGAAAGTATATAGTCACACGATTAAAATAATTACAAGGGACACAAAAATTCCTTTGAAGAAATCATGTTTATATCAGATAGTGAAAACGCGAGCATTAAAAAAAATATGGATAAAAGAAAATATATTGCACCTAGATAAGCTTTTTAAATAGAAATATAATCATATATCAAGTACCCACAACTAATATTTCAACTGATCTTCCAGTCACCCTGTAGATTAATATGGTTTTATAATTCTCTGATGTTACAAAAAAGTTAAATTTTGTTAGCAATAATTGGGCACACGTGATCACAAAGTACTCGTGCAATGCTGCGAGAGCATTTTAAATATATAATTACACTCTACAACCGCATTTTACTAATTTATCCTAATTATTACTGAAAACAGAGTCAACCCCGCACGAGCTACAGTTCCTCAAAACCGTGGACTTATTTATATTATTACGCAATGAACTTCCTAAAAACAATTCTGCGTAAGTACAGTGTTGGAACAAATTAACATTATGTGCGACATCTAACCGAGTCAAATTTGTTTGATATGTTGAAGCGCCTTATAATTATGATAACCATTTCGCAGTATTTATATTCCGATTTACAAATATGTACAATTTACCTACTACACATATTTACCAAAGCATAATTTCAGTTGGTAGATTTTGGGTATAACAAACACCTTTTATTATAAATACATAGTTATTATTTTCCCCATGTTTTGATTCATGACTAATCATTCCAACCCTCTCCCCACCCCTCATTTTCGTCGATACTTTCATCTGGGACAAAATTTAACTTACTGCTCACATTATGCGCCACACTCTCTTGTGCAGGAACGACTGCAGGTTTTTCTATAACTGGAGTCATGTCCGCGAAAAAGTCGAATTCATCAGAATGTTTTTTAGAATAATCATACTTTTGGTTCTTTATATCTAGTTCGGTTATATCTAAAATATTCTTTTTCGCTTCAATAGCAGCTTTTTGTAAAAGTGATGTTCTGGATTCGTTGACTGTACTTGTATTCGATTTAGGAGCAGGATCCTTTACTTCTGCTTCAGGCTCGATAGTAACTAATTGCTCATGTTCAAGTTCATGTAAAACTTGTGGAATGTTTTTTATAGTAATCTGGCGACTAGACTCCCAGTCGCTCCAATCTTCTTCACTGTCTTCCTTATTTATATGTGATTCCTTCACTATAATCTCATCGTCTAAGGATTCTCCACCAACTGGCGAAGGTCTTTCGTTTAACGTCAATGATTTATCGAAAGATATTAACTCATTTCTATCACTTTCATACATATCTTCAGAACAAGGTAATTCTCGTAGAGATTTTGATATATATACATTTGTTTCATTTATTGGACTGGCTGACAATAACAGAGGCTTTGCTTTTGAGTTAGGTCTGCCATCAGTGAAAAACTTTGCCCGCTTTCCTCCAATAACAGTGTCTGCTCCTAATATTGGTACCAATTCGCTCAAGCATATCAGGGTAGCTGACACCAAACTATCATCAACATCCTTAATTCCTAATAGTAGCTGCAATAAGAACAAAAAGAAGTGATGAGTGCAATGAAGAAGACTGGTGAAATGGAAGGTTATTTTCCAATGTTATTAAATTTTAATACAATATCACGTAAAATCATACCTCTGGTAGAATGTGTTGGGACAGCTCTTCATGTGAAAATACATGGACAAATTTAGAAAAATGCCTCAAAAGTAACATTCTTATTTGGCTGTCTCTTACTCCAAATAGTTGCAATAATCTTGGTTTAACATGTACTTTAAATACACTCAGGCTAAAAAATCCGGGTATCTCGCCATTGGGAATTCGGTCTGTAAGTTAAGAATAAGTTGCAGTTAATTTAGGAACAGCATAATAAAAACTCAGGTTAGCATTTAACTTTGGCACTTACCATTTTTGGGTTTTAGGATAAAGGGAATAACATCTTTTCTTGCAGTTTGGTCTAACATTGTAAGCCTTGAGAGTAAGAGCCCTCCAAGTTGCTTTGCCACTGTTTCTTCATCATAACATGTGAGGTTTTCCAAAATGTTAGAGAAAAACTGGCTTCTTTCTTCCTCAGATTTCAAGGGAAGAAAGTTCAGGAATTTATAAATTGATATAAATTCATGGTTAAAGAAGTTGTGTTGCAGAACCTCAGACAGATTAGGCCTTTTTGCAGGATTTTGATGCTGTAGATATTCTCTACAATATTTCTTGAAATCTTTTAAATGTGGTACTTCATCTGACAATAAAACATAAAACTCAAGATGTATATTTTTGATAACAAATTTCATATAGCATTATCAAGTTAAACCATAAAAAGATATATCAAAAATTTCAATCAGGATGTCAATGGTGTTTAGAATGTATGAAAGGATATTTTGGAGTATTGGAGTTTATACTAAAAATACAATATTGTTGTTTGAGTGCAACAAAATGCCTATAAAAAATAGTTAGGTATGTGGATTTTGAATTATCAATTACTACAAATAAAAGAATGTTGTTACTGTACCATCTTTACAGTCTTTGAACACATCATCCACTAATACAGCAAATGCATACTGATCCACTTTGGTAGTGGTCTCATAGGAATCTTCATTAGGATCAACAGCTTTATCATATCTAAAATAAGACACAAAAAATTAGTCATAAAAAGTATGTTTATTAACAAAATCTACACCAAATATTAATGCAGTCATAAAACAACCATACATAAAAGATTTAACATTTGATTTTTGCTCTCTCAAATTATATAAGCAAGCCTTTGGCAAAACAGCGGAATATTTAATTAGACTAAAGGCATTAATATTAAGAAAAAGAAAGTTTAATTCATTGTTAGCACAATTTGATAATCTACTGTTTGAATAGATTATTAGTAATTGATGGTTCATAAAGATAATGAATTTCAACAAACCTGTGTATTCTGGCATGTTTCAAGTAAGCAGAAGTGAGTTCGGCAAATGGGCAAAGGTATTGCATTCCTCCTAGTTTCCACTGGCCATCCCCAGTCACATATATAGCAGCCACACTAACATTGTTATGTGACATACTAGCCTGGAAATTGATATTCATTTAAATATATAATTACATAAACAGAAATGATTATTACATATTGATGCTACTCATTATGTGGATATAGAAGGGTATGAGGTCACTCTATGGATTTCCTTATTTACTCTTAGTATGTTTTATTAAGTTATAGAAAAATATATAGTAGTTGTAAACATACAAACCTGTTCATGAAGAAATACCAATGCTCTTAGAACATTATTGAGTCCAATACATATTTGGAGTGGTGTGAGAGAACTCAAAATATGTGATAGTGGTTGAACAAATTCTGTAGCCAAGTGTAATGTGGATCGTTGTTGCCAAGCAGATATATACCGAACGATGCATGGATGACGATACTTTAGAAGATTCTATAAAAAATGTAATGAGTTACATTAACATCAACTAACAAGAAAGTAAACAAACTTTTTCCAACATCTCAATACTTACATTTGAAAACTTTTCCAATGGTGTTGATATTGCCCAAAGAGGGCCAATTGCAGCTTCTCCTTTAAATACGGAAACTGAACCATCTCCTTTAAGGCTAAAATACCTACAACTGTCGTTAATTGTTGCCTGATAGTGGCACCAAAAATCAGTAACTTCTACGGCCTTTTCCTCAATTTCTAACCCACTTAACTGTGAATTCTCGTTACCCATCATTTAGAATTTAAACTTTTATGCTATGTATAACATTTCAATTTGTAAAGATTTAACGTAAAGAAAGTTAAATACCAAATTTTCGTGAATTAGAATCAACCAAATAGATTATCTTCATATCCACATACGTGACATTTCGAAACTGTCAGAATGACACTCACAACATGACAGTGACACTGTGGAAGAGACAAAATAGCTTTGTTCTTTAAATCTTTTAGTTTCGTCTAAAGAAATAATTATTTTATTTATAATTTATGTGTTTTGACTCCTTCGAAATTATGAAAGGTTCCTGTATGTTATTAGTTATAGTTAACGGATAACTTTATTCTTTGAACTTCATTATACAAGAAATAATTTGAAAACTGGATTTATCTACCTATACTTTGATTTTTGCCAATTGATTTGATTTACATACAATCATTGCAATAATCCTAAGACAGTAGCATAATCCTGAGAATGCAGTGCACTACATGATTTTCGAAAATACATGAGCTAAAAATATACGGCTAGTTTGTGGATGTTAGTGTTACCTACATTTCTCAGAGCACTATTTTCAACAAATAAAAAACATACTTACCTATCTGTCAAAGCAACTTTTCGGCTGATAATGTCAGTGTCAGATGTTTATTAGGTCCATTCCTTCCGAAAATGGCGAGTTTATTAAAAAAGGCTATTATTTCTAACCCTTCTTCCGTTCGGAAGACTCTTGGAATTTTATGCAACGCTACTCGAAACCGTAAGGATACTCGTTAGCTTATTTGCTTTTGTATACTATAAACGTTCAAGTGATTGTTACGTCATTTCATTTTAGATTGGAACTACCAATACAAGCCTGGCCCATACCCTAAGACCCCAGAGCAACGTGAAGCTGCGGCAGTTAAATATGGGATGACTGTCGAGGAGTACCAACCATACCCTGAACATATGGGTTATGGTGATTATCCGAAGTTGCCTGAAATTGGAGAAGATTCCCGGGACCCTCATTACCCTTACGATCAGCCTGAGCTGAAGAGGAACTTCAACGAACCGGTACATTACTTTATTTTATTGAAAAAACTTGAGCATTGTTTATATTCATAATACTAATAACCTCCAAATTTTAAGATAATTTGTGTACATACTTTATTATTGTTATTTTTAGGTACACGCAAGAATGGAGATATTTGGTGGTGACCGTTACGATCCTTCAATGAAACCGAGGTTTTCATTGCTTCACCAGTGGACATGGTTCTTGGGTGTAGTAGGAGGATCTATGGCTTTATTCTTCTACTTGGAAGATTTCAAATTCGGAAGGCCTGTCACTGCTAAGCAGTACCCAACTAATGGACCTCATTATTTATTTGGTGGTGGAAAGTAATTTGAATTTGAGAATCAAAAATTGCTTTTTAGAATATTATTGTTTGTTAGTTTCATTAAAACAACTTAATTTATATCACTTGTTTTACTGAAGTTCCTTATATTTAATTTACAATATGCTTAATTATCTTTTTTGTTAAAGATTATATTGTGTGCACTGTTTTAATGGGCCAATCTAGTAGTATAAACTGCTACAAACCAAATTATTTTATTAAATGCCAATCTTAAAATAACAAAGTTGGCTTAAATAATTCTTACATGGTGTCTTAATATAATATGTATGTAACTCAAACATTAAATGATGTAAAACAATAATGGCAACAGATGTAGCACACAGTTTTGTGACCCATAAATTGGGTTAAATAGATAACACTTTAATCAGTACAATCAGAGTAAGGTAATTATACTAAACAAACCAATAATATATTACTTATATATACTGGTAAAATATTCATCTTCTAAATCATAGAGATCTGCTGCTATGTCATCACGAAGGGACATTAGTTTCTGGTCACACTCTTGCTGTTTTGTACGAAACAGTTTGGAATTCTGAGTGATAGCTTCATTGACTGATGGAAAGTCATTTAATATTAAATACTGTTTTATATCAGAAACAAGCTTCATCAGGGATTCACCAGCTCTCACTGAAACAGAAATATAGTAAAAAATTAAGCTTATATTGTCAGATCTTAGCTTAATCTGATCTGTTTTTCAGCATTTACAGTTCATAATACACAAGTGAATGTAATGTTTTGCATAATAAGTAAAATAAAATAATAATATTGAGTAAATAATATTTTCTGTTCAACCAGCATTTCCATTATTAATGCTTACCAATATTAGCAGCCCGCACTTGCATTTCGAAAGTATCTTGTTCAATCTGTGTCATCCTATTTAGTTGGGTCTCATTTTCTAGCTTTGCAAGTTTAATGATTTCTGGTGGAAATAAACAGACGTTAAGGAAAAATATAACACAATAATTGTAAATTATTTCATATGATCTTTTTGATAATATGTAGACAGTAAAAATTGAACATCTTTACATACTTATCACAAAATTAAGTTGTTTCTGATGTATCTGTTAAAACTACACAATGGATTTGAATGCAGTTTTCAGCCATAGATAGGGTTATTCCAGGGGAAGGTTTGTATGTTCAATAAGTGAATATTATATTAGTACAGAAAACCCGAAAAAATCCGGAGACTGTGCGAAATCCGACCGGGTCGCTTGTATGCACTACAGATCGTGAATGGAAGTGTGTGATGTATATGCACATACACATGCACCTTATGTTTCATCTAATAGCATAAAAGCTTATTAAACTGATAAACTAAAGTATTTCGAGGCGTTTTTCGCTCAATAAATTTTGTTTTGATTTAAAATAATTTAAACGATAAAGATATTAAATTTAAACAATGAAATACCGTCAAAATTTTCCAACATGCTCTTGACATCTTCTTTTAATCGTGTGGTATATGATTTAAGCAAGGCTTCTTTATTTTGAGGCAAATTTCTTTGCATCTTGACCAAAGTAATCAACTTCCTTCGGAAATAATCACAGAAATAATGCTTGTCACTTTGACACTGACATTGACCTAACAACAGCACAGCTTATACAGAAGATACAGAATATTTTCATAAAGCCTTCAGAATCCTTATATGAAGCCACCGATGTTTTTGAGGTTCCGTTTCTAAAGATTCTAAACTACAAAATGGAATTGTTATAGGTTCAAGCGCTGTTCGCCCGTCAAGTTAAATAAACAAAAAACAAGTGTCTGGTTTGAAGTTAATTGCTACCTGGATAAGTATCCCAGTGGCAATATGTATAATATAATAATAATATTCCTGGACATCTCACACACGGTTTTCTGATCCCAAGCTAAGCAGAGCTTGTGTTATGGTAACCAGACAACTGATAAACATACTTATATATTTCTAAATACATACATATTATAGATAAATTACACCCAGACACCGAACAAATGATCGTGCTCATCACACAAACATTAGCCCCGGGTGGGAATCGAACCCACGACCTCCGGTATAGCAGTCAGAGTCTCTAACCACTAGACCAACAGGCCCGTCTGTAGCAAACGTTGTTGATGCGAGTACCAAATTGCTATCTTCATTTTTCACTGTTCCTTTATGTGGATACAACATTCACGGAATACGTTTTTTAGATAGGTATGTAGACTACTGACTTGCAGTAAAGCCTTGCTCTTGCGGATATGTGCCAGTTGATATACGGAAGCCTAGCGGGTGTTTTATTGACAAATTAGGTTTTTAATTACTAACACAACTACATTCGATGTATTTAAAAAAAATACATAATGCTGTCGATAGAGTACTCTGGGCCTTTTCAAGTGACGTTATCTCAAATTCTATGCTAGTGTTGTTCCATCAATATATGCCGGTCCCAACCCTTCTGTATAACATACCTTCCCCTATCCATTATCAAAGAACCAACTTTATAGTACCTAAATAAATATTATTAAATCTTAATAAAATAAGAATCAGATTTTGAAATCACTTTATTTAGTGTGTTTAGAAAAACGGGCATATTCTTTCAGGCGAAGGGCATTTATGTTTATAAAGCCAGTGCTATCTTCTGGTGAAAATCCTCCAGCGATGTCCATAGATACCAAATCTTTGTTGTACAAGCTAGCTGAACTTTTTCGGGCCAATATGGTCACTAAAATAAAAAGTTATAAATTAAAATACAAAATAGACCAATAGGTACTTCATATAAGTAAACAAACAATAATTTACTTAAACTTACCATTTCCTTTAAATATTTGAACGGTTACCATTCCGTTAACAGTCTCTTGAGAGAGTTCTAAACATTTACGGGTGTAGGTCGCTTCAGGTGAAAACCAAAATCCGTTGTATACAAAATCAGCCATTTTCTCTTGAAGATATTTCTTCACCCTGTTGAACAAGAAAATCGTTTTCATATCTAATACCATTTTCAAAAAAAGGTTGCATCAAAAAGATTTTTCCGGTATACGTAGATATGTAGATCTATACCTTAGTAGCTCTTTGTCCAACGCGTAGGTTTCTAAATCTACATGTGCAATATGCAGAACTGTCCCCGCTGGAGTCTCGTAGAGGCCTCGGGACTGTGGAAGTGTTAAATGGATAAGTAACTTGGTAGACGCAATACATAGAAGGTAATTAAATAACAGCTACTTAGTTACCATTCATATACTTTGAGACTTGGCTATCTGAAGCTTTGCGTGCTGCTTTCTGCTGTCGCGTTACTCTTTCTTGAAGAAAGATTAAATATTTTACCTAACTAGGTTAGGCAGCTTTGAGAAATAAATAAAGCCTCGCTAAAAATAAGAATTTTACCTTTAATCCCAAAAATCGGTTTTCTACGATGTCGATGCGTCCAACACCATGCTGACCGCCAAGCTTATTCAAGGTTTCCACGATAGCCAGCGGATTTGTCAAGACCAGGGACTTTTCATGTCCACTTGGGATCCTGACTGATACCGGCAAACCTGACAAATTAAAATATATATTAATTTACACTCTATTTTAAATAGTGGTTAGGTACCTTGCCTAAAATAACTTTATAGGGAGGATGCATAGAGTGCTATTTCTCTATCTACCTTAGAATTCAATATCCCTCTGTTGAATTCTTAGCTACGGTAATACCGATTCGGATGCAAGTGGATACGTTGTAAAATTGATGACTAAATCCGTGGAAAATCTTTTCATCAAAACTTTACTCGTGAGGCTCGTGACTCACTACTGTAAATTATTGATTTAAAATCCTTTAATTAACCTCTCAGCTCAGTTAAAGTTGAGGCCATAGGCCAAAGGCGCATAACCGCTTCATTATAAATAGAATGTCTTTAGAATAATAAGATAAACACAATATACGGAGAATTAAATGTTTGCTGATAAGGAATAGTCATGTGATTTATTTGCTTTCAATTTGTATGTAAATAACATCAACTTATCTACCTACAAACTCAGCTCTGGTACCTATGAGCTACAGCTCTTCTAAGCCGAGCTGAAATGGAAGACTTAAAGTTTTTATAGTCGTGAATATTATCTTACCCTTTTCGAAATTGATATCGATAACACTGGGATAGTCTTCAGCTTGTTTTAAATCACGAGTGATTTTGAAAATACCACTTGGAGGAATCGCGCCGGGGTCTTCCAAAACGCCGGATTCATAACTAAAAGTTCAAAGTCAGATTATCATATTGATTAAATATGGTTCCTCAATAAATATACCGAAGTACATAGAGTAGGTATATTTTTTGGAAACGCACCTGATATGCATAATGTTTTCATCAGTAGACCAAGGTTCTTTGGGAGTTGCTGACACAGGGATGTTTTCTTGTTTTGCGTATTCGATTAGATCACTTCGCCCTTGGAACCGTTGGAAGAATTCCGGAAGACGCCATGGCGCTATAATCTAAGTGAAGCAAGTGATTTGTATATGGTATTATAGGAAGCTAGGCGCTAGCTCTCTATATATGGATTTTGTAAAAATAGGAAAAAATTGAATTAAATTCACCTTGCCTTCGGGCCACAGCGAGTAGACACTAAGTTCGAACCGCACTTGATCGTTTCCCTTGCCTGTAGCACCGTGAGCAATGTATTGCGCTCCTAGCTTTTTAGCAGCTTCGACTAGACCGACTGAGATGCATGGGCGAGCTAGTGAAGTGCCCAAATAATAACGACTTTCGTACACTAAACCCATCTGAACAGCAGGCAGCATATAGTTGGTAACAAATTCTTTACGAAGGTCTTCCACGATCACCTAAAAATATTTTAAAGTTATTTGTTGTAGTAAAATACTATTGGTCTTATTTAATGTCAGTAAAATACTTGCATCTTTAGCGCCCACAGCCAAAGCTTTTTCTGTAGCTTTCTTGAAATCTTCATTTTGACCAACATCGGCCATATAACAGACCACATCATAGTTTTTCTGAATCAACCTATTAAACAAGACTGATGTTATAGTATTCAGGTAAACAAACATAGGTACCCAATAGAAATTAAACTTATGGTGTAACCATACATTTACAACTGTAAAAAAATTAAGGAAGTTAATGTTTTGAATAGATTTTACCATTTCAGGATGCAGCTGGTATCAAGTCCACCAGAATAAGCGAGAATTACAAGATCTTTAGCCATCGCGTCCACGGGATGGTTTCTTCTAGACAGTTACGGATAAACTGAAAGCGACGATGATGTATCACGAGTTACAAGGTACGATAACCTTAAGGTTAACACAATAGCGGAGTATCTCTTTGTGATATTGAAATAATACTATTTCTCCAGGGCATTTGCCTACCAATCCATTTGTGATGGTCTAACTTTCATCATATAAATCCTATTAGTTATTCATTTGTATGTTCAGTTCAAGACCGGTAGAGCTGTGAACAATATACTTAGTAAATATAGATTGGTAGAGAATGAAGCACCTAAATAGGAATCCGTGATCAGCTTATTAAGTTAAGCTCCACTCGCAATTATTTATCAATTTGATGGGTCCCTGAACACCAGGAGTATAAAAAAAAACAGCTAAATTGATGATTAAATAATTTAATGAAATTTTAACAATCAAATACTGATATTTAAAGTTTATGTTTAGAATGGCTATAAATACGAACTCCCTACATAATTGCACAATCCGTCATTAACACACAATTCATGAAGATTTAGATTGGAACCCTATATAATGCCATAATTGCCAGATGAGGACTGGGATTTGTGTTGTAATATTATTTGAATAACACCATTATTTCATGACATGCAATAATAAACCCCTTATTTTTAACCATCTACACCATTACTACACGTAATCTTATAAATACATTGTAAATCACGAATACGTTCAACGTACTTTAATAAGTTTTCAGAAATAGTTTCAAAGAGTTTAAACACTAAAACAATTTCAAGAGTCTAACAACTGACTATAGCTACATACAGATAGTTTGGAATGTAAACACAACGGTCCATATTAGACATAATGTAACACGCATATTAATATCAACAGTTAGATAAAATATATAAGATGACATTAGATTTCTAGCAAGTCGTGAACTACCTGATATGTGCCGACAAAGCGACGTGTGCATAGAATGGGGTTAATAAAAGGTGCAAGTCACAAGAACATCCTGATTAACAAATTATTTCTACGATAAATACTCGTTAAGATTCTAGCATTTGGCATTAAAACAACTGCGTTATGATTTTTGGTAGCGGATTTTTTATCTAGCGACACACACGATGAAAGATATTGTACCTTATATAATTTGCAGACAATTTAGTTATCTACCTATGCCTACATTTCCATGAAATTATAACATTACTTTTAATGTACTATGTTTCAGAACAGCGTGTTGTCTGTATCAGTCTATATAAATAGTTCGCAAACCTATTTAATGTTTAACATTTCCATTTACAACAAAAATAATACAGAAAATTGCAACTCCTACAAACTAATAAATAATGTTGAATTTACTTTTTAAATTAACGTCAACAATATAAAATTTTTGATCATTGTTAATAACAAACGTAAAAAGATTAAACATAATTACAATGCATCTTTGCACTTACTTTGATCTTAGATTAAATTTAAAATACTAGTTATTATAATACACACAATTTGTATTCGAAAAATCTCGCCTGACATAGACAGAGGTTTCAAACTTGTAAGTTATAGCAATAATATTAAATTAAGTTAAGCCATTAGTAAAACTGCATAATTATAATATGCTGATATCACATTAAATAGTCCAAGTACGGCAACACTACGCTAATATTTCATACTTTTTAAAATAAATTTCAATAGAGATGGGCCAAAGCATCTGCTAATTTTATTTATTTTGTGAACTCAAACCTATATAGGTTATATTGACGTTATGTAATCCAAATTGATGGCGACAGCAGACAGCTCAGGTAGTCGTGTTTAGGCAGTGAGAGAGCTCAGGTCTGACAGGAAGTTATCGGGAGTAAGTATGTGGGAAGAGCCGATGATAACCTCCCAGTTCTTGAGCGCAGCTGTTACCTCATACGCGCAGCGGATTTCGGAGAAACAAACGCCTGTAATTTAAAAATGAATAATATTATCTTGGGTTGTTTTTTTCTAATAATTTACACTTGTATTGTGTAAAGTTAAATATGATTACATTTTACAGAAGTAATTTTAGTATTTATATCAGGAGTGGATGACCAAACAGTTTGTTTAAAAAAATATGTAATGAGTTCCTTACCTCCAACAATAAATACAATCAAACGCGGTACATTCTTGATGGTTTGCTGCGCCTTATCTTTGTGCCAGTGTCCGTAACGTACGCTGCAATTAAATATTCAGATTATAGTTTATATAAAATTCACAACATTCTTATATTTCTAATATACTTGGCAGCAAAAAACCCGAAGCAATACAGCACAATAATAAATGCCTTAGTCAGAGCGTTGGGATTTGAGGTATTGCCGAGTGCTTAAAAGCCGCAATTGAGTTCAGTTCGAAGAATAAAATAATATTATTTTTTCTTTACCTAGTGGGTGCTTGGTATCCAGAGGTTTGGGCGCGTCCGGCCAAGAACGGGAAGTGACGTTGGTCCAGTTTGTCTTCAATAGCGTCTTCCATAATGTCCTAAGAATAAGGATCATATTACATTAGCAGTTCATTCAAATGTAACAAAATATGTAAAGTTAAAACTAGTATTAAACATACCTTTACAACAGGTGTCCATCGAGACATCTGGTAGGTTTGTTCAGTGATCCTTTCTTTCCTTGGGACTTGGTATTGTTTCTTCCGGTTGCCCTGCATAAAAGAGAAAAATAATTGTCTTTTGCATCTAAGACTGATTATATTCAAGTCTTGTAAGCTATGAACTGACATTACACATGCAAAAAATTTATAATATACTTAGTACATACATCAACCACGACGTTAAGGCCCAAATTGGCGAGGTTTAGCAGTGTCTGCTTGTCAGAGGGCTCGAGCTGCGCGTGCGTCACCAGCTTGTTCAGGTTCTCTTCAGAAATGCCGTTCTTGGACATTATGTACAGTGCAATAATGCGCATTTTGTTGAAGTTGATCACCGCCTGTAAACATAACAGTGTAAATGGTATTATAATTAGGACACATTCTGGTCCATTAATATACAAATAGACATACTAGATTAACTTCTTAAAGTATATGTCAGTGGTACAACAAATATCAACCTTATTGCTTTGAAATAAAGGTCAATGTCAAATTATTTTCTTACGTCTACATTTGCGGTATAATTTAATTCAGAATATAACCCATCATAAATAATGGATGTCTAGCGTAAATATGTATACAAAGATTCCTGTAGAAGAAACGCGGCATTTACCTGATCAAGAAGTACAGGTACAATGCTCCTCATGTGATCCTTGATCTTTTCTCCCTCAGCGTCGGTGCCCATAGCCAAGTCCTGTTCATAACAATACCTTGATTAGAACACACGTTGTACATAGCTACGTATTTCAATAAGTAGTTATTTGTCGAGTTATATTGTTTTCATGCGATAACACGGCGCGGTTGACCTTCACAATCTGAGATTAGCCAACAGTTATTGTTAAGGAATTTCCTACTCTTTCATACCATTTAATTAATAAAAGTTTAGTACTAGCATGGTATTCGGGAGCCCATTTCAAACCACTCTGTTAACTTAAAATAACAGAACAAAGTGTGATCCAAAGTTATTTAGGTCTGAATGTTAAAGCTGATGTACTGTACGACAATTTGGCTTGGTGTTGTTTAGATCTTGTAATGACTTTTTATGTGGTGCATGTTACCTGTTCAACTTTGCAGAGCTTGTCGACGTAGCCCTGGTAGGACTTCATGCAGTCCTCGGCGAGGCGCAAGTGCGTTGCGTACTTCGACAACTCCTTCTGGTACTGGGGCATCTTCTTGATCATCTGGGACAGATCTCGCATGGACTGCTTGTCGCCTGTTATAAGTACATAAAGGTACAGGTTAATTATAAGTAAACAAATTCTTCGTGAAGTGAAAAGCTCATTACTCTGTTGTCAATAGTTGGTATTAATCGCCAATGCTCGTTTTCTGGACTTTTAAATAGGATAGGTAGATGCTTTATTGTACTAATGTGTATTGTGTCAATTTCGCTGTTTATACACATTTTTACTCGTGTCTGTATTACTTATGAGTATGTGATAATGTGCGAAACAATTTTCTTAACTTACCGCCACCCATACGCTTGGAGTCGGTGAACTTCTTCAGGTTCTTAGTAACGGAAGTCGACACGACGGCGATATGCTGATGTCGAAGGTCAACCCACAGCTCATCATTCTCGTCTAAGAGAACCTCTTTCATGTTGCCTGACGAGTCGTACCTAGAATGAGCACATTAGGATATAAATACTAGTGTAGTGTGTAGGTTTTATTTTTTGTGAGGAGAATACAGTTTGAACATATAACAATGAGTCAGAACACTTAACTGTGATTCAGTGATAAGTTCCTAAAGTATTTGAAGGTGTGGCTTAACTATACCTAGCAATACCCAGCCCAACAAATATCACTCTACCAAACTCTACAAAATATCATATCGAAATTCGACAAAGAGACTGACTTACTTATAAACGTCATTTTCGATGGGCAAGAGATCGTAGGCCATGGCTTGCAGGGTCAGTTCGTGCAGCAACGGCGACACGCAGTCGAAGCCGCGGTCTAACACCAGCAGTTGCGAGCGCGCCTTCTCAGGGCCTTCGCCCATGGTCGGCTCATCAGCCTGAAAAATAACGATACTAGTAATATTTGCGGAAATAAACCAAGTGAGTTGACTTGTGGTTTTCCTTCAAGAAAAGTTAATAATTTTAAAGTTGTGTATTTTCTTTTTACCTTGTAGGCATCCAGTTTCTGCTGGATCAGTTGGGCCAGTTCGACATTGCGTTCCCAATCACTGCAAAACAAAAAATATTTTTAGTAAATCTCTAGAAGATTTTATTTGTTGAGTGTAAGAGTAGGGGAATGTTATGTTACCTGCGATATCGCACTGATGGATATTCGCCGAGAGTGGCGCAGAGCGTCGCGATCTGTTCAGCGATTCGCTCCATGTTGGCATTGCGAGTCTGAGCTAGTGCCGGGTTGTACATGCACTGGAAGGTCTCAGGGGAGTCCAACGAGAATACCTAGCCAAATAAAAGAAAATATGATGCATGTATAGTTATACAGTAGTATACTATACAGTCTTTTCCTTAACTTTTGTATAAAGACAATGAGTAATAATAGCACTGTAGGTATACTAAGAAAAGGGCGTCAACTTCACGAAAAGTATCTAATAAAAGGTTTATGTAAACAAAATAAGTACTTCAGCCCCTGTAGCCAAGTAACATTTCCACAAGCGTTAACGATGATAGAAATCGCTTCACTGACATTAAATGTATGGAAATGACAAGTCCAGGTCACGTGACTTGTCGAAATGAAATGTCATTTCCATACATTTAATGTCAGTTAAGCGATTTCTATTATCGTTAACGCTTGTAGAAATGTTACTTGGCTAGAGGGCCAGATATGTGTTATATGAGTAACTGACCTGACTTTCATATGGTAAGAAAGCAATGTTAATTTCCTTTAAGGTTTTGATCTTTCTTGCAGCTGAAGACTTGCAGAGTTCATTGAATAGTTCCTCAGGGCATACTTAGCAGCGTGTAACAAGTGTTAGAAGGTTAAAGGTTGAACTCAATGTGTAGGAAAATGTCCTAAATATGAGTTCTTCCTTGAAGAAACAATAAAACTTGACAAACCTGCTGTTCATATGGAATAAAAGCAATGTTGATTTCCTTTAATGTTTGGATATGTTTAGCTACGCGACTACGTGATAATTCGTCAAATAGTACATCTGGACAAGCTGTAAAAATGAAAATATAAAAGCAAATAAATAATAAATTAAAACAAATATAGAAGAAATGTAGCTTAATGACATGCTCTTTATTTTATTTTTCCTTCCACCAAGACAAGAATTAGTTTTTATAGAGTCTTCGCATCACATCATATCATACTTAGTCATATCAGTAATTACGAGATCTGCTCTAAGTAGACGTAAGATGAGAATTTGTCATACATATTTTCTTATCATATTGATGACATAATTTACTTATAATAAGGCAAAATAAAAATTCAACAAAATACTATACGCACATTTAAAGCTACATATTAGTCATGAAAATGGCTACACATAAAAAACCACAGTTCAGGCTAATATTCTAAATCTTGCAACTGTAGTTAAATTCTCTATAAGTAAATAACACTGACTGCTATACTCTCTAAATGATGACTGATCTAATAATTTTACTTATTTTCTATACTAAATACTTTAAAAACTAGTCTAACATACCTTCCGTGAAGAACACATGAGCAGCCTGGTACATAATGCGGTTGCCAACAGAGAAGTCATTGATGAGGGCATGGACAGACTTCTCTGAAGGTGTGATGAGGTAGATACCATCCATGGTACATAGTGGTTCCCGCTTCTTATGGATGTCCTCCACCACTGAAAGCAAATGAATCCATTTAGATAAGTAAAGAGAATAGTGATAATCTTATAACTGGGTTAGGGATCTACTCCAGTGTATGGGAATTTTTGGGGCATCTTTCCTTTAGTGAACAGAAGATTCAGTGTTTACAATAGTATTGTGTTATTTTGTTAAAATTTTAAGGTTTAATTTATTAATTAGTGTAATTCCTTGTTGTTTTCTATAAAACACGTCTTAAGGAAACCAGTTTAGGTATACCAAATAACTTCATCCAATAATTCCCAATGTATTTCAGAAATGTGTACTTAGTCATCATGATAGTGGTATGAGGATGTATTTGTATATCTTATATACGTACAAGTGATGCCTTCTGCGGAGATGTCGTGCATCTTGCAGCAAGCGGACACCATCCGCATGGACAGCTGGTCCACCACCAACACCCGCCATTCTATTTTATCCTTTCCTTTTGAGCGATACCGGATCACCTCATTCATAATCTCTGTGAACAGATATTCTTAATTTATGATATGTGTAATAAGTTACTAAGAATTAAGGTGAGATAAAAAAATATAAGATAAATTGGTACATATGGCAATAAGTATGTATTTAGAAATATATTAGTGTGTTTATCAGTTGTCTGGTTAACATATTATAGGTTCTGCCTTGTTTAGGATCAGAGAGTCATCTGTGGGTTCTCCAAAGATATATTATACACTAATTTATGGATTCACTTATCTTATAAATACATTTTTCCCTTTGTTTTGAATACTAAGTATATACATATGTATGAATAGTAAAGGTAGTAAAATGAAATGATCTCAATATCAGATTTATTTAAAAAATCTGTAGGATTCTTTAAACATTCAAAATTCTAATGTGACATATTCCTGTGGTGTTTAACAGCTAAAAAAATGGTTTTAAGCTTTGGTTATTGTGGTACAAGATATTAAATTCTAGTAAGATTTAATTGAATAAGATAAATCATCATATTTGTGCCAGATCTAGTGGAAATGGGGGTGAAGTCTGGAAACAATGGAATACATTGATGGTTCGGGGGCGCTTCGTGACGTACATGGCACCCCACCCCCTACTCCAGTGACACAAGAAAATCAATATACATGCGAATCATTTCTTCCTCTTCACGTAACTTTATAGCACATAATACAGTAATGGTACAAAACTTAACGATGCTCTAAGATTATTTCGTCATTATTCATTAAGTTTCATTACAATTCGACCAATTTATACTAAATTAGAGAACATCTTTGTTTGCTGTGCGCTAGTTTTGTAACTGGCTAACTGCCCACTGAAATCTTTACTTCGCAAAAAATATAAACCATATATTTTGGATAACAGTACATAGAAATTGTATGTATCTAAAAACACACAGTTTATTAGTCATCGATATTGTTGATAACTTTTGATTTATTGAAATGATATCAAACACTTGCAAAATACTCAATGAAATATTCCACCTTACACATCATTAATTATTATTCTAGAAATTGACTATAATATGAGTTTATTCCAGCTTAAAACTATTTAAAATATATATTTTTTAACTCACTTTGACCGACAAGTGCTTTTAGAGCCATCTTGAATCGCAAACTAAAGACAAAAGAGTACTAACTAGTGTGGGCACAGAGTGTGGGAGTGGAAAGCACTTATCGATATAACTGGGAAGGGCTGGGATCACAGAGCAAAGTAATAAAGCTGGGATGAAAACCACAGATGACAAAACTGAAAAACTGTGTGCATGGAATGAATGAACAAGCAATGAACATTTTCTGCGCTCCGTTACGCGAAAGAACTCAAATGCTTTAAAAAATACGTTATTTGTTGCTAACACCTAGAATCATACACAATATTGAAATAATAGCATTTTTTAAATTAATGATATAAGCTAACATAACTTGAAATTGAAACAAGACTGTTGGACATCTCTAGATTTCCTATAAATTTTGTCTATGGTTTTGAAAATTTAATATGTCAACAAACAAATTATTTTAAAACACAGGAATTACACTTTAATTATAATACACAATGTTATAAAATCAGGTAGTAATAGGTTTTCATGCTGGAAATATGTAAGTCCATTGTAATTGTAGATTTAAGTACTTATCATCTATGGTTCCACTGCTTTGAAGAGCTTGGATACTGCGCGCGCATTTTGATGATAACATGAATGATAAGGAGGCGGGTCAATACAAAAGCGATAGAGATGGAAAATATTGCTATTTCATTCCAGCATCGCAGAATTGAACAGAAAGTAGAAAGAATAGAAACAGCAAGCAAAGCAAAGCAATTCAGTTTTTTGTGCGCTGGTGTCGGATGTGGATGTGCTGACGGTTACCAATTTGTGTGATTATCACGTGCGCGTGAATTGCGAAATAATTTAATTATTTAGGGTATGCAATTCGTACAATATTTTAGAGTAATTTATGAAAGATATAACTGCTAAATAATATTTGCGTAGTGAAAGTTTGTGGGTGAAATATATTATTAGATTACCCTCATTTTGGAAAATAAATAGTTTTTAATATTTTGGTGGGTAAGCTAAATATATTTTTAACTACATTAATAATCAGTCTTAACGTTAATTATTTTTTCTTAGTATTATTTTAGGTTCTGATAAATTATAAACGCTCAATATATTTGTAAACTTTGTACTTTTGTTGGTAACAACGCGCTCTTGAAAATAAAATTCAAAGCCTAATTACACATAAACTTTGAATAACTCATACTTTTTGCTAAAGTGTTTACCGAAGTCTTAAAATTATGAATTAGAGACAAGGCGTTGTAAACAAAATAAGAAAGCTACTTAGATTTCGAATTTGAATTGTTGTCATACCGCGGACACTAGATACAGTAGTTGAAATGTTTTCATCTTATTGTACCGCTGTCTTTTCCAATGATTAGCATAGTTCTTTTTTATCGGCAGTTGGTGAAAGTGTTGTGTAGTTAAAGAGTCCAGTTTTTGGAGCGGTTGATCAACTGCAATCTGACTCGGTGTACAGTGAAATGTAAATCTGCAATGTATGTTGTTATTGGACCCTTGCAAGTGTTTCTTCAGTAATTGTGTTCAAGATGAGGAGTGGTGATCAGCTGATGGTTATTAAGTACCCTTGCCGCGCGGAGGGGTGGCTCGACCGATGTGGTGAGTACTAAAACATCAATGTATGCTAAACTTACTTTGAGTGCAGATGATATTATTACCGGGAATTTATTTGAAAGTTATTTGTAGCGCTTTACGTAAGATTCGGCGACATGTATGCAAGTGTCTCAATCTCATGTGAGTAATGAAGGTCACGTTCCTCACCAATGACACCTGTATATTTTTACAACTTAATAAAAAAAGCAATTATTTCGTACGAGGTGATGCAAGTACTTATAGTGTAATTAATTAACATGGTTTTAACAATGTAATTAAAAATATTTCATTATAATTTTAACGGAGCTGGCTGCATATATTTAATTCAGTTATTCATTTAATGATTTATGTACACACAATAAAGAAATTGATCGTTTTTTTGCCGAATAGCCTTTTATTTCAATAGACAGTTGACAGGACGTTCCCCTGCCAGGTAAATGAGATATGTATCATTCGCTAGTCATTGTTATTTCTTGAGGATTATCGAGGAAACGCTCAGATTACAGCACTGCACATAATGTATTGTCAACAACAGAAATCGTCGACAGCTGTGGGAATAATTGATTCTGATTTGTGGCCGAGATGTTGTGATTGTGTCTAATTGTCGTGTTGCAACAGTGGGTGTTGGCGTGCTGGCCGTCCCACAACCAACGTTTGTCATCCAACAATTATGTATATTGACTTGACGCGAACTACAAGCTTGTAATTGCTTAAGTCCTAAATTGAGCTGAACAACAAGAACGAACCACGTGCACTGTTCGCTTAGTCATTCTGATCGTCTGAAGATTGAGTAAGCGCTGAAATTATTTTAATTGACTTGAGTGTCAGTGGACGTCGCAATTCGTAACCTATCTAAGCTTTGATTAATACATTCGTTCAATGAATGTTGTTCCTTGTTACTGTTGTGAAAAGCTCGATCCATTGTAAAATAACTATATATACTAACCCACCTAGAAGGATACCAAAATATAATCAGAAAATCTTCATTGTAATTCAGCAGTCCTTTGAGGAAGACAGATAGAAACAATACAACGCACCAACGTCTTATTTATAGTCGAAAAAGGTTAATGTCTTTTCTCAGCAGTTGATATTAGTATTTACGATACACTACTATAATATAATCAGTAAAGTAATTAATACAATGACGGACCTTATCGTCAAGAGAGTAGCAGGTCGTTCGCGCGTGGCCCACTTACAGTGAAAACTATACGTTGTCTCTGCGGTTTCTATTGAGTTTCGGTCCATCAGACTGGGACCAATTGACTCACTTTCTAGCCTCAATTAAGGGTCTTCGTATCCGTGATAATTATTAGTGAGAAAAAATTATAAGTAGCTACCACAAAGTAACTACGAAGCGCAACCGCACCTCCTAGTTTGTTAACGTAAAAATAGCGTAATTTATGTTTCGGACATCAACCTTTGTTAATTTTGGATAAGTTGAGAGTATATAAAACAATGTCTAAAATAAAGCACCGTTTCCAAACATGTATCTCAACATTTGGTTGTTTTGTTTTAGTGCATATTCAGTACGTGATTAATTGATAATTCACGGCCTGAAGTTCTCACAATACATTGCGGCAATAATTTCATTAATATTGATATACCATATATAATCGTTCACCGAGAGCTCTCAAACTAGTTTTCCCTCACATGACCGAAGGCATTTCACCTAAAATGAAGTGAATTCGAACAAACAATGCATTACACGGGCCAGTGGTCATCTAGCGATAGACAGGTATGTGTAGCCAAGTGTATGATTATTGCATATTTTCTTACATCATTACTATAGTGAATGCTGATTACTGAATAATTTACATTATTCAGTGATATGCTAATTAATATACACTTTATATTTGCGTATACTTGCGCAAATGGGGATAATTATAGATCCAAGTTTCCAGTAGAGTCCGTCAACGTCCATGTGATTGATTAGACAAATATTAAACTGATTGATTTACTATCGAGGCTGGTAATTATTTGTTGGCCATAAGGTGAACAATAATATTCTTCCTGGATAGTTATATATTGATCAGACAGTGGACGCCTATACGGTGTATGAATGTTAGACGATAACAATGAGGCTTGTCGATAGTGGTGCTATTAATTATTCTGTATCGATTGTAAGTTCTTCTAGGTACCAGTAACATGCGAGTAACTGAATTAAATGCGAAATTTCATTTATTTTGACGCATTTTGACCTGACGTTTTTATGTAACGTAATACTGAATACGTTTTTGCATCAGGATTTAGTTTATTAGCACCACCTGGTCTTATTGACTTAGTCATATAATATAGCTAAGTCAACAGTTCCTTTGTTAAGAGACTGGCTTACTAAACTGAATGATTGTTATGTTTAACACTGATAGAGTTCTTAACGGTTCTTGACGGTTATTTAGTTCTTCCTTCAGAATTTATCGAATTTACAAAATAATTGAAATAAGCACGCGATATGGTAAATAAAAAAGAGTATACATACAATTGATAGAAAACGACGGTATGTGAACGTATCAACTTTCCTTCTGTTCTTACAATAAGTTTCGTCATGTTATTTGGAAAGTAACTTGTATTGTGGTCAAGTAATTTCTTAGAAAATTATACATTGCTACTAAACTCAACGTCTTTTATAGCTTTTACAATGAATTAGTGATTCACTTGAGTCGTGTAAACATGCATATTTTATATCCAACTACGGTTTGTTTGGGTGAACTATTGCTCTTTCCGGGAAATAGTATAAGGTACTTCTGAGTTTTGACACTATTCAAAACGAAACACCTGACATTCAGCAATTGCCAAAACGACTGTAAATCAATACTGGTAAACATTTATTTAATAAAGTACATTCTGATAGGTTAGATATTTGCTAATTCTACTGCTACGTTAGTTAGTAGTTATAAAAGGGTTTGTTAAAACTATAATAATCATATTTTTGCTCTTAAATAAAATTAACAAGAATTAAGACGTTGAACAGTAAACCCCGTGTTGAGGAAAATTCCTTTAGTTAAATTTTTTGTAATTGTGTAATGTATTTAAAAAACTTCTTACTCATATTACATATGGTCATACAGCGTTTACCGCAGAGTCGGTGTACTGGGATCGTTTGACCGCAGGTATCATTGTAACTAACATCAGTCACATACAACAATATATTGCAGTGGATACCTACGTACTATATATGAAAACTTGTTTCAATTAATCTTCAATTAGACCTGGACTGGTTTAGACGTAAATTGATACGATAATGATGATGAATGTGTTTGTGAATTGCTGTCTAATTAGTAGAAACATTGTTTAGCAATATACTGCTGAATATCAAATTGGATTTTGCTATGACATGGAGACGGCAAACGCAATTACATTGCGGGATTAGAATCAATTTCATTAAAATAATCATAAATAGGGTTTTACATAATAATTAATACGAATATAATCCTTGTAAGAAAAAGCAACTTTGAAAGTGTAATTCGATGAATACTTTTTTAAATAACGTTATTGCAATAAGCACATAATAAAGAAAATTAATTCAACTGTAAACACAAACCTATTCAAACCCCTACTAATAAAAAAAAGCGAAGATTTGATATCTTTTTTCATTTTCATTGAACAGTTGCAGATCATAATCTTGCAGAACACAATCGCGTTAAATGCAATTCGTTATCTCACTGATAGCGTTATCAATCTTATCTAAGTGATAATAAGAAATCTCTAGATTTTTATTGTTTTAACTGTTTTGTAGCAAGGACATAGTCATGTACTTATATGCTCTATATTAATGAAATTAGCGCCTATTACTCAGGGCCTCGATTCAGCTATTTTAAATGCATGTCAGCAATGATATTCTAATAAACAGATATGTTATAAGCGTGCAATCGTGAAGACTCGAAAACGTCCTAATTGGGACGTATTGCCTTTCAACAACTATCTATTTGTCTCTTTTTTTCTTATGGGTTTTATCGCGCTATCTCTTTCGCTAGCTGCCGCTGCTGCGAGGAACACTTTTTTCGATTGTTTTGTATGTGTATAACATATCTGTTTATTAGAATATCATTGCATGTCAGTGTATTTTGTCATTATGCATAATTTTCGCATTCATATGTCTACAATATATAGGTCTACAATAAAACCTATTTGAACTCGTGAAGGCAATGATCGTAATGATTATGATCATTATGCGACAGTGACAGTTAACAGAATGCCAATTATCGTAAAAGTGACCAAATGAAGCAGGTAATTTGGTCAATTCAAGCAACTCTTAAATAGCTGAATCGAGGCCCAGTACTGACCTATTCGTTTGCGTTGTAATATTAATTTCGTGAAGGAGTGATGTCATGTGCCCTTCATAACTATAACTAGGTATAACTAGATATTATAGTGTGGATAGCCTCCGATCGTCAATTGTGACGTCATCAAATAGGCTCTGTTTACAAATATAAGTAAGCAACATTGAAAGCATGACTAACATATTTTGTCCTTTATTTTTATTACTCTCTGCAGAACTTGTTGTCAAGGCTGGTAGAGCTTTATTAATTACAGTACATACATTTAGAATTAGGAAATCACGAGTGATTAATTAATAATGCAGAATTTAAATTAAAGCACTATTCTTGTTTTACGTGGCTTCAGCGTATAAGCCTATAATCCCATGTAAGGAAAAGAACCAAATGATTAAAAACAGCTAAGAAAAAGAAGGATATACATATGTAGAGCTTTTGTCTGTCTATTGTCATCGGAAAACATTGTATTTAAATCAGTTTTACAAATATAATCAGAATTGATCCATTGTAAGACAACGCATTGTTACGAGCACATTTATAATAGCGACACTTCCCAACACGGAGAATATGAGGAACATCTTCTAAAAAGAAACTATGTGTTAATTATAATGCAATATTTTATATCCAAACTCATGATCAGATATGAAAATGACTAATCTCCTAAAATAATTGTGACTAAGCAAAGCTGTAAACGTAATAAACCGTTTCTTAAAAATAATTACCGGTCATTACCTTTTAAGCGTGAGAAAAAGTCACAAGTTTATCTGATAATTATCTCATGTAAGGCTGTATCTTAAGATGCAACAAGCTCAATTATTTTGTGAAACGAACAGAGAGACTAAATTATAGAGTTGACTATAATCGGATGCAGTCATCATAATATCGATGCAATTTCCTTGCGAGCATCGATTAAATGAATAGCTTCTTTATTGAAATAGGTGATTCGAAATCGATAACACGTAGGTATAAGACATCGACTACAACAACAAGGCAGTTCCGTCCTGTTCAAGCACGAGTAATACATTCTCAGCGTGACGAGAAAAGCCCCGTTATTTTAATACTGACTTGGATAGAGACCCAGGCACGTGCCGCGCCTGCGAATGACATTCGGTAGAAAGTAAACTCTCGTATTAGCTTACAGTCGATCGCACATCACTAGTGGGACGTTGACATCGCCTTTATTTCAAAGTTCTAAGGTTGCTTTTCTTGTATTGTGGATAGTTACGTGCGGGCCGTTCCTAGCACGTTCCTACTACATAGCACAACTTAACTCGTCGATGCTACCACACTTCACACTATCCGGTGACAATCGTTACATTTTAAAACGACATCTCTATCTCGAGTTTAAGATTAGACTTTCTACAGCGTTTCTACAGCCTTTCGTAAAACAAAAGAAAAGCTTACAAACGCAGCTGCATTTTCGTTTTAATTGTATTTTCACATAGTTTACGACACAATTAACTAATGATCATACCGTTTTGCTAATTACCGGCTTTGTTTGCGATAGAAAGTTGTTAATTTTCTGCCAGCTTCCAAATTCTCAAGCGCGTCATTTAAAATTTTATATGGTTCTAATTGTTGTGTTGTATCAAAGAGCTATAATTAAACAATTAGTTTGTAACATTTTTCCTTGAAACTTTTGGTAGTTTCTTGTGGGGTGAGTGGCAACAATCTAATGAATGTTCAGACGTAGGGGTCTTTTGGAAATGCAGGGTAATTACTATACGCCCCAGGGCGACGCTTGAAGGGCCCTCTCTGGACTTTTGGGTATAAATCACGGCTAACTCGCCTGAGCCGATCACGCTATCTGAATCCCTCGCAAATTGATTCTCTCAATGATACTCATAAAGTTGTGACTCGCGAAGATGAAGTCACTAAAGTTTCAAAGAAGCCTCGGGGTTAGGTCGTAAGTCTTTTAGGATTTAATTCAATTAATGAAGTTCTCATGTTTACAAACTTCGCCTCTGCTACTACATCTACGTTTAGATACTGTACTTTTTTTACCGTTTTAAAATGTATGTCGGTGTAGATAGACAATTTTACCCAATATAGACTGAAAACACATTAAATGGAATGTAGAGTTCTATGACTAAACCGATACATAAATAAGTCAGCCATATCTTGTGTTTAACGTTTGGGCACGCCAAAAGGACAGTTCATCTGTGTACACACCCGAGTTGCATCATACTACAACACCCAGTGTTGCGCAAACCAGCTATCCCTGGTACAGTCGACCCCAACATACTATAAAACAAAGTTATACAAAAATCAACCTTATCACTGTTCTCGTCAAATTGTTACCAATGATGTAAGGTCCTCTGTACGAGTAATTTGAAATCAAACTGTGTAAATACAATCGTTATATTGGAGTTTCTATTCCTTGTTTACTGTGAAATATCTTCAAGAAGTTTCAAGTATGTTTAAATCAAACAACTAGTACTGCCTCTACAAAATCCTATTGAAAGAAAACGAAGAACATTGTATCCAATCACGCTAAGATGTTATTGTACCGAAAATTGTAATTCAATCATTAAATAAGAAAGAAATAGATATAATATCATCCAATTTGTTTAAACAGAAATTACTGTGGTCTTTTTTTCTTTCCAATCATGGTTTCCAAATTTAAATTAACCTTTACCATAAATAGAAAAGTCCGTTATATTAAATTTGATACCTTTCATATTGTACGCTTTTCCTAACGTTTGAAATATTCTTATCGATAATGAAGCGACATTTATTAATGTTGCTTGAAGTGGCATAGTGCAATAACATTTTAAGTCAAAGGTCGTGTACACTCAAGTATCTGCGTACATATTGACATTCTAACCAATGCGGCAGGCGTCTAAAACTCCAGACGTTTAAAAATGCAATGTCTGATTTTAGCCGTCGCGGTCGCATTGTAAAAGGTTCAAACGTAAATAGATCGCTTAGAAAAATAGAGCAAACGAATATCGTGTTAATGGTAATGACGTGAGCTAAACTGAGAAATACTGGGCTATCATTCAATTAGTTGTACAGAGAGGTCATGGAATCGTCCTCCCACGGTCACATAGCTTATCAAGGGAACTGGACCGGGGTCGGCGAACAACCGCTAGCCTGGTAGATCCACGTAAATGTGACAACGAGAACCCGTTTCTAATTGTGATATTACGTGACAGCTGGGCATTTTGTTCATAATCATATCGCTTGTCATTTGTTTTTTATTAGTTCGACGTCTCTATGTCGATGCACTTGGATTGAAACTTAAATTATACGGACGATACGGTATTTATATAGCTATGTTAAAATTGCAGAATGTGAAAATGCAATATTTGATTTATCCTTTTATATTTTAAGAACTCTATTTTTTTACTTTTAACTCTGTATCGTTTTTGTAGGTAGGCAATGTAGGAATTTGGTAACATTAAAAAGAAAATTTTACCACATAAGATTAAATTAAAAGTTTTATTTACATCTCTCATACCGCTTTTAAAGTTATAACACTTTCATGAAAACGTAAATATTTAATGAAGTATATTTGCATGCATGCACGCATGCGTGTAAGAGAGACATTTTGTGAAATGTGTATTTAAATTCGTGTGCTATGATATACCTTCTCTGTAAAGTTAATTTACACATTTAATAAGCTTTCGACCAGTCATTGCATGAAATCATTTAAAGGTATATCAACAGTTTTTAAGGATTAATAAGGCAAAGAATTTGTTCTAGTTGTGCTATATTTGGAAAGGTTTGTAACAAGTAAGACAACGTAATTTTAGTACCAAGGTAGTTACAATAAACCTAAACCCCCATTTTATGAACATTGTTAGCAATAGCAGTATACGTAAAAAGGACATTTACTAAGTTACGAAGCTCGTACCGACGATCTCTGAAGAGGTTTCTATCAAATATGGCGGCAGGAACTGCTAGCAGGAAGAGGAAGGTAAGTAACCGTTAAGATGCTATTTGGCTAAGTACCAGCTATGACATAACATAGGGCAACCTGCCAGTAAGTTTATCAAAGTTTGTTACAAAAATATTATGAATATACAACCGTTTACGTAGGGCTTCCAAAAAAAGAACGAGTTGTTTTCTGTTTTCAAAATTATGTAATTGTTATGACTGTATTTCTTGGGCATAACTTTCCGTAATAATTCGAGGCTGAATAACGAATAAAACGGTGAATGAACGCGTCAGCTAAATTTTGAAGTTGATAACATTTCGAATATGCAGGTACATCACATCACAATACGTAAATCATTACGTTATAGTAATTATAAGCTTATGTTACTAAATGATTTGTAATAACACCAATATAACCCATGCTAATTTTGTTATTAAAAAGTCTTTTGTAATATTCGTGACATGGTTTTAAAGGTTACCTATGGTAAGCCGTATATTATCTACTTTGACCCACATCTTAAGCTGAGATTGCAATGTGGCCAAATAATTACGGGTTTTATCTTCATAAGACATCTTTATGATTCCCTGCGGCTGTTACATATTTATGATTTACGCATAAACAAAACGTGTTTAAAAAAGTTGTCGTGAAAACGCAACTAACTCTGTAATCGTGCTGGCTCTTGGCTGGGTGTATTTTTACTTTCACACTTTCAATCACGATAAGGCGCGCGACAAGTTTTATTTCTTTGTTGGCCGTCGAAATCAACCGTTTCCCGTGCCAACAATTTCGTAAACTGCAGTTTTGTGAAGAATTTTTATTTCTTACGAACGTTGAAGTGTCTTCCACTTTTCCTCAAGCTAAAAGTTTGGTAACGATTAGTGGATATCAAGCTTCAAAGATTATGTAATTCTGATCGAAATTGGAGTGCATGAGTTACCTAATATTACTCAGCAAACGGTAGCAAGTATTAATACCAATCTTTTATCACGCCATTCAAAAGTAAATGATTGAAATCTGCACTTCGTAATATGACCATTACTTTTGATAATACATATCTTCCAGCACTACCCAGTCATTGATAAACGTTAATGAATAAACATTCTTATTCTAAACTGTAGTACTTATTTATTTTGAAACACATGGTATTATTAGTTCCGTATTTATAAATAAATATTGTGTGGTAAGAATGTTATCCTTGAATAGGTTTCCAATTTCTATAATCGGAGGGATCTATTTCATAGCCCAATGCAGTAATCGACACCTAAGAATTCGCCTGTTGATCAATGCAACGTGACTTTGTGACACTACATCAAGTATATTACGAGTATGTATTTCAACTGAAGTAGGAAAATTCAGCAAAAACCTTTAAAAAAAAAAACTAGTGATAAGTCAAGGAACACAAATAACCTTGACACTGAACTCTACTGGAATCTTGCTGAGCATCTAGATTTGTCCCTGACCTTTATTCAGTTTCAAAAACGGAACAGAGCAGTTTGTAAATCGAACTTTGTCGTCGTCTTTTTTTGCTGACTTTACTTATTATTTCATCTTTAAATAGTTCTCTGACCAATATTCTTTACTCATAACGTGTCCAACCTTTTTACTAGATGACTCTATTGTTATAACGATCAACTGACTCCATGGTGTTAATTCAATAGTTTTAATAGGTTTGCTGCTGCGTGTCATAAATGTGGACGTACTCCATCGGTCGGCATTGAAAACCTCTTTGCTAACAAAACAAATGATTAAAGTTCTTGTATGTTTTCGTTCACATTAACCTAATTAGATTTCGCGTATTTTTAAACCAAGCATTTCTTTTGTGTGTAAATCTGACACAGCAATAATAATTGAAGGAAATAGCAACTATTTAAAAGTAATGTATATTGGTGGTGTATATTTGATACCATAATCAAAAGAGTTTTTATATTCCTAGAAAAATGTAATTGATCGAAACATTATGAGGTGTTAAGATGATTATCGAACCAAGCTAATGGATACGATTTTTATAATGTTTTAAAGCCAAAGTCGTAAAGTAGTATTAAAATGCACTAAAGTTTTGTAATGCTGTTATTAAATTCTTCGTAATTTTATGCCTTCAATGTTCTAGATCTATTAGATAATATTGGTTAACTGTTATGATTGTATTTACTGAATACAACGTAGTTCTCATGTAGATAGAAGTGTTTGAAATAACGTTTTCGGTATGCGATAATCCATTTCAGAGGCAGCAAATTAATATTGAAAACTAGAAATCTAAGAGCGCTATCGTTTTTTAGTGCACGGCTGAAATAATGAGGTCTTGCTAGTCTTTGTGGATATAAAAAAGTTTAAAGAGGACGCTGGTAACTAAGTAATAATTATATTCTATATTAATATTATATCCATCTATTGTTTTCGAAGTTACGGACTTCAATATAACCTACAATTATAACAGATTCGTGGTAAACACAATTGTCAAGGTTCCCGATCAATCAATCTGGTAAATTGCGACATATTTTTAAATTAATTATTCCACCTGCCACATTATGAATGGAAACTGATTCCGGATTTATAATTTTATGATATTTCCATGTTTTGTCGCTACGTAAACGTAATAAACCTTTATGTCATCATCAATATTACGCTCATTTACCATTTCCGTTTTCAACTGCAATTCCAATAATTCCGGGCATGCGTTCGGCAGATAATGAATACGTCAATTATTAATTTAATCATTATTTATAATATCAAGCTGTTTGTTTTAAAATAATTAAATTATATTTTCGTTAATTTGCATGTCTCGTAGAGCTATTCATTTATAATGTGTTGCCGTAGAATTTGTAAGATAGTTTATTATTGGCTATTTATCACTTTTCTAAACAAAAAGATTTATGGAGCTAATTGTGTTATAATTGTCTGTAGAGCTAGAAGTAAATAATGAAGATCAGCTAACTACATAGTGATAGATAGTACTTATTAACTCATTATTTCTGTGACAAATTGCTATATTACGTGTGACACTTTGAGTTTTTTTTACTGAGAAGCGAATGCTTTTGGCTCGGTCAAGCGCGACCCTTGCTTTAGTCTCGAGTTACTATGAGAACGCATCAGTCTAAGAGTACATTTCTTCATCGTGGGAGGCTGGCCGGTGCATACTGATATTAATTTCACATTTACCTGACAATCACGACTCTTTATATTATTACCACATAACAATTACACGTCACAATACGGAGGCTAATTTACGTTCTTAATGTACGCTTTATTTCTTTGTGCGGCGTGTGTGAAAAACACTAAATGGCTTCGTGGCACGAGTTCCTAATGTTTTGTAGGCGAAAGAGTTTTTGACCTCATGTTTTTTATTGTTTTGGTAACGCATTCAACAAATTCGATCATTATTAAAACGATTTAAGGGATAAAATATCACTTAAATCGATTTAATAATGATCGAATTTCTAATACTGTAGTAATTGAAAACTTTAATGGCAAGTTGACACGCTTTCAAAACACTTTGAAATGCTTGACAGTACCTATTCTGTCTCTAGAGCGGCTACACCTAGTTACGATGTTATTGTAAATGATATTTCATGGCGCCACTTCTTAACAACGAAATAAAGACGTGTTTCTCGTCATACGCCTGTCTAATGTCTGTAGGATGTGTGAAATGTCTGTCGAAATCGTTGACCGGACTCTAAGGAATTTCAATGTTAACATTGCCACGTATTATATGCGAAACTGGAACAGCTAGATATCGTCCACCTTAAGTGAAATAAAATATAATTTATTACGTTAAGCTCCTGTTTAATATCATTTAGTAAACTTTAATTTATTGCGTATCGAGGCAAGTTTAATAGTCATTAACAAGATGATTCCACTCGCTGCAGAGCATGACATCATCCTTCTGTGAATATTTTAGACGTCATTAAACTCCTCCTCGGGGTCTTTGCAGCGCGTCACGGGGGACACCCTTGCATAAATCCCAGACAAGGCCTCTTTGCTGCGCGCCCTCCGACCCTCGCGACGCATTGTGCAGGGGGCAGCGACCGTCATGTAGCAACTCTCCCCGTCGCCATGACAACCCCGCGAATATTGACAGACGCCGATGTAGACAGCGGAACAACCCTCCTGCCACTGTGTTACACGCGTGTCTGCCTCCAATGATATATTTTTACAAGAATTAACGTCCCCACAATCATGACGTGCTCATTACTGATAAGGTGTCTTGCCTTTGTGTGATTTTGAATGGGGAGTTTATTGCCGCAATCTAAAGTGTTAATCGCGGCGGAGGTGATAAAACTTTATATTAAACAGGGTTTCTGGCCGTCTTAATTTTAAACAGAATTGAGTCAGTGTTCTAGAATGATTCATATCAATCTGGGCAATTTAAAAGTAAATATAAATGTTATGGTGATCAAAAGACAGCAACGGATGAGTTTTATTACGGAACCCATAATTTATAATGTGCATCGTGTTGCAGGCTTCGGGTTACTTCCGGATTTCATATTTCGTTGTATTCATTGCGACGGTTCATTTGTTAAAACTATGAAAGCGACCAGAGAGCTTATTTTTTAATGCATTTTGTTGTCTGGATCATCATTAAAATAACAATAACAGAAGAAATTATTTACATTACCTTAAACTGTAGCAATGTGAGAATAACTTTCATATTGCAGTAGGTACTAAGTATAAACAAATGCGTAATTAAAACGAAAAAAAGGTAGAATTTTTATAAGTATGGAATTTAATGTCATGAAATAGAAATCTATTCATGAATTCAACAGAGAGCCGCGCATTCTGAGGCCTATTAGAATAAAATTTGCATTCGGCATAAAAATACAGACAAGTTATACGGCAAGGGGTTGTCGACCTTGCCGTATTGATTTCATAATGAAACATATTGAGCAATTAAGTACAAACCTCATAAATGTGCAATTTATAATCATAGTGTTGAATGTAACAATATTGTCGTCCCACTAAGCCCTTGACACGGATATTCAAATGCAACTCAAAGTCAGTGGACTGGATTGTAAATAAACCGCTGCGTCAGCAATGACTGCTCAATATGGCCGCGAGGATTGAATCGGCAAACGTCGTCGCGGTCGTGCATACAAACTATAGCATAGGCAATATCGACGTACAGTCAAATATGTTGAGAGCAAACGTGTTTGCGGATGTGTGGAAAGTGTAGCCCTACTTGGATTTACTCAGAATTCTCTGTTTACTAATGTCAATAGGAAACACGTTTTGGAGGCTGAATGTTGGCGAAAATACGATACATTTTATTCAAATTTACGCATTCTCGTATCGGTTGAATAGCTTTATTGGTGTTCAAAATGTAGATAAAGCTTATTTAAGATCGATTTCGACTTCGTTCAGGATAAAATATTTCGTATATTAGTAAATTGTTTGCTGTCTTCATGCTTAATTGATCATTTGAAGTTCATCAAAAATATTTACCTGTCGACCCATATTTGTCGAGCAAATAATATTAAACGTCCTACATTTGTTCAATCAGAATAATCCGATAAGTTGGAACAATGCAATCGTGAATTGAAAAGATTGTGAACGAAGTAATATTGGTTTAAATTGGTAATACATATGTAGAGTAGCAGTGATTGAGTATTTTATTTTACGTTTGTAGGTGTAAATTGACTGCTTATCGAGATTAAAATTGTACTCAAAAGATTTGTTTACATGTTGACATCTGTAGTATATCGGCATTAGAAATATACCTAATAAAACCTACTAATACCTACCTAATAAAACTATTGTAATCAGAATTGTAGTGATTTTAAGAATAATGAATAATAAGTTTTAATAAGTTTATTTTTTATTTTTAATCGTTTGCACAAACCTCTTCGGCTCTTCCATATTTATAAATAGGTGTGTTTTGTTGTAAATACTTGAAAACTAAACCTAATTAGTTATTAATTAATTCCTAGTTTAAGTAGGAGCTTGGTATATGTATATTATATTTGTAATATCTGACGCAGACAGGAGAGTAATCTCAATATTATCAGGCTCTCCACCTGAGTCTGAAACTGCAAATTGTAGAGCTATTAGAATTTACGCGGCAGACGATCGAGATTGAAATGGGCTTACTATACTCGTATTATGAAACCACGAGAGATCGTACCGGCTTAGATGTGTGACGTATATAAGGGTATAAGGCTGTATGTGGGCTTAATCTGCCTCGTTCCGGTTAATCGGTGGGTGCAGGCTGCAGTGTCCATCCTAGCGTGTAACTTAATTTCTCTTCGGAGGGATAGCCTCCCTCGTAGACAGCCCACACACTCCACGCAGTGCGACCCACGATATAGCTTATTCATGAGATGAATACAAAGACTTTGTTATATTGCTTTAGAATTAAAGGACTACTTATGTTGGATGGTATATTTCTGATGTCATTTGAGGAATGTTAGTACAACAATATTAGCCTAATAATTTACCAAGATAGACTAAAGTCATTTCCTTGTCGGCCTCAAGAGAAAGATCGAGTAAGAACGATTAAGAAAAGGAATGAGTCATCTGAATCGCGCTGGCTAACAGTCGGGTTGCGAATTACAGATTTATTGTATTTAGCTTTTTTATCACCGTTTTCGGATTAACAGATAAATATGTTCATTTTAAGCAGCGGATTATGGCGAAACACATATATCTATTTTGCGTGGGGCAGCAAAAAGTTCGCCCATAATAAATAATAGCAACATTAGTCTGTAAAAAAAAAGCGTTATTGCTGCATATTCCAGGCAAGCGCAAGCAGGATTTATTGCTCAAGTAGTATTTATACTGTAATGTATTAGTAAACAAACAAGGTTTGGCTTATGAATGGGTAAACTAAATACAGATTATAAACGCAACCTAAATTCGACAATTTCTCTTCGAGTTACGGCTAATGCGGGAAGATAACAAAGAAATATAAGACTATAAAACATTAAAATAGAATACGTTTTAAAAACAAGAGTACATTAATATTTAGAGCCAGGTTAAAATAATAACTCCATCCTTTTAATTAATTAGGTCAGTTTACAGTGACTTGCAGTTTACGCAATTTCATTACCATTATGTATTGAAATGCTTCAATAGCGGGCCTGGCTGCTTTTTATGAAACCATCGGAAAATGCCCTGCGTCCCACATACTGCTAGCAAAAGCGCTCCGTAACGCAATCCGTTGAATTTATACTCGACTTCCGCGTAGAATGCTAAAAATATATAAAAATTAGGCAAACTATAATAAATGGTTTCGTTTATAGCATATATTATAAAATTAAATGCCTAATAAACTCGAATATACAACTCGTTTATATTGATGGTAATTAAACAGGTATTCCGTAATTTGCAATGTTGTTATGCTTCTATTGTTATTAAAATTTGATTGTTGCTTAATGTTACGTTTTTTTCCTTAATTAGGAAATTATGTCAGCCCAATGGGTATGTAAATATAAGCCTAGATTTACTAGATAGGACTTAGACTAGATTTCATTCTAGATATAGTTACCAATGAGCAATGTCAGTAAGTGCATCAAAACATTATCGATGAAACCATTTTCTTTCATTGCTTGTCATATATTTTACATGTCGCCTGTATTGTGTGTTAAGGCGTGAGGTGAGTCAATCTTCTTAAATATAAATCATTGTATTCCATATATGTATATCAACAAAACTCGAAGCTAATCAATAAAGGAATGAATTTAACAATCTTGCGATCTTTATTCAACGACATAATGACTCTACCTGCTAATTTATTCATAAATATTCATGTATATTTTTGCCTTTATATTTTTATACTAACGTTGTGTTGGGGTACCTCACCGCGAATGTTGAAACGTCCGCCCGGGGTCATCAAAGGCTGCTTCACACTAATTTGAATAGAGACTCTATTTATGTATTCAAACAGTTTATTGCGTGACGCCAACAAAGGATGCATGCAGTCTTTATGTTACTGTTCATCCGTTATATTATGAAGGACAATTTATCGATTGTCAATAGAATAATAGGCGTCTGTTTAGACGCGATTTGACTATCAGTGTTTCAATCTCAATAAATTGTTATCTCTTCCTTAGTTACAGATATTATTCATTGAATGATGTACTAGATTTAAGAACTCGTTACATGAAGAGACGTATAACGATCTTGTTTTATGTTATTAACATGTGTACATCGTATTAACCGATTCAACGCTCAACATGTTCCGAGAATAATGACCTAACTATTCAGCGAGCATTACGCAGATCAATGAACAAAGAGTGCTCAAAAATCGCGAACATACGTAGATGGCTAGACAGTCATGACGGCGACGTGTTAACAGGCTAACGGTACTGGTTGAGTGATATGTGCTGGCGAAGGCTGGGTGCGGAAGGAGGCATGTCCTGAGTCGCCGCGGTACGTCGCCGCTCGTGTGGAGGTGCGCTAAACCAGTGACCTCATCGTAACGGTTGCGCATACTAAGCGCGACCAATGAACATGATTTGGCTTTAAGCTGAGCCACCTGTTATTTGAACTCATACATACATAATTGTATGACAAAGGTTTGTAACCTATATAATGTAACTTATTGTAGGTATAACTGTGGTACAACTTCAAAGACGGCTTATGCTAATTGTAGAGCCGTGTAGGTGACTAAAGCTCTCAAAATTATCATTAATGTCTTAATTAAGTTATGAGCGTTAGGTCATAGGGTAAAGAGATAAGGGAATAAAACATACTTTATTGTATTTTTGATCAACATTATATCCTGTAAACACTAATACTACATTTAAACACTTTCTTTTTTTCATTCATCAAGTATTTAATTATTATGTGACATTATATGCTACATAATTCTAAAACTTATTATAAAAATAAGTATATTTACCTGTGTAGCGGTATGTTCTTAACAAATTCTGTTGAATTTAGTACATCGTATGCAATGCTCGGTATTCAACGACTTGAAGGTTTCCTCGGAAAGTTTTCCTCCACTTTGCGTAGGTTTGAAGTAAGCGCTATAATAGTTGTATTAGTTGTTAAATAGTCACTTTAATTGCAGCGAGACTTGGTATTAGAAATGGTTTATATCGAACATTCCATACAGGAATATAATATTGAATTGGCTTTAACAATTCTTTGATGTAAATTTAAGTCCAGTTGTATCTTTGTTAATATTTTGTTGTTGTTGTTATATAAGTTATTTTATTTAAAATAAATGACCCAAAACCAACATTTATCATTTCCTCCATTTTCACAAACAATTGTATCCATTCGTTTTGAAAAATAACTGTTCAGACAGGGGTGTGACAGGCGCCTGTCTAAAAAAGGATATGCAAAAATAAAAACCGTCTAAAAATAATATTTTTCCTGCCCCCTCGCGCTGCAAATCAACCCATTGGAGAATACAATTGTAAATGGAATATTAACGCAAAAATGAAGCAACACTTTTAATTTCTGAGATAGCCGAAAATTCTTTTATCCATGACATGGGAGAGAAAACTTTAAGGACATTGTGTTTGAGTTTCCTGTCAGCTAGAGCTAGCGGATGTAATTAACAACCATGAATATACATTTTAGAAAATATGATTAGCATTATCTTGATAATATACACACCTATTTTACCTACTGATAAGCGGTGACTTAATCATTTCTTAAAATTAGTTTATTAGTAAAATCTGCGTGACCTATATTCCAGAAAAGACTTTTCAGTATGTACCTTATAAATTAAAAAGTGGTTTGAGTAAATGTAAGTAGTAGTCCTGACAGTTCTTGGTAAATTCAACATCAAGAAAGTTTGAACGTAAATAAATCACCCTGAACCGTAATGTTCAGGGTACACAATAGGTGCCCTAGTAAAATACTTTTTATTTTCAAAGTATGCACTGTCACATTTACGTACTATATGTTTTTTTAAATAATAGTAAACTATCTCAAAGTTATTTAACTTTTTCGAAACAAACAACAGTTTAGATAGAAGGGATACAGCGCCATCTAAAAGTGAGTAGCGGAACTATGTTAACAAACACGTACTACTATAAACACGACCGCTAGATGGCGCTTCTCAGTATTGTTGCTGTGTCTATTTGGCGATAGGTGGCGCTTCTCAGTTCTGTATGTATAAAATACGTATAAGTTGAAAAATGAAATTAGGCAATTGTACATTTTATTTTTGTATAGATACAAAAATTAAAAATATATTATATAGAAATGTTAGATACTTTCGAAAATATTGATTTAATTTAAAAATACTTTTTTTTTTCAGAATCTTTCCTAATTTTCGTTCAAAGAAAATTAGCTCAACATATACATAGAACCTTTTCGCCACCTTCATGGAGATGCTTGTATGCCATTGTATGGTAACCTAATCCTATCTGAACATAAGTAATTTAGAGTATAGAGTACCAAATCGTACTACACAATCTGGGAACCACATGTTATAAGTTAATGTCAAAAATGCGAACATAACATGTAGCAGATCTATAACATTCTAGCTTTGTTTGTTAGGTCAACGACATTTACATTTGATTTCTAAAGCTATTTAGTCCCTGTGGGTGTTATTGTTCATACTAATTGGTGTTGGGTTGAGGAACTGCGATAATCATTTTCGCGCTGCGTCAGTACGCCTACGTTCATTTGTTTGTGCAGTTATTTTCGATGTTAAATTCTTTGATTCTTTCCTTTGATAGGTTTAATCCTAAAATATTGATGTTTGTGAAGGCGGGACACGAAATATCGAACAAGTTTTATTGGGGATTGGTCACTTCGACTTATTTTATATAGCGGAAAATAAAACATTTTGTTTGTGCATAATTCTGATCTTTAGCTACGTAGCTGTTGAGTAAGCTCCATGTGTTACATTTTTCAGTAATCGATAATGCAAAGACTGTGGTTTTATTCTCATTGGCATAATGGTAAACAAAGGCATACTTATAGTTCGTTTATCCCTTCTCGGAAACTAAGCTTTTCAATGTATTTAAGGTACTGAATCAAATCCTTGTTTTATCTTCGTTTCCTAATAGCGGTTAACTGTTTCTTAACTAATTGTAATTTACACAATATTTTTTTTTTTACCAACAACAATAACCCTAAAATTTCACCACATCGATTGTGCCCAGAAAGCAATTGAGGGAAATAATGATTCCTCTGTAATTGACTTGGAGGTGTAATAAACACTAAACAAACGACGATCGGACAACTTGACCTTATAGCCAGGAATGTCAAATAAACGACTCTATTGCAACGAGGTTGCATTTGAAACTATAGAGTGAGCCTATCAGAGATTAAACCGTAAGCACTAGTGTGATCAAGTGTTGTCGTGAATTATGTATGAAGATGGAGCTTGCCGTTTAAAAAAATCTATCTAAAACACTAATATTATCCTAACAATGTCAAAACCATCGATATTTTCTTATATAAGTTTCTCGTTGCGCGAAAATTAACTTAAATGAAAAACGAAATGTACTAGGATCAGACTAAAAACTGCTCTCGCTTGACACAAAGGGAACCTAGCGATAGTAGCAGTCTATGCATATCATACGTCGATGCTCTATTGACATTAATGACGATGATGTCAAGACAATAATTACAGCTTTTATTTTTTTTGTGTCGCCTCTTTTTTTCTTATCGCGAAAGTTGCTATTTTAAAAAATATCACGTTCGAATGTCGACAAAGTTCAAATGTTCGACGATTGAAATTGTTTTTTTATTTTATGTCATTCGTATAAAATAAATCTTTTTTTATCCAGCCAAGCTGAAAAAGCTCCTTCAATGCAACAGCAGTGAATCATACAAAATCTATTCATATTATTTTGTTTTATATACTTTCATTTCAATTACGTGATTGGAATTTGTTATTTTTACATGTTTTATATTATTATAAAACTAATCTTAATGTAATTGTCCTTTTGGCACGAGAATGACTTTTACTTTCATAGTACGTGCCTCTTAGAATCTGCAAAAATGAAACAAATTAATCTTTTTCATCATCTTCCAAAAGCGTTATATATACAGGGTGCTATTTTATAATGCCGCCTAGAAAGAATTCCAAATAAGGATAAGGACAATTATTTTGCAAAATTTTATATCATCAGCAAGCTTGATTTTGATTGAAGACTTATTATTATTTACGTAATCACGTTAAGCTCACCTCTCATATCACCAAACAGGGGTGACCAACATAATAACATGTATTGAACTATTTACATAGGTGACCTACTGTAAACGTCAATATTGACGGAGCAATGACGGGTACCCATCTGCCAGCGATCGCAAACAATCGCTTCCCGTGAGAAAGATGGATATCTCCATGATCCTCTGAACTAAGCTATTTGGAGATCTGATGACGATCTATTACTAAACATATATTAGTTAATAGAGTATTTCTACTTAAGAAGTTGGATGTGTTAGTATGTTGCTGAATAAACAGCAATGGTGTGCGAAATAATTGTCAGAACACGAAAATAAGGTCAATAATGTGACTCTACAAAAAGCTCTTCTTCTTCTTGAACACTGTATATATTTGACATACAATATTATAAAAATTACAAGTTATATTAATATGCAAATATCATGAATAAAAGATCTCTTTCGCATTATCTACTAAATAAGAGAGCTATTTCAAAAAGCCTTATGCAAATGAGCATATGTGTGCCAAGACAATAATATTATTTTGCAATTAGTAAATATGGTACGCGGAGTGTGGACAGTAATGGTACAATATCGTGTCAGTAATCGTCGCACCATAATGGCCCAGGATAAGAGACCTTTGACTTGTCAATTAAGCTCTATTAAGCGACACAATACAATTTCCTTGCACAACTGCTATAAATGCCCGCTGTGAAATTGCTCACCCTGCATGTTCATTTGTTTGTACTATTTTTATCTCGGCTTAACAAGCACTGTTGTCTCAACTCGTTGAATCCCGCGGTCAAATGCAAATACATAAGAAAGGAACCGGTCTATACTTCGACATCAACGATAAAGTAACGCTTATATGCGAACTAGTAAAACTACGACATAAAAAATACAACTTTTTGACACTACTAATAGACAAGATTGTGGGGACTGTACCGACCCCTATTATATTAAAGTATCATGAATGTGAGCATTATAAATCTCTGGAAATAAAAGCCCGGTGTAATGTCGAGCCCCCGTAAATCCCTACCCAATTGTGTAACTAGGCGCGAAACTTGTTTTAAAAAGTGACGACAGCCGCTACTGTTGGCTAGATAGAGTTGAATTTAAATCCTTTGTGCTATTTAATAGTTGTCATGAAACGATGAATATGTATGTATGAAATGGGATTTGTTTGTAAGTTGCGGTAACGGTTCGTACGTTTGTGACCAGCTGCGGACAGATTCTGATGGCGCTGGCGTGCGCCCTCCGCGCAGCCGCAGTCGGTGCGAGCGCGATCCGCCACGCGCACCTCTGTCCCGCGCGTGATCAACGAAACGAATTACAATCGAAACATTCGAATCAAACGGTCACAATCGAGAATCGTTCGCAATCGGTTAGCTCTCGATTGTCAAATACATGGATAGTGGCATATCCAGTGTCAAGTTCAGTGTATGTTTTCGGTAGGATTAATTCCAATTCGGGTGTTTGTTTACTACTGTTGGCGTCTGATATTCACGTGTCATTTTACGGATTTACCTGAAGGAGAAGATAGTAATAATTAGTTTGTGTAATTGATTGCTACACTAATGGTTTGTTTACATATTTATGAAAATATATATGTCATTAATTTACCTTATTTTTTAAGTCTATGTATCATTGTCAGATACAAGCAATAATAAATAATACATAGCAAGTTTTGGAAGCCTCTTTTTAGATTTGCTTTGAGATACAAAAATAAAACAGTTATACGAAATAAATAATTTTATAAGTCGGCTCGAGATAAGAGTTTCAAGTTTCTTGTAAGACATTGAGGAAAAAGCTTTTCATTAAGCATTAACTCATATAGGCTAAAATGTTATTCATACATTTCTGGAATTTAGAACAATAAAATTAGTGCTGAGATATTTATTGCACTACAATTTTCCTGCTATCCTTGTTTTGCTAAGTGGTTTCCTAAGTAGGTTCCTTCTCAATATTGAGGTCGCACAACACAACTTCCCTGGAACTATTTATCAAGTACACTAAGACTAGTGAACTATTTTTTTTTATTGCGGCCAAGTAGTCTGAGATAGGTCCACGAAGGACGGGTAGCGTGGCCATAAAGTATCGATCTCTGTTGCTAGGAGCAGGCGATGCCAACAAACCTGGTTTATAATCCCCAATAGTCGGTGCAACTCTCACCGCTACTTGCCATGCAGTATCTACACTACACTCTATAGTCTATGCCTCTAGCCCGCGTTAAACCTCTCGGGAGCTTTTCAAAGAGCCCGCTTTGTCTTGACCAACTTTCTTGACATTTCGAATTCATGCAAAATTTTTGACGTATGGTTGTTGTTATGCGCGAAAATCTATAAAAAAAGAAAGTGCAAAAGCGCATGGATTGAGTCGGGTATTTGATAGATGGTGATTAGATATACATATTTGGATTTTTTGGATTTTTTTTTTGGATTTTAGTAGATAGAGCGCAATACTCGTAATTGATGCAAAAAGCTATTGAATCCTCTATTTCGATCTCAAGTATCTAGTTATAATTATATTTTCTTTCCTGTATCATGCTTATCAACTGCATCCAAATGTAACAGGCCCCTAATAAAGTAGACAAAAATAAACGGTGTCTAACCTTAACTATTTATCTTGAAGCTTTTATGTTTATGTGATGTCAATGTAACGGTTTTAGTACACCTACGTAATTTGTTTTTCGATGCCATACAATTGTTCATGATACATTGTTCTTAGTACTTAAACACTAGGTCCATTTATAGGCATTGCGGTTATCCATATAACATTCCAAGTATTTAGGCATCATTTGTTATAAATATGTTAAAATAATACCCAACTCATTACTAAGAGAACATAATTATTCAAACACCATTTGCTCACCTTTAGATAAGGAATCATACCATGATATTTCTAAAGAGCTCTGTTAAAATTTGTTAACAAAAATAATACCTAAAATTAGTTCACAATTGGGAGAGAGATGCATGGATGTATGGATGCATGGATGGATTCCAAAATTGGGATCAGATATCGCCAATCCGCAGAGAGCAAGCGTGGTGATCAATGCTCGTCGCTTCTCTATATGGGAAGAGGCCTGTGCCCAGCAGTGGGACGTTATATAGGCTGGATTATTATTATGCTCTGTTTAATGTATTGCAATATTTTTATGGGCATAGAGTATGTTTGATATTCGCACAGTTCGCAATAAGGATTGTTGTCTTTGCGTAATTACATATATTACATTTACGTAACTGTGTTATACTTCACGTTTGCTAACTAAATTAAAAAGCGTCTTGAGTATTTACGAAATTTTGTTGAAATTACATCACAAAGTTAACGGATTATACAACTTAGGTAAAATTAATGACATTTTAACGTAACTTTACATTATGTTGTTAAAAATATTATTTGAGTGTTTGGCTTATGTAGATGTAACTTAGATGCAATTGGTACTGAAATTAAAAATAATACTTATTAACAGCTGCATTTTTTTTTTCAAGAAATACATGAATTATTTTAGGCAGTTAAGCTTTTATAAATGTAAATAACTGGTCGAGATATAAAGTTCCAACAACTAAGATTGCACATTCTACAGAGCGCAAAGCACATTTATATTAAAACGTTTACTCTGTATTCCACAGGGTGATTTATTTAATGATAGATGTAGAGCATTTCCTATTCGTATCAGACGCGAGGTATACGAGTAAAATGCTCGCTTATTTTCGTTCATTGACCGTGGTTAACTGGTGTTTTTGTCGCCACATCGAGCCAACACGTGCCTACCCGCCAACCCAACACAAAAACACTTTTTTCTCAAATGTAAATCAGATAAAAATAACATGTAAATAATTATCTTAACGCTACAATAAAATAATTCAATTTAACGCACAGTAAGTCGTAGAATAAATATTTAACAATCCGTGAAGTGTTCCTATTTGTACAGTCAAATGTTTCTTTAATTTAAAATGTAAAATGTAGAGTCGATGTTCCGAGATATGTATAGTGATAATACGCAATTAGTGTATGTAAAGCTGTAAATTCTTAATAGCTTTGACCCACTTAGCCTTAACTGCTCTTGATGGAAGACTTCGTAAGTTTGCGTTAGATCGGATCTCCTTGGTAACGCGATCAAAACTTGGCATATCTGACAAAAGAACTCCTTGGTTCGTTTTCGTGATATCTGCGCATATTTCCACGGCTACTTGTCGGTACCTTTTTACCACAGAACCCGAACTAGCCAAGTGGTCACGACGTCGCATCTCCTATTATCAAGCCGCTATAACAATCTCAAAGTACTCTCGAAATAATTGCAGTTTCTAAGCACGACTCCCAGACGTTGACCCTTTGTACTTACTTACATTTGCTTAATAGAGGAAATATGCCTTTTTATATAGCTTTAGAACAAGCAATATTTATTATTGTGTCAGTTTAATTCCTATAACTTTGAAGCTCTTTAGGGCACTTCGGATAAAAAGATTATTTCAAGAGGTTCTTGGGTTTATTATGTGAGACTGCAGCAGTAATTCAAATAAAATGTAGTGTAATTGATATTTAGGAGTGTGTTTGATTAAATAATAATGCTCTAACAAATGACAATTAATTTGAACGAAGAGTTCAATTGATCCCAAATGTTGGCTATAGGGGCTACACTCACTCCTCGATGTAGTTTATTGTTACTGAGAACAGTCTTATTCCAAATTGGAGCACTTCTTTGATATCAACCAATCATTGCTTAGGATAAATTCTAGAGTTAAACGCTGCATAAAATATGTTTAACAACTTGCTAAGATTCGTGGCAAAGGAAATTCCTTAGAGGAAAGGAAATAAAACCGGTCAGATTCAAACTAGATACTACATACAAACTGAAATCTAAAAGGCCATACTTAATTTGTTCATATAAAAGCGAATGTAATATGAACTCGACGTAAGTTGTTCCAACTAGTTACGAAAATGAAATCCATAGCATTGACTTAAAGAAGCTGCCAAGGTCAAACTCTTACAACTGATCATCGCTCGACTGTACATAAAATAGTTTTGGAGCGGACTTGAGACCAAAATAATTTAAACGTAACGGACCCAGTCGATACGATACCGTAACGTACTCGACCAGTTACTAAATCTACAACCTGTCTTAACATCCGGCAACTTTAATACAAGCCTCGTATAAATTACCTATTCTAAATAGTAACATTTGAAATGGAACTAGGTATAAATAGATCCTTTGATTTTTGTTCGAAGTTAATATGGGATCAATGGTTGTAGTTCTTTACGGTTATACATAACGTTATCAGTGTTCGTGCCGTATGCATGTTATATGCACACATGTTTTATTACTCCGTGGTGACCCATATAACACTCGTATCATTCAAATCTGCGTTTTACACTTAAATAGCGGTGATGGGATTTTGATAGAGCTCAACTCTCTAGAACTCTGTAGATAGTACTATGTTGTCACCACCTAAGTCAATAATGGAAACTAGATCACTGTTCAACTCTATATTTACTTATCTATCATTGTGGTGCAAAAATACAGTGACTAAATAGGTGAACATACTATTTTAGCAATAATATGTAAACAACTGTGGTAATAATGCGAAATGTCCGTAAAACTTTGACCCGCGTTTGTACAGCTGCAGACGCCGACAGCAGTAAAAGCGTTCAATTATTCTGTTCAGGTTGAACAAATGAAAGTGACATAACGTGATAAGGATGTGTGCGTAACCTTGTGATAAAGCAGCAACAGTTTTACTTTGTGTCGCCGTAAAGTGATGGTTGTGATCAGCAATGCCGGATTGGCGTTACAACGTGCTCTCGACCAACGAGGCGTTTATAGACACTGAGGGGGCGCCCATGCTGGACCCGCTGGCCGCCAGCTACCCGCGCCGCGCCGACCGCACACGCCCGCACCACACCTGCCCCTACACCACCATCTTCCTCGGCGCCCGCGCACACCACGCCCCCTACAGATTACCAGCTCTGCAAAGCGATTCCATAGATCCCTATGCAGACGTGTACTCTGTAGACCGCTCCTCGAACCTCACCGATACCTCCAGTTTTGCCCGGTATGAAGACCTTCGCCCTCAGATCGACGACATCGTGTCGGAAACCGATGATCCTGCTTACACAAATGAAAAATTGACTGATAATGTGACATTACAGGTTCATAAAGTGCCATATACTTCCAGTGTGTTTTATATCTCAGCTAAAACTGATTCAACTCGCAAAGACGTTGTGCAAAGCAATGATGTATTCCTTGTCGAGTCTGATTCGGATGCATTATCATCATGTACTTGTGACAGTTTTGAGCGATGTGAGTTTGACTGTAGGGACTTCGAACCTTTCTCGGACACGTGTTGTTGCGATCCTTTGAGTGACGGTGTCTGTAGTCGTAGTCCTAAGGATGTCGACTCGCCGGAACATTTTTGTGATAGAGTGGCGGAAGAGGACGGTGTGTCAAACCGGAGTGATATGGAGGGACTGGATCTCGCTTTGTTTGAACCGGCGCAAACTGAGTCTGGAGAATGCGGCGACGAGGCCGCGCAAACAACCGCTGCTTCCGCTTCAGCCTCTCTGTGCGGAGTATTGTACTCGCTACCTGACAGCAGCAATGGTAAGTGACGTGAAGACTAATTTATTCGCAGTTAAGTGCAAGCATCCCGGAAGCGATGCCGCGATGTTGTGATAACGCTCAATTATAGTGATTAGGAGCACGGCGAATAGAGCAGTCGCGTTGTACCGCCGTGTGGTCGCCGTCAATCCGACTCGTATCCGATACGAGCAACGGTGTGCGGGAAATTACTATCGCATCAATCACTAGTAGCATTGTCATAGTTGCGACGACAACAGAACTGGCTATCGGAAGGCAGGCATAATAGACCGTAAAGGTACTTATCATAACACACGTAACATTACTGACATACCTTACAGGGAATTGCGTCTGATCTTGATAACACCGATTTATATAACACTAGATTTATTATTGTTCATGTTGTTGGAACAGATATTTTTCTCCAGGACTTACTCTAAATGCAGAGCTTTTTTAAATTGATGTGGCAAAAAAATCTAACGGAGTTAGATGTGCCATCAAGCTGTAATTGTAGAAAAACTTGTTAGGTGTTAGCATTCAGCAACGCGGAAGGCAACGAAGCTTTTATATTGTACTCGCGCTACCTACAAATTGCTTACCGTTACTCGCAAGTTTCTAATTACCGGTAGCGATAGAGGGCGATTGTTGGCTCATGCAAATCCGATGGATAGCGGAGCAGATAACAGATACAAACAGATAGGTAAGATCATGTAAAAGTCAACGATCTGGATTTATCCGGTTCAGTGTCTTCAAGATTTCAAAACACAGCGATTACTGCCTTTCCTATTACCCATTAAATGAAGACACCTGTAAAATAGATAACATCAATACACTATACTGCTATAAAGCCATAAGTTAACAACTTAAGATCTTGTAATTACAAGTGTACTACGGTCAGGGTAATTATTTCCGTGTGAACAAAAAATTATGATGTTTTTCGTTTTGTTAAAAACGGCAACTGCCATTAAAATGTTTCAATGGCTTTTTAATGGTTCAAAATTGTGTTTGACAGTATGAAACAACCATTCTTTGTACCTACACTAGATTTTTGGGCACGCTTTGCAACTACTTCCTTAATAAAAACATGCATTATTTGCAATTTTGTAGCTCGATTAGATGTGTAGTAGAAATATGTGTAATGTATGTAAGCGGTTGACGATTAACTTGCAATAAAACAGTGAAGCGCAATCTTGATGTTTGTAGGTTATGAGATCAGTATATAAACTGTAGTTAGAGCTAAATACCTCACAAATCGATTTCTATATAATATAGAACAAAATCATAATATCAATGATCGTTTCTTGCAAGAGACCTACTTTACTAGACACGTTGTTTTATAGTATTTGGAGACGGAAACTCTACGTGTTAACTTTTTTCAAAATGGGTTTATTTTATTTAAGTATGCCTCATGAATTTACAAAAAAATACTTAACTGCCTTTTAGTATCGAATGCTTTGCGTTAAGAATGAGTAGTTCCAAAGCGTTAGCCGTTAGCTTTCAAGGTTATCAGATAATTTACAAGCCGACTTAGTTTTGTGAATTGTACGATTATGGAATGGCGTTTTCGTGACATTGTTACCGAGTCGAAAACATTAATAACAACCGTCAGTGCATTCATTGTTAAAAAGAGCTAAAAGCTACGGTACGTGGCTTACCATATAAACAAGTATTTTACAATCCGTGAGAAAGTTAAGGGGTCATTGCTGTTTATATTTTACGATGTTGTGTTTGTTTTGCTTGTAACGTATAGATCTTTTAATGTAGCTTTAAACTAACGGCTCCATGTGAAACTTATTTATGACAATTGTCAATCGAAGCATCCTGGAAAGTTCCAAGCTATGTTCTAAATGTAGGTTTAAAAAAATCAAAGATTGAATGAAAATAATTAACTATGTATCATAATGCCTTACAAAAACGTAGTATACAAACTACTGCATTGAATACGGGTTAAGAAAAAACTACATTAGTTAAACGCATATCCTAAGTTAGCAAATGTAACATACCGGAAAAATACTCGCAGTTTATCGCGAACACACCCATTCCACAAGCATCTAACACATGATATCTTTCATAAATCCACAGTAATATAAAGATGTGTTGTTTGAAAGACTGTCTCCAGTTTTTTCATGTTTTCAAACATGACCACCGTGAGATCGATCACCTCTGCGTCACAAACCAAAACAAGGAAACTTGCGTTGATTTACACCGCATTGTGCCGACGAAAATCTGTTGCTTGCAGAGAATTTACTCAATATGATTTAGCCCAGTGATTCATCATGTTTATGTACCTATTGTTGTTAGGCTTGATTTGTGAACTAATAACACTGAAATCGAAGTTGCAGTGTTGCCATGTTGTTTCGTTTCTGGTTTGTTGCTAATTGGTTTGAAATGTGACATGCCTACAGTGTAAATATGTTAGAACATATTGCCTGTAAGAAATTATAGTCTGTTTTTGTCTTACTCTTTATTTAAAGGAAAGTGTTCAAAAGAAAAACACGCGGATCGTGAGCCATAGTCGGCATCCTGTTTTAAAAATGATTGATCAATATATAATCTTCAGCGATAATCCACTGTAACGTAAGGAACGTGAGGTAAAACTAGTTGAATAAAACATTTTAATTGCAGTAATTAAATCAATTCCCATTCACAACTCAAAAACCATAAGTAGAGTCGATGAGTATCGACGTCATAATTACTTTAGATCATCAATATGTATGTGAAGCAACAAGTGGCTGTAAATGGCACTAATTACTTCATGTCGGCTTCCTGCGAGTTGACTCCATCAAGTCACCATCAGACACTTTACCGATAGATGTCCAGGAATGCCGTCTGCACAACTTGTTACAAACCAATCAGAACCCATGTCAAGTTATTACTACAAGCAATCTTATCTTATACTCCACTCAAATATCATTCTAACATCCTCATTGGTTAATTACGACATGTTTGCAGTAAGCACGATAGATACTACATCCTTAATGTTGCATGTTTCTTCTATCGAACATTAACAGACTCGTTTATCCGTTCGAATTATGATCGCCATCAGATATAAATCGAGCCCTCTATAAGATGGAGGCTATTAAATTCAATAACAAGCTTCAGTAGCTGAAGTAAATCCTGCGCAGTTATAAGCACACATGCTCTCGCGCGTTTCTTATATGGAATCTCGACTCTATACCGTCAATAATGTTGCTAGACTCGATCAGGCGGGGTGCATCCTTGTCCTGTTATGTATGTGATGCAATCGTTTGCTTATACTTTCTAATGAGCTTGCCCTTCCTGTAAGCCGCGTCTTGAAGGAAGCCGCTTGCGCATGCACTTAACACTTTGCGTGCAGCAGTGAAGCAAGCACAGGATTCAACATTTCACTACACGACGTTTTGATTAAAATACAAGTTTCGCAACTTTAGAAGTCAGAATGTCGAAAGTTTTAGACTTGTTTTCAATAAAAGCAAAATATCCATTTATGTTGGTCAACATGCGTATAATTCTTTTATTCGCATGACATACACCTGCGTTTAGTATGAAAAATAAAAAACACGACGATTATATTTGTTGCCAGTTGCAGACAAAATGCATAACAAATTAAACTGCGCATAAAATGTTGGACGTAAAATGCTAATAAAAAAAACGAAATTTGTAAGGTAACAAAAGTAAATGACACAATATTTGCATTAAAAATACTAATTAAAAAATATAAAATTTAAAACCTATAAAAATTACGTATAAATATTTCTTAACAGGTTATGTACGGACTTGTAACAATATTGAGAACTTTAAATGAAAAAATAACAGGACGGTCACCTACTAGCGTAGTTGCAATTTCGCGTAATAACTAGCAATTTGTGTGAGAAACTCACAGACAATCGGATGCGGAATAGAGTTTACGGTATCTAATTATGTCATAATGATAATATGCGGTCGTGGATTTTGGAGTAACCCGGTGAATACAGTTACACAAAGTCGGCCGACTTCGTACGTTGAGTTACGCACACATAACGTTACATTTAGGCTGTGCCATAATCAAATCATAATATTTTTGGTATCTTTATACAGAAGATCAGTTTGGCTTAAGTTGTTTATGCTCCCTTATTGGAGATTGGCTTTTGTCTGAACGCATAGAGCATAGACAATTTCCAGTCGCAATATCTTAAGTGCTATTTATGTGCAAACTAAGTTTTATTGTGAATGTTCGTGCGTGCAACGAAGAAAGTTAATTAGGAAAGCGGAGCCTGGCATCAGGCCAGCGCACATAAGTTACACAAGGATAGCTCATTGGCTACCGTAAAGGATAAAATAAAATTATATGTACTTTTTACTTATCTGTAAAAGCTTGAGATTTCTTAATACATTATTAAAGTTTTAAGTATAAACAGGTGTGCACTTACATGAGTCAGACAACTTAGTCTAGATTAATCAGAGTTTGAATCGCGTTCAAGGTGAGGTCGATTGCTATTTACTTTACGATTAAAGTAACATTTACAAATATTTATTTTTCAATCATATCCCATGTTATAGTTGTATGTGTCTGGGGTATGTTATGTTACATGTGTTTAAAGGAAGCTTTTACGACCAGTCGCCTCCTAACCGTACAAACAGAGAATAAAAATGAACAAAGGTTTCTTTGGAAGCAATGCCTTACAATGAAGACATCTTGCATATCGATTCTGAATACCGGTATATTGTTCACATCGATTGCATAAATATGTCTATTGCTTTTTTATGCTTCCAAGGGGCATTGTCTCTTTCGTTTGTTGGTGTGACGTGTGATTGTGAAATGCTAATAACTTTACGTACTTACGTCAGGTTGGTACTAATCCGAACAATTTTTCATTTTGTCGCAATTAAGCGACCTTCGTTGTCTTGTGTAATTTCCATTACGGTACAAATGCAAGTTTTAAAGGTATGGCATATAAAATAATTACTGTAATAACAATAATTGATGATAATTGTGACTGTATATGGGAAGAAAATAAATGGAATTTACGTAATGAAAGTATTGGATAAAGTTATTAAAGTTTAAAGCTTTTCTTCCGTGTCTCTTCGTTAATACTTTGGTGTTAAGTCTGGGCTATAATATTTATTTGCTTGGAAAACACTTCCTTGTTTTTGAGGTAAACTTTCGTATGCAATATGCGAACGATTTTGAAATAGATCGGAGTAATTTGTCTTGTATGTATGCTGTTTAAGGCAATCTTGGAATATTTCTATCTAGTGATAATTTGAGATAGCTTTTAGTCCAACAAATCTGTAACCATGGGAACGCAGCGAGGTTGCGCAGTATATGGAATCAAATTACGATCGAAATCGGAATGCGTTTGGTAAATATATTAAGAGTACCGATATCCATCGTCGTTTACAGATTTATGGTGTTTTGGTACGTGAGATAAATACCCTTTTGATTTATTCCCATAACATAAATAGCTGCAGTTGATTTAAGCACCGTCTGAAATTAGAGTATATTACCAGTCTCCTATAATCATCTAGATTACATTTACATTTTATATATTGGCGTCTTGTGTGTAGCATACAGAACGAGTAATTGGTTAGATTGTATTTAAGGACATTTATTACAATTGAAACGTCAATAAATGTAGATTAGTTTAGTTAAATAGTGTGAGATCTAGACTACACTGCATGTTAAATTAGGACATCGTGAAAACTCAATTAGTGCCCTAAATATCTTGTTACAGGTCTAGGCAGCTCGTTTGTTGATTGCAATGTAAGGAATGTTAACGATACGAATATTTTTGTAATAGAAATTAAAATCAACTTGAAGCAAAAAACATTTAAAAGTAGTTTTCGTTTGACTCTGAATGTCCTAAAATCAACCCGGAATAAGTTAAGTAAAAAGGAGTAATAAGTTATAAACAGTATTTTTAAACACTAGAAAACTAAGATAGCTAAGTGCTACTGGCAGTATTAACTACTCACAACTCAAATTTTGTGTGGTCCACAAACATGTATCTTTCCAAGGTGGGTGTTCTTGTTTCCATAAGATTCAAATGCATCCAAAACTCTATCTATACAGAGGAAAAAGGTGTAACGATAATTTTTAAAGTTCCACCGTGAATGTTCTGAATAGTTTTCGATCATGAGCCAGCTCGGCAGCTGGTGGTCGGGCACGCGTCGCCGGCGCACCTGTAGCGGCCACTCGCCCGACTGGTCCAGTTACCCTGCTGACGTCACCGACACGCCACACATACTGCTCAAAACTTTCAAAGTGATAGTTGACAAATGTCAAGGCCAATATTAAATTTTTGTTTATATTTTAATGCTGTTTTGTTTATTGTTACTTTGTTGTTTTGTTTATGTAAAGCGGTCTGCGGGCAGTATGAACAATTGAATGCGAAAGTTGATCTTACTGCCTTGAAATAAAGGTGTTGTCACTGTCCGAGTATTTCCACTGATGTCGCGTTCATTTTAGTATTCTCAAAAAACACGAGGTTTCAGAAATCTTAAACATAAAGTATAAAATTAATCTGATCGTATCTAATACTAACTCGTGCTTTTGGGGTTTTGCTTAGGTATACGTTGTTACAATCTTATTTAGGTGGCATCGTAGTAGATTTTAGCTGCACGTCACACTCGTATCGTACGTGGTACCCATTCAAGAACCAGTTTATATCTAACAACTTATTATATCTGAACATAGCATTATGTACATACATGAAGCTCAAGACGGGTACAGAATACGAAATAGAAATTCATTCACTCGAATTACTTTTAAAGAGTGTTGCTCAAATGTCGGATTGAGTCTCAGAAATTAACATTAAATTATGCATGGCATTTGGAGTACCTACAGCGACATGCTTTAATCTACATAATACGACAATACTGATAATAATTATACGCCTCAACTTACATATTTATGTCTAACGTCTACTCAGATTGTATAAGTTTAACTTAGAATCTGTCAGAATATATTAAGTTTCTAGTAAAAATAGTAGCTGCGCCAGGAAGCTAAATAATCCGGAACAAAGCGTTTCAATGACATGAGATAAACGACGCCAGGCCTAAACAGTCAGCTATAAATAAATTAAAAAGTCAGACCGAATAAATACAGTGAAGACGAATGATCAATGGTTTTTAAATGGGCATTGAAATAATTCTGTGCACATCTGCAACCCCTCGCGGCCGCCATGCCGCGCCGCGCCGAGCCCTCGCCCGACAAAAGTGTTATTCATGCGTTGAATGGCAAAGGCAGAGACTTCGTGACTTGTGAGAACTATACCGTACCACTCAATTCTACTAAGTCACCGCGTTCGCGTGTACAGCACAACACTTTGAATAGTTTATTCATTTGATTATAATTGATTTCTTTTTATATGAATGAATGTATTCAGTGTCGCGGAAGAAGTGACCTCTTTTTATCTTTGTTCAGTTTCATTCATGGGCTCCTATAATTCATTCAGCGTGTAGATTAATATAATAGCTCCTTGGCAGCACGGCCATAACGTACGTATTACTCATACTAAATCTTCTAACATCCTGTAAGTCATACGTCTCAGCCATATTCTCGATGTACGCTTGCAGCTTTACGATCTTTCATAAAAGCTGTGTAAATTAAATTATAATATTCGTTAAATACTGAGGAAGTGGAGGTATTATTTCTTGGTAGTTCATACGAGTGACGCGTGCGCAAACAAATGCGTTTCCGGTGGCAGACTGAGAACACTCGCTCACAGAGAAAGTTGTCGAGCCTTCTTTCTTAACAATCTATAGCAGTTTGCCATTATGTCATGTCTCCGGCTTTTTTGGATGATTATCTGATGTAGGAAGAGATTATGAAACTAATATCAGTGTCGTCGTGAAACCAAAGTGATTGATGTCTTACAATATTACGTTTACTCCATCAGGAAGTTAATCGTTTAACTTTAAACTCTTAAAAGTAATGTGGTGAACGTGATTTAACAATAAAATAGATCACTTCACAGATATTATTATTTGGTCTCTCTAAGATATTTCCTAGTCTGGAGGCACAAAAATTTTGCTGAATCTTGGGTAACCTGGCCGTTGTAATTTCACATGAAGTGGCCATATTCCGCCAATTGTAATTACTACTTAGCGACTATTGACATTTTCCTGGTAGCAAGAGAGCACACGTTAGCTTTGCTCTTAATGACTCTCTTCCAGTTAGTCTGAAGTAATGTCATTTACTTTGAACTACTTAGGTACATAAACACTTCATCTTTCTATATCGATATTAAATAAATACACCATGTGTTAATTTTTTAGAAGTATACTTTACTTACAATTATAAGTTGGTTCGATCATAACGAACATGCGTGTATAATAATTGCCCTATTTAACGTAAACAAAGACCTAACCAAACCACTCATGGCTCATGCAAAATATCTACATGAAGTAAAACAAACGAGTTAATACTCCAACTTGATGCGTGTGAAATAGCCACAGTCAACTGACACGGTGTCGCTGTCAGCTAAATGATCATCGCTTTGACAATGGACACTAAACAAGGCTTGAAACTTAAAACGCAATATTATTTGCCTGCAAACAAAGAATCCTTCAGAGCTCGAAGTAAATGAATGACTAGGAAATGGTCTGGTTGTAAGTCCTTGAGAGCAAAGTTATTGTAGCTAATAAAACCTTTATGATTGTCCTTTCATCGGCTGGTCCGTTTATTGCTCTCTCGCGTGATGTGTAAGGCTAATCAGCTTTGAGGTCATAGGGTTTCCGCTGCAAACACTAGCAGTTATCCAACACCGCATCTGTTACATCAACCGTGCGATTGTGGGAACTGTTGCATACGTTTGTAATCATCACAGTATTGTTTGACTACGTTTTCTTTCTAGGTAATAGGAGCACACGCAACCTATATGCTCTTTATCATAATTAAGTACATCGAACTTCTATTGTTTTAGTATTTAAACAGTTCCTATATTTTGTTTTCGAAACGTAAGCTTTATTATACAATCTCCTTCTGATTCATAACATCTTTTTTAGGTTACTAATACAATTAATTGCAGTGATTTGTGTCTGAATGTGTGATGACTAATATACACCTATTTTTGGTTATTTCGTAGATGCAGTATGTCATTCTTAAACTGAGATGATGAATATTGAGTTCAATATATTCTGCAGAAAGGCATAGATTGACGTAATATTTGTGACACACAGCATAGATAATGTTAAGATTATAGTTTATTTGATCTACTTTCTCTACGTGTGAAGGGCTCGAAATTCTGTCGGGCGAGATGTCGACATGTCGCGCCCACGCACTTCAGACAATATTACTGCGCTATGCGGTCATGTATTGTGTTATAAATTAATCCTGCTTTAATTCAACAAATACCTTTCCGTGAATAAACATTGCATTTAATTGATATTTCGTGTTTAGTCCACTTGGAATAGATAAGTACGCGAATAAAATGTTAAGGAATCTTAGTGGCTTCGGAATGAATCATGAAGAAAGGGGTTTATTTACCATTTTATTACGCTTTTTATTTACTTTGGTTAAGGCTCCTGTTTATGTGATATCAAAATCAGGGAACAAAGTTGAAAAGGTTTACCTCCTAAGCTTGTTCTTGCAGGTAATTTAAATTGTTAAGAAAAAATTCAAACTGCTTTTGTTATTCGGAACACTGTCCCTAATTATATTCACCACACGTTGTAACACCGACCGGAGTTTGACACCAACGGTGCCCAAACGCTGTCATGCCTACGTAATATTGCCGAATAGTCCGTCAAATGCTCACATTTTTATCACCCAGTATTATATTATACGGAGATTAACGCCTACGCGACAATCTGCCCGACGGGAAGCTTTTATTGTCCCCAATGCAAGACCACGATTATGATATAAAGGCGAATTTAAAGAGTCAGTGCCTCAAGCCGCTCCACAGAATTTAAGATATTAATGTAGTATGAATGTGATTAATGGACTTTAAAGTAATGCTGTGAAGAAAGGGCTGTGTCTTTGAAACGATCCAATTGTTTGTCTCATGTCACATTAATATAGAAGTTAAGAATAAAGAACTCATATAATGTTGTATTAAGTTCTAACAAAACCGGTTAATATATATATCCAAGTATTACCTTAAAGAGCTAACATTATTTTCAAACGCATTAAAAATCAGTTAGGCCTTTTAGCAGAAGGGCGGCAAGAATTTAATATCAGTTTGCTTGCAAAAAGAAAATTGCATACTATTATGATTCTCACGTTTCTGGTTTCCATGTTAATAGTTAGTTTTTATGCACTGGCTTTGCCTGTGTATGCAGGGTGATATAATTACGCGTATAAAGTAGATCCCTGTGTGCAAACGTATAATTTATAATTGTGCCCGCTTGGCGTAGCTTCAAAAGGGCGACGACCTTAACAGCCGGTCGACAAGTGACCTTTAGGTCTACTAAGGGCAAAGCTAGGTGCATGAATCCTTATTTTTTTGTCTAATTGAAGGTCAGGTTACACATGATTGACTACTAAGTATCTAACTAGCCAGAATAGATTATGATATGTGAAAAGCAAGTTTTTTCTATAAGTCAATTTAATCGTCCCAGTGCTGTAAAGAGTTTCCTAGACGTACTTTAAAAAGTACTATTATTTATTAGCAAGCAAATATACTTAATTTGTTTATTGAGACATTATTCTTTTGAAAGCACCGTTACTTATTACCGGTAAACGAATGTTACACGGATTGAAGTTAAAAGTAAAAAAACAGCCATTCACTTTGACCTGACATTTAATCATCATTAAGTAACTATAAAATGCGATATTTAACTACTTGTTACCTTGCAAGTGGTAAAAATTATAACATGAAATTACGCTTTCGAAAATAATGTCTTTTTAAAAAATATTTTTAATTTCTGTAAGTAGGTGTATCGAATATTTCTGCAAGTAGGTTTATCGGATTGCACACTTTTACAATTACTTTTTGGTACATGGCTAGTAGGACGTACAGTATACTTATATGCTACTTTCAACAGGAACATAAAATGTATCCAGAAATAAAAAACCTAGACACGTCGTTTACTGCTGTAATAGTTTTCTCATAGACATAGTAAATACAAAGAGGTAGCTTTAAAACTGCAAACTTCTCCGAAACACACTTCTTATTCACTCTTTACGATGTTCACATTGTTCATTAAAACTTTTGAAAATAATATTTTAGCTAAAACATGTATTTGTAGGATTTTTTTTTCTTTTTTTCATTGGTATTGTGTAGGAAAATAAACTCTGCTGTGTTAGCTTGGCTGCAAACAGCGTGTCCGCGAAACTTCATAGATTGTGCTTATATTTATATTTTTATAACCTTGGTAAACTTGAAAAATGTAATCTTTATAGCAGCCTCTGTTTATTTCAATAATGACAACTACACACCTCTCTCAACTTCACTTCAGTCGATTGTTACCAGTCAGTTCTCAAGGGTAACTGGTTTGCCGTAATTTTAATCTATTCCTTAATCTTAATGACATATTTATAAATAAATTAAATACAACAACTCCGTGAGAAACAATTAATGTTAAATTCACTTGTCTTGCAAGTCATTTACATAACAAGTTATTAAGATAATGTTTAAGATGGTAAATATAATTATGACTGGGTTAGTTTTGAATTAGGTAACAGTGATTCTAAAGAATTTAGTTAGACTGTTTGTTAGGTGGTTATCAACAAGAAGGACAGTGTTTGCAGTATCCATAGACAAGAAATGCAAGCTTTGATATGCAAGCTGGCGTAAAATATGCAGCATAGTGCAGATTCATGTTTAGTTGCGATAGAGACGGGTTTATGCAATTCATAATGATGAGGAAGGTCGCCGTTCGCGAGGCAGATGACCACGCTTAGATTATTCCGATGAGAAATGTTTGGAAATGGTTTATTAATAAGATTTAAAGAATATACCTATGCCTATTTAATTTCCTCCGTAATCTTTGAATGATAAAGCTATCGCTTAGTTAATTCCCCACGAATTGTAGAGCAATTTTGTGAACTTCCTCTTAGCGTATAAATCTATGGCTGTTTTCATCGTGGCTAGATTTTTGGGGAACCAGTCAGCTCCGCGGACAGCATCATCAGTAGCGTACAGGCAGGTTTTATGAACTCAAATAATTGTATATAGTTGGTACCCTATCATGAAGTTTTATTGCTTTTTCTTAAAATAGTCTTTTATGTGTAAAGTTTTGCTTTGGTGAGCTGAGGTAGAGTCCGAACTAAAATAAATCTCAACAATAGCTGCAGTAAAGTATTCGCTATGTAACTCGTAGATCGATCGCTAACGTGGCTCGGTAGCTATCTGTTTATCTATCTGTCGTGGTGTCGGTATGTTTATAAATAAACAGCGCCGCAACATGTTGCCTTCGGTCGCTGGGTTCGCTTGTTTATTCCAAGTTCATTGTTGTTGGCCATCTCGTGTTCGCGTCGTCGCCGGCCCTCCCACACAACCTTACCCCTTCTACCGACACTGAAATTATTTTAACACACACTTAAAAGCTTCCTCCCGATATTTGTAAGGGTAAGGTTATGTGCTTCTGTGTATTGCCTATAAAAATCAACATCTGTTTATCTCTGTTTACAAAAAGTCGTGAAGGTTAAAAGTTCAACTGAAACAAGGACTCAGCTGAATCTATTACGAAGCAAAATTTTCAAGCGTATTGTATAGAATATTTGTTAGTTATTTTTTACATTTAAGGAAAAGTTTGTAGTGATTGAACATTCTGAAGTTCTGGCTACGCATACGCAGACTGAACTCAGTTGCTCACTTCATACCTGTATAATGTTATTATAAGGCAAGTTGTAGCCAGACAAGTCTTTCTCGTTCGTTTGACGAGTCGCGATCTGCACTTTTAAGTTGAATCATTGCCGTCGGCTGGCGCTAACTAGGTGCCACCGGCGTTACCACACTGACTAGTAATCAGGACTATCTCTGATCTAAGATACGATCACCGGATACGCCTACCTGCGTGAAAGGTTCGCTGACAGAAATATGAGCTGTGTGTCTTGAATAATTATGCCACACAAATAATTTGCTTTAATATGCAACGTCATGCAATCGGCTTCTTATCTGACTAGCATGATAATAATTACGTATAATTATGCCTTAAATTATTGTTATTATAAATATTTTTGTGGCTTTACATATTATGAACAATAGACTGCAAATAGTATATTATTGTAGGGCTTTCCCGTCTGAGTTCGCAGCCATATCATAGAGCAGGCGAAGCGTGCGTGACTTAGGTGGAGATAGTGATTTTGATAGCCGCCGGCTATTTTCGAAGCACGACGGGCTTTTAAAGCCGATTCCAGGTTTACGCTCATTAACTATAAGTATGCTGAGCGCCTCGCCTTTGTTGCATTTACGAAATAAATAAGATAATGTTTCGCTTTAAAACTAACCGCTCTCTCTGGATTTTATAACTATGGTTTTTATTGTTGATTCAAAACCTGCATTCTTACTTCATTCCTATAAGTATGTAGAATGATTGAAGATATTTAGAACGTCTAACTAAAAATACACTTTTGAAACAGGCGTCATACGAGTTACTACAAATTCATACTGAAAGAGGAAATTACAGATTAGTATATAATATTTTTGGGCGTTAAGTAAGAATGTGACATCCACGACCTTTGATGACTATGTTTCAAATACTGTGTTGAAATAAAAGTTGGTGAGAAATCGAGATACAGTTTCACATTAGGCTCCAGTAAAATCCAAGGTGCGATTATGGAATCTTATAATTAAGTAAGTGGGTTTATCGAATCTGTGTTACCTACATACCTGTAAGTGTTTCGTGTTTACGTAACAAACGCATAAACGCATTTTGTTCAATGATAACAGGTGAAATTAGTGTTAATTATCACGCATGCTGCTCTTGTAATGCAGGTAATGTTGCGTACTCCAAAACGTTTGAGCATTTAAAATGGTATTTTTAGGGAATTAAAACTACATAACTGGCAATAATCGGCATTAAAAGAAACACTTCGGGGTATTTGATACACGTTGTATTGCAGAATGGAACAAATTGTTGCTCAAGTTTGTTCGGCCTGTTGTAATTGTGAACAGATTTTGAAGCTTTTTTTTCCGAACCCTAAAGCGTATTATTATATGACGTAATAGTGTAGAAATAAACTGAAAGTTATGTATTTGGTTACCTTATCTGTACAAAGAACAGTTCGTATAACGAAAATATCCCAATCACAATTAAGTAAAAGTAAAGGTTTAATTTGATTCTATTAACAATAAACCTATTCAATGTTACGTGCAAACTGTGTGGGCGTATTTAAATGTGCTTTCTACACAATCGAATATTAATGTGGATTCATGGACCTGCCTAAGGCAGTGCTTAAAAATCAATGAAATAATGTGTTTGGGCGTGGTTGGTAGCTAATTGTCATTAGTTCAATACCCTTGCATCAGTTTGTGTAGTTTCGTCAACTGACATTTGCTTATCGTAAATCAGCGTGTCCAACATAATATGGGTTTCGCATTGGCCTAGTGTTTTATTGATTGTATGCTTATCGAGTACAAACCAAGGCGATATGTCAAATATTCAATGCGCCATCTATTAAGTCATAAACTTGCCTCTAGTGAGAGTTAGGGCTGCGATCGACGAGCGAGCTAATGCGAAAAGAGCAGATTAGGTGGCGAACCGGGCTCGCCACCAACAAAACCACGGTATTGCGGCGATCCACCAACAACCTTAACCGGCAAGCTAGCAAAGCCGCGGAAAAGTTCGCTCGTTTATCACATCCTTTAGAAGACGGGCCTATTTTTATTCCTATGAAGAAATAGTCTTGAGTACAAACAATTGGCGTAGCGACAATACAGCTTCAGCCCTTCCTATTCCTTCTCATCGATATAGAAATTTGTACCTACTATGAAATATGGAGTATAAAATATATGTATATCCCGTTCAATGGCTCGCGTGCTTCACGAGACAAATAGACATGAAGCGTTATTACGAACATGATCTAGTGTTGTTCTGCAATCAACTGTCTGAGTCACAGCACTCACAGCAACTGTAATAGCAATAACCGAAAGAGAGTAAAATTTATTTGTTTCTTCGTTTCTTTTTGCCAAACGGTTGCTTACGTAAAAATATTGCGATCTTTCTTTAACGGCACTCAAATCTTCGCTAGTATTTTAGATATTGATGGAAAAATATATGTAAAAAATAGCTTTAACTTCTCAGACTGTCACTTGTAAAGCTGATGGAATGCCTTTCTGGTGCGCCTTTTAAAGATTATTTTATTTGACAGTTTTCGGTAAGAACATTAAGTGAGTTATTATTTCGTGTCAGAATCGTTGCACACAACAGTCAACTGCCCCTGAGTCACCGTTTAATAGATTAAATGGAACGCATTAATCCACATGGACTCGCACCACGACTTTTATTAGCTGAACAACTACTTCAATTACTTGCATTGTCCTGTTTAAAACAAACCTCTTTCTTTTTGTATAAGGGCCGATTTACATCAAACGAATAAATGCACGATCTATCCCCAAAAGTTATGTGTACTTTCTTAATTATTCTAAGAGACTTCTGACAAACGGTGAAGGAAAACATCGTGGGGAAACCTGGATTCCAAAATTTGGTATCTGAAATCACCAACCCGCAGAGAGCAAGCGTGGTGATCAATGCTCGTGCCTTCTCCATAAGGCTAGAGGCCTGTGCCCAGCAGTGGGACGTTTATGGACTGGATTATTATTATTATTTTATAGTATTTGTTAGGATGGGGACAGAATGAACATTCGCTCGTTTGGTGTCAATCGGCCACAATAAAAACAGCCTTTTTGCAACTAAAGGTCATAGGACTTCATTCATATTGACCAAGGAGTAATTACTCTTTCGCTACACTTGCTCGCTGTGTGAATGAGATTTCGATACATTTCGTATGTGAGTACTGAACTCCTGACCTGAATTAAAACAAAAGCCATAGTTATTTGTTTACTCTAACACCACAAGTGTTTATTTGTTGATTCATTGTTGTATTCATGTGATAATAATTGAGCATAGGTGTCGTTACATTGTTTTTCTAAATTGTAAAGTGTGTGTGTGACTCTAGTACTTTTGTTTTGAGTACAGTGATTTCTTTTGTTTACTATACAAATCTTTAATTTAAAATAGTAGTGTGATCAGGTATTGAAAAGTTTTTAATCTTGGTCAAACTGTAAAGCCAAAGTAAAAGATAAATAAACATTGATATGTGATAAATTTTCAGCTTGCTTGAGTTTCTGTACAAATAGGTTTTAAGTACGGCCATCATTACCATAAGTGGCGTCAAGGGATACTCGGACACCTCGTGTTTGTCTTTCTCGGAGCCGTTTGTTTACCTCGTAAGGAAGTGCAATGTGAACACTACATAAGCCAATGAAACGATTATTTCGATTGTTTTAAATACTGTGGTTACCTGCAACTTATATTATACAGATACTTAAAAAAACTTAAATTAAGAATCCTTATATATCCCTATACTTAAAAAGTCTGATATCGCGCTTCATACACTCCTCTTCATTCCTTCAATTTTCGTCAGTCTGTTTGACTTTTTTGAAGGTAAAAAGGAACACAACAAGAAGATTACATAGTTGTAAGCGAATGCTAATAGCTATGTCTAATTACGGCAACGTTTCATTTATACACAAAGTAAAAAGTTCACCTTACATAATGTATGAGGCGTAAAGCTAGTCCATAATAGTCCCGCATGTAAAATATTGGTCTGTCATCAGTCTACTTGACTCGTTTTTCTACTCTGATATCGATGCCGTAATTTATTGCATAAACTACTCACTTGCCGACAAGATGTATCGTGATTATTTAAATTTCAAATGCTTTTTTTAAGCTTCACAGATAAACATGCTTGCCACATATCTCAGACTATATTTCTTGGTATGTTTTGCTGTGCGTGTAGTAAGCTTATGTAAAAGAGCTTTGACTAAGGGTAATTTAAATTCTACATATAATTAGAATGTGTTTATATAAACGCCTTGATAATTAAGAAACATTAATACACAGCTATATATTTTTTTCTAAAGTTAAATTTACACGATTTATGAACAGATTCTTTTACTCAAGCATTATGATAAATAATTAATTAAATACCTTTATATAAATAATGGTCGTTTAGTCCTAGCCTTTTTGGTCACTTTTTTATACGTCAGTTTGTGTGCAGTTAAAACGCTTACCATTTCCATTGCTCGTTGTGCCACACTTACTCGCGGCTCACCGTGCATGTAATTCAGATCTTTCCAAGTTTATCTTATTGATGGCGTTCTACTTTGGTAATTATCTCCCGCTATCGTCGCATATGCTAATTAATATATGCGATGTTCATATGCTATCATGTAATTTACCTGTATCATGAAGCTTCACCATGCATGTTATCTAATGCTATTTGTAGTATGTAATGTTTACAATTAAATGAGTACCTTTCACTTTATATTATAAGTAGTAACGTAACGTTGTTTTGTTGGTATTAGATTATTTTTGTTTATGTGTTTTACATGATAATTTATTACGTTTTTGGTCGTATCTGGCTTAAATTTACCTGTATTGTTAAGAGTGATACAAAGCTAGTCTTCTTCTCTGTATTTAAACATTCGAAATTGAGTAATTAATGAGTTTATTGTATTTAATAAGCTCATTGTTCTATTAGCTACTATTTGTTTAGAGTCATCTAATTTATTATAAATAATCAATCACGCCTACACCAGTTAAAAGTTGTCTATTGTCTACATAGTTTTGTCACTTTTTTGTGATATTTGTTTAATTAAGTCAAACCTCATTATTAAAAAGGTCTTATGTGTATGTTATTGTTAAATTAATTTGAGAATCCTTAAAGTACTGAAGCCTGTCACACACCGCTTTAGGCGCTTTAGGCGCATTTATTTATCGTTGAATTTTATGTTAACGTAAAAACAAAATTATTAGAAGTTGCCATGCAAAAATGATTTTTTCAAATAACTATTGTTAAAGTATCCGTAGCTTTCACTCAGACTGAAATAACGATTACGCTTCGTTTTTTTATTGCTTTGCACAAGAAGTTTGTGAAGTTATTATCCGCTATATCTTATGCAGGGAAAGTTAGATTATTGTATTTTTTGCTACAAAAGTTGAGAAGTATAAATCTGTATTTTTTTTTCAGTATTTATTGTAGCCGTAATGACGTCAATATTTCTTTAGAGAATGCAGGTTTTTTCTAGCAGAAATTTTACATAATCTTACATTAAATATATCTACATTACACTACGTACACAATATGGATTGCTTTTGTGTATAGAATCTCCAATGTATGTAATCGAACGTTGAGCAAAAAATATAAAAAGGATACCTAATGGAATTGCAGATTTTAAATACCTAAAGAATATAAGACTAAGATAATCTTAAGCTAAAACTGGTCAGAATATACTTATTTCATATTAAATTGATTTACAATGCAAACGTAAGAGTTTTCCACTATTTGCAGTTGCTATATTGTTTTCTTCTTTTGTCACCAGATGGGGCGACAAGCGCGGTCGGGGGTGCTGTGGTGGGGGTGCCGTTGTCCTGGGAACCCTTTTACTGCGTTCTGCAGCAGGACCGACGCATCCTCACTGCCTACACCAGCGAGGAACTTGCTGTGAGTATACAGAACCATTATCACTTGTATTTAATAAAGAATAAGGGACCTTACTGGGAAGAGATAGGGATCACTTTGCATTTGATGTTAATGCTGGCTACATTAAACATGATCGTGATACTATCAAGCTTATTGCTTAATCGTTGTTTTATGGATGGAATTTTGCTCATTGCAAATTGTCCATTGACCGAGTTATATCCCAGTCAAGTCCTCCCGTTCGTGATGAAGAACGATCTTTGAAGTACTTAAATTATACGTATTATGCTACATACCTTTTAGTCGTTTATCAACATTGTTTTTCAGTACATTAACTAGTCTACATTCCTTGTTGTTTAACAACACGTGCGGCAATCAGTCATGTACTGTAAACTGTATAATAACATTAGTAAAAAGTAACATAACGATTCTTCGAATCCAGGACGCTCTAATTTTTTAGTACCAGCCATTTTTTATGTTGTTTTTATATTCAAATCAACTAGTTTAACATTCCGTATGGACCAGTAAATAATGGCAACACGAAGGTTTTATTTATTACTGTATAATCATAGTAAACCGGACGCGGTGATGTTACTAAATTTGTCTGCAATAGAGCGTGACCATTGTCGACCAGTCAGTATTTGTGGCACGTAAATTATTTATGAAAACCCTTTGGTAAACAATATTTTTCATTAGTAATGTATCTAATCAATAAATTAAGCGAAGGATTCCATTCTCATTTCAAAAGTCAGATACCTACTTCTGTTTGATATTCTCACTGGCCATTTTCTTTTTTTTTTTTTTCTTTATTTGAGTTTGGAACATCAGTTTTGACAGTATTTAACCCGTTTTTATACTAAAACGTGCCAGTATTGCCTTACTGAATGGAAATTCTTGTCTTCTCTTTACGAATAACGATGGTCACTTTCTCACATACGTAGTTACTTTGTGATATTCAATTGGGATTTTCTGTCGGTTCGTTTGTTCCGCTTTCCTAATTTTGTGAAAATTACTTGTTCCGAACATTCGGTAGTTAGTAATGGAAAAGTTTACGCAAGTCATTATGTTGCCTTAATTGAATGTGTGTAGCCATTGATCGGACCTGCCCGTGGTTATTTTCCCAATTTCAAGAAAAAAAACTCATGTAAGTTATGAAGCAACATTAGTAGTAGGCGTCCGTGTTATTGTGGGGTTTGCTTTGACTCATTAGGCTCACATAATTCAAAAAATCTTTAAATAAACGGCCACAAAAAATGTAATAAGCTACTATTACTTTAGGAATGTAACAGTTAGCTTACTTATGTTTGTAATAGCTCAAATTGACTTTTGATCTCAATGTGCTTGCGTGAGCGCTGCTCGCGTGCACAAGAGTGCTTCAACGCGCAGTCAGGGGAACCTTCTCGATCATTACGATAATACACATTAGTGTAGGGCTGATATTAACACGTTCCGTTTTATAATTAGGTCAGGCATAATATGGGAACCCGAAGTCAGTAGGTGCATTACGTTGTAGTCCAAGTTAATAGTAGAGTTATAAGCTTTAGTTGGATTTTAAGCTCGTACTATTCCTTTCTACAGTAAAGTTAGGATGAATATATTACGTTATGAAGTCGTGTTGATAAATATGGCTAAATAAAAAAAGTAGAATAAACAGAATAACTTACATCAAAAAGGTAACATTAAAAAAATATATATATTATTAGAGATATCTCTTATTTATGAGCCATCAGAGGCATATAAGTCATCAAATAAATTACTATAAACAAAAGTTCATTTGTTGTTTGCTAACTAAATTAAAATGGTATCCAGCCCTCATTTTAAAGTGAAAGTCGAACTGATCGATAGGCACTCCACATAGCTTAGCGTTTCAGTTTTGATTATACTCATTATGATAACTATGGGACCAACGGATGAGGTTGCGTCATTGGAGGAAATTAGATTAAGTGCTGTAACAGACAGCGCGATTTGTTCTCATTTCAAACGCAGACATAAACCGTTATAATGACGCTAATCTTTTTTTTTGTAATTGGATTTTTAATGAAGTTGCCTCTCGACAACTAACCTTAGTATATTTTCAGCCAGCATGTTTTTGACTTTAAATTAATTAATTCATCACTGTAGTTAGACGTGGAACAATTAATGTTTTTTAGAAACTTTCTATAATTATTAAAATAAAACCAATTTATTCAATTAAATTCAATATCAGACCTGGTTATGTGAATAGTGCTACAATATTTTTGTCGTGCGTCGCCTGCGCACTGAGTAAGCTGGACCGCATATCAGTGACATTGACGGCATCTTTATTTCAAAGCAGTAAGGTTTATTTTCGTGATTCGTTGTTATGTGGTGTGCGGTTCGTCGTACAAACAGACAAATGCGAGGCGTGGGCGCATGCGCGGCCGGCACTCTGCATAAATCAAAATTATGCGTTGCACGCCTAAGAGCAGCTTTTTGCCGCGCAGGATAAGACGAATGAACTCTGTTAAAGCTTTGTTTGAAACCATAATTTTATGTCCTATTTGGTACTTGTTACTTCTTACATACTTTGTTGTGAGGCAGAATGAAGATGTAGCATCTCCGGTTTATGTAAATTGGATTCTTGTGGTATTTGAGGGCAAAGTAAACTCTTATATTATATTGTGTACATTTACGTATATGGTAGCGTTATTAATAGTGGCAGTGGGCAGTATTCTTTGATGAAAAGCGAATTCGAATCAAGATGAATGACTAACGGATTGACTACAAATATTTTCTCTTTACTGTTTGCATACTAATATGTTGACCATTATAATTACATAGCAGATATAAATATAATTATCAATACCGTATTAGTCCCGTTGGTCTTCCAAGTTTGTCAACAAGCTTAAAGTTGCGATTCATGACTCATAACGAGTACGTTGTCCCAATAACATTCCGAGCCAAACATTTGGTGTCACCATAAAACGATGGCACCGTTTTGCTAAAACTCTAATAAACGATAAAAAGAGTAAAAGACACAAGACCCACTAAGTATTTAATACGTTGACATCGAATGGTATCGCCAGAGGGATTGCTTAGCCAATATTTGGCTCATTTGGGCCAATATTTGATCAATCAAAATCTACAGACAAATAATTTGAGCTATATGGCCATCACGAAACATAAAGACATCCTATGGCGCTATTAATCAAAGCCAGGATGCCTTCAAACAATGAGGACGGAAACGCCAAGTGAGGGTTCCGCTTCTCACGGAGACGCTTTCTAGATGAATGCTGAATCATGAGGTACCTCATACGTTGTCGTTTAGGTGCTAACACTATACATAACAAGAGCATCGTAAGTGAGGGATCCACTTGGATTGCTCCGAACTGCCAGTGTTTACTTTTCTAATACGATTATGACACCGGTTTTTTAAAGTGATTTTCGAGTTGTGTCTTGTGGCCTGGCTGTTCAATCCCATTTCGATTCTTTAACTGTGATTTGAGCATTATTTACATCTTATTTTTTCAAAGTACATAATATCAAACAAACTTTTTAGAATTATTAACTTTCTCTAAAGTGACAGCAGTTGACAAACTAAATAATTTGTCTATAAAACCTTTTTTCTAGTCGTTTAATTTCATCTCATATTAGGACAATAAAGTTTTTGGCATCAATATAAGCCAAATGTAAAAAACAAATATGCATTGCAACGAAACAGGCATGTAAACTATTTTATTATTTGAACATACATAATTATGATGTTTGCCATAAAGTTTCGACTCCACTATATCACATATATCGCTACCAAAACTTTTCTTTACTTTAATAACCTTAGAGCGATTGCGCACTGTATTCGATCCAAATACGTGCAAAAAAAACAACAGATCCTGTTAGATAGGTGAAAATACGGATGTAGACAATGTGGTGTTTTTAAAAGTTACCTTTTTTCAATTTTATGTTCCGAATTATGGAAACTGGATCTATTCTCTACCTTTTTAAATAGTTCTAATATAATAGTTACGGATCGCGTTTTTGGATTAATGGATGCAGTGCGAAACCGCCCTTACCATGTATTTCTATTTTTCTTGTAATACACTTCTCATCAAAAAAATCGAAACACCTCGCAGTTTATGATTTGACAAGGATTATCAGAAAAATGTGCATATTTAGGAATAAATATAAAATGTTATTTAATAGTGAGTAGTATGAGGTTTTTAAATCCTAATGTTAATGTTCTAAATTCAAATTAAGTCTTCATAGGTTTCGTATTTTGTATAATGAGTAATTTTTACCCTGTATGGAATTTGAAGGAAATGGGTAAAACAACACGCGTAAATGAAAAAAAAAGTAAGAAACGTTTATTTAATAACTTGTATTCCCTCCGCGAGCTCTTATTACTGCTTCCATACGGTTCTTCATCGATCGGATGAGAGTCACGATCACATGTTGTGGTATATTATCCCATTCCTCTTGGATTGCATTTTGCAGCTGGCTAAGTGTTTCTGGGGCTGGATCTCTTGCTCGAATTCGTCTCTTTAATTCATCCCATAGATGTTCAATGGGATTCATGTCCGGGCTTCTTGCTGGCCATACCATAATGGAGATACCGACTTTGGTAAGATAATCTCGTACGACGCCCGCGGTGTGAGCTCTAGCATTGTCGTGCATGAATATGAAGTCGTTGCCAATAAAATGTGCATAGGGCATCACATGAGGTTCAAGACACTGTTCGATGTACCGATGAGAGTTTAGTGCAGGCAGCCGTGGCCCAGATACAAAGGCAAGTTCTGTCTTACCGTCGGCGCTGATTCCTCCCCAAACCGTCCACGAACCGCCACCATAGCTGATCTTTTCTTCAATGCAGCATTGTGCAAAGCGTTCTCCATCTCTTCTGTAGACCTTGTTCCTTCCGTCGTTACCATACAGCATAATTTTACACTCATCAGAAAACAGTACTTTGCTCCACTGAAGGTATGACCAAGTTAGGTGCTCGCGTGCAAAGTTAAGGCGCGCTCTTCGATGGTTTGCAGTTAATTTCAGCCCATTCGCTGGCTTATTCGGTGCCAATCCGCGTTCCTTCAACCTTCTTCTTATTATAAAGTCACTTACAGCTACTCTTAGTACAACGCGAAGCTGCTGCTGCAGTTGAAAAGCGTTAAGGCGTCGATTTCGTCAAGAAGTTGTTACAATAAATCGATCATCTCGCTCAGAAGTGACCCGATTCCTGCCAGATCCTGAACGGCGCGTGAACGAACCAGTCTCCCGATAGCGTTTGTAGACTCTATGAACAGATGATAAGCTTAGATGCAATCTTGCAGCCACAACACGCTGACTAAGTCCAGAATCAAGCAATGCCACTACTTGGGCGGCTTCTGCGGGCGAAGTATCCATATGTTTTAGAAAAAAAAGTTTTTTCAGACGTCCCAAAGTCACAGTAAATGAAATAAGAAACAAAAAGTTTAAAGACAAGCGCTAATTTTTAGTTTTTAAACGAGAAACGTACTCCAACCCTAAATACACATTTGTCTCAAAACAGTGATTAATTTCATTTATAGGATAAACAAATGAAATTCTAATTTCGAATTTTGATTTTTTTCTACACAATAATGTTTTTTTTTTTCATGGAATTAATTCTCTTGTAAAAAATTAGGTCAAAAACAATAAAAACGAAAGTGTTTCGATTTTTTTGATGAGAAGTGTATATTTATAATTTGTATTCTGATTGTGCGTTGTATTGTTGCACGCGGCCGGACAGTCGTTCCCGGGGTTTTATGTCGACAAGGTAAGATGTGTGACGTCATTTACGATTATTGTGCCCCTTTATCACCTGATTCATGTTCATCATTAAATATATGTTTAAAGACCCCTTAGTTGATTAGGACTGTATTTATTAGATTTTATTTATGCTTGTAGTTTTGGTTGTGTTTGGCTTTGTTGAATTCAGATTTGAAACTCTAGTGTTAAGTAAATAGGAACATTATTATTAACTGTTGCAAGAGACACAGATCCATTTGCTGAATCTACATAAGTAGTTGTATGTTTGCATGTTAATATTTCTCGTACTCCATGTTGTTATATGTACGTAGTTTCAGATCCTAATTTCATAGTTTCAGCTAATACTTAAGACAGAAGTACGTGGAAGAGGGAGGGGGCGGCCTTTGCCTTGCAGTTGGACAAAACGGTCTTAATAGATAGATAGATGTAGAAAACAAACGAACAGACACGTACGCTTTCCATTTGAAGAGATGACTAATCAAGCTTGACTCAATAACACTCAGGGTTACGATAATTGATGTTTACTATTAATAAATTATTGCTCTTTCTTGTTCAACACAGCTTTTAGAGTAGTCTTTGTCCTGATTCTTGGAAGCCCAGCTTTTGAATAAGATGGCGATGTAAATGGTATCACATTGGGTGATGTCATGGGTGTATAAAAGGCCATGTGCGCGGCGGACCATGGCGTATGGCGCGATGCCGGTATACGACCAAATGTGTATTTTAAATAATCCTGAACTAAATCCGTACTGAGTGTTATGATTTGTAGTATGTTTTACTGCTTGAGTTCGCACAATTTGTGAACTAAAAGTTTTCAATAAAACGGTCTAAAGTTGCTTTTAAATAAACAGTTAATTTGTATATGCAGCGATTCAATTAAGTTATACTAAAAACTGACAAAAAAAATTTTTACGTCTATGAGTAACTTTATCTGACCGCGTACAAAGGTTGCTAAAGCAAAGGGGGTAAAAGGCGTAATCGTTATAATCAACCTTCATATTTACTCATAATTACATGTACATACACTTTATATAATTACGATGTAATATAGAAAAGCAAGGACAGTTCAGTTCCCAGGCTAAAGAGCATAAAACCTCTCACGTTATGTTGACCTTTCGAACAATTGGTAAATGTAAAGCCCATTAAAATTGAAGTAATCGGCTATCAAGTATATTATCGGCTTATAAAATGGTGCGTAATTGGGACTGACCACTATGCCATCGGTAACCGTTACTATCTATGGTAACTATGCTATAAATAGGTTCAGTACCATTCGTAGATGTTATCTTGAAAAACGCACTGGCCAGTAAATAAAAAAAACGTTTCAAGGATGAAATATATCGCTTTTGAATCTCTTAGTCACAGCCTAGGAATAATAAAACGCTATTTGAATATGAACTTGAAAGTCGTGTTTGCACTATTAGCTATTCAATTATTATTTAATAACATATTGGCTTTTTAAACAAAGATTTTACTAACAATCAAGCGTCTAGACTTGAATAAAAAAGAAAATAATCATCATCGATTTATACTGAAAAGGTTAAGATAATAATAAAGTTTTAATTCTTTATTTCTTGTTATCGCAAACAATATTGGAAATTAACACACTCGCCTGAGAATATTTTAATTTCTAATAAAACAACGTATAATTTTGCACACAAAAGTCAAGTACAGTCGCGCAGTCACTTGCTTTGAATATCGAGTACCAATCCTTAACGTTCTCCGACATACAGTCCAAGCTATTTGTGTACCGTCGAGTACAAAGATTAACAGCTGTTTTGATAAAGGACTTGCAAGGAATATAAATGTTGCGATTTCGTATCTTTCGAGACAAATTAAACTTAGATCGTACCTATTCTGATGATGTGCAAGATGAGCAAATCTATTAAACGTTTAAATTGTTTATTGTTTTCAATTTCCTTGAATAATAATTCTCGAGACAGCATTCTCAATCTACGCCTCTAAAACAAGTTTCGTACTGCTGAATTAATAGTAAAATATTAGACGTAATAATTCGTAATAGCTACAGGAACTAGATAATACAAATAAATCGTTTTGTGTACTACCTAATTATAAGCGGTAGTCGAATGATTGATTGACCAGAGCTAATTCAGCAAACGCGTTTTTTTTTCTTTGCGATATTTCGGTAACTACACAATCACGTGACTTGAATTTACGAATTGATAAAAGTAATTTACGAATTCCTTGCTCATGATGTCATTAAAAAGATGAACATTCGAAATTCAAAATTGCGTTTGGTTTTTTTGCATTGTAAATTATTGTTTCTTAGCGGTCAGTATTATATCAACGTTAAAAAAGTATTTCTATATGGCCAGTATTTTGTACCTCAATAAACAGTTATTTCTAATCAGTTTTCGATATTAGCAATATGCTTTTACGACTGCTCATTACAGGTTTGTAAACCTATAATTGCGTGTACCTCGTATAACATATTTTAGGCAACACTTTAGATTGCTTTCGAGATAGAAAACCCATGAATATGAATTATCTCCAATATGTCCAACGGTAATGGTTCGAAACACGTGTACCGAGCAATAACTACATAATATTTAGTACAGCAGCGTATACCTAGGTATTATGAACACTCTAGGACAGTTAAATCGAAACAGCTTATTTTAACTGTAACTTTTTTTAAAACGAATGTAATCCTCAGATTCGCACTATTGAATAAATAAATATTATTAAACTCACTATTTTAATTAAATTTTTACATTATTTGTAGCTTTGTACAGTAGTAACAGTCCATAATATAAAATACAAGAAGGCACCATTTACTTGTGCAATAAAGCTAGGTCACATTGGTACACTGTAGTCTCGTCCTGTCGTTTGCATATCGGCGCGTCGATGTGTGAAGAGCTTTATGCTAAGGAATTCTGTTTTCTTGCATGATTTATGCATAAAAGGATTTCTTAAGACATTGTTGCTTCAAGTTTGCGGACTCTACGATTATTTCTGGCTAAAGGCGATGTTATTGAGGTACGCTGAGATACCCATGTTGCAGCGTTGTTGAAAAGCTTGTATACAAGCTTAATTAAGGTTTTAGTGCTTTCAAAACATAAGTCAAAATATCGAAATTGTGTGCATAGGTATTTAATAATGGTATTAATTATATTTATAACATCCACATAATAATATATAAATCTATAAGTCGATCATCTAAAAAAAAAACATGTAGTCTTTTCGAACCAAAATAAAACCGTCATACTTTTTTTACACTTAATTTATCTTTTTCTGTTAACATCTCAATTGTCTTCAAGTTTAATATATTCTGTCTTCACATTATAACTTGGCATAATGTGCGTACTCTGATGCAATATGACCGCCATTTCGTAAATAGCCTCTCCCCTCACGCGAGGCGGGAACAGCACGAAATGCCCGCAAACCGCTATAAAACCTATAAAATATGGAAATAGTGTTAGATAACCCCTTTCACAATAATAATGCGTATAATAAATATTCCATTACGCGTCATTTCCTTCTTAAGCATTTTATTGGTTTTAGATAAATCGCATTTACTGTAACTTGTAACTAATGATCGTTTTTACTGTAAAAGGTTTAATTTGTTAGAGCTTCTGTAATTTACGGTATGCGGTATCAGCTGTGCAAGTTAGAAGATAATAATTTATTCATTGCTTAGAATTTGTTCACTAGTTTGTTTTATCTTGTTCAATTAAAATTAAGAGCTTTTAACGTGGAAGTGAAAAAAAAACAGTTTAATTAAAAAATATTCATTTTTAAATAAACACCGTATTCACTACTGATAAAATACTGACAATATTTGCTTTCAATAAACAACCTTTTAACACAAATCAAAATAATTTATGAATAAATAATAATTCATTAAGATAATTCAGACATTACACATAATTATAATTAACAGCTCAAGTTCGTGAGGTTAATGAAAGAGGCAAATGCTAGTTGTATTCCTTGACACATTAGTATAAAGTCGCTAAATATAAATCACCATACGCAAAATAATATAATGTTTGAAATAACCTTAAGTTTTCATAAAACAGTGAAAATCATTTTGTACACATCTATGTATAAAGCCTTTTTTTACTCTCTTTTTTATTATTTTTACTAGCTGTAATACGCAGTTTCACTCGACTTTCTTTTATCCTAAAGCGAGCAACTTGATGCTAAACTGCCTGTAACTTTACAAAAAGATTTTTTCGAATCCGACTGGTGGTTTCCGAAATAAGCGTGTTCAAGCAAACAAACTCCTTAGATTTATTATTTGAGAATAGAATAAGATGAATACAAGACTTCTTAATTTGTACATTATTCGATCTGCGAAAGAGGAAGCTGTTGCCCAGCAGTGGGATCTAATGTTGTTTTAGGCGAAACATAAACTATATCAAAACATTTGTTGAAAGAATGTTTAAGCGAAGACACTCTTTTCATTAAGTACAGTCACTAGCAAATTTAATGTACCGGAACGAGAATCATTACATTTTTATCGCTCATTTACTTTTTATTATGTAACAAAACCTACATTTTTTGTAATAAAATGAGTACATTTGATAGTTACGTAAAAATAGCCTAATAATAGCGAAATTATCTAATAAAACTAAAATGAGAGCATTAAGTACTTTAATAATGCTATAGAAGTGTGAAGTACTTTTTACGGATTCTGTTAAAAAAGGGTATATTGTAAAAAAGTATTTTAATTTTAATATATTTGGTCATTCAGCTGATTGATAATAAATTCCATAAACATGTGATCCTTTGTCTTGGGATAATAATAATAACGTTTAATAATAATAATAATATAAACATTGCTTATTAACTATGTTTGCACTACAGCAATCTGCACAGAAAAAATATTATAAAAGCTCTTAAAAAGGCTTTAGTATTTCAGAACCAATACAAGCAAGTATGTCTTTACCAAAACTCAGATATGATATTACTTTATCATTTAATACACTACAAATAATACACAGCTATTTTCTACTTCACATCAAACGTCATATTTATATTTATTATATTATCACTTGTTTTTTTATCTGGACTAATTGAAAGAGAGTTACAATTTATTTACCAACATTTCAAAGGGCTGCTCAACGCGTTTCTAATTTCATACAGCTTTCTCTGACCTATTTATAGGTGTCTATTACAAGGTGCAATGTCCGCTAGCTTACTGCTACCTACTTGTCATACATGCATTACTTACAAACTATTTTATACACATATAGATACCATTTACGGTTATATTGTGACACAAATAGACAAAACACTTGCGTGTTTAAAATTGATGCGTTTTTGTTTTCGTGGACTCTGGCCATTTCTAGGCTTTTTCTTGTTTTGATATTGGTACTGATGACTGCTTTTTACGCTGATGTGACAATGGTATTATAATTGAACTTAGCCTAGAGACACATGTGAGATTCTCGTGTATAGTCTTATTTATTGTAAGATTACTTTCTAAGTACAGTAAAATATCGTGAGAAATCCAGGACTTAATAAATGACTCGCTCGTAGTACGCGAGCATGATGATCAATGCTCGTTCCTTTTATATGAGAAAAGGCCCTTGCCCTGCAGTATGACAGTTATATGCTGGTAATATTATATTGTTATGTACTCCAATGATTAACATTAGTGTTCGCAGCGATATATTTCCGTAGCCAAGAGATTGATTATAATGTCAGTTGGCTGCGACAGTAATCGATATTGTTGAATGCGTACTCATGTTTTGTACATGATCGTAATACTTATCAACTCGTCGGGTTTGTATAATTTACATTCAGTTATTTATACAAGTAGGTTCTAGAAGTTCTCGAAGTTTAAACTACGCGTGTATTGTCAGAAATAACAATGGGTTTACAATACGTTTTTGCTGTTACAGTTTTTGTTACAATATTTTGCATATTGTTATTTTGTAGTGCCTAGTTAAAAACCAGCGCTAGTTTGCTTTAAGAAGCTTTTGCCCAAGGCTTCTAAGAGTTATATATTTTTTAACTAGTTTTCATAAAATATACACTCGGTTATAAAGTAACTTTCAAACACATAATTGTCGCCATTATAAGTTTTAAAGAAAACATGCACTGATTGTAAATACAAAAATCAAAATGGTAATTTAATTCAGACTGTTTCACTTATTGTAATGACGTTCCTCAGATCAACAGGACGATGAAGAGGAAGCTGTACCTAATTGGGTCACGTTTAACTTGCTCTGTGAATTATGTTGCTCGTTTAGTTTTTATTACCCTTTTGATGCACCAACTTGCTTTGAACGTGATAGCTCTTGGAAGAGTTACATCGCCGCGTCGCTTGTTTTGTTTCATCGGTGAGTGAACACAGGTTATTAACTTGTAAACCTATTTATTGTTTGATCTTTAGTGTTGATGCTAAGAGAAAGTTTTGCTGACGTTAACTGGTTAAGATTTATCTCGTATCGACTCATAGTTTTATTATTTAGTTGTTTATACTTATCGTAGACTAGCTGTGTCCCGCGGTTTCACCCGCGTTAATAGCTATATCGTATGGATCCCTAACTTTTTAGAAAATTTAATATAACCTATGTTAACCGAAAATAGTGTAGCTTCCCAACAGTGAAAGAAATTTTCAGATCGGTCAAGTAGTTTCGGAGCCTATTCAATTTAAATAAACAATCGAATCTTTCCTCTTTATAATATTAGTACAGATTGATGTTTTCAATGCGCTCTTGCTAAAGTTATAAATATAACCATTGCCTCTATATCTCCTTCCCTTACATGGTACATTTGACTAATGCCGATATGAAAGATCATCTAATTGTCCGTAACGACGTCCCCTCGACAACTGATTAATTATCCGTTTCTACTAATTGTCCTTGAGATTAACATTCATTTGTTTCATCCACATTCATTAATCGGCTGCCATTTAATTTGTGACGTATGCTTTTCAATTGTTTCCCTTTATACATGAAATGGTTTAGGGACCGCCTCGTTGGCATAGTGGCGCTAAGCACGACTGCTACGCTAGAGGTCTTGGTTTCGATTCCCAAGTCGACCAAGATGTTATTGGGTTTTTCTATGAAATTCTCAGTAGCAGGCGGAGTTTGGATTTGTGCCCGGTTAGTTGCAATAGGCTGGCCCCCTATTACATGGGACCTAAACATAACGGCGAACCAATTGGTACACCTCTGCATAACCCTTCGGGGATACGGGAGCGTGATGATATGTTATGTTAGGTTGGTTTAAGGAAAGTTGGAGGTTTTACTGAGAAGTGTGAGAGTGCAAACCGCAGCATTTGTTCGTTTTCAATCCGGGTTTGTTGCGAATTGTGAAGCTTTGATGGTATTTATGATGTCATATTGACAGGTTTCCATGTAAACTGTATTTGTTACACTTTCAGTACAGGGAATCTAGTGCTGTTAGTGTTATGAATTGGAAAGCCTAGCTTATTTGTTTAGAAACGTTTTACAATACTATTGTACACAGCTTTAGAAGCGGGTTTCACTACTTTTACTATTGCGTACCTACATTAAATTTTCCCTAGTATACCACTACATTTGTTCTAAATAAGGATAGACAAAAATAATTAGGATTCACGTAAAAGGTACGCTAAAGGATACGTCGTACAAGTATACTGTTTTATTGTTCTGGTGATATTATTAGAAAAAAGTATAATATTTTTTATCGCGAACATATTCAGAGTTTTTGCCAGTGACTGTACCATATATTATGACAAGTTGTTGAAGTCAGTAACAGCCGGTTTAATATACATTTTTTATTACTTCACTTATTAATCAACGTTAGTCAATGCTGATATGTATTGCGATCGACTTATCTGCCCACGGCAGCTGAATGTGTCAACAAAAGGAAATGCGGCTACGTAGGCCTGAGTCTGACGGAGCCTGCAACTTGTCAACTTATAGCCGATTGCGATCTATAGCCCCACAAACGAGTCACAAGACTCTCTGCCAAGCGGACAGGCTACGAAGTCGTGAAGGTAGACTTTATCTAGTACAAATACATACATGCTAATTAAAATTCAATTTTATTCAATGTTCCCACGGTTTAACTGTTTCTTGTATGTAGCAACAGTTTAAGAATTTAGTTGTCTTATTAAGTGTAACGGATACTTAGATAAAATGTAAATGATGCTGAAGTATTTTTTGATGGGTAAATAGTCTGTCTTGTCTTGAAAGTTCCTTTACATAAGTACCTACATACATAGTCTGCATGAGTGAAAAACTATTTACTTATTCTTCTTGTTCATCAAAAGTGATGAAATGTTCTTCAAAAATATCCATCGATTTTAGGTGAATATGTTACGACCCGATGATTAATGGTTCATTAAAAGTAAATAAAGATAAACCTGCCAGTGACACGATGAAGATCACGAATGATGACTAATATACTTTCAAACCAATTCCAAAAAGGTTACAACTGTGTGTTATCTTTTTACGATTGGACCTCCGCTAGTCCACACATTATTTTTAAAATGAGAACATGTTTTAAACGCAATCGTAACATTAGAGAGGTCCAGCAAGGACACCAGTATCACTTGGTATCAAGTGACGAGTCCAAGCTTCACGCTCCAAGTATTCACGCCGCCGCCGCCGCGCCGTTCACATGACGCTCATAGGCACAGGAATTATGGGAAATGACACATGTTTCGGATTCTTGTCGCACGTACTGTTACACCTCTATTGTATGGCATTTATCCAATACACACTTCATACATAATGCCGTGGTGCAATATTATGTTTCACCGTGGAAATATTGTGACCTTTTTTATCGATTGTTGTAGGCTTGATCGATGAGGTCTTAATTAATTATATTATTGATCACGGTAAATGTCAGAGTGTTTAAGCTTGAGACATTCTACGGATTATACGTCACAAATTAATTGGATATATACATACTTGTACCTACCTATCTGTGCCTCCATGATACATAATATATGTGGTCCCCGTCCAGCACGCATTGTTAACTCTATTTATATTTCTCTATGAACTCTATAAATACAAGTGTCAGTTATTTAAAACAATGGAGTCGTAACTCAATCCAATTATTAATTCTCTCAGCTTTTAAAATGAGAAACAAAACGTACCATAAATATAATGTTAACTCTTTCCGAGCTTTTTAAAGTGGTAATTCAACCTACTTGCAACTTTGAGGGTTCCTAACAGTTTGCAGAGTTCATGTTTACGGTACACCACAGTATGTAGATGTAATGATCAACGGTAACAACTAGTTTGAAATCAATCCAATCAAGTCTGTTCTGCGATCGGTTCTCGGTAACGAATACCGTACACTATCTCACTGGGTGAGATGATCTTGAGTCGAAAGGACCCGTATAAGGCCTCGAAATAATCCGGTACCAGTATATATAGAGTAAGCATTAGAGTTCCCACGGTAACCAGTCGATTGGCTCACCTACATTGTACCTAATTACTTCTCCATTACCATAGATCAGTGGCGGGGTTTATTAGACCCAAGATCGACATTTACTGACAAGGGTATGTTCGATCGACTAACTTATTTATCTACTTACACGAATCTTACTCTATACATCCCAGATTAAAAATAACTTGGTCCCAAATTTTGACCAACACAAAAGATTAAAAAAATATTTTAGGATAATATTAGCATTTCCCTTTGCCTGGTGGACTATAAACTGCAATGGGCCGATCGATCGCGATCATTCGATTGCTATGCTTATATGGAGAACACATAAATAATACCATTGCCTGAGTACTAATTAGATAAATAACTGTCGTACACTGCCACAGGTATCAAAACAGTGTCGGCTAAGTGCGTACGCATGTTATCAAATAAACACGTCTAATCAAAACATTCAGATTGTAAGCTGTCGGACGTATATAAATAAGCGTACATTTGTAGTATTGTCAGTACGAGTATTAGTTACCTTTGAAAGGTTTCTTGTAACAAACCACATAATATCGACGTTCTTCCTCTTTCAACCCTCCCCTGTTTTTATTGACGTGACAAGTGTTCAGTCCAAAGACCCTTGTCATTATATTATAAACAAACGATCCACCTCGGCATTGCACTTGTCGCAAAACATGAATGAATTGTACCTACACCCAAACCTTTCTCTTGAATCATGACATACATCGGTGTTATTAATATTATACAGAGGTATGTTCAGTCTTGTTTTTCTATAACCAATTCAATTCGTTACTGACTTAGAATCTCATTACACTGTACCTATTTATAAAAACCCCATGTTGTAGTATCCGTCAATAAATCAATAGCAAGAAGTTGCAACAAAGCAAGTAAGTAGGTTAAGTCCTTCAAAGCGTCAGAACGGAGGTTTCATTCACCGTGACTTACGCGAAACAGAGCGACAGGATCTCCTAAAATAACCGTGCAAAAAACACGCGCCAATGCTAAGCAGTGACGGGATGTTAGCCCGTTACTCACAGCCACAGAATATGTATAGATACTTGTCACTTACTGAGAAACTCTTAGATAGAGATGCAGATGTGTGTTTGTTCTGGAAAGAATAGGGTGAAGTCTATTTTGGAATATCAGGCATTACTTTAAAGTATATGAAATCTACATTACATGGTTTGGGTTAAGTTATGCAGAAAATTGAAGAATTTTTGGAGGCAGTATGATGTAGATCCCTTTACCTGGCTGTGATGCTAGAGGGAAGTGATAAAATTATTCAAGCGTAGCTATTCTAAAAATAGTATTGAATGTTTTTGTTTTAGATATTCCTAATAAAATCTTTTGAACTTTATAAAAATCGAATAAGGACCCTGTACAAAAATGTAGTAAGAGCAATACGATCCTTACCTTTGGGAAACTTTTTTCCTTGCAGTTTTGTTGCAATAAAACTACCTACTCCTTGCATTATTTGGGGTTATTGACACACCTTATTATCCGTAAAACACGTTATCTAATTCGAACTGTGAACGAAGTAAATTTGCTTGCGATGTTTATATGTTTTTTGAGTAAACACCTATGTAGATCACGGATCAACATAAAAAAAAGGTTTCTGTCGAACCTCTAATCGAATGGTTATGTCAGCCAATCCGATAACTTGACATTAAGTAGATCTGGCCAGAAAATAAGTTATCAGTAGTAGTTATAAAGGATGCGTAGTTTTAACGATTAATTCATACATATAAACCTACAAGCTTATTACATTCTAGCATATTTTATTATTTGTCGTATTAGTAGAGCAAGGTTGTCGCGCTGAATTAGACTGGCGATAATGACACTTTAATATGGAGCCCTGTATTACCGCTGTAATGATATAATTGCAATCCACTCGTAGTAGTTAGGTACCTAGTTTAGAGATTGATTGTCGAATACTTTATTTTTCATAATTTTCTACATTTTTTGTTGTAGATATTTTTACCCCTTTTTAGGTACATAGTGTAATAAACACAAATATAAAAATATGAGGTGTTAGTAGTTTACTCTTAATTCCTTAATTATTTTATTGATATAGTGACTAATCGATGTCTGTAATCAATATTATTCTATACCATAAAGGTTTTGCACCAAAGAGCTGGTTATTTACACTGTAAGTTATACAAGCTCTTTACACTGGATGTGAGCTTTATAAATTCCTTCCAATAATATTATTATATTCAAGTTGACATTGCACATAAATATATCACTATCAATAAGCAGCTGCTACTTCATTCGTAGGAAAGGTAATATTAATAGTAAGCTTTTAATTCTACGACCCTGCATCATTCTAAACCCACACGATTTGTTTTTTTATGTATGTAAATAGAATGAATGCATAAATATTTATTTTCGTTGCAACTGATTCCATGTCGCATCCGTTAAACTAATTGCAAAGTGTTTTGATTAGCTTAATTTTAACATTAGCGTACATGTGTAGAGTTATTGATTGCAACTTCCTTTATTTTATTGCTTGATTTCTGCATCATTAGACAAATTTAATTAGTGCCGTTTGATATCGAGGCAAACGTTTTTTTGGTTGTTGAGTATCATTAGTATATAGAGTAGATCCCTTAAAGTAGTGTTAATACATGTTTGGTGTTGAAACTATGTTACTTAAATGTTGTTTTTTGTTTACCAGACTAATAATAATGGAGAATACTCATCGAGAAGTCTTCCTCGCGTGAGGCTAGACAGCGGGTCCACGGTCGGCAATGCTGGCGTGAGACTTCGCTGTTGGGCTGCCCCACCGTCTATTACCGAGGAAGAAGTTGAAGATGAGATCGAGGAAGATGCTGTCTCATTACGGGCGATGCCTGTTCAAGGTTAGTAAAATTTGAATAAACTTTATACAGCGCCCTCTATTGAGAAGTAGGAACAACTGCCAAAGCGCCATCTAGTGGTTACTTTAGCAGCTATCGTACTTCTACTCGATGCTAGATGGCGCAACGCCCAGTTTACGCATTCGGTAACAGATGTCGCTACTAGTATTGTCTGGTAACAAAACAAATTGATGTTATTTAAATTGTGCAAAAACTAGACTAAATTGTATAGTTATTACATAAATACATATTTAAAACATCATATTTATAAGATGACTCGGTTTTTGAAAGGTATTTTGGCTTCAATGTCCGACATTTAAAACTTGTAAGTAACTAACAAACTTTTACCGGCTTTTCTTTTTCTTTTTGTTTTTTTATCTAATGTTGGTTTTCATGATTAGGGTTTTAGAGCTCAGTGATTAGATTTTAAAATAAAGGAGCAACATGTTTCAATCCATTCATCTCTTAATATCTTTACATAAAACAGCCAATGTAATGTAATATACTCGGCACATTACGAAACATTAATCAAATCAAACAACTAACAAGATGCACTTCATAACGGAGGATTAGTTTTGGTTTGAGTGACGGTTTCGTTGCAGTGTTGCCAACGCTACGTTAGAAGGGCGCTCACCGTGTCGCCAGCGCACCCGTGGACGATCGATTCAACTAAATTTTCACGCTTCTGCATACTTGTCACTGTTTTTGTCGGCCATAATATTAGACAGAATATTAACTTCTTCAACGAATTCCTAATCTTTGTTGGTCTGTGAAACAGATCGACACTTTTTGTCAGTATTGTTTCATCTTTTTGGATGAGTCTTCGTAAATACTTTTTTAAGTGTTTCATCATTGTTCTTTGTGCTTTGATTACATCTACAGTGACAGTATTGCACGAAAGTGTTTTAAGAAATAATTAGATACGTGTTCTTATACAGATTACAGGGAAATGTTTACGGAAATTCCTTTAAGTTGAAAGCTTTGTATTCTTTCTGAGGTTTCAGTGTTTAAGTAGAAGGAGCTCATAAAAAAATCTTAATCCAGGCACAGAAATCAAAACACGGTCACTTTCAGGTCCTTATCAATATTTACTAAAACCAGAAAGTTTCCAATTAAAAGCTAAATCATTCTACAAATTGTTCTATTATGTGTGTTGTACATGGGGCGTATGTTTTCCAATAAGCGGTATCAATTCGACACGCGACAGTGTCCCTTCGCCCGTCTGGCGCAATCGAGCTAAAATCGGCACAATTAGGGCCCGGCCGTTTTTAATTGACATTGCTCCCTCAGCGAGTGGGCTGCGACACTTTGACAATCAATCTCGGTACAGGTGAATAGATACGCAAATAAGTGCTGCATTTTTAGCCGACAAAGGACCTTTGGACACCCCTTATATTTGATTTATTATAAGTTTATGATTCTTAAGGGAGTTGCGACATTCCGTTATGCATATTTATAATTGTAACAGATGTTGTAATTTAGGAAGAATATAATAAATGATTGTAGTTATTTTTGTGTCACACGTGCTCTCCATTTTTATATTACAGTTTTGTCAAATAAATTAAATAATCTATGTAAAAAGAATAATATATACTTTGTTAAAAAATATTTGCATTAATTACGTCTAGATATTTGTTTTAGTGAGAATAATAACGTAACAATTTCTATTAATATGTATTTAAATGAGGTAACTTGGTTACAAAACACGACCGAAATACAAAATGCTTTGTGATTAAACTTATCAAAAGGTTTTTAAAAGTATGGTAACGTAACGTAACCTTTTTTCGGGTTGCCAAAGGTCAAAAGGTACTTTTTTAAGATTAAAATTACGTAAAACGACCTTTAATAGAAATGATCAAGATTGCTCACATAATTTTTGTTTTTTTTTTTTGTACCAAGGCAGGATACCTTGCCCTTTATCGAAAATCTGCATCAACTTACTAGTTTTACAAAAAAACTTAAAGCTCGCTTGTTACTTAATACCAATTTAGATTATTTAGCGACTTAAACCCTGTGACCTAAGATGAAGTTGTATCTAATAATAGACTAACTTACCACTTGTGGGTGGAAATTTTATAATGTATCGTCCAGCATACATAACATAAATATTATAATCTGCATCGATGACATTGAGTGTTCCTTTGACCTTGTTTGATTACGATGATAGACGACAATATGGCTATCCAATCTATCGTATGCCCTAATTTGAAAGATTTAAGGCGTGCCCATGTTTTGAATTTATGAATATTAATTCCATTGTATAGCGGAAGTCCGCTTATATGCAGATATTGACATAAAATAAGTCGGTAAGAGTTCCATAAGTATTGTCTGACGGAGGTTTCTTTTAGCAAGAATTATTTTTACATGATTTACTATTTGTAAGATTCCAAATGGAATCATTTTGCCTATATTGCAGTGATTTGTCACCAGTATTGTAGCAGCCAAACACACGGTAAATATTGACATTTATCGTATAAGGAGGATTGTTTTTATTGAGTTTCATAGCTAAACAGCACGCCTCGTTGTCTCGCCGTCGCAAAAGGACATTGTTTTCTAGTATCTTATCGAATTTTTGCATCGAAAATTTTATAGGTTTTGGAGTTCAGCCAGATTGAAATTGCAATCGATTTGCTCCTCACAATACGAGCCTATTCTATACCTACGTCTGAAATAGAGTCACATATCCCTAGCCGACCGCAATTAACCCTAAAATAGTTTGGAAACTTTCTTTAAATGCATGTATCACCGAAAACCCATCAGTCAACTTTCAGCTTTCATATTTCGTTGTGAAGAAAGACTTGTTACGAAAATACCAAATGTTAACCTGTCGCATGCGACACGAACTTTGTAAACGAACGCTTGCTCGATTGACGACTCCAAAATAGCGGACGTTAACTTCACAAAAAAGAGCTTCTAATTTAGTAGGAGAAGTTAAGTTTTTTATTTTCTGTAATATTTTTAGTAGCTCTGCCTAAGCACTTAACGTGGACAGAACGATTGATCTCTTAGTGTTATTTGTTACCCTTTTTCGAGACTTCCTCATTAAACTTGGTTATTTGTTTAAAAGACTTTGATTTGTGAAGTCACTACTGAAATAATTACAAACATTCGTTTTTAGATGCTTTGGTTTACGTTTCATTATCTTTTAGATTATGAAAATCTTTATACTTGGTTATAATTTCGTTATACATTAAACCTACTACGTTAGTTTTCAAATATTAATAAATATGAAAATTCGCGGACATTGAAAGCACAAGTGAGCACTGTGACTCGCGACCTTTTCAATAATTGTTAAACGAACCATAAACTCAATAATTTTATTTAACATTTTGATGAGTTGTCCGATAATTGACGTCAAATCATATTTTCGAACACGTGAATGTTGTAATAATTTATCATTATCAGTTTTCATGTAACGAACTACTGGACATAACATCTCTCAGAACTATTTTGGGTCTTTTCCAGCCAGGCCTTGTTAAGCAAGGATCTCATAACTCAAGAAATATGTACCATATATAATTTATATTATTTTCAAGCTATGAGGTTGCTGACTCTATACCAACCTACTTATTGGACGAGTACCGTGAGTCAGTCGACCGATAGGGAAGTAAAGCCACATCACTCGGTTCCTATGAAACGACGCCGTCCTGAATAATAAAATACTCGATACATTGTTCGTCTATAAGGCTCGGGTCTCCGCACAAAAAATGAATTCTTAATAGACTTCGTTTATCGAGTAAAGTTCTCGATTACGAAAGCGGTTTGCAACTTTCAAGTTACTGTCAACTGCAGTATTTATAAGCCAGTAAATCATTTAGCCTGAATGTTATTGCAGTTCAATAAAAACTTGTGAGTTCTTTATGTGTGGCATTAATATTGTGAATGTGAAAGGAAAGTGAATTTGTTAGTTTGACGCACTTCCTTGATGTTATAACGGTGACACAATTGTCATGAATACATTTTTAAGGAGGTTGTTATGTATGATATAACCTTTGACACTTTGATTTGGCTTTAATTTTTTAAGAACAGCTTCTCTATTGAATTCTACATATTCTCCGCTGATTTTTGTATGTATAGATTTTAATGGAAAAATCCGATCACATAGGACATTAAGATACTTTAAATTAACTATAATAAACAAATAATTTACCTTGTTTATATTAGGATTACTAATAAGGAAAACCTTTCATAAATAAATTTAATTGTACTGACCATACAAAAATTCTCTATAAATTCTTGGTTTCATTATTCAGCATTTACTCATATTAGGAACACAAGTATGGAATGCAAATGCAGTAATTTATTATTTCTACTAAGTTATATTAGTTTAAGTAATAATAATAATATAATATTCCGGGACACTTCACACACGGTTGTCTGATCCCAAGCTAAGCAGAGCTTGTGTTATGGTAACCAGATAACTGATAAACATACGCATATATTTCTAAATACATACATACTATAGATAAATTACACCCAGACACCGAAAAAATGATCGTGCTCATCACACAAACATTTGTGCCGGGTGGGAATCGAACCCTCCGGTATAGCAGTCAGGATCTCTAACCACTAGACCAACAGGCCCGTCTAAGTAACAATCATAACACAATAACAAAAAACTTTTCTATTTGCTATATTTATCACTCCACTGTAAAAAATATGCGCGAAATAAGAGACTTTATAAGCGTATAATTATCGTAGCGTAGAAAAAACTTTCAAATTTATAACATAATATCAGAAAACAAATAAAGATCGAAATCAGGAAAACAATACGTCCGAAAAGGCGCGCCCTCGAACCAGACAAACGTTATTGAACTTTCATGAAAGGATTACAACTGTCTGCATAGCTGTGTGTGTGTGTGAAACAATGATTCATATGTCTGGGGCCTGATTCCACTACTTTAAAGTCACTGGGTTGCAGGTTGAGGAATAGTCCAGTGTACTTATCATTGTGTCTAAATTTTGTATTCAGATAAGCCTACAATTAACAGTCAATGGCTGTCCTACAATGACAACAGTGGCAAGTAGGTGTACATTTGTCATTAAACTAAAATTATCTGAATACAGTGATACACTGGAACGTTCAGTAACTTGCCACCCACTGACTCTAAAATAGCAGAATTGTCGGTGTGCTGTATAAGGAACCGTAGACGAAGTACCATCAATACTATACTATAAGATTATGTTTTATCATCTGCCGTCTCTGTGCCAATAGAACATGTATTGTACTCACAAATATATTGTAATATAGTCTATTTATATGTATTAGCAATAACGCCTACTCGTTCTTAGAAGGTTATGAACTTGATTATCCGGATAGACTGTCCAATACATAAATCACATAATTATTATCAATATAAATCAAAATTATTGTTATTATTAATCTATTAACTGTTCGCTTTAGACATTAAATAGGAGCGAGTATAAAATGTTCCCAAAATATAAAATAAGGTGAAGGTCATTGTATTAATATGAAGGCAAACAAGACATCATGACACAAAACAAAATGCTTTTGCAGTAAGCCTTAAATGCATATGAAGAAGCTGTCACATCGATACCATACTTAGCGTGCATATGAATATCTTCCATCCATGAATATTGTAGGAGAGTCTGGCAGAAACTTACCGAACAAGACCGGCCATATTTCAAGTAGCATTCAACTACTTACTACTTTTAACCAGGCTCTTTACCAGTCTACTACTTAAGTGATAATGGCACTGCTTTAAACGAATGCCGTCAGTTATTATTTAAATTGTAAAATACCTCAATTGTAAAAACAGTGAAGGTATAAACATGGAGTGGTATTGCATGTAGGCGGCAACCCGATGCGACATTAATTGATACCTGCCGCAACGATCCCCGCCAAATATAGCCCGCGGTATTTTCGGATGCAACGTGTGATTCATCATAATATTTCCAATATTATAGCGATGCATTTCCAGCGCTCGTTGATATCAGCGACAGAGTAGAGCTGATATAGCGCTACCGACTATTGTCTCGTTACACATCGCTAGGGCTGCCACTTACTTGCTAACTAGAAAATATTCACAACAACGGTAGTCAAAAAAATTTATATTCCCATTATCATTACTTTCTTAAAGATGTGTGAATTAAATGCTAATTAAAACTTATTCAAAACGTTTATTATTTTTAATAGTTGTGAGAAGTATTTTTCAGTACACACTATGAAGGAAAGTAAACATAATTAAAGTTTGCAATCACACAATTATATTGCTTTCTCTGGGCGTATACGACAATAGAGTCGTTTCGTTGAAAAATCGTGTGCGCGTTGCAAGTGGTTCGGATTTTAATTGTCAACAAGCGGAAAATTATATACGCTGATTGTAGTGACGCCCCTACTTTTCTCTGAGTCAATGGCGTCGGTCGCGAGGCGCGCACGCCGCGTCCGCGCCAGTGTGCGACGCTGCTTCCGACTCGCCACACTTCGGCACAAATCGGATTCGCGTTTTCAAATTTTCTAAAGAACGCGACGCGATTTTCTTTTTTCAAAAAAACGTACACGTTGCTTTTGTGTTAAAAGTATAGTTTAGTGCGTGAATATTGACTGGTAAAATATAGTGTGTGGTGCGATTGTGTTATGTTTTGTGATTCGATCAGCTGTTTTGGAATTAGTTCGTCATAAGGTTTCTGTTGTTTTTTGAAAACATTGCGTTTTTAATGGATTCATATTTTACACACTTTACAGTAAGACTCCACACATAGTAAATAGTTAAGTTTTACTCATCCCTTTAGAATTTCTTTCATATTATGGCGCTATGGGTATGACATTTATTTGTAATAGAAAAGTTTTAGTGAAACGGTTTTGGTTTGTTTTTCGATAAAGAAAGCAAATATCTGTTATTCATTAGCAACATTCTTGGGATACTTACTCGCTGATGTTCAACGGACCTAACGAGCAGCTCATTGACAAAACAATAATATTGAATGTCCTCATTAAATTCCGATTGGAGGCTCGAAAAGGTCTTTATTATGTCGTTTTTACACTCTCGAACCTAAATAAGTTACTTGCAATAACTGTTATTGCTACCAAAATCAGTAACTTAAAAAAAAGAGTTAGTTCAATTTGCTAACAATATTAAGGTCCAAACTATTGGTAAACGAGTGGGTGTAGATTAATCGGTCTCATCAACAACCGAAATAATTACAGATTATATTAAAAATAATGGTTCTTTAATCTTAATACTTGACCTTCTATTAAATTACTAGGCATTCCTAGACGTCTCATCGTAAACATTGGAATATTAAGTCCTCAACTTGTAAATAATGCATGTTATCTTGTTCATATAATGCATTTAAAACAGACACTTTAATTTCCTTAACAATTATTATCTTATTTACATTTTTCTTCAACATAGAATTAAGTAAACAAAAACAAGAAGCTTTAAATTAATGTAGGACGTATTTACCATAGGTTAAAAACAAAACACGATATATGTCATTATATTTTACAGTGTATTTTAAAACCTTGTTGCCATGATCTATCATGGCGACAAGACATCATAATATACCCCCCGTAAAAATAATAAAAAGAATAGTGTACCATAAGTAGTGCTCTATAAAATCTATTGCAATTTGTGATTAGAAGTAGCATTATAGACGGCATAATACATTTTATTAACCTGTTTTTATGTTAATACTATATATTTTTTCCAAATACTATATAGCAACCTTCGCACGTTATTAAAATAAAAAAGGACCATACATCAGCATCCGCCAGCTTTAACATATGCGTAGGAGTCTGTCAACTGCGTTCTCACACCGCCTTGTCTTAATTCATTATCGAATTAATTTTAATACTTGGCAATGTAAAAAGCATGGCCATCTAGAGGACGTAGCGTAGTATAAATATAGATGAAAAAATTCGGTATAAGTTTTTATTAATTAGTATAATATGATATTAAGTCATTGGAAATAAAACAAATCTTATTTATTATTTGATATTGGTTTCTTAGGTTTACGCGAATGTTAGACATTGAAATAAAACTACTTTTTACGGATTTTTTCGCGGTTTATATTAAGATTTTAAGTCCCGACGTTTCGACACCTTTGCAGGTATCATGGTCACGGGTAGACTCAGTCTACCCGTGACCATGATATATGACCATGACCTTAATATAAACCGCGAAAAAATCCGTAAAAAGTAGTTTTATTATTTGATTCCAAATTATTTTTGTCTATCTATACTTTATTATTGATACATTGAAAACATCCAAAGATCGATTCATTAAAATATTGATTTTGTCCATATAACGACACATACAGAACGACAAACATGTTCAATATACATAAATAAAGTCTCCGCAATGAATTCGATATAGTTAAATGTAATCGTATATTTACGTCCGCAAAACGGATTTCTTATTCTGTTATTAAACCGCTGAAATGCAAGTGTACGATAACAGTAAACAAACTAAAGCCAATTGTTGTGAATTCCGTCCGAATATAGTGTTTTACGAGAACGAGCAAACACTATAAATATCTACAGCACACACAAATGTAGCCTAGCCTGTATGTTGAAAGCCTAGTCTAAAAAAAAAAACAAAAACAGCCGATGAAGTGATTTGACATTTCGGCATTTAAAAATAGAAGCGCAAATAAAAAAAACCAGCAATTTGACGTTTCAGAACTGTCACCTATCAATATGAAATTGGCAATACGGGTTTATTGTTATATAACCTTCTTTTTAGTCAGAGTTGTTGAACCTTGGCTTCATGACTGCATGACCCTAGATTATATTTGACACCTCAGACCGATGCCTTATGAGTCAGTGGGGTGCTTGACCATCAAAAATTAAAGTTATTTGGGTTCCTTGCACATTTTTTGTTTAACTTTCTTGAGGTCACGTAACTATTATGATCTGTTTAATAACTTCACTTACTGGTATCAGCAAAGTATCCACTCATTGCAATCAAAGATAATAAATTACGTATTAAGAATACTTAGTATTTTTTTAAGTTTTACAGAGATAATGTTAGAAGGCTATCATGATATTGCCCTATAAATAACCCGTTTAAAAAGCAGTGTATATAATTTCATTAAATCTAAATCAATTACTATCAGATTTGACATCACTGTTTGTGCTCGTATAATAATCTTGTAATACATCATTAAATACACATAAGTGTGATATAAACCTTAATACAGAAGTTTACCCCAATGAGTATCATCATTATGCAGATTGAAAAGGTATGTGTTTTGTGTAAGTACTCGTGAATTATCAGCTTTTTGCATTAATCGCCATCTTTAAATATACGAGTGAAAAGTTAAACACAGATAAAATACGTTAGCGGTGAGTCAGATGGCGTGGAAATTCCGCGTTCGAAATTTGACTTTGTAAGTAGGATTCATGAGGGACAATTATTAAAACATATTCCGTTTGAATTTGGTAATAGGACACCGCGGAAAATTATTTGAATACTGATTCAGCTGCCGCCTAAACTTTCCGTGTTTTTCGGGAAAGGCAAAGGTATGCTAAATTCCTAGAATAATAAAAGAAATAACACACAATACTAAGTTCGATTAAAAGAGCCATAGTCCTGTAAGTCCTTGCTTCGAACCTCACTTCGGCATAACATCGGTCAATCAACCGCTAAGCCATGTCTGAAGACTTTTAAGTGGCTGAAGTTAAAAAGATAATTACTGGCCAATTTTAAGTTGGTTAATCTGTAATCAATTGCGTGCTTAGCTCGTCCACTATAATCCAATACAGTAGGTGTGATCTTAATTACTATCTACTAATTGTTGAAGATAGCGAAACTCGAAACATACTGATTAAATTCTAAACATACCGCTGCTCTTGTAACTGTTACAGCATAATTAGCGATTTCATATTATGTAACATACAACTATGATGTTGCATAAAACTCCCGTGTGGCGACTATCGTGTCAAACTTGATCAGGACAGAATTCGTTAATTGAATAGAGCTCTGTTTCAAAAGTGTTATAATGGTTACTTCCTGACGCGTGATGCAATTAATAGTAACTGTGACGAACCATTCCGAATTGGTGTAAGTAGCATCACGATTGTACACGATACTACTACTTCACGATACTATCAATGGCGAGCACGAGAATCACGGAGATTTGAAGATCGAATGTGTGTAGAATCACAGAATGCAGTTTGCGAATTTCAAGTGTTGTCAGTGGAATTTCAGCGATGTAAAATATTGGCACTTTGCTGCATCCTGTGAGACTGCAAGCCGTTCCCAACACGGTTTGGTTGGTGAAATACTAGTCTATGATAGAGATTTGTTTACTTCAAGAATAGAGTTGTGTTTTTATAGTTGCATTATTATGTAAAACTATGACATCCGTTGACTTATATGACTAGTATGTGTCTGATTGAGTTAACGCTATTTTTCTTGAAATTTACGAGTATGTTCTGCGAAAGATTGATCTCTAGATGACAATCCTTCAATCTCTGACATAAATCATGTAAGAAACGTAATCTAAATGATAATAGACGATGTAATAGCGTGCGTGTTTTGACCAAACAATGTTTAAGCTACCTTTAATCGTTCATCGGTTTGATACGCAAGTTTCTATTGAGACTGGCAATCGGAGATGTGATCACGCAAGGGGAAATTACTACTGTAGACGTGTCCACTTTCTGATAGATAAATGGTAAATGGGTAGTGACAGTTACGAATGATTGGCTGGCTGAATGGCTCCGTTGCCATTAACGTTGCATAAAAAGAAAACGAGAACTAGTTTATTAATACTTACGCTAAAGAGTTGAGGGATCTTCGGCCGAGGTGGTTGACCCTTAGACTTTCTATGAGCATTATCATTAGATAACGAACTGAGAAAGTCTTGGTCATCTCGCATATGTATAGAACTGCGTACGTATAATGTAGAATGTATTCAAGTACCGGTCTTGAAGTGATGATGATGTTATGGAAATGTAATCTGGACTTTTTGTTTAGTATACAGTATGCACATTAGTAGAACAGTCAAAGAATTTCAAATATGAACCTTACTGCTTTCAAATAAAAGTAAAAACATAAAATATCTGACTACTTATGTGTGATACTGTAAGTACATTATGTCGTACTTTATAGACATGTTACTCTTTTAGTTTGTCTTTTGAAATAAAACTGTTTTGATAACTGCCATAAATAAGTTACATTCATTAATACAGATCTCAAAACCTTGAATTGTAATGTTATTATTCTACATCTTTGTCCAGTCGAATCACAATAATGTGTTTTTTCTTATTATACAATTAGCCTTAAGATAATAATACAAGATAGAGTTATAATTCCATTGTTCTGAGTATATTAATGTGTCGGGAAGTTTTCGGCAGATTTTTCATGTAGAGCAGTTTTTTGCTTCTTCTAATAACAGTATGAAATGACATAAAAAATGATTAAATTAGTATCATTATATTCAATTAAGAATACTTACATAATATAGTATTTAAAACTAGTGCGTAGTTTATACGTATCTGAAATGAATGCAAGAAATTCGTTAAGTTAAATTTATGCAAACTGTTTTGATTTTGTAAAAGTATTAAAAAAGCTGTTACGATAAAATATTTTTCTATTACAACAGAAATATATTACCTAAAAATGTTTTTGTTCTGCAACGTTAATTTAATAAATGTTTAAAATAGATAATTTTTATTAATCAGTCATGGTGTTACCATAAAACTGGGTGTAACGCAAGAGTTACAACCTATTTCACGACATTTTTAATCTGCGCGACACAATGATATTCTAATAAACAGATATGTTATAAGCGTGCAATCGTGAAGACTCGAAAACGTCCTAATTGGGACGTATTGCCATTAACAACAACACTATTTGTCTCTTTTTTTCTTATGGGTTTTATCGCGCTATCTCTTTCGCTAGATGCCGCGCTGCGCGGAACACTTTTTTCGATTGTTTTGTATGTGTATAACATATCTGTTTATTAAAATATCATTGGCGCGACAATAATAGTTCGAAAATATGTTTTGTTCTTTACCTAAAAAACACATTTATGAATATTACTTTTAATTTTTTGGAACATTCAAGGTCGGATCTGACTTCAGGAAGCCACAGCAAATTTATGACAAAAGCTTATAGTTCCTTATTTAAATAAAAAACAAAATAAAGTGTAAATATTTATGACCACAGATTATCAACATAATTGATCTTGAAACGTTACTTAGTTGAGTTACTTAAGTAAGTAAAGTTCATTGTAGTGTTATTTGACAACCGGCTGTTCTTCTGAATAGGAAGTATTATAAACAAGCCGATTTTTTTCATTCGTATTAAAAAGCGAGATGATTGATTACTTTTTTTTATTTATGTCATAATGATACCTGACGAAGTCTTATCATAAATAATCAACGTCAGAACTTGTCAAACCGCAATTTCCCCGCCGCGGTGAAACTTATGAGTTTAGTGAAAGTTGATATGTTATTAACTTAAATAGTCCGCCGAGATTTTCCCTTCTATTATATAAAATGTGTAAATAAACACTAATGACGTAATTATAAGAGGTCGTTGTGCTAAAACTTAATGAGATTTTCTCGTTTTGTAGGTTTTCTCTGTTTTGGTGTTCCTTAAATCGTTTGCTAATGTAATTAATACATTTGTTTGTACTATTCAGTTTACTTACACACTTAAGTAATAGAGCCAAATTAATTTCAGAGAAATAAGTTTTTTTGTGGAAAAGAATGTGAATAGTCAGTGAATTATAGAATAATAAAGTTTTGAGAGATGCTATTTAATATTTATATTAGTATGTTTATTAAGTTGCATAATGCATCCAAAATCGGTCTCCTATACTCCTATTATAGTCTGCAATATAATTGAATAATTCATGAATTGGCTATTATTATATAAATCCTGAATGTATCGGATTAGAACTAGGATGTGATATCCAGGAAGGCGGTGAAAGCCGCTCGGATAAGATTGTTTCCAATTAAAGTGAGATCACGTCCATAATTAATGTTATTGCCTCTATTTAGATGTCTGCCCGATAACCATCTTAATTGATCCTTGAATTGAACGCGGTTAAATTTGTATCTATATTGCTGAGCCGATTGAAACCATTTATCTTACCCATACCCACAAGACTATAATTTTAATGTTAGCTACTGTTGGCTTGATAAATTGTTTATGCAGATCCGTCTTGCTAAATATTGCTACACCATTGTTAATCAACACGCTTAACACATTAAACTCAATGTCGAAAACAACAGCTAATCCATTGTCCTCTAACGATTGCTTACTACATTTGTCAGTGTCCAATTCGCTAGCTTAGCAAGTTCAACCCTTTTAATACTGTACGGGACCCTTCGCAATTCATTAGTCAGTGGCATTATTGCGCACCCCTGGAGGGTGACCTAGGCCGAGTCCTGGGGGACGCAGCGTGAATACATTTGCGCAGTCGATATGCTTAGATGAGCACTGCACTGGGCGCAGTACATAATTGGTACATGCACTCCAATGAGGGTCTTTGTGATCAATATTGACTACATTGCGTATTCTTTTTTGCGTAACAAGCAATTTGGACTTTAAAGGCAGGTCTGCATAACTATAAGTTCGTATGCCTACTTTGATTTGCATTGTTCCCTGGTTCCACAGTTGTGCGACACTAATTAAATATTGAGCTGAAAACGTCAATAGGTAAAGTTTAACATATTCGTTCTTAGTGTAATATTTTGAGAAATTAAAATTGTATTTATCACTTTACTGCAAGTGATAAATACAAATTTTAATTCATGTTTTGAGAATCTTAAAGAAATATGTTCTCAAAAAATTACGTCAGGTATAGGAAAGCTTCTAAGAAACTTTATAGAAATAGTATAATTGTCACGTACTTTAGCCAGTTTTATATGATTATCTAGGTTTGGACGTGAAAGTTACTGCTACTGTCATTATGTAGAAAATGACATATTTCATTTCGTTCATATTTTGCTTCCATTGTTCTCCAGACGATTATAATTTTCAAATTAGTGAATTCACGTGCGCGCATTCAAATGATGACAACAAGAGAGAGTTTATATATATTGTACAATGACAAAAAGAAAGAGAAAAGTGTAATAAAAATTAGCAAACCGCGACGGGTCTTTGCTATTGTATATTATTATGATTAAAAGTAGTTCAGTTAACATCTGATTCTGTGCTTGTCATCTAATCGTGCTAACTCGCTAGGAGATAATGATGCCGAGGCCGACGTAGATCCAATGCCAGCTATTGTAAGTCTTCTTGAGAACATTAAACTTCTCCATATATGGTTCAGTATATTTGTAGATCTCAGCTTACTTCATAGTGTAAATGTTGATTTGTTACACGTGAATGATTGAGAGGTATGATCTGATTTGGATTGACAAGGTTTGGTTCATGTCTTAAGCCTTGAATGATGGTCCACTGGAAATGTTCATCTGAAGCTTGTATGTTTTGTATAGTTGCTTTAGTTTAGTTTACAATACTGAGTGGTCAGTCCGGTGAAGCAGTCAAAGCCTGTGCTTAGACTAGCTGCAAAAATCTCTACCATAAAAAAAAAAAACAATACTGAGTAGTGAAGTTACGGGGTTGATTATCATGATCTTAGTGTACACAAATTATACGGCGGACATATCAATTTGTGTTGATAAATACAGCATTTCCAAACGTTCTATTACGTGTACGTTTTGCACGCATAAATTAGCGCTTTGGTATATAAATATAGCAGATTTATGGTTTAACGGTGACCGTCGGACCGCGGACGGCAGTAAACGAGTTGGTTATTTCAGTATCAGGATACGACCTTTGTCAACCGCGGTGACGAGACCTAAGATTAGCAACTAGACGTGTAAAATTACCTAACAAGCTAACAGGAACGGATTATGTTAATTATATCTGTTACATTGATAACGTACACGTGTTTTGTGATTTAAAAAGAAAAGTCTGCCCTGAAAAAGACGTGTTCTTAGAGACGAGGGTCAAAGGTGTATCCACACAAATTGTTGAGTTAGTTGACCTCATGTACCGAACTGAAAATGCAGTTTCGAATTTGAAATAAATTGCCTTGGCGTTGATAAGAAGATCTGAATGACTACACGAGACCTGTGTTATCGAATAACATGGAAATAAACAAACATTCCGCAAGTCTAGAAGTACTGTAGTGGAATTAATTATAACGTCTTGACCGCTGATAGACTAAACGTGATTGACATATAGATAACAGTGCTTACGTGAATGGCCTATGCCCTTGATCGTGAATGACTTATTGCTGTACATTTATGATGGTCTTCTGGCTATTGTAGACCACACACTGAGTTCTTCTTCAAAAAATTGGAAGAGATTCATATGGATGTTCTTTTGTTTTACCCAACTGTGTCGAAGCCAATAAATCTTAATCTTATACTCTATCCGCATGTGCAATAGCTTGTATATAGTTGTCTTCGTCAAAGTCCGACATAGCGTTTACTCTTTCTAAAATTAGGTTTTTTTTCTGTTATGCTGATAGTGTTAAATATAGTAAACCACGTAGAACTGTCCCCTCGGTGTTCAGCATACACTTGAGCATAGAAAAATTGCTGTGGTTTGTTCCAAAAAAACTTTAGTGCGCATTTCTTGATTTTCCTGTAGTCTTAAATCCATAGTATAAATTACAGTTTACAGAGAACGGCCAAGTCATACAGTTATTAAAAGACTAGTTAAAGAATATTATTCCTCATATTGCGTGTTGTAAGTACCAAAGTAATATAGATGACAATACATTTCTTGACACATGTTCCGCGAACGATAGTTAAGGGGCCGCTGACCACATCCGTCCCTTTGTACCTTACATAGATGATACTAGTAACGCGTAGGGTTATAAACAATAATATTTTTGTAGTTAGTACTTTGAACCAACAATTGCATACAGGAAAAATACAAATTGGTTTGTTGCAAATATTTTGTTGTATGCTGATGTTCATTTGTAGTCTGGAGATAATTTTCTATGTTATTGGTGCATCTAATAATGTACATTATTTTTTTTAATATTTTCTAGGTGATGGCAGTATAAAATTGGAGATTAAACAATATTAGAGCCCGATATCATCCGCCCTAGATATCTTGTATAAATATCTGTCCATGGCCCTTGTTAGGAAATCTTGTAATTTCGTATGTTAGAGAATATTTCAATGTCATAATAACATAACACACGACAATAAACGAGGAAGGAAAACTTTGTTATGAGAACTTAATTATTTGCGTCCGTTAATTGTTTTATTTGCCTTTCAATTAGTTATCATTAATATATGCAAGCTTATAAAAATATTCTATAAAGTAAATAGTTGTATAATTTCTCTAGAATTAAATAGACATGCAAATGTTAATAAATTGCAATTTAAACTAGTGCCATAGTTGCGTGCGAGATAAGATACACATTTTCCGGGTCATCACATTTAGAAAGATAATACTTATATTTAATTCAATTAGTTTAATTAATGTTGACATGTCATTAATATTTGTTTTTATTTCAAGGATACGTTTTTTTACTTACGGGTGTGACGCTGATGTCATTATAAATGTGTACAGGTTATGGAAAACCGTAGAAATTGTATATCATAAATTTATAATATAGAGAATAGCTATGAGTCATCTTAGCATAGTACTTCAAAGTTCAGTTCTTGCCTTGGGTGTAAAGGATTACAAATAGCTATAACTTGAAGTATATACTTCTAAACTTATAACTAAACTGTTGCCACATGTTTACTCATTAACCAACGACCGCAGTCCTTAATGAACTCATTTATTTATAAACCAGCAACAGGTACATTATGGAACAACTACGTGTTAAGTATAGTGACTCTTTGGATGTGGGCGGTAGTTTTGTCTTCGTAGATTTTGTCTACAATACAAAGTAAGAAGCCTTAAAGAAAAATCTGTATGAGACGCTCCAAGTTACTACTACGCAGTTTACTTGTAGGTGGTAAGGTAACATCGCAAATTACCTTCCAAAATTCTCGCGGCTTTTGTTTTATATGCTGTCACTGTCACACTGCAATGCTGCTTGTCCTCCTGTTCTTCTATCTATGTCTCGCAGTTTTGTTGGCGTTTTCTGTCAAAAATAAAGCGTTAAATCATTTCTCATGTACCGTCAGCAGTTGGCTCGGTGCCAGCATCCGGCTAGCGTGGATGTGCCAGTCGGGATGTAGTGATCACCGGTCGTTACTGGACGTCGTATATATACTAAGCCCTTTTACAGGACCACTGCAATGCAGTGTCATGTTTCAGCTTCATTTGTTTTTGTCGCGTAATGATGGGATGACCTGTCAAACTTCCTACTGTTGGTTATCTAGTTATTGACTGTAAATCTATGTATTTAAGCATGTATGCTATAGAGAAAAAAGGGTGGGATAGAATCTGTATAAGAGTAGCAAGACACATGAGACAATGCTGGACAGAAATAAATATTTACTAAAGGAGATTAAAGTTTACTGTTTATAAAACTCCGTTAGTTGCTTTTTAAATAAATATGTATGCAAGCACGCAATCCCAGCTTATTTCTCAGTTTTGTAATTCTAGGTATTTCTTTCATCGAAATATTTTTACTTTATCTAGACTTCACGTGACCTATAATAAGATGTTTTCAATAACACGTAGAGGACATTCATGTCTTAAAGTTCTACGTCCAGATCAGTATCGATATGAAGGTCACCGTCTGCATATTGTCTAGTTATATTCACACGAACTGCAACCCTAGGTACTCAGTGTCAGAGTTTATTTTAAAACAATGACTAGTACATAAAGCTGTGATCACACTGACGATGTATAAAAGAAAATTGATGCCTTTTCATGACACCTACATCACTGAAAGTTGATACCCACTTATGAGTTCTTGAGATTTTATAAGCATAATTATATTATATGTAGAGCTTGTTAAAGGTCGGTAATTCTGATGTTACAGTAATTGACGCGTGGGTATCTTTATAAGATAGACCTTAGGCGCCGGTCTCGAGATATTATTAACATGATGTGGTAATTAACAAGACTACGATGTAGATTCAATTATCAAGTGGGTATTCCAATAATAGCTCTCGTATTTATTTCTCCAGACTTTTCGAGAGTAAATAGGTTAAAAGGGCAACGATTGGTTTCGCATTTACAAATACTGAATGTAAAAAAAAATAGAATGTTTAAACTTACTCTTAAAACAAACATTTCCCGTTTCTATTCCAATTCATTGATTGTATCAATCGTTTTTCTTGTAACCGTATTCTTTTTTGATTACGCAGCCTTATTTCTAGTTTACAGCTATCGGTAAAGTAAACAATGGCGTTGGCACGGCGCCATCTGTTGGTGATTTGCGCGCACTACTCGATGACTAATACAAGGTTATTGCAGGGATATGACGGTAATTGTAGTAATTATTAACATTAGCATGATGCCACATAGATATCCTAATAATGTCTTAGATGCGACCGATAATAATAACCATAGGAATTATATGTCTGCAAAGATAGCTTTGACTAAAGTTTCAAGATACGAGTAATGGGTTGTGATTGTAAGTTATTAACATACAAACGTTTGTCGACACCGTCCTTCACACCCATGGAATTTTAATCAATGGTTATAAACTATTTATATGTAGCGAAGGTACCTACCTATTTAGTGATAATTTGGTTTCGTGATTTGACCACGATTTATATACTTACAATTTAAATTTCTAGGTATTTCTAACAGGGAGCTGCAAGTCTACGTACCTTATTCAGTAGACATTTTACTTCCAACGCTTCTTCATCCTAATTTCCTAAGTCATATCTGACCTTTTAAAAACCTGAAATATGTTCTGAATATTTAATAACACTTATTTTCATTCGTATTAAAGTTATCTGTAAAATACTATGCGGTAAAATACCTATAACATCGTAGTAAACGAACGATCGAGTGTTTACAAACATAACTTGTCATTTAATTGTTGAAACAATTCCGTCATCGTAGCTTGTTTAAAAGTACGTTTTAGTATGAAAATATTAAAGTATCGTAAACAGGCGTTTAACCTATAAATATATGTAGGTATTACACTGGAAAGATAATTAAATAAGTATATAAAAATAATGTTCTTTCTATTTTAAAAATTGGAAATTGAAATTTAATCAATTTCAAGCTACGAGTATTTTTGAAACAGCTTAAATCATACTGAAAGCACGTACAAGTTGCCTAATGAAACTATTTTCTACGTTATATGTTCAAGTCTTAACTTCCTAGAATTTTTGTTTGAAGTACTAAAGTTTATTGCCAATCAACGTAGGATATAACAGCTGCTACTATATGTCTATTTTTAAATATTTGCAACCATCTCTTTCGTATGCAGTTTCCAAGATTAGTGTAGGTGGGAAACGTCAGCAAGATGATGAAACGTTTAAAACGAGTTTATTATTAAATAAATGATTAGTGATGTTCTCTGTACAGTAAACCAATTTTCATCAGCAAAATTTTAAAATTGAAGGACTCTGTCTCAAAGTACTAAGGTCTATATTTGTAGCTCTCCTTGAGGTTGACTGTACTCGTCGTGTGGGATGGATGGGTAGGATTCGCCTCGTTTTGCGCAGGCGCGAGACTTTACAATGGGGCTCAGTCAATCAAAACTGTATTTATAAATGTTTACGTGAATATTTCACCGGATTATCGTGGGTATTGTTACCTTATACTTCGGTAATTATTCTGGAAATTGTAAACTGATGACAAATTATCAATAACTATCATTATTAGGAACTAGATGTCTTGTAGAGCGCGAAAATGTGCGAGTTTTGAGGTCTTTTTAGTGTTAATAGAATTGAAAACTCTTCCCATTTTACGACACTTTATTTTTCGATTGATTATAAGTTATAACTATGGTTACATTTATTTATAGTTCATTCATGAATTCGTTACGGGAACCCTTAAGCTACGCAAAATTTCGAACTATTATTGTTTATGCGTATTTTTTGTTATGTAATACATATATTCTTAATTCCTTATTCTTTATTGTACACATAAATTACATTTCATACACAGACATATTTAAGTTGATGTACATACTAAAAACAAATGCATTAGCTATATATTTGTACAAACACGGACGCGGATGGCGGCACAGTGGTAGGTTATCGTACACGATAGCTAGGTGTCGTGGGTTCAATTACAGACTCGCTCTAATGTACTACGAACACACCAATACGTTTGTAAACAACTTATCAGTTTCGATACGCTCAATAAGAATAATGTCTTATTAATTTCAATATCAGACGATTGTTTTTGGGTTCGTTGGCAGCTCTTATCATTATCTGTTTAGTTGAAGTTAACAAGCCTCTTTTATAGTTACCAATATTACTTCCGCAAAATCAATTAGTTGATCGTCTGTGAAAGTTTATATTAATATTCATCAAAGGTACTAAAAGCTTTATAGATCTATGTTTATTGCAGCAGAAATTATTGACACCTAATGTCATCGCGTGCTTTAACATTTAATTTTCTCTAATGAATTTACAAGTCCATAGACAAATGCCATTAAAAGGCAATTAAAAACGACAAACAAATGAGCACATAAAGTTTGAAAATAGAATCGATGAAATTAAACGTCACTCGATATACGACCGCATTGGTTACTCATAAATTTAAAATCAATTGCTGATGCAAAGCCCTCATGGGCGACTGCCACACGAGTAGGTACAGTACCGTTGACTCATCTGTAATGGTTTGCGGTATTGTATGCAAACGGTCCCTCTGACGTCGCCAGTAGTTTCGGTGCCACTACAATGGCGGATGAGACAAAGAGTACACAATTAGTTATGGTATTGCACCGAGCTTCGTCATGCCTCACCAAGGAGGTTGGGACACAGTACGCACCTAGTTTTTTCCACCTCATTTAAAAAGTTTTTAAATTTCTCAAGCTAAAACTACTTACCCAGTTATTCAGCCAGTAATGCCAGTATTGTTTTTATTTTGTTGCCAAACTAAACTGAAACTATTTTCACAACAGTTTTGTGTTGATAATGTGCACAATGGCAAATATTTAAATAAAATTAGATTGAATGCCACATCTATTCAGCTATACTGTATTCTCACTATTGTTAATTCAATAACAATCGTTTGTAAACATTCCCTGCATTGTTAGTCTAATCGTAATCATCTATTAATTAAATTTTCAGTCAACAATTTTCGCGAATTTAATTTTAAGTTGCTGAGAAATTTGAAACCAAAATAATCCTGTGAATACACTGATGATATTATCTTATCTATTTGAGAGAAGGTCTTTGCTTGGCGGGGAATCCGAGGTCTTACCCAGTTTTAAAAAGCTTCTCCGTTTTTTTTTACTAGAACACGTAATGATTACCAGTCTGTACTGTCTACATGCACAATCTCCTTTTTCATATTGAGAAAAAACGGACATTGATAACAACCTTAGATCAATATTTTTCTGATGATAACAATAAATACACATTATCTGCAATAAATGCCCTGATATTACCTAAGAAATAACCAAGTTAAGATTAACTAAGCCTAGATTTCAACCTGTCACCTTGCCTACACGATCACTGAACTCCTAGGCGAATGTTGGCGGTACCTTATAAAAACAAATGAATCCGATATGTAGGGCGTGCCATTTCTTCCAAACAGGACGTCGTTATTGTTAATTATTATTAATTGTAATTCAAGGCGTGCACCTGTGATTATATTGTTTTAAGTGTCACGGACAGTTATGAGATCCAGTTCAGCTCGTGCCGCAGTAACTTTCGTTTTGGCTACTGTGCATTTCCTATAAGGATTCTGATTTATGGTTAAATCAATTGCAAAGTTAGTTACTATCTACCGATCAACATTGATTTAATGAAGTTATATATTTTTTTAAATTAATTACACTTTATCTGCTGCTAAAATTATATTTATACAGTTGAATTTTGTCATCATTTTATCATTCAATTTGCAAAAAATATAACCTTTAAATATGTTACTGCAAGTGATTTGACCCCAATACCATAAATAAATTATTATTATGGTGTGTATTGCACATAATTCTGATGAACCACAAAGAGCCTAAATCAGGAGACCCTCGTTCACAAATCGCCCCGGAATGTTGGGAGCCCGTTATTCGTCCTGATAACACTGCCATAAATATTTAAGCTTTAAGGGAATTTGAGTATGACGTCACCAGACTTAACACGTCATAATCAATTAAGAAGCAACATTCTTTAATGCTGGTACAAAACTTTTGACCGGTAAATCTAAAGTTGTAATTGATGAAATATAATAACAGTATGTAATATTATGTGTTGTGTATTTAATTAACAGAACATTATTTGAGCAATAAGTGTACGTTTAAAGATTAATTGAGTCGTCATCAAATAGCAGTATCATTGTAATTAAATAATACGACGAGTAATTAAGTAAGTACGGTACTTGAGAGACACGACTCCATTTATTAATTGAGAAATGATAAACGGTTGCATTTAATCACAGTCGATAAATTGTGTAAATGGGTTTGTGGACGATATTATGTATTCAGGTCTTGGGTATTTATAGATAATTTCCACTTTTACGTAAGTTTTGCAACATGGATATGCATTTCTGACGACTAAATCGGGGACATTTTAATATTTACACAAGTTTATATATAAATCCATATATCTATATTGATACAAGATTAATACAATAAGTAGTATGTATGTCACTTATTTTATTAAGAAATTAGTAATTTTTATAATAGGTTGATTAATGAATGCCAAATGGATAACTAAACGTCCTAACTCTTGTACCGATTAAATAATGCCATAAATACACATTGAATACCAACTAATTAAGGACCATTAAAATAATTTCATACTTTAATTTTGCTGGTCAGTAGTGATGCAGACAAATTGCTTTTAAAGTTGCGTTACATACCACACTGCGGAGAGGAGACACTTTGAGGGCAGCGCCCCTATCTTCATTCACTATCGTTATCTTGTTACGTCGTTGTCGTAATGCTAGTGATTTACACGCCAATTGTCGGCATCTACTCACTCGACCCTTGAACTCTAACACACATGCAATTTACAACAGAAACTTTCTGACTTCCAAACAATAATGGTCTGTTCACCTCAAACAGGAATGTATCGGTGATTCTTAAAGTACAAATTCAGTGAGTGGTGTTTAGTTACAAAAAGTGAATAAAAGATAATGTAATGAGTCTACAAAGGGAAAAACGTTCGAAGTTTAGTATGTGGAAGGCGATAATACACAGAAAGAGAAAATACAGTGAAGTTTTACCATGCGATCGAGAGTCGTACTCTGCTCTGGCGGCGATGCAGGGAGGTAGCTCTGCGACGCTGCCGCCATCTCTTGACGCGTTGCGAGCATGTAAGTATTGTTCCTACTCGACGCTAGATGGCAGCACCATTCGTTGCCAGTGATTATTTTAAACAGGAATAATGTAGAGCCCTGTGCAGAATGTTCGTGATATTAATTTTAATTAGAACGCTAAAATTAAAAAATAATAAACAGAATTATAAGTGGTAGTTTATTGTTAGGTTGGTTATAATATTGTTTCATCGTGATTATGTTTAAATTTAATTTATTTAGCACTTCTCAATACGTAAGTTTTTCAGTGGTATGACTGAATTAAACATCAAGTTGTTGACTTAATTTATGTAATATATTTTGTGCTTGATTACCTTGTCTTCGGTTTAATAATTATTATTATTCTGCTAGTTACCTTGACAAATAATAATAAGCTACAGAAAAAAAAACTTTCAAGTATAGTTCTTTATTATCTAGATGCTGCTGAGATACAGAACAATAAAAATACCTAGAACAAATACTGAACAATATTAGTGCAACGCAAAAAAAAACAGCACAATGTCAGTTTATGTTTTTATAATGGCCTGGCCAATGCCTTCTCTCGGACTTGAATTGTGGGAAAATATGAATCATGCCATTGTGTTTGGCATACCGACCGCGTCAAACGTTGCCGCTCTCTGAATGGGGTCAATCTTTGTTACATTTCTGGCGACTCTCGCTCGTGACCCACGGTTTAACAAACGAAGCCCTTGCGACAACGCAAACACCTCGAGATTGTAATAAATGATTAGAATTTAGAAAAAAGTTTTTAGGATTTTGTATAAGATTTTAACCGACAAAAAAAAAGGCGGACGTTCTCAATTTTACTATATTTTTTTTTTATAACTACTCTTACTGCAAAAACAAATATATTTTCATGGATTTGCTCCTGCGTCGTTTTTATGTGATTGAAATATTGCACTTACGTGTAGAAAATAAGTAACATTAGAGTGCACCTAGTTTTTACACATGTAATAGCAGCAAAAACATAACGACTTCAATAGTAATTAAACGACTAATGTTATTATGTTACTTATTTGCAACACGTAAAAGTGCAATGTACAGGTAATCCTTATCAGCTACTAAGTATGTATGTAGGCTGTGTTCAGTTTTCTATTTTTTATCATGCGTTGTCCTTAAACCCACATCCGCTAATAATACCCCTGAGCTTACTCGCCTCATTCCAACCTTATTCGGAAACAATTGTCATTGTTCCCAGTAAAAATCGTGAAAGGACATCAGTTGGCAATGCGAAGAGGTAATCTTTAGGTACCACTCAACAATGCGCTGACTATAAAGAAACTGACACTAAGCGCTGCCCACTGCTAGACAATATGGCTCCCACGACACAGTTTCCATGACTTTACGTAAATCCGCTAATTACTGCGCATTTAGACATAACAATGATATGTTCCCGCACTTTAATACACATAAATTGACTATAATGCAAAATATTATAATGTTCGGTAATATCTGTTTGAAAGGACTACACGTCTTCCAAGACAGAACACAATAGCGGGTTATAGCGTAACATATATTTTAATATTTTCGTAAATATAATTTTCCGTCATTTACAATTGTAAACAAATGAGGAAACATTCATCACTCTTGACATTGTATTGTATTTATTTTTATTTGAAGGCCGTTTTCGGACGTCATTAGTTGTAAAATTTCATGAGACAGGCCAGTTATTAAAGTCTGAAATAAGGACACATGTCGTGCAAGCTTTGTTTGCACATGTGTTCACGCTAGTTACAATGCCCGCCAGTGTACACTGTGCATGCTCGTGGGTGTACAGGTCTGACCCACATACGGGGCCAGCGTCGCCGCTCGCCTCCTTCGGGACCTAGCTACATGTATTTATGCATATCAGAATCAACAATAACTGATGTCCCTTCAACGATTTGCTTATTAGTTTATGAGGCCACAGATTCTAGTGCATCCGGTATTAGGCAGAGTAACATGAAAATTGTAGTAATAAAACTGTAATTAAATAAATGTCTCAATTAAACTTGGCTATGTTATTATAGCTGAAAATTATAAGAGCTAGACAGATTTAACGTTTTCTCTATTATTTTTCTCTGATAGAATGTCTTTTGTTAGTTTTCTCGTTAAAGTCTCCGCTAACCTTGGTTCATGGGTGAGTGGCTCTCAGTTTCCATCTCGATCCAATGAGTGATTCGCAAAACTTCAATGACCATGTCCACCGCGTCACGGATAAAGCGTCTCCTGCCATTGTGTTCAAATTGTGTCAAATTAACACATCCGTTTTCTAAGAACTGACTCATGAATAATAAAGCGATTAGTGCTACTAATTTAGTGTTTTGTTTTCTTGCGGTTAGCTTACTAGTAAGCTACTACGTACTTTCTTTGAAAATCATTGTCACAGTATTGCAGTTCAAAAGCTTTCTTTGAAATTGACTGTCATTCTATTACGCTTCACTAACGAGTATGTACTATTTCTTTTTAAGATTAGTACCCATTAGTAAGTAAATTGATCAGCCATACTGTAAGAACATTATAGTGTTTACTACAGCAATTTGTCAACAAAAAAGTTTTCTAAGTTGCTCCTGTTCTTCCGATATCCACTTCCCAAGTCCGAGTCACCTCCATATACGTGAGCCAGTAAGAAACTACCTCCTACATTGGCACTGGAAGCGAGAGCTGCTTCCACTTAAAAAAACTAGTTACGCTCTGAAGGCCGTCATTACTAAATTCTCCATAGTTTTTATTCAACTAAGCTCTCAGAAGCAATTCCTTGCGTTCTTTCGTTGAATACGGAAAACCGATCTCTCTTGTGCCCTCGAAGAAAGAGTACTGATCGTTGCGTGTCCATTCGTGCCCATGGTCCATATTATTCCTTGCCATAAATGGTGATGTTCGACATTTAAAAGTTACATTATGTTAACACGCCGTTTGATTTTATGTTTGCTTTTTAAGGGAATGACGAAGTGATTTGTAATCAAATTGCTAGAGAAGACACAACCTTGATCTGAAATATGGATATTAATTTCATCGTACAGATATGTTAATATCTACTTCAACTATTATTTTGAATTATCCATTTCTTAAATTGGAAGCCTGTGGTAATGGTAACTAAAATAAACAATTTAGTATCGTAGGTCGCGTAAAAAGAAATAAAATTTTGGTGTCATAATTCGGCATAATATAATATTCCTGTCACACATCATAGAACGACTATTACAAGATAGAGATGGGAACAACGCTAAGTGACTGCTACCTATGTGTTAGTGTAATCAACATGTAGTTACAATGATCCTACCATCAGATGGCAACAGCATGGTACTATGAGAGTAGATCGTGTTTTGTTATATATCTGCAGAGCGTACTGAGCGTACGGTACCGCGACATATGGGAGGCGGCGCAGCTGGGGGTAACAGGATGCCACCTCGATTAGCGATCTTTTGCTCATGCATTTTAAATAACACCAGTAATGAGATACTTTGGTTTCGGGGATACAGCTTCCGCCTGCTGTAATTATGGGAGGATTTTAAAAAGCCTGTCGGGAAAAGTATGAAAATCTTATCATATTTCTTACTTAAATATTCCATGCACACGACAAAATTTACCCCAAAGGCAACTCGTGTATGGAAAGCTTCTCATTTTAAGCCAGTCGCGTAAATTAATTATGCTGCCTCTGCAACATCAGTTCATTCGTAGGTAGGCTACGTAGGCTGTCGGTACCCAATGTCTAGGAAGGCTCGAAGCAAATTATATAACCTTTCATTATTGCGATGAAAACAATGAATCAGCGGAGAGCTCGTTAGTGAGTCACCTCATTGCGGAGGCCGTTTGCATTTATCCTCGCCTTTTTGTCCTAACGAACATAATCTCGTATTCTGTCTTTGCTTTACCTTTAAGTATACTTGCATCTGTTAGTATTTACACGTAAACATCGCAATGCAGAAGCTAGAGCCGAGCTTAATTGACTCACTCGACCTTACCTAGTTACTGCTGGTGCAAACTTTTAATTACGTTCATTAATGTTTGTTATTCCATATTATGGTAATATTTTAATATGCTCACCTTTGGGAGTCATGAATACATGACGACTTTCTTTATTAAGTGCATAAGCTTTCACTAATTATGTAATCATTTTGTTACAGGTAAGTGTCGATTGAATTAAGTATTTATTGTGGAAAATGATACGGTAAGTGAGTTCAGCACACAGGTACTGTAGTGCTACCTTTTCCTTATCTTTTCACGCTCTCTAAACAAAGGTCTTAACGATCTCATCTCGCGCAGTTGGTGCGAATTCAGTTGAAATTTTAATTTGACCACTTGCTAATTAGACTGCTTTCATCAGATGGCTTATCTTAATTATACTGTTTGACGCTCCTTTGCTCGATACTCGTTATACTTAAACTCGTATAAAATAATAATATACGAGCAAATCGTAAAATGTGATGTTTATGTTTGTCTAATTTTTTATGAGATCACATTTCACATGTTTAAATGTCACTTATCTAAATGAACCCTTAATTTGTTACGTAGTTAGTTAACTTTCTTCAAAACCTCAATTTTATCGTAATGGAGTTGAAGTTTAAAATGTCAACGATATGCCTTGGTTATTATAATAATACTTAGCTTTGGTAGCTTTCAAATTGTTACTTTAGTGATGTAATTAAACCTTTTTGTATCGCGTGTCGTATCGGTCCGACGAGTCTGACGACCGGTGCCGGATGTCACCGAGACTAAAACAAATGCACTTTAGTCCAGGTTAGTGTAGTAACGCGGTCAGATTGCCCAGCCTTCAAGCTGACGCGAGTTTTGACCACAAACGAGACCTACCAGTTTTTGGCCTGGGAAAATCTTTGCTTGCACTTCGTAATCGCTTCAATACACACGTACAGACCACTGAGCTGTGATAATATTAAAGGTTAATTACAACATAAGCTTGTATTTCTTGAGGCGTTCAGAAGCGCATTTACATTTACGACGCTCGATGTCGTGATACGAGTTAGAAATCAAGTCCAGTTTTAGATTTTAATGCAGAACAGGTGTTTTTGTGACCTGTGTTTGAAAGTGTTATTATTATCATACCATTAAATACAAGAAACATCATTGAGATATTTCAGTCTTGCTTCGCCTAAAATCTTGTAAGCAAAAGAGTAATTTTTTCAATGAAAAAGTACTCGTAATTTGGGAATAAAATTCACGTGTTAAACACTTTGTTTATCTTTTTTAACCGACGAAAACAGAGGAGATTCTCAATTCGACGCGTATATATTTTTTATGTATGATCACGCATAACTTTTTACAGAGCAGTCCGATTTTGACCCAAACTTATTTACAAAGTTATTTGTGATCGAGTGTTGATGTGTCGTGTCGCGTCACCGTTACCGAGTCATCTACAGCTATTGACACAAACCTGTTGTGATTATGTCATGATGTCAATATGTTAGACCGTTGTGAACGGTATAGCGGGGTTGCGGGGTCGGGTAGACCCATGATGGTTACAGAATACAGAGCTATTTAGTACAGAGTTTACTGCTTTGCTGTCCGGGTTTGTAGAGTAGATTATAGAACTTAGCTAAAACTTATTGCTACCAGCATTTCTCAAAGGAATAACATTTATAGAATCTCGAAAATTTGGGTTTTTTTGTGAGCTATTTTCTATTAGAATGGCAATTTAGGCCATTTCAACACCCCACCGAAATTTTGAATCAAATTATGAAGCAACTTTCTTACTCTTTCTAGCCTACGCTTAAAACTATTATGAACTTTGACCCCCTTTTGAAACATATATTTTTATAACTTGCAATGGCTTTTTATCACTTACCTTGTGCCTACTAACTAAAGCGAGGTAGCTTGCACTCATACGTTTTACAAAGAAGGTGGAATATAAATTCGTTGCTTATCAGATGGCCTGTATACCCAGTGGTGAAGCACTTAGCTCTCTGTAATTAACTCTGCTCGCCCTTAGGTCGCGGGTCCTCGAATAAATTAATTGTTTGGTACTTCACACTAATACTCGAATCAAGTAGGTTAGTTACTCTGAAATAAAAAAAATACCCAAATAAATTTTAATTTAAAGTTGCTCTGTATTCGTATTAACTGTACCGTAGTTTACAATAAGAAAAGTGCTAAAGGTATATTACAGTTTTGCTTTAATAAAATCTCAATAAATACATAATTATTATTGAATTGAAGGCTCTCATCCATGCATGGCTAATTAACATAAGTATCAATTATACAACGCACGTATTCTAATGTAAATCTTTCAAACAAGTCTCCGTACATTTTTTCCGAGAATCGTTATACAGTCGATATTTAAAATTTTCTCTATAAAGCATAGTGCACGCATATTAACGATTCTGTACGCATAAGAAGTGTGGGAGTCTTGGAACGGTTTGTAGTAAAACACACATTTATATGGAGAATTTACAACAAATAGCATTTTCAAAGGACCGTTAAACGATTCTTGGTAGGCCTATTACCGAGTTCGTGATATATTTGTTTTACAAAAACATCGAATTTTGAATGGGTATATTAGACGAGTATGAAGTTACTCAATAATTATTTTATGGAATAGCAAAAACTCAAGAAAACAAAGAAAAGTAGTAAAATATAAACTATATTCTTGATATTTACAATACTATAAAACCTAAGCCTACACATTAAATAGGAAAAAATATTCTTGATATTTTGATTTTTAAATTTCGAACTCCGAACACTGGCCGGTAAAATCAAGCTGTTAAATAAAAATCAAGTGGGCATTTACTTTCTCTGATATAAAACCAACAGCATAGTGTTGGGCCGAATTGGCCTGATTTAAAAACTGCCGTGCCAAAAAATATTATAGTCACATTCAACGGCAATGCAGATGTACCATTTCACGCATACAAAATGGGCCACAGCCGTACTGAGCTTTGTAACATCGGTATTTCGGAACTTTCACGTTCAACATTCGCTTTTGTATGAAGCACTTATGTTAATACTTTTTCTACGTAAGTATGTGTAATTATGAGCGGCAATCAAGCATGCGAGATGAACACAATTTAGTAAATGCATTTTTGCAGATCGAAGTGGCGTGTAGACATTATCAATACGTTAATAGACGTTTAATACTATGTGATTGATTGATTTTCATGCAAGAAATTATAATGCAATTTGCGATTCTTCATTGTCAAAAAAATTGCGTTTATATATTGGATATGGATTATAAAACAAAAAATATAGAAGGGTTCGTTGCTATTATTTTGATCCGGATACGTTTTCTGTGTAGCCGTTACATCGTCAAAAATGTCTTTGCCTTTACATGTTTACACGCCTAAAGTTCATGTTTGAAAGCTTAGCTATTTCTTATCTTCAGATAAAATCTTTTCCTACCTACATGCAAGGAGTAATACATAATATCGCGTTGATTTCTTATCTGAAGACGTGCTTAGCCACGTGCGTGAAAACTCGCCAGATCCTCTTTTAAAACGTGACTCAGTTCTATCCCCGACATTCATATAATAATTCTCCTTTTTCAAACTAAACGGACGTCACAAAAGACAAGATTCAACAGTTCAACACTGCTTAGTCGTTAATTTTAGCCTCACAGATTTGTTTACTTACATCTTCCGGCGATAGCTGTAAATATTCGTTTGTATAAACACGCTCAAATTAACATTTGAAACAGATAATTCCTTTGCTAATTAAGATAGCAATCTAATATAAACATAGGAAAATATGACTGTTTTAACGATTTCAAAACGGCACTTGAGTATTATCTCGAATATATTGCTCAATTATTATTGCATGCAGATAAGGGCTACTGTTGAACATATGTATCGATGTATCGATATTACATGCGATCGTGTTCAAACGCACCGTCATATCGATATGCTAACTCGAGTGCTCGAGTAAAAGAACACCGCTGTCAAATTGTCGTTGTTACGTGTTGTGAGCGACCCAGTTCCGTTTGTATCAGTGTCAATTTGTGTAAGTGAAGTCTTAATGATGTCGGAGTAATCGACGCGTCAAGAGCGCTGCGTGTATGCTTGCATGACAGGCTCCCTTCGGACACGAGCGTGTAGGTTTACAACGTTATAGCATTATATTCTGAATGTTAACTACATTTCCAGTAAAACGCTTTTAATTTTAGTTAAGTGTTTTATGTATGCGGATTATTATTCTATATTTGCCACATTTCAGTGATACTAGGTCATGTAAATTTTCGACCTCTAGATCTGTAGTTAGTTGCTTGGGTTTGCAAGCTATGGCGTTCAATTTCCCTAAAAAGTAAATATTTTTTATATGCTTTTTATACTCGTTTATCAATGCCCCTTTTGAAAATCGGAAGAAGCTATAAATCGGGCAACAGATGAAGCTTCATTTAAACTCAAACTTAGCGTGACTAGCGATGCGATTAAGCCGACGCATCTCATACAATTCGTTACAAATCGAGTGTGGTTTGTAACATAACAGTTATGTTTGTGGCCTCTTATAATGGAACTGTTATTAACAGCGTTCCTTGCAAGCCGACACTAGCTTTATTAGCTGATGCGCATGACCTTACGATTTTATGTTACGTATCTTCTAAACCGCGCCGCATATAAGCGTAATGGTGGGATTACACTGTACACTGTCGAATAAAAATAATCCACTTATAAACAATAGGCATCAAGTCTACCTTGTATACATAAAGTCTAACTTCAATAAAATAATTTAATTAAGTCGTGTATTGTATTTCAGAATGTGTATAACAGGCTCTATATGCGAACCATTATAGTATTCCGAAATATAAATCAACACAGAACAATAATAATTGTGCTTTGTTATTATGTTAATCTCTTTGGCGATACTTTATAGAGGACTTACACAGTTTTGCATATTCATGTGCATTTGAAATCATCATCGCCTAGTCATTTTCCCACTATGGGCTCTGCCACCGGATGACCGCTTAATACCAGTATTATACACGGAGCGACTTCCTGACTGGCCTCTACAACTACAACCCAGTTCTGAGTAATACGATACCTCCTTACTAAGACTGCTTGTCTTTTCGACTTAACTACTCTCAAAGATTACGAATGACAGTTATTTGACAGGCATTTGTTTTTAAATTCTCAGGTTTTTAAATTCATGCCTGTCTTGCGTCCCATAATACATATCTGTGTAATAGTTCTCGCTATGAGCCACTAGAAGTGATGATAATCACCTACTTGCAAGTTCCGACGCGATACCATATCTGAGTGCTTATCGTGCATGGCCAAGTTTTTGGAACTAAGCTTTATGATTTCATAGGGTTGCTTATAAGGATAATAAAATAAAAATATATGCAAAATGCAAAATACGAACAGTCAATAAAAAGTGTAAAATGCGTTGGCAGTTGTTAGAAATTTTAATAAAGTTTCCCGCTTATAAGGTTTTATTTTGCTTGATTCATCCGATCGCTAGTAGTTAAATTAATAGTGGGTGGTGATTGTTTCCGCCGCCATAGCCACAGTGAGTTATGAATGTCTAAATGAGTCCATAAAGTAATGTTTCGAGGTAAACAATGGAACATCCTCATTTGAGTCATCACGTGGTCGGTGGCAGCCCTGCTAGTGGTGGGTGCACACCGGGCGATGCGGCGCGTTGGTAAACAGTTGGCATCGGTCCGTGTCGAGCGCACGTCGCGCCTCGCTTGTCCGCGTATTGTGCGAGGTGCGTCCCAGTGTCCGCCACCGCCACTGCTGGCCAGCAGCCGCCACGCGCCACCACAATGCGCAGGAACTCTGCGGTTTGCTCCCAATGAACCTCCGTGTCATTGTGCTTGTTTTGTGCAATCATTACGTGCTTTTGTCAAGTGTTACACGTCGTGGTTTTGTTCAGTGACTATTTTCAAACAGTTTGTATGTAGTTTATACTGTTGTACACCTACTTACGAATGATCAACCGATTGCCTACATTGCAACGTTCAAGATTAAACCGTTTAAACAAGTTTAATTATGCAACTTACATAACTGCGATAAAGTGTTCATTACCATATTTCTGAACTTTGCGTGGCTTACGTTTTCGAAAGTATGAGACGAGTCGTCTTGCGAATAAGTCTTCAACTTAAATGTCAGCTTTCATAAATTATAAGGTCAGCCGATAATGTTGACAGTGGCCCTGCGGAGCAGTGTTCTGTAATAAATCAATTAATCACTCAATATATTGATTGGCTCCAGTGGCCCAGGCATCGTATCACACGTCGCTGGCTTGCTACCGTGTAAGAGGAGCCTAAATATAGCTGCCCCAGTGTGTGGCGGTCACGACACTCACCCTTTGCGGTGACTACCACATACATATATGCTACACATGTTTAATTAGCGTGTCACATTTTAAAATTCACGGTACAGTGGTCACTTTGGAACAGCTGCTGCTGTCATCTGTTTTGCATAGATACAAGTTAAACCAAAACAATTGGCAAGGACGTGTTGAATTTATATGCCGTTACCTGCCTGATGTATCCCTGCCAGGTATCGTTGTCAAGTTAAAAAGACTTTTATTTCAACTTTCATGTTTACCTTTAAGGGTGTCGGCCGGCCATTTATCATGATTTCACTTGAAGTTGCTTTTACCTTATTCACCTCACCGTTACATTTATTATTCCATGATTGCTCGTTACGATCGTTAAAACTTTATATCTATGTTTTCGTTTACAAATGAATTAGTTCTAGTCTTCGGGATCGGTAAGACTAATCGGGTTTCCAATATTAAAACTTTTCGATAAATTCTGATGTAGGTAGTAGCGTGACTGAACGGCTGACTGCGGTTTTGTATACAATGTTTCCAACAATATAGTTTTTGTTTTTGATGTTCACGTAATTGCTACTGACATTCTATAAAAAATATATAAAAAGCGTCGGCATTTTCATGATCGATAAAATTATAGTCAATCTTTGCGAATGTTAGCAATAAAAAAAAGTCAAGGCATCTGTCAGGCCGGGTGTTTCAAAAATCACGCTTGCACATGTCGTGTCTTGTGCGCAACGTCTTGGGCCCGTATCCCGCTACCTGCCCCACAACGCATTGTTCTTCACCCTACTCTTGATAATGGACCTGCTTACCCTGTTTTGTTCTTAAAACAACAATACTCGCTGTTTTGTTCTCAAGTACTCCATAGCTGCACTTGATTAGTAGAATGTTAAGTTCAACTTCCATAGCGTCGCTATTTTTAGAATTATTACTGCTCGCTTGCTTAATAAAGCGCAGCTCCTTATGTGTAATCAACGCAATTACATACTGCAAATCAAATGCGTTGTGTTGTCATGCGGTTGCAGGAGGCTTGCAAACATTGACGGAATATAAAATAATGTGCCTTCGCGATACAGGTAAACGATTCATAATAGGCCAATGGGCTCTGGTATTTGTCAATCGCACCACGTCTTTTACCCACACCGTGCATCCACGGTGAATGCAAAGAGATCCGATTCGGGCTCGTATACATGCTATGGAATTTTAATCGTCGTTTTCATAATAGAAATTTGTTTGAGTCCGACAGCTTTTGCAAAAAAATATAACTGCTTACAAATAACAGTCCTCGGTATTTCGTTCTCGAATTCCTCGTTTGTTTTGAAACGAAGCATTTTTATAAAGCTCCATGTAAATACCACTACTGAGCTTTTAAATTTGCTGAAAAATTCTTTCTATAACATCCAGGAAAAGGAATTGTTAATATTAAAGCTGACTAAAGTGTTAAAAACCTGTGATATTGAACACAGTGCGTCCCCTCACTAACGACATCAGCTTATAAATCGCGGTCGTGGTCTGCGCCGACAGATAAGTGCGTGCTTATCGTCACTGAACCGAATTCCCCAAGAAGCCGATAACATGCCGTGAGAACATGCATTCAAGGGATAATCCCGGATTTTAGGGAACATTCAAGCTCAATAAACATAACTCAACTCGATTACGCTAGACTGAAAATAAACTTTCATTAGATTTAGGGGCGTAAGTTACAATATCACAGAATGTGGAAGGAAGATTTTTTATGGCCATATTAACTTTTTATCGCTATTTTTCTGGTCTTATCATTTCTCTATTTAAATAGTCTGATAACAAAATAGATGTAGGGTTGCGTAAACGACGCACTTACGACCGAATTATTTGAATATCCTTACTTAGAATATGGAGCTTTTAAATAATTCGTTTTAACAATATTTTTATCGGGGCTCAAATAGGATAGCTTACTGATTATTTTAATAGTTATTCCGTGATGGAAATATGGTTAGGGAGCTTATTTTTTATGATCTATAAAACTCCTGGAAGTTATTTAGAATATGATCCAATCAGAGGCTACTTATGTTTTGATGGTGAGTCTCCGCAAACCACATAGCTTGCATCCCTGGCTTTTTATGTACAAAATATTACACAACGAGCGTAAAATTTTAATACCGGCAGATGGTTGTAGATGGTAGCTTAATCTTGATCCTACTGGTACTACAGGTAGTCAACGGTAGCTGTAGTATATTTTTTGCAGTATTCTTGGTACTTAGTGGTCAGTTAGTTAACAGATACGATCGCGGTCATTAGCCCAAAGTTCCGGCTGTTGCGGTGTTCGCCGGATATCGATGCACATACACGGTGACACTAGTGACACTATTCTTGAATAACAATATATTAAATATTTTTGCAATTCATTATACCCACTCTGAAGGGGTTAGTACCTAGACTCCCGAATTTTTTGAGTGTCTACCGTTCTCAAAATTGGTGACACACATTTTTTTCGTTTGTTTTCTAATTACCCAGCTAGTTTAGTGTCGTTCGAAATTTTACAACTAGAAAGTAGTATTTTTATTTCCGTAAACGTTTGATTTATGAGCTATAAAATGATGTGAATTGAGACCATATCGAATACACTGAAGTTTGTTGATAAATATTGATAGTACCCTTAACGGTAATGCCTATTGACATCAGCTCTTGGCCAAGGGGAAAGCGTCGGTACTTTATATTCGCTTTCCAAAGTGATTTGCTACTAAACTGCAACTGTGTAAATACCATAATGTAAAGTTTTCTATACGCTTTAAACCAGACAAGATGTAATTATTCTTTATAGCCAATTCACTATAGTCCATTCTTGGATTCTTGCACGTTTAACCTTTAACGAGTCGATATTTGGTAGTTTACTACATAGGCTCCATTTTACAACGATTGTGCAAGTAGGAAACAGAACAAAACGTGCAATGTCTTATAGAAATTTCGTTTACACGTTTAGTGATAGTCACGAATTCAATCTTGTTTAGGAACGCTCTGTAATGAGAGTAATTCTTGTAATTACGTGGGAAACGAATTTACATAGAATTATAATGTTGTAGTATTCCAGTTTTTATTATACTTTGTTCTTAAACAGAAAGAACTTATACAAGAACTTTCACTTTTTATGTAAATTTCGAATGCATTCGAGCCTATTACGTTGTAATCCCAGTTTACATGCATCGTATTTACATTGATCTTATTAAGCTAGCGAGTGAATTGTAAGTGGAGAAATCTTTCGTGTATTTCGCACGTGTGTTCTTGTGCTCACTATGGTCTGTCAATTACGGGACTGGAGTCGCACTTTATGGCCGCATGTGGAACTTGTCCGACTACTCAGCCGTGTGCCACTTTAAGTGAAACTCTTTGACTTACCGAAATCTGTGAAAACTGCCGACTTGCAACATTGCGTGAACGCCGTGAAATTCACTTAAATGTGTTGGAAACAATGGCTGAGGGCTTTGACACACTAAAATGTTACATGCCATGTAATTTGGTTTTTATGTTCTCAACCACAGTACTGTACTTCTGTATTTTAAGATGGTTAAGTATCTTTCTATAATTTAGTAGATGGACTACAACTAAACTAATAATTTGATGAGATAATTCAATAATAAATAAAGCGAATATTTGCTCGAACAACATAAATACACCTATTAATTAAGATTTTATTAGTGTATTCATTTACAGTGTTTAATGACTAGACATTCTAGGCCGAGCAATGTAACTAGAAGATTAATTGGGAATTATTATTTAAATAAATAGTTATTACAATGTCTATAACTTCATGAATCTTTCTAAACTCCATAAAGTTATAAATAAATTAAATTGCTCGCAAATTATAATATAGAGTTTAGATTTAGCGTTAAAATTTTAATCTTCAATATGTATTTAGTCCTTAACTACGTGTTAAACTTAACTGCTGGTATATATAGTGATGTCCTGAGGTTGTTAATGTAATATATCGAGTTACGAGGTGTAATCACTCTGCCAGCAGAATATTTTCATCCGAGTTATGTTTAGAACGTAAATACGAATAAGCTGCGCTGGCGCAATCTCGCTTCTTGAGTTTCATTTGATTATGTTTGAAATGGCTGTAACACATTTTGGAAGCGCTCATGGTCACATAAAATAAAATAGACCATGGAGTTCTGACAAATTGTTAGGTAATATTTACTCTTAGCGACGAAGGTCTGCAACTACCTTTGCTTTTTGTCTTATGAGCTGGCTCTTAAGATCTAGTTACAAGAACAGAATGAAGAATCATCCAGATCTTGTAAATAGGTTACTATATTATTATTATTAGTAGTATATAAAGGCATATTTGAATGCAAAAACCTATCCTTACAACGTCGAGTAAAAGTAAGGCTATATTGTATGTACGTGTAGTAATATTACGCATTATTTTCCCACGTGCATGTACATTATAGCAGCCTATATATCATTACGAAAAAACTAAGTGAGAGTAATGGGAAAATTAAGTTTTTTCGTAGTAAATAAAGACAAAGAGGTTTAATTATTACGCGTCAATTCGCGGCTACTATAAAATTATCTTTACGAATTTCAGAATTCTTGTCAAAGTACGTTTTTAATTGCTCATTGAAACTTTACATAAGTTTTAAACTTGTGTTTTAAAAGTGGAAACAAGCGGATGTTAGTACTGCAAATAAGCTCCCTATTCTAAGTTCAATGTTGCTGTTTATTAGGATGCTATATTGAGTCAAACATAATAACAGAGCTTGGTCTGTCAGAGGAAATCTTGATATATTTGTGCTTTACGTTTTAGTAATTGCCTGTTTATATTAAAATTCCTGGCGCGTATCCTCCGTCATTAGTACATTGCTGTGCTAAGCAGCGAGGTTTCCACGAAACCAGTCTGATAGAACATTGTGCGAATGGACAGTAATGCGGGCTTAATAACAAGATTAGAAATTAACAGAACTGCAGTTGATGTTTTATGGAAGTGCATTTTAGGGTTTTCACTTGCTTAAATTCTTTGGTATTTATTTTAAAATAAATGAAGTTGTTATTATTTTGCTTAGAGAACTTTTTCACTGTTTGATTGTCCGTATAGCATTTTATAAGACTTTTTTTATTTACATCCGATTCCTCAATTTACATAAATAATACCTCTGGAAGATTAGAAATCTAGGTTTAAAGACAAGCTCAATAATGTGCCATAACCTAGTAATTTAAATACTAAGTCTATTTCACATTGGACTAGAATTCCAGTACTAAGGCCGTCTAAATTGAGAGGTGTGTTCAAATGTACCAATATCACTGCAGCAGATACAGTTTCATCGATTCCTAGAGCGATCGGCGCTGGCGCTCGTCCAAACAACAGTTTATAGCTGCCACTGTTTACCGGCCTAAATATGTTCCCGGTTTTACAAGCTTTTATCTGAACTAAACGTGTTGTTCCACTCTTGCCGGATGCGGAAATGTTAACTGCAGCGTAGAAATGGTTCGCGATAAATTTCTAATCGGAATTGTGTGTCATCGCTGATTTTTGTTTTCGTTGCACATTGTAAATATTATGTTACGTTGGCATTTGTTTTTGGTCAGTGACATTTGTTTAGTGGCAGTGCCATTCATTAGACGAAGATATGCCCTCGACGTCATTGTCAATGGATACAATTAAAGGATGCTGTTTAGAGATTCAATTACTTTTGTATACATAAGGTTATACGTTACAAAAATAAAGGATTTTTGTCTGTTTATAGTTTACATTACTTTTTATAGTAAACGGATATGGGATTACTCATTGTGTCTCCAATTCACATATATTTTGTTGGAAAATGACATAATTGTATAAAAATTTGGTAAAGTTGCTAAACAACAAAATTAGAGGTTAAAAAGGCATGACCCGTAAAAACTTTGAAACAACATAATCATTTTATAAACGTCTAACAAAAATGGCTGTAACAGTTTTCACCTCTTTTATTGTCATGTAAATGGTAAACTTGCTTCACAAAATTTTACAACTTGTAAATGTCAGTACACCAGTTTTCTACTAAAATAGGTGCATCGTTCCGGCATCAAAGGTTCTGATGTTTACGTTGAGTCCCCCAGCAAGAAGGATGATCTCATTATTATATGTATGTCAGTGTAAACACATAGGTATACTGCAGCTAGGTAGGTAGGCAGGTAGGTAGGTATGTAAGTAATGCAACGGTAATGCGTCGACGGGCGTTCGGCGTGCGTGCTTAATCTCTTCCATTGAGCATTTGTAAGGCGGCAGCATTCTTTTTACCCCACTACCCTGATTGACTCGTCTACCGTATTATTCATGAACAATGGAGCATCGCTGACTTCTTTTATTTCGTTCTTAAGTGATTGTTACGTATTATGATTTTCATAATCGTGTATTAGTGTATTACCATATTAAACATAATCCTTATTATGTGTTCTTCTTAAGTAGGTTTCGAATCCTCATGCATTTGGTTTGAATTTTAATATGTTTGTTTATTATTTTTCTTTCTTCGTTCTAATTTCATTATGTCAGAGATTTCGTTGACGTTCGTTTGTAGATTTGTATATTTACGTAACGATTTATTTACACGTTTATTCTGTATTTGTGTCTGGAACGAATCAGTTTCACTTGCGTTTGCTGAAGTATTTACGCATGCAGTTATTCAGTACATTTGCACGGCTGCGTCAGTTGGTCTGCGCGCACGCACACAAGCTCGCGTTCTATTGGCACAATTCTCCAACGAAAGTTTGTTATTTATTCCAGTTTTTGCGCTTTCCTTGCCACTGACTACATCATTGATCCAGTGTTCTTAAACAGTTTGATTTAATAATTGATTTGATGTCTCGCGCCATTAATTTGGTCCGTGTTAGCCACTTATCAAAGTCTAAAAGATTAAACACTTTAATTCGTTGTTTGATAAATAGCGTAGTGATGTTATTGTTTCCTTTATTTATCATCTGTTACGCTGACAATGCGCTCTAAAAATATAACATATGTTAGGTATGCGTGTTTGGATTGTCATTTGCTATTGTCAAGGTATAGGGAAACTAAATACACCTATTTATTTAGTTTAGCATGGGTTATTGTTGTGGGGAAATAATATTTATTCATAGCTCGGTACTTAGTGCTAGTTACAATAGTCGTGGTTATGCATTCTGCAGACGATAATCACTTGTGCACTGGTCTTTTAATGTTATTTACATACATTGCATTCTAATGGTATTTGAACAAGACTGTTTGTGGTTGTTATTGACGAATAGTGATCCTTTATAGGTGTCATTGAATATAGAAGGGTTAGTTGCGCAAGAGTTGCTGGCGCGCCAAGTTCAGCCGCCCACCGCCGCCCAGGCAGCTCCCACGCGCCTCAAACCTGGTCTTAGCATCCATTAGGATTTGTGATTGTACGGATAACTGTGCATGTTCAAATTATACGCCCATTTGGTATATGGAACCGGCTTACTCTTGATGGTTAACAAGTAGTTTTTATCCGTAAACAGATCTATTACAGGGTGTTTAAAACCTGGCGTCTATTTTCATATAATGCTGTGTTACTATTGTGAAAATGTTTAGAATAATATAATACAAAAAAAAACTTTTTATTTATTTGCTATTGTTTAAATGAGAGGAAAAAAACATAGTGCAAATAAAAGTCGTTATTATAGCTGGTTTCTCATTTAAGTTGAACATGCAAGTGTATCGGAATAAATGGCAGTCTCTTGCTCTTTTTCTCGATCGTAGATCCTATTGGACTGAAACATTAATCACATTTATTTGCCTTTAAGACTGTCAAAACATAAGCCTACTTCACAAGGCTAGTAGCACACCTGCGTCCAGCGATTATTGTAATCGTTTATTTTTATATAGTGCACCTCGCATGGCGCTCGTCATCTCGCAAGATATCGCGTGTCCGTGAACCGATACAAGATATATACCAACGTAAGCGTAACAATGTACTCTCAAGGCTGACGACCACTGACATACCTACACACCTTCAGTAACAGTTACCATGGGACAAATAGTTTTGTTTGTGCTTTTTTACGTTTAACGCACATACTGAACTGGGAATTAAAATAAATGCTATAACTGCTTATTATCCCGTGCGTGTAGTAAACGAGGGAAAAGCCGTACGAAGTCTGTGCCAAGCTTAAGTAGATTTGTCCTGTCACGACCGCTTCAATATTGAGATCTACAAATTAAACTGTGGCCGTGATTTCTCGTGGCAAGGCTAACGTTGTATCGGTGTGCTCACTCGACCGTTTTATACCTTGTTAGAACTCTGGTCAGATGCCGGAACATCACAGAAGTGTTGATATTTTGCTGAAGCCATTTAAGAGTTCGCCCTACGGACCAATTCGGATTCGGTCGACCGTAAAGCGGTTACACCATAGCTACGAAACGATTATTTCTTACATAATATTTTGGTAACGAAATCGAAGAGGCGCGCATTTGTAAAGCTTTTAGAACATAAAAAGTAAATGCTACTGAACTGTTAGGTGTTGACTGAAACCTCCTTACACAATATTTGAATAATTTTCATAGAAATACCTTACTATCAAATAAGAAACACGTAATCTACGTTTATACTTTTGATACTATGAATTCTATATCAATTATAAACATTTCTCTAAACAATGGAAATTCAGAATTGTTTCCTGTACCTAATAATAAACAAGTTGTAAAACAATTGGACGTTTGTTATACATTCATGTATGAAAATATAGTCATTGTCTTTAAACTAACCTTCCCCGATTACATTTTTACGACTTAATGCTAATTGTAAGAATTTTCAGGGTTATTGAGAAAATTGAGGCATGAAGACACAACTCCAGCGATCTAAAAAAATAATAATAATGAACTGCTTATTTATGTCAGGTCGAAGTTATGATGTTATTAAAGACACAGAATAAATTATTCCATTTCTTTGTCTCTGTTCTGTGGGGTGTCTTCTACGATCAGAACCCTATTTTGCAAGATGCCTTTTATAGATTATATTTTGCGTAACATGAATTCCTGGAACAAAAGTCTATTAAAGGTCAACTGGTGTGTGTCGACGGGTTTGACACCTGCTCAAAAATGGGGTTGCCTTACTTCCTTACTTTATTGGTTTCGATAAAATACCATTTGCCAGTCGATATTACTGACTCTATCTGTCAAAAATGTACTGGAGTAATATCAACAACACAACTGACTCTATAAACTACTATAAAGGCCGTTATTTTGAATTTACTTTTATAAAAAAACGTGCGTAGGAATTTCAATGGCGCTAGTAAAAACTTGAATTGACTTGTATAGCCATAGCTGTACTTATACAATCGTCAACTGTTCTTTGCTCGACATTCCTAAAAGGGGTAATGTTTAGACTATAGATAATAATGCACTCATCAATTTAGCATTGTCGTGTATCTGCGCACGTTTCATATTGTATTACAAATAATCACATCAAAGCATCCAAAGAATGTTAGCAAAAGTAATATGAGTTTGCATGTAGCAGATATATTTGTGTTTACAAAAAGTTGATAAGCCCCGTGTCTTGTTGCATTTAATTCATGATGCTGTTTTGTTTAAACATCTTTACATGTATTGTTTAGTACGTATTGTTGTAGCTGTGTGACAGTGTGAAGCCCTCCTTAAATATGCGGCCGACATTCCAGTCGGTCTCTCTGTTTACCCGTCCTCGTCTAGCGGGCTTAAAATAATTACACAAGTGCGTTGGTGCAACCCACCCTTTAGAGTTCTTTGCTCCCGTGTATCTACACCTTTACCTGAGATCCACATATTTTGTAAGAGTAAAAGTGATCCAAACTTTTAACAGGTTTTAAGTTGATTTTGTGAGTGGCTCTGTTTTACTTTCACTTTCGTTTTTATCCATATAACTTCATTATTGATCCGGTTTCCTTAATACCAATCTATTTATTTCTCGATTTCGATTTGCATTCATTTCTCTGTCTGGTTTTTAATTAATTAATTAATTAAATTTATACCTAAAATACGTTTTACATATTTATAATTTTATTATTTTTGATTCGGTGCGTAAAACCTTCGATCTCGGCCCTCATTTCTTGTACACCTTGAAGTATCATCAGTCCATCTGCGCCATGTTGATTATTAGAGCACGTTCGAATTTTAAACTGTGAATAGTAAATAAACGGTTGGCAGCGGAGGGCGCCAGCGTGCGTCGTGCGCGCGCGCCGCTCTAGCCTGCGTCCGTGCCGCGGCGCGTAGCTCTGCTCACTCGCTTAGTATGTTGCTATCTGTCAATGGAGACAGTCACGCGGTGTTTTGTTATACTCTATAATTACGTTGTACTACGAAAGTGAATTATTTTGAGTGTATGTGGATTAGGCACGTTTCCTAATCGGTCTGTGTTGAGACCCTAGTGTGTTGTGCTTGTAGTTTCTGACTACTGTCAAAGTGACGTGTACATTTATTTCTGGGTAAATTCTATTTTCGTGGTGTTCTTTATGTGATTAAACAGTATTGCTATTTATCACTGTGCTTCATCATTTAATTTATCATTTATACTGGAATTCTCTTGACGTAAAGTTTGTCTGTATTCGAGAAACCAGTTGATGGTTAAAAAAACACGTAATTACGGCAAAAATAGAAGATCATGGACAACTGTGTTGTGTACAGTTCGTGCGTCGTTCACTTTGTTTGAAACATTACACGTTTTGCTTTTATGGTGGTACAGTGGAGCCAAAAGTAGTATACATACACCAGAGCTCATCAGCTATTTAAAAGATAATGTACACTGTGAACTTTTGGTCTTTACTCCGTAACGAATGACAATAAGCACGTAACGATTATGTTTTGCATAAATACGAGTTTTACCTTCGTGTTCAAGAACTCATATCTCACTCAGCAACAAACGTACGTCGAACGAAATAATATAAGAAATAATGTTAACTATTCAATCATTAGCAGACAGCAGCGGGACAATGACGCTATTGTAGTGAGCTCGACATAATGAGCGAGATTAATAACTCAGTTCACGGGTTCAGCGCTCGTACGCCGCTCTACTTGCTCCAATCGCCATATCCGTCGCAAATCGACCGCTTCCTCCGACCATCTTCGCGTTCACTTCACTCGCTATTATAAACATGATTTATACCTGACCCATCATTAGTTTACATGTCAACGATTGTCGCTAGCGGATGCATTTTATTAGCTCCAACAACCCACTTATAAATAGAACGAGAATAAAGGCTTATACAAACTTTCTTAAAGGATTAACCTTGTTGTGTTGTGTCACGCTGATCCATGCGTCATATATTTCCAAGTTCGAGCACTAAAAATATGCCTCTATATTACTCTACATCAATAATGTATCGTGTACGATTAGGGCGGAAATCTTAAAGAAAGGTCAACGCGGAGTTATCAAACAAACATTTCTTTATCAAGATCGTCATGACAAGGTTGACGTTTACGACACACTTGAATATACTATTTCGGTGTTCGCATGCATCGAAATATGATTTAACCCGGTCGGCGTTTTCGTGTTGATAATCTGGAAATGATTTGTGTGGCGCACGCTACGTTGAGGCCGGTGGTTGGAGCCCTGGCGTACTTTATCTTGGGAAAATCTCGGTCTCGTACGGAAAATATTGGCTTCGAGCCAGCCCTCGTCCTCACGTTTCCATTATTGTACCAACTCTATGTTACGGTTACGCTAGACCTGATTAGCCCACTATGTTCTAAATGAACTTCTTTCTAAATCCAGAATGTTATTTTGGATGTTATTTATACATTGTTTATAATGAGCTAATTTTGAAGCTTATTAACAAGTTTTAAATATTTGGGCGTTGAAAATTCCAATATCAGGCATTCGTTGGGCCACGAAATATGAACTTCCATTGTTTAATGTTAGTTAAATGAAAACGTAACTATTACAATAGTATTAAACATGAATCGAACTGTTCCGGGTGGTCGGGCACCTTGAGACGGCCTTCGGAACAATGGGATTTAAGAAGTATTGTTTCCACCAAGGAGCTTGTTTCTTTACGTCAGCCCGTGGGTCGGTTGGCGAAAATAGCCACGTGCTTTTGTTTATACAAATTGTTGCTCCAAGCTGTGTTTATGTAATGTACGGAATAAGTGTGAAAGCTGACGTACACCAATTGTTTCCTCAACATTCACGTCAAATAAATACTCATGAAAGTTCACTGGCTGATTCCGCAATTTTCTCCTCAACAACCCGATTCAAGTCGGCGACAGCTCCCACGCAGAACTTTCCACTTAAACAATGGGTACTTGAAGATTTCACTGTTTTTGTCAACCCATCAACTTAGTACAATCCGGTGTTAATTAAAACCAGACGTAACAGTCTCTTCCTCGATTCAGGTTTTACATTTGTTTCACTAATTGTTATGTAAAGACTCCCACACGACTACTGCAATGCGTTCATGCAAGTTCTGTACCATGTATTTATTTTTTCACTTTTTCACAATCACGTCCGGATTCTTGCGTAAACATAATCCTGCAGTGGATGGAATATTGACAGTCAGTCCTATACTTCCTATACATATTACTGCAACATGCATGACAATGCTCATTTCTGTAGTTGTATATTCAACGCTAATTACGTTGTCAGTGATTCCGGGTTATTTGATTGTGATTAGTTTATTCATTTCGGTCAGATTGTAGCACTGATCATGGTACTTATTACATTACGTGTCATTAGGAAACATGACATGATGATTGCATTGTATAGAGCCAAATCATTAATTTGGTTGCCCTGATTTTTAATACCTTATGTAATAAACGAGGTCTACTAATCTAATTCTCTAAAAACTATAGATTAAACAATATTGAATCCATTTCGTAACTAATTAATTTTGTCACCAAATCTGTTATTTGTAAGCAACGTTTATGGTTAATTATTCAATTGGTTCTGTCATTAAGTCAGTCAGGGCTGAATCTGAAGCAATATCGTGTTGCACTGTTTCGCGTTCCATGTTTTGTTAGACGAAAAGGGTATTGTTTCTCGTATTTATAGTTAACGACGTACGTCGCATTAAAAAGTTACGACACGAACTGAGACATCACACACGAGGGAAGCGTGAATAGGTCCACGTTACAAAGCTGAGCTCCTTTGTTCGTCTGCCATTCATTAGCCGAATGTGGCTTGGTCCCCATTCTTCGGCAGTGCGTTGAACCGACTGTCATGTTTCCTGCGACTCCTCAGCCAACGTGTTTTACGGGTTGACGCGTTTCGGTACATTCCCGGTGTTGCAATCGCTTACACAGATTCAACTGTGATAATGTCTTGGAACTTTTTTGTCGGTAAATAAGTTGTAGTGGCATCTGACGGTAAAAACTTCGGTATTTGGTGTTATTGTACAGAATTTCCGGTAGCGTTAATAATTATATTTTCAATAGGAATATTGGATCCCATGTCGAATCGTTTTGTGGTGTCGTGAACTTAGATCTTTGCTTAGCAACCGTATCTGTTACTGATTTACCTAAGAATTGTTAAACGGAAGACAGATCAACTTTTTGATCGAAAAACGTGACATTTGAAATCGCAGTTTTTGGATTAAAGCAAAAAAATCTATTTCACGCGACTCAAAATAAAACAACTTACGTACTTTTTTGGGAGATATAGATGTTTCATACCTTAAAGCAATTGTTAAAATATTTATCGATTAATACTGTTTATTTGCATGTAGAGCAATCGCGCAGTAGATCATTGAAATCCTTACTATTACAGAGTCCTTCGATAACGAATGATAAGAGAACGACAATGTAAAATAAACAGTGCTATCTAAAAAGGCGTGCAGTTAACACGGAACATTCAACAAACATCGACCAATTTCAAGAACCTTGAAGATATAGGAAAGTGACGTAATCGTAAAAGTGAACAATTTTCATTAATCAATATGGAAGGCTGGATGTGTTAAAAAGTGTAATTTATGAGCAAAACTAGTGAATGAAGTAATTGCTCTAGTTCATTGATAAGTGGTGGAGTTTATAACACGTGAGGTGTTCAGGACATGAGTGACAATGAGTACAGAGAGACGTCTCTCCCGGAGCTTCCACTCCTGCCTGAAGGGCTCCTCCACGGAGGAGGCAGCGGATGATGAGGAGAGCTGCTACCACTCCCTCGGAGGGCGCCACTCCCTCAGCAGACAGCCACAAGTCTACGTGGAAGACCTCTCCAACGTATCCCTCGCCGATTTCGAAACGACTCAAGATGATATTAATGGTACGTACTACGGAGTCTTGATAACATTGACACTTATTATTGTTATTTATGACTCATTTGTTAATTAGTAATCAATTAGCAATACGTTTTCATGCTTTAATCGTGTTCGCTCAAAATACCGTGCGTCGACTCGTCAACATTGCACAAATGATTAACATTTTATTAACATGTGCTTAACATTTTGTGTTGATTGGTTTGCATTTTATTCTGATTGTAAAATGTTAATAATGCAGCATTGGTAAAATTCCGATGATTCTAATTTATATTTAGTGTTAAATAACCAAAATACTACATATTTGTCCTCCAAAAAATTGTCGAAATTCAGTATATTTTTAGTAATGTTCTGTAATACAGTAGAGTGTATACGAGATAATGCATAATTAATACCTTCTGTGGTTTCAAGGATAATCCTGTTTACCACCAATATAGGTACTCGCAATATTAAAACCTAATGATAGAGGTCATCATAATCTATTTAAAGAAAAATCTACTAACATTAAGAAAGGTCATGACATACAAAAATACGATGTATAAATTCCATTCTCGTTGCCTTTCTTAAATTAACTTGTTCACCAAACCTATATTATAATTCTTTCCCGTGAACCCATATTTTAATTCGGTGTCGAGCACATTATAAGCTAGCCGTCAGATTCATAACGTACGATGTTTACACTGGCACTAATATACGAGGATGTGTTAAGCTTTCTTCAACAGATACGTTACTGAACGCACCGCGCTCTTACTATGAACTCTGAAAGTAGATCTGTTCACGTTGTGTGAGCGAGACGGCGCATTACATTAGGCATAGCGGCGTCTCGCTTCCACAAGGACAACAGACGTACTTTAAAATATCATGGTAGAGACTCAGTTCTATTTATTTTAATAAACAAATCATTCGGTTTGTTTCTTTTATTTCTGTTTGTTTTTCGTTTGATTGTATTTTAAAGCGTGAGCTAATGTTATGTTGTATAAAGCAGGTAAATGATATTCCATTGTTATGAATGTTTTTCCTTCATCTGTTTCCTGTATTCATAGGTATGTAGTTATTAATAGTGTTATTCCTTTAGGCAACATACTAACCCAATATTAGCTTAATAAATAATTGATTATTATGGAATAAATCGCTTTTAACCGCAACTTTATTAAATATGTAAACATAATTTTGAGTAATGGGATTTGCTAGTTTTATGTACGTAAGAATATCAAACCTAGTTAATGCTTGATTAAATAAATTAGCTTTTCAATGAATCTCTTACGTCCTGTTTAGAGTAAATCTTTTATTCACTCATCAGTGTTAACTTAACATAGCCTTTATTGCATTGAGTTAAGGTTTATTTTACATTTCATTGTTCATCTTACATACTTCACATAAGGAAGGTATTAAGAACATTTACTTACCGGTGATCTAACTGTCAGTAACCGCGGACCGCACACTGAATTACTGTATTATATATATATGATCATATCTTACTTAATACTGTGTAATATAATTCTGAGGTGAATATTATGCTATAATATACTTGTAAGAACATGTTCAAGTTTAAATAGGTTATTAGGTACTTGTTTAATGCATGACTGCCTCGTTGGCCTAGTGGTGCTGAGCGGGACTGCTACGCTAGAGGTCTTGGGTTCGATTCTCGAGTCGACCAAGGTGTTATTTGTTTTTCTATGAAACTCTCAGTAGCAGGTCGGAGTTTGGATTTGTGCCCGGTTAGTGGCAATAGGCTCGCCCCCTATTACATGGGACCTAAACATGTCCTCGAACTGTGGGTGTACATTGGTACGCCTCTGCCTACCTGGGATACAGGCGTGATGATGATATGTATGTTTAGTGCATCTAGTTATAGAGTTGGTTTAGTGTCTTATTTTTTCTGTAACTTTGGACACGTGTTTATACTACACATACTCTATATTACTATACATATTACAAGCATACACGATAAATTCGTCCTCGAATCATCAAACAAGTAATTATTATAAGAAGGTTTTTGTAATTTCCATCTGTCGCTTTGTATCAAATGCATGTGTATCAACTAGTACACACACATTTGCTCAAAATTTGAAACTTTTTTTGTGACACGCCGTCACTTTCTTTGACTATCCAGTAAACTGTATTTCAATGTAAACTTAAGTGAAAAATGTCTCCACTAATCGGTGAAACACGTCAAAAAGAGAGCATTAGCGTGTTTTGAAGTTACACGTTTTTAAGTGATATAACAAAATAATACTCAAGGTAATATCGATACGATCTTGACATTGATTCGAAGTTGTTCGCGTGTGTTTGCGAATGACTCATTACACCGGATAGCTATATTACGTCTGCCTCCGCTTCTTACATGATTGTGGGCTGACGTGAAGTACTTATCAGCCGATTCATACCTGACAAGATTTATAATAACCCCTTTACTTAAGGTTCAAAGTCCTCTGGCAAATATTTATTGAGAGAGTTTCCTCTTAACTTGCTTCGTCAATGTGTTCGCTGTCTTTTATCTAATCTTAAATTTTATTTGTGTTTTTGATTTGCAAGTGTAGTAATGTATCATCTTTCCGTGCTATAGCTAGTTGTATAAATATCTAAGCAAGGTCAAGAAAGTATCGTGACTCTACATTTCATGACAGTAATTACAAAACAACATTTTTCATATTAATTATGATCTGATTGGCTTAGATACTATATGTATTAGATGGCTTGCTTTAATTGGTATATGGATGTGTAATATTGCAGCGTGTTTATGTTTGCTTAGATTTGACTATTTGTGCATGTGGTATTTTATAAGTTGACTACCGTAAACTTACGTTCTCACGTTCACTAAGTATCGTAAAGTTATCGATAAAAAATGGTAGTTATATCAGTGTTACGCTTGGAACTATGTTTGTTGAATCATCATTTTTTTATTCGATTAACCTACCGATTAATATCAATTAAGGAATGTTAACCTTCAATGATAATATACCCAGAAACCGGATTCAATGAAATTCGGTATAAATCTCAGTAGTAACATAAGTGCTTACATTACACATAACATCATTATAATCTAAGCACGTCTTAAGCGAAAAAGGCACGTGTTTACATTAAGGACACGTTTAAAAGTTAGGAGTTAGCTGCGCCCGCGCACCTGTGCTGGCGTAGCTATGCGCGAGCGCCGCGCACATCCGCTTCCTGTGTTCCTGCCTTACAACCCTTCTCGGTACCAGGCACGGCTTCCGCCCAAACTTAATTATATCAAGGTTAAATAAACAATGCGTCCGATGGGAGAGACGGACTTACAGGGCTTCTTCAAACAACGGTATACAAATAAGATTTTTCATAAATTCCGTTCCATTAAACAAGTTTTAACGGTCTTAAAATAATCTATCAAATGAATATTAAAATTCCTAATTTGATTTATAGTAGTCAGTCAAGCCAAACTAAGTAAATACATAAATTAGTCCGCGGCAAGCTCTGCGAGTAAAAAACCGATGATCTACGTCGCTCTACATTTACGCACCTTTTTGTCGCAAGAAAACCGTGTTCGATTCCCACCGAGTAATATTTCCACATACAAAAAGCGGCTTCACTACTTGTCGGAATGAAGTCACGTAGAATCAAGATATTTCGTTAATTATTAGCATCCGCTGGGTCCGTCGACATCGATATTGTCAATCCTGTATTATCTCCGACATCTCGTCGCGGGGCTGGTTTTTGTGTGGTACGACCATTACCGACGGAAGCCGAGTGGGTAGTAAGCCAACATACCGGCGCTGCGGCCCTTTGTCGCGGGACGAGTGCGTGCGTTGAGAATGAGATTTAGAAGCCAGGAAATAGGTGCACGTGCTAATTGTCCACACAAACAGCTGTAGCACGAATACCGCGAGTTTACTTTCTGTGGCTCCAAACATTCCGTAAGTTATTACCGCGCGGCACGATAAGGTTCAGCGTTGTCTCGTCGCCTCGGCGTGCCATCTTCAATTATAAAGTAAATTGTGACAATTAAACCGTTCGTTTCGCTCAACCGCGCTCAGACGCGCATGAGATCACTCGTGAGCTCATCAAAATATCACAATTATCATACTTATCGATGTTCTAGATATTATTACCATAACATTGCAGTTTTTCGCTCTAAATATTCCGAACGTTAGATGCGTGCTCATGTAATATGAACTCTATGAGCAACATCAATGAGAAGTGCGTTAGAACTGAACAAAAACATAAACCTATTGACTTATATCGCAATAGTGCGAATGAACTGTATGTTGGTATGTATAGTATGAGAACCTATTGTATGCAGCCGTGCTGGTACTACACTGACCCGCTTTTTTAATGCTCTTGCAATTATCTCCACAAAGTAGTGTAGAAAACCTTAACTCTTTTATTACTAAACTACTTTAAAAGCTCAAAAGCACAATGAACTTTAGTATTATTTAATTCTTTACGTGAATAAAGCTTTCATAAGTTGGTCGCTGGCAGAATGTTTTGATTTGTCCCGAGCATTGCACTCTAGCCTCTATTTATATCGCTTTCTTGGCAACCCGCTGCTTTTTGATATAAACAGCGTTTGACAAACGTCACTCGTCATATTGTCATTCATGAACACATTTTGTGATGTACCTTTGATATTGTGCTTGTATTACTTAACCGGTGTCTAAGGATAACAACGCATACGTAATGTTTAGTTTAAATATGATTACAATGTTCCCTAAGGTAAATAGTTTCCGTGCAATTTAAATATTTCCTCTCAAAATTACCATATTTTCACACAAGCGGATGAATAGTATGGTGGAATATCCATTGTACAGTTTTGATTGTAAACAGAACGATGAAATGATTTCCTCATGCATCAGATAGTGCTTCAATCACCTGATAGAGTGCTTTACGATATGTTTGACCTGATTGAGCATACTGTGAAACTCTATGCATAATTTTAATAATGATTCGTTGTAAAAACTTCAGCGGAATAATAGTAGAACAATAATCATGGCGGTCTACTGTTATCGCATGTGAAAAGTGTGCCGTACGCAGGAAATGATAGTTTGTATGTAAATTGGTACATATTTTGCAATACCAGCCAACCGATATGTACCAACACTCATTTTAATCTACATAATAATTTTCCTATTGACTAGCTGTGTCTACATAATTATAGTGTTGAGTGGGAAAGTAATAAATCATAGTCGCGACACCCGTAATCTTATGTTGAACTAAATTACCATATACATCACTATTTTAATTATAGACTCGATATTAATTTGTTTACATTTTGTTTCAGGTAAGTTCTACATCGAAGTTACTAAGCTAACTACTGGTACCGCCATCTACATTCAGGTAACGCAATTACAGTTCCGCTATTCGCCGCTAGATGGCGTTTGCAGCAAAACCCATTGACAATGGCTCTACATTTTTTGTGCGGTTCTGCTGAATTGTTTTAGGAACTATTATTATGAATGAGAGTAGATTATAGACCTTTGAAACCAGTTAATCCTATATCATAGGCATAAGGTAATTAAGGTTTTTTTGGGCCGTCAACCGGATTTGACTTGAACTGTTTCACATACTCTACTATTATATCGATATTTAAAATTTTGTATCGATTACCAGCAAAAAATAAGTAGGTTCTTCAACTTCTTAACATCTTTACCTTGATGTGTAATAAGAACAATACCACCAGAACCAGTTTAGTAGGTTCATGACCGATGCGATCGCCTCTCGCATAATGCCGAGCCTTGTCGTGATTTATTCATGTACTTGCCTTGCGGCATATAAAAACCTGGCCGAGAAAGGAACCGTGCTTTGTCCCCACTTTTACAAGACCCGTATGCTCTTTTATAGAATGCTCATTATGCATACTTTTAGCCGGAGGTACGGGTCTAAATTAGCTGGTTATAAAAAGTAGAGTACGCCACGGTGTTTGAGGCAAGTATTTTTATTAGAACGCGGAAATGTATAATTTATTTAAATAATATAATTTCGCCTTGGGTTATAATATCTTTATTATATGCTTTTGAAAGAAAACTAGTTTAAATCTTGATGTAGAGCAGTCGTCTTTTGTTAACTTTTTTGACACGGGTCTCGAACACAAACTACTTGGCAAAAAAACTTATCACTTAGCCGCTGTACCTATATGTTAATTATTTATTTCTTTTATTTAAACGTTAATTTACAAGTTTTATTAAGACTTTGTTAGCCGCAGGTAGTGACAATAGTACGTATATTACAAGGAATCCCTTTATTATCACTAAAATACCTCGTGTAGAAAAGCCGCATAGCTGACTAGCAAACAATTCATTGTTATAAACATCACAATATACATATCTTAACTGCTATATCATTGCATACTTGTGATTTTTTATGAAAAGCATGTCAGCGGTAGAATCTTAAAAAGCTAACTTTTTTCAAGAAGGTTCCTTAATGGTCAACTTTAAGATTTAGTACATAGAGTCGCTATCCGAACTACAAAAGAGAATATTAATCACAAAGTAATGAATGTTTATTGCAAGCTTTATGTCACTATTTTCTAAAACGCAGGCATTTAATCATGTTTAGGTAGGATATCGAAATCTAAATAGAAAATAAATTCTGTTCTTTGGCTGTGTCATACTTGTCGCTTTATTTACTTACGGCATCTGAGAGCATCCTATTGAAGTCATAGACCTAAAGAAAGGTCGACTGGGAGCATTATTATCATATATTCATTATATCAATACCTTATCATAATATAATTGAATTCCTATATTTCATAACTACGAGTCGTTTTACTCATATCTATCCCCTCTACTCTTTCAATAGATACTAGAATTAGCGGAAGTGTTGATGAGACTCTACATTTTTAAATACTTAATTTTTTGTTTTAATTGAATAAATCATGATAATTTATTATTAAAGTATTTCTAATTAGCTTAGTATCGTACATAAAAGTTTTAATAGGCAAACGCATTGCAATAAAAAAATTCTAGATTTCCAGTGCATTCGTCTAAAAAAAAACAAGTAAAACCCCTCGTATTCATTGCGTACAAAACGATGTTTGAATAGTGGAGGACTTGTTCATTTGAACCACCCCGTTGAATCAGCGAGTAACGTCTAGTACACTCCCGAAGACGCACGAACTCTGGCGGAGATTGCCGAAGGCTTCCAACATGGCGGCGGAGGTGCGCTTAGCGCTTGTCAACAAAGTTACTCGACTTCGACTGCCTGACCGGTCGCGCGCTTTTGTGTGTCGTCCTTAACCGCGAATGTTATAAGTGCATTTTGTGTATAAAAGTGCGAAAGTGAACAAGAAAATTTGTTTGAAGTTTGTGCTTTATAGTTTTTTGGTTATTTCGTTTTTTTTAAAGTGGTATGTAAAAGTGTTTTAAAGAATGTTGGAATATTGCTGGCCGTAAAATATTGTAGCGTATGATAACAATGTTTAATATAAAGTCATTGTAATGTGCGTTAGGATAAGCACTAAGAATTTTGTAGAGTTCGTATAAATGTTCGCAAGTCTTCAAACTAGAAACTTACAAACTTTTTTAATCAAACTTTTATACCATTATTAGGTTTTATAAACTTTTCTACTCCGACAATGTATTTCTATGATTTCAAGAAGGTTATTTAATATTATTATCAAACACATAGTGAATGTAGAGACTTTCACCCAAACAGAAACACGATTACCGTCGTAGATGGTAACTTATTAGCATACTGGTTCTGGTAGTAATACATTCCCCATTCCCCTAACTAATGGTCTCTACACACTATTTTCCGGGACGCTAGTAAGTATATATTCGAGCCTAAAGCCTCGCTCGGCCGACTCGCACGTGCTACACAACTTGTTGCATAAAAACGGGGCCCTCACGTTTCTTCGTGCATTGTCAGAAAACAATAGCTCATATATCTTAAAATAAAGTGACGGATCCCTTGAACGTGCTGTTAACATCTATTTTAAAGGTTTTGTCAAAAATAAGCATATTTCTCGCAATTTTTGCAGTTGTTTATGTTATTGTTGACTAGAAAAAATATTGTCGCTATAACATTAAACACAATTTCCGTTCATAGATTTACGAAGCATGTTTATTTTCCATAAATTAACTCATGAATATTTTTATTAGATAAGATCGTTCATTGAATACATACGCTGTCACATATCTCAAATGTCCGAGCAATATGAATAAATAGAGGAAACATTCATTTCGTTGGTCCCTAGAAATGTCAATAAATAAAGACGGACTGTGGCCTATATAAAGATAGCTTCAGTTCCCGGATGGTAAACATTCCAAGTGTTTATGTCTGGGCTGAGGAGCTGAATAAATTCCTCAACTCCTTAGCCCCAAGTTATAGAGATCCGCGTGGGTTTTAACGTCATCCCGAGGGACCAATGTGCGTGTTTAGAGATATTACACATAGACAGATATTTAAGGAAAATCTTCAACCGACTTATATTAAAGTCACGTTTGGAATACATTTTCTGGATCGTTTAAATCCCAGGGTAGATAAGGCGATTTATCTCGAGGTATCCAATCGATTATTGTATCTATTTATGTGCCTAGCAGCCTTGTAGGTTAGCCTTATGGCTTTTTCACACAAAATTTGTTATCTAATGAAGTATAGGATAAGGTTATATAATTAGATGAAAGGATCCCACGTTCAGTTTTAAAACATAGGCTTATTGAAAAAAGTCTGCAAAGGCTCTATAGACGAGGAAATGAGTAGTATAAACAGATTAGTCGCCTCCCGGCGACGTGCATAAATCTCAGTAGCCACTTTATAAATCCACACTGAAGTCGACTCTCAGTCGCCGAACTTAATCTTCTTAGCGAGTTCAGCTTACCCTCTGATGATTCAAAGCCTTCAGAATACAAATTCAAACATTATTGTATTCTGTATAATTGTTGGAACTTTTTTACGTTTTTGTTTAAGGACAGACCCACCTATGATTACTCGGTCATAATCATAACGAACTGAAATAGGCCATCTATTATCTAATTAGTATCTGCCTAAATGTCTGCGATAACCTTGTTTCTATTTAGAGCCTTGGGTATCGAATTGCAATGTCGGTTTATCAATTGCTTCGGTAAGCGTTTGGCAATAGTTATTGAGAACAGGTATGATTGAAAGAGTAAATAATTCAAATTAAATATCCGTGGGATGTCGTATGACTAAAAATTGTATGTAGGCGTATGTAATCCTGTTTACCTATGCACCCACGAACAACGTAGGATGTGGACTTTCTAAACAGGCGGGACGCGGCGTCGAACTATAGTAGAAAAAAAGCGCGTTCATATGAGTCACATCGGGTTCCATCGAGGTCTGGGTCACATTCCAGGGCTGCCGTCGGCGAACCAAACCGGACCCTAGCGAGTATATGCGTACTTTTTTCTCTTATACCCTTTCCGTTTACGTAATACTTTCATCGAACAAAATTTGCTGCTGGTTAAATCGAAATTCGAAATCAAAATTAAAAATAAGTGAGCCATTAAAAAAAGAACGGTAGTTTGTATAAAACCTTCCTGGTGTATATTATTTGTTGAACGTCGATGCATGTGGGCTGACGCATGTTGGTAACAGGACCTTACGCAGTAGGCTTCGATTCCCGAACACAAAGGGCTGTTTTTGTGGACCATCTGCCAGGCAGGTGTCGTTTTACATACTAAGCAGGTGATTTGAATTCGCTTTCCTCACTCTTTAGTTTTTTAATACGTTTTAAGTGTTATATAGAAAACGATTGAATTTAAAAGGCCTGTCGTTTCCGCTCGATGTCATATTCGCAGGGTACAAGATCAATCTTACTATAATTTATGTGATTAAATGCATTTATAGTTTTTGTTAAGTAAGGTAGAAAGTACTACTTCCTTTGTTAATAGTGTATTATTAGTCGAGTGTATTATATAACACATTAATATATATATATATATAATACATTTTTCAATTTCTCTAAATAAAAGTCAAACTTTTGATTTCAGCAATAAATTGGTCATTTCATATATCAGTTTTATTAAACGAAAGCGTATAGAATAAATTAAACAATGACGTTATAACATGTAAGCTTAGTTGACTGGTAGCAGAGGTATGTTTTAAGCTAAAGTCCGGTGAAGCAGTCAAAGCCAATCTCTACCAAAAAAAAAAAATGTTTTAAGCTAGTCTTAAAATTAAGCGCCGTGGTTTACACGAATAAAAAACTTGACTCTCGTAACACCTCACCGTACCTCGTTAAATATATTTTCACAAATGAAAGACAAATTAAGTAATATTTATAATACATTTACATATTAAATTACAACGTTTTCGTTATATGAAGTCCTTGAAATAAGTAATCAGTGGTATAATACTATGAGTATATAATTTTTGTTTATCACACCAGGAGCTGGAAAACCGGTAGAGTTTTATGATCTAATTACACTTAGACCCATTAACAACTTATTATCTTATTAATTTTGTTTGAAAATTCTATCTATTCGCTTGATAGGTATGAGTCACCGTCAAAACTAGTTTAAGGTATTTACCTCTCGCGTATCGGCTGATCATAACTACAGGATATCCAACTTTTTAATTAAAATCTTAAGTTTAATTACTAAACGACACGCATTACGTGCGTAACATCAAAATAAATACTAAAGTCAGTGTGTAACAGTGCAGTTAATGTGTAAATTATTGCCTATTGTTTCAGTAGTACGGTTCATTTGATACGATTGCATTGAAACACTCGGTAGTATTGACGCGGCCGCGCTTGCATTCGTTTCAAAAATAATTTTACTAAATACATATTCATTCCTTTTCCTACCTATTCCCGGTTATTTAAAAGCGTAACTTCAATTTTATACACATAAATCAATTATTTGCCGTTTCAAGGTAATATTGTTAGTGATAATGTATTTTTAAACTCGTTCCACGGTCTCCAATAATTGTACCGTGGAACATTTGACAGGAAATCGGGTTATCTACACGACAAGTATAGCGTTTAACATCCTCCCAATGTTTATGACTTAATTTAATTATGATCATGACTCGTTGTTTACTGGCCACCAGTAAAACTTATCTATAAAATATTCTCAATTTATTTTGCGTCTAAGTTTAGTTCATTGTCTCTAGCTTTAGGTTCAAATATGGAGCTTAAACTTTGATGATTCATGCGACCCCGGCCAAATTATATCAGCCTGTAATCGCACTTTTGAATCTGAATCATCTCATCTAACTTGACGCCTAAACGCCAAAAGAAACCGTTGCGATCGATGCAATTATTGTTTTCAATGATGCGATTGATTTAAATTGAAACTTTTCTTTGCGATTCCATCAAAATTTATTCTTCGAGGCATTTCACTGAACAGTTAATGGTAAATGACCCTGTTTACATCCCGTAATAAATGATTTGTAGTTACCGGAACTGTTTAATTAGATTTTTTGTCGGACATCTGCAGAGAGCAGCTGTCTTAAAGATTTTCTAATGATCATAATCGACTGATACAAGAAACGAGCTAGCCGGGAAATACGAGCAATTATTTTGTCATTAGCGAATATTTTAATTGTAGTAGCCATTAGGTAATGAGCATGACGGATTAAGAAATTATTTGATAAAGTAAGTGAATAGTGAAAGGTACTTAGTATACTCTAGTATTCATGTTTGTGTAGAATTTGATAATCACATCTTAATGATTTAAATTAAAGGATGCGTAAGAATAATAGTTTAAATGAGTTCCATGTACTACGGTTCCCTTAAGCCGGTAATGAGCCTTCCAAGGGTACTGATGATGACATACAGGACGCTATAATAAGCTCATACATTGTTATTTCTTTTATGTAGAATCGTATAAAACCAGTATCAAAGACACCAGAGTTCATATTAATGGGGCTGCGTATTATATTGACCTTTCAATAAGCATTTACTACCATTCTAATGCGTCTCAGGTATGATAGAGAGCGGGAAACCATCTTGTTTTCAATATTTCGTTTTCTTTATCTGAAAGCCATGTTTCAATCGAAATTAATTATATGAATGAATCAATATTTTATTTATAGCTACAATAATTTATGATTAACAGAAAAGGGAAAGTTGAAAAGGATAAATGTTTGAAAAATAGGATTCGTTAATCTAAAAATACTTTAAAGGAAGTACCGTCATCAATATTTAGATAAATGTGCATGATTTATCGAATCCGCGATTATTCGGATTCCGGCTCGCTCGCAAACGGACCTAGAGTGCCGCCAGCATTTTAATAAGTAGCTACATTAGGTGCCGTCATACTGGCTGGTCGTGACCTTGCAGCAGTGAATGTTGGCCCAAGAGTATGCAACCAAGCCTCGGCATGATTTCATCTAACATTTAAATCAGTTTTCTTTTGTGTATTTTTAGAAATCACTTAATCTACCCCAATACCTGATTTACAGTTAACAGTTTTTAGTTCAGGTGTTGTAAGCCTTTTTGATGATTGAAATCGGAGTTAAATTCCTTTGTATATTTTTCTGCATTTTATTTAAACAAAAGATTCCAACATCCTGTTTACACCTTGATTCGTTTTATCGATATCAAACGCGTGTTTGTAGAACATTCGTAAAACCTGTCAGCGTATGTAAATATTTGTCTCCATGCATTTCGTTGTTCGACCAGCGTCTGGCGTAGAAAATCGTTATTGCACAACGCAGCGGTGATTACGGTTGGAACACGTTCCGTTGCTTGGTCAACTTTGTTTGTATCCCAATCATTCCGACTCGTGCCACCTTTGAACTCACTCGCTATTATTTCCTCTGCATGTTCAGATACGAAAAATAAACAGTGGCGCTTGAATGCTCCTTATATTTGATTTTAGATGCTAGTAATGTTGGCGGTGAGATTACTTGGAGCAAACAGATTTCAGTTATGTCTTGAGTCAATATTATGCCGTATAAAGACATGCACGAATACAGTTTAGGGAATTTCGAAATGGTAGCGGTTGTTTGCTTTGTTTGAAGCTTCTCCATGTGTGAACTATCTGATGTACGTGTACGGTGGATGTTAGTACGAATTGCACTTGGTAGTCACGCTCTTGCCCTCGTTTCGTTGTCTTGTCGAGGTGCGCTGTAACTAAGAGCTTTTAACGCGACCCGCCGACTGCCCTATATCCCGGGGCAGCGATGACACATCACGTGTTCCTTGATATTGGGCAAACGGGAACAAATTTGAATGTACCGTGACACTTTCGTCAGATGTACAACAAAATTGTATTCGCGAAATCACATTTTTCTTTCCGTCTGAATTCGAGTGCGTGACATGATTGTGTTATGTTTACTCGATTGGAGAACAGTAGGAATTGATTTAGTTACATATTGAGTGATCCAATACCGGGATAAATAACATATGAAGTCAAATAATATTTCAAGCCAATTGTTCAAAATAACATTTGTTGGTGGCTAAGTTGCATTTACAACGCACTTGTACTGTAAACCGCTGCAAACAAAAAGTGATAGAACCGGTTGTAACTATTACAACAATACAAATACGTACGTACAATATTTGAGCGTCGTCGGTCCAAAATATTGGTTGCCGCAGATAACTGTACTCTTGGGCGAGTAACATGTGCAGCTCCGAGTTAACTACGTACAGTTCAATCGTGAAACAGACTTAAGTAACGGGACCATCGCTGCTTTTTGCTTCGTTTTCCACATGCACTTATATGGAAGTGATTAAGGGTAATATTTTTAGTTTGTAAAAGGATACATTTATTCCACATTAAATCAGCTTAACAGTGTGTTGAAGTTGAAGCCATGACTGTTAGTGTCAACTTTTTGTTCGCATTTTATGCGTCTAGAACGAAGGTTTTTATTATTTTACATTACCATATCAGATATCTAAATGTAACCCATCAAAATAAAGTAATACAAATTTCTATCTTACAAAAAGTAAATGCATCTCAAAATTGTGCAACACGTTGACCTTAATAAACTTGTTCAAAGATTGCCTGATATATTGACAGTTTACATATAGCCTGCTACTTCTCGTGTCCAGTAGAGTTACGATCATGACCACCGTTCCCAGTTCGAACGGTACTTCCATCACTTATTAATATATCAAGCTGCCAATCTCCCCTACACTCGCTTCAATCATGTCCCAAGCTTGATAAATTCTCTACACTTGGCAGTTATTGTTTTCATTAAATATCTGCCAGCCATATTTTATTTTGATCTGATATCTAGAATTTATTGTAATAGCGTTCGTGAAGACTCGATACATTGACATTTAATTAAATCAATGCCTCTTCTATGTTTAATGTTTATAACGTTCGAAGTTTTGCGCGAAGTTCATGAATAGATATACAAACGTTTTCACTCGTGAGCATTCACGAAAGTTAAACAAAATTTAAGTGAATGAACCAGTCTTAGAAATTGACTACCGAGTATAATGGTTATGTGGTAATCATTAACTAAATAACTGTTATTGACCATTTACTTACATCGTATTTCCATCTAAAGTAGAAATCAACTATAATTCCATATTATTTAAAGTAATAGTCACTCTCTCTTTGGGTAAGATTTTGAAATACCTCTTACTGGCAGCATTTCTGCGTCTAAACAAATTGGTGTTGGAAAGTTTAGCTCGACATATTGACATGCAGGGAGCCATTTCATTGCGATCGCATGATTGATAGCTTGATCGGTTTCCTACATCACTTTGATCGTCCTCTGTAGACGTTCACTGAATTAGGTCATTAGCTTTGATCAATAGCGTGATTACTGTTCGTTGTACTATTCCAGAAACTCTTATTACGGCAACCTCTTATTTAGAAGATTATATTAATCAGAGAATGCTGTGATTTCCGTTGCAGAATACTTTACGAAATTAAAGGTATTATTTTAATAAAAGGTTTAATAACCTTTTATTAAAATAATAATAATTTAATATTAATAATTGTTTGATCAAGCTGGAAACCAGACTGCTTCGATCACAAATGTATAACTATGTATCTATAAGCCCACACGTCGATGTCCGGTGGACAAACCTGTATCTATCGCAGTAATCTTGTTGCTCGGGCCGAGGAAGTACCAGTGGAGTGCATCCGCGACGTATCTACTCAAAGAGGTTTTATATGATTCCTTTCACTCCGACCAAACCGCTAAGCCAGTACCTTCAATAATACCTACTTATATTGCGGCGATAATCGATGTTACCGGATTATCAATTATACGCTTCAAAGCTGCTTTTTTTTATTAGAAATGATTATGTTCTCGTGTTTGTATGGATAGTTAAAAGGCGTGTCTTTTTACTTACTCGTAATTTTGTATTAAATTGTTATATAAAATAATAATAATAATCTAGCCTATAAACGTCTCACTGCTGGGCACAGGCCTCTTTCCATATAGAGAAGGCACGAGCTTTGATCACCACGCTTGCTCACTGCGCATTGGCGATTTCAGATCCCAAATTTTGGAATCCAGATTGTTATAGAAAATTATCTTTTATTCCAAGTAATGACTACGTTACAAGTACCAAAAGGATGTCATATGATATCGTTTCTATATTCGACACCACGCTTTCCGGAGATCGTTCACTTGCTAAGAGTAATTAAATCCGGCTTCGTGTTCCGCATTCTAGCTTTCCTGCAACTCTTCACTTTATTCTTAGCCTGCGAATACAGAGATCACATAGACCACTCATCTACCATCGACTATAGAGTTACATGTATAATTCATTGGTTTTAACATTATGACGTGCTATGTTGCCAGCTATAAAAACGTAATTACAATTCAGTGTTGCTTTATCTTTATCGGAATTAGCCACAAAATGTGTCCAGCTACAGAAAATAATAATGCTAATTGTATTATCAATTTACAATAGTGACGAAAATTGCATATTCATAATAGACTCAATAAAAACCCGTACAATTAATTCAGAGCAATCCTAATTTGCATTTCAATTAATAGTAGGCGTTCGTACTAATCACTGGTATTCTGCATAATGTTCTACAAATACGCAATAATTGCTGCAATTTTATACACAGTGCATTCACAACATTGCAATTTTATTCATAGAGTTATTTGAAATTAATACTTTGTTATGATAGAAAGGGCTAGATTTGAAGTATTAAATGTAGTTTAACATGGGATAAAGTCTAAGAACATAATATTTTGATTGCAATAGATTAACGCTGTTGTGGTTTTATGGTATTCGTTGCATTCGCCGAGCGGTTTACTTGCGAAAACCCAAAGGATACTTTCGCAACTGTTTTAGTTACACGAGTCTGGCGCCAGCACACTAATCATTGTCAGAAATATATTAACGTTCTTGTGAAGATTTCTTTGCTTTATTTTGAGTACATTGCGTCTTTGCTTACATTAACACAACACGTATTGATTGCTAACTGTCTTTGGATACGGTCATGCGAAAGATTCACATTTTCTGGCAAGATGTGAATGTGATACTTGGAGTTACGAAAATATATGTTTGCTTTTGTCTTCAGAAACTAAATCCTTTCAAAGCTCGCATTGAATGAAGGCCCGACATAATAATATCGTAACATTTATCTATTCCTGCCGACTATTCTCCGCTCCGTAATGGCTCTATAACTGGCAGCCTATCCTTAGCCTGGCATCGACTGCGAATTCCCCTACAATAGTTACATGACCTTTAAAACCCTCTAATGCCTAACAAATTACTTGTAACGGTTTTACTTTTGTGTAGGAATAAAGCTAAAAATGGATGGAATATCATCCATTTATTATTCGATCGCACAAGTGACGAGTAAATTGCTTAGCTAAGTTGCGTGCTGTATAATTCGCGAGGACCGCGTGAGAAAAATGCCCTCGCCGCCATATTGTTGTTTTATTTTTATAACCATAATTCACACTCGGAGATCACCGCGTGTTTGAGAAGATTTCGTCTTATTTCCAGCTGTTATGACGCTTTGTTTTGTAATACACTTGCAATGCGGTTGACGAAACCTTTTGAAATATACATTGTTTTGAAAACACAGTAATTTTGACGTAAAAAGTGTAATTTTGTTTAACCTCGTAAAACTCATAGTTATGTATAAGTATCGACATTAGACAGTATACACATGCACAATAACAGTAGTATGTATAAAAGACCGAATATCTTATAAACAAATGAACTGAAAGCTTGTGTATCGCAAGATAAACATGTTGCCGTTCATCATAATTAGCGCGGTCCGTGCTTTACGTAAGCAGATATTCAACTTTCCTCGAGTTGAAAGACCGAGGGACAGTCATAGCTAAAGCTACAGAGTTGCAACGCCCTGCGCCCGCGCTGCCTTGAATCATGATTGTCCGCGTTAGTCACGCCACCGCTCGACCACTCTCAGTGAAGGCTCATATTTCCATTCCTCACCGCTTATTTTTATTTTTCATAGTTTTTGCAGACGGTGCATTTTACGAATAGTTGACATTTCTAAAAGCACGATAAAAATATTATAAATGGTCAATTAGAGATGTCTTCAAATTAGGTCAATGCAACAAAGTAATGCTAATATACGTGTACTGACATATGTATTGTACATTATGTTGTACAGTTTTACCTATTGCAGTCTATTTTACGACGCTATAAATATAGTTATCTAAATAACTAAATCCACTGATACACACATGAATAGTAAAATTAGTTTATTAGATTAACTAATTCTAACGTGTCCCTTATTTGACGTCCCTCAAATGTTGAAATACTTGGAATTATGAAGTCTGGGACGGGAGTGTCGGGAGTGTTATGTTTGTTTAGGTCCGTATCTCTGCAATGCTTTGGGAACTCCTGTGGAAATGTTGCAGGTATTTAAGGAATTTTGTACAAACCTGTAGCACGTCTTTGATGTTCTCAAAGCTTAAGTTAAGAAATGTTATTACTTTGATCATGATTCTATACATACTACAAAATATTGAAAGATAGTGGTTTAAAAGGCTCTCTCCTTGAAGCATCGTTTATTGTAAAACAAACGCGAGGCTTTATAGCTAGCTACTCCTGTTTTTTAATTCTTACATCAGCGTTGATAATCGTATGGATAGTAAACGTGTTTTATTCAGTGAGCTACTACATTGTGGTGGTCGTGCATTCGTTCCGCAAGCTTCGCTTTCGTCGTGCGATCACAAGCTCCGATCTCGTTCGCTCCTCGCCGTATTCACGACATCCGGTATTTTATTTTGCGTTCCTTTAAACACGGTACAACGAACTTGAAGCTGATGGGGAACATTATGAACATGCTATGCGAAAAATGTTCGAATGTTTTAAAATTATGTCTTTCACACGCGGTGGTTGTGTCGTAAACTTTTTGTTTACTGTTTAATGTGCAATTCGTTTGCAGTCTCGACTGTGGCCTGCGAACTCTTCCGGGTGTATTAAAGTGTGCTTAGCTAAGCGCAGTTCAGTCTTAAACCATTAACACGTCGTGATTCTTATTGCACAAATTACCTGGCGTGCGGGTGGTATGGCTCTACTTAATACCAGAAACTTGATGTTAACATAAATCATTATCATTAGGCCTTATGTAAAGTCGTGTAACATTTGTGAGTGACATCACTCGATGCAGTCCACCTACACGGAAATGAGTTTGACCTGGAAAAGCTAATGAAAACCGACCACTTTAAAGTTATTTACGAGCAAACCAAGTTTGCATAAATCATAGTCATTACGCCCTTCGAGTTGCGCGTGCTGAAACAAAATGTTGGGCACACACGCGTACGTTAATTTAATTAAACTGATTCGTATGCCGTAAGCTAATTGCGAGCCTGTATGGGCTAACACGGCTCTAAATATATTCGCACGACACCCACCACTCCTCAGCACGAACACAAACGGTCGCACATGTTGCCCTAATAATATTCCTATTTTCGCTCACGCAACGTTCATCTATAATGTTATGTCACGTAATAAGATGTGGCTTCCTTACAAAACATTGTTATCATTACGTTTATTTGTTTATACTCCTTACGTCTCATAGTTACTTGTTTCTTCAATACATAATTATAAAAAGGGATAATTAGTATTCAGTTCTAATGTTTTAGTAATTTCAAATTAACAACGGTACCTGTATTTATTCATACGAGTTCGACATTTGCTTGGCCTCTTTCCATTGATTCGATACAACATTTTCATTGGTTAGTGTTAGTGCATAATCTTATCGCTGTTTGATAAAACAAAACAGTTTTACTTCGATCAATACGTGCACCTCACCCACATATGATTCATTTCTCTTACCTTATCAAGTTATCACAGTCGTCAATTTATTTTCGGTTGTTTGTTAGTTTCATAATACACGAGACAATTTAAATCAACAGTTATGATTAAAATGTGCGGCCATGCGATACTCCAACATTCAATTCGTTATTTTGTAGAACGAGTCATTTGATGTGAACTAAAACAGTGAGTAATCAAAAGTGCACTCAAAGTTTCAATTATCACTTGCAAAGTGTGAAATGTGAACCGAAAAAGGACAACTAGGAGAGGAACTGAAACGAATGGCGGCGGCGATGCGGCGAGTCAAGTTTGTGGAGGGCACTAGGCGTTAACGCAGCGTGCATCCGCCGCCGCGGCCGCGCCACCCGCGCCAGCCGCCCAGCCGCTATGTCGAGTGCGCTGTCCCCGAGCGCCTCGGACGCCGGCGACGAACCGGCGCGACGTCGCTCCGTCTTCTACGTGCCATTGTTTGAGAGTTTTGACAACTATTTACCCTTGACGCCAGAAGAAAAAGAAGCTTTAATAACGGGGCAAAGTATAGAAGGCGTCTCAGCAAAAACTAAAAGGAGGAATGCGTCAGTGAGCGGCAGATTGCGAATCCCATCCCGAGGTGATTCATCCTTTACAGAAAGTGAAAGTGACATGAGCGCGTTCAGCCCAACCAGACGATTTCGCCGACCTTTGTCTTCCACGGCAAGCTCTAATGAGGCTCTGACAAGATTAGGTCACCGTGACTTGACGAGTCCAAGACTTGTCGCTCAAAGCACTCTAATGAAAAATACAAAGCCAAGATTACGAAGCACGACTTCGTGTGAACCTAGATACGATCGAATATTTTCGCCAATAGGAGGATCACTTTCCGCTCACAAATTAAATAATTCGACCAACAATATTGGAAGCAAAATACCTTCCAAGACATCCATTATGAATTCAAACTTGTCACTAATACCTGATTCACCTAAGCTTTTATCTCCTGCAAAAGAGAAGTCCAAAACACTTCCGCAAAATCTAAATGTTCCTTCGCCTATAAGAGGCAGCAGTAGTTCGTCATCTATATTTAGAACACCTAGAATAACCGTGACACCTGATAGTCCTAATAAAAGTCCTGGCAAAATGTCTGGACTGAATTTCATACGCCGTTCTCGAAGCACAAAGTTGTCACGGAGCAATTCTTTATTGCGGAGTATTACTGCTAGACATATAGAGGAAGGTATAGATGACCATGTTGCTGTAGTGACTGACTTGACTGAAAATTATGATAACTTTGTGGATAATAATGGAGGCGAATCAGAAGTGATATGTGCTCTCATTAAGAAACACGAGGCTGAGATGGCGAACAGCCCCTTGAGCATTCGTCGTGCCTACCTCGATGTGGATGATGATGTCGCTGTACACTCTGGTAAGATATTTCCCTCACAAAAGCCATAATTCAGTCTAGCCTTGAGCAAATTATAATTTTCCTTCCATCAGGCTCCATTCATTTTAATTTATACCATGATAGGAGCAGCCCGTTAAACTTCGTTGCGTAAAGTGAAATATGGAGGCGTGCCTATTTGACATTGATCGTCAAATAATAACTAACATTGAATGAACCACAAGATCCTTTCTAAAATAAATTAGTTGACATTCAGCACTGTGAGTCAGTACAGGTCGCGCTTATTGTTCCTACACTCCTGTCATTAGATAAATGCCATAAAAATATGTTCTCAAATTGTGTGACCTACATCATGTTATGAATTATTTTGATTAAAGGAATTGTAGAAAAATCTTAACTTCTGTTTTGTCTCCTATCCATACCTATTAATTAATTACATGAATATATGTATGTATAACATTAAAGTAGTAAACAAATTTTCAAATTTACTATCTCGCATCGTTCTGAAGCACTTAACAGACAATACAAGACATTTGAGAGGAGAAAGCGATCGAAAGCCCTTGCCAAGCGTGTGCCTATTATGGATGACTCTACACTTTCAAACTATTCTACAAGCCACGTTGAATACCCGACAGACTGTTCTTAACGTCAAACAATACCCACAAATTACATGGCAAGGATCTAAGCGAGCCTTTAGTTAACGATACATCATGTAAAGTTGGCATTACGAAAAGTGGAAGTCATCTTGTTATGCCAAACCCATTATAACTAAGTGACTGTCGTTGTAAACAATGGTTTGTTCAAATTGTACCCGCGGTAAAACGTAGATCAAAATCTGATTTACGTTTATTGCAACTCAATATTATTTTTCTTTTGATTTGGAAACAATTGAAGGTTTCATCTGTTGAGATAGTTATAGAGTTACTTATTTGCTGAAGTATAATAATCAAAGATCCCGTTCTCATGTGAATTCATCTAATAATAGATTGGTGTAGACAGTGATAAACGAGAACAATGCTTAGTAACACGTAAATCACCGCTACATTGTAGTTTTTCCTCAATTCCATGAATGCACCAATGTGTGAGGTGTAAAAACATTGTATGGAATCCCAGGGCACTGCAGCGTACATTACCCCTAAGTCATCGTTCTATTAATAACATCAAAGAATTCGCATTTGCGACTATTTTAAATATTCCAATATTTTTATGTAATGTATTTATAAGTAATAATTATTTTTGTGTATATTATTAATTTATAATAAAACGAGAATAATTTTATTTTCTAAAAAAACACTCCAAATTATTTTTAAGCGAATTAAATTATATTTTTTTTTTAAACAAATGAATAATTTATTTCGTAATATAAATGAAAAACGTCGAAGTGCCATCGCTATCGTATTTGTCGCGCTGCACTTCCTCGTGGTCGGCTATCGTCTGTTATCGAAGCATAATGATTGCATATCGGCTCTTACACTCGCCCCTTTTAAAATAATTGCCTTTAAATAGTCTGGGCGGCGGGCAACACTTCGTTAATTATTTAAGTGGTAAAAGTATTCCATTATGTTAAAAATTTGTACACGATAAAATATCGGTATGGAATTAAGGATTTTTTATTTAGTAACTTAAGTTATGTAAAGCAAATTGAAATTTCGATGGTATTGTTTCATCTAAACGTTTAAAAAAATATAAGATAAAGCAATTAAGGGCCAGCCAAGTGACGCCAGGGCTTCTGTTATATTAAAATAATAAACTAAAGATATTGAAAAAACGTGGGTGCGGCAGTTTGATGATTTGATACCTAAGTACTTTATAAGATCCAAAAGTCAGAGTGTAAGAAAATTTTCTACAAATTTCAATTTTGCGCATTAACTGTAACTTATTAGCAACAGTAACATCGTACCACCTGTGTTGTGCCACCGGTCAGTAAACAGCGCTCGTAACTCGTAACTCAAAGTATACAGCACATAAACCGAAGCAATATCGATAATGGAATCGGAACATCTGTTGCTTCACACCGTGTCGTTGACATCGCGGGTTGCTAACTCCCTTCCCACATTTATATTACAAAACAAGTGGACAATAGTGCCGATCAAAATAAACATGGAACTATATCCGAGATTACCCATAACATATTTAGTCATGTCATTTATCGTAAGCATTTATTGTTGTTATGACCGAATCTAATGCTTAAGCGTGTCATGTTTCTTAGAAACTTGTCTGTTGATATCTATATTGAAACACGCATCGGTTTCAGCGTGGGTAGAAGTATAAATTACATCGACATTTTAATTACGTAAAAAAACTTGATAAATGCATATAGGATGCCTAAATACATTTTCGGTACGCAGGTCCCATACTGATTGTTGCTCAAAACTTTTTGTCGTACATTTGCCGACGCATGCGCAGCGGTCACGGCCGGCGTGCGCGCAACTTCCGGCGGAAACCACGCCGTACATGGTAGCTGTAGTTGATATCATATTACATATCTTTCTATAATATGTCGCAGTAATATAAAACCGAGCGTACATTAATTGCGTATTGGCAACACCGTTGTAATTTTCTCGCAAGGTTGACGCTAAATCAGTGTCAATTGTGGTGTTCGATCAAACGGTTATGAGGCATTATTTTCTTTATAATTGTTTAGGATGTGTCGGTAATACTATTTTTCAACTCCAATGTTTACGAAATAATAACAAATTGTTCCATATTTTAATAGTAATTTCTTTATTTCCAGACACGTCATACGAGAAGGCATGTCGCCGCGGGTCAGCGCCGAGCACGCCGGTGCCGGGGGCGCAGGCGCAGCACAGTCCGTCCCGGCTGGCCGCGCTGTTCTTCTCCAAGCGGTCTTTCAGGAGCGGCCTCAAGAGGACCAAATCTGTGAACAAGTTCGAGATGAACAGAGTCGCGCAGCCTGTCGCTACACATCCACCTACACATGCGTTAAGGACGTCAAGGTTAGTTAACAAAGTAATTAAGTTTAAAGTAAGTCACCCAAGTATCTATTTTATTATGGAAACTAGGGAACCGTTATTTTGGATAGAGATATCGTTTACTACCTAGTAGATTATGGTATATGGGTGTAAACTTTAAGAGCATACAGACAATGTATTTATGGTTAAAAAAGCCTTTTTGTGAGTTTAGAAAGGGCCAGTTTACAGGCTTTACTTACCTTAAAGGCCTTTACAGGAATATAGTGATTATAAAATTTAACACTATGCTCATCGATAACAGTAACTTATTTTACGACGAAAATAAACTAGCTTGTAATCCGACATAATACAAAACATCCCTCTTCCCACTTAGTTTATGTACGATACCATTTGTATTTCCCCGGGAACAGTCGTAAAAGCTGTACTAAATCCTAATAGCGAAATTTCGTATCTGTCTTAATAATAAAGTTATTAGTCGTCATTATAGCTAAAGACAACGTTTATAGTCTTCAGAAACTGCAATCAAACGGATCTATTAGTGAAACGTAGTCGAAATTCTTGTCAGAATTAATCAATTACTAGCAATTCAATTAACATACGCTGCATAATTTATTGAACGGATACATATGTAATTATACTAAATATGGAGGTAACAGTTTGCTGAGTTTGCATTGTAGTGCGTTTAAAATGCGTACCTTCATGTATTTGAATGAGCAGAAAGTTGAATGAAAATGTTAACGTATGTTTTTTATATAAATGCTGTCATTCAAAACATTGTACATAGACAGATACGCCTATTGGCAATATTAAGACTATCTATTTATCTCTTTTGTCACGCTTGTTGCCTTATCAGTGTCATTGTGAAATCTAGTCGAAGAAATATTCACAACCGTTTCCGTCTAGTAATTTTTAGAATCAATCCTTATCAAATAGTGAAGCTAGAGTTTATTACTCAATAAATTAGATTATGAACGAGTTTGTATCAAAACAGGGTTTGTCAAATACATCGCAAATGAGTCAGCTATATCAAGTACAGTGTTCAACTTTAGCGATATGTCGTGACTGTAAAACGTTACCCATGTTGAATGGTGTCGTAATTTTATATGTAGGAGTGTCGCCCCTCCCCGTCTGGGGCTATTTACCAAATGTTGTTAATTACTTCCCACCTAACAAACACGACAACTTCATCGAGACCTAATTAAATAGTCAAGTCTAATTAACGGCTGCTAAATACGGTGTTATTGGAGCTTTCGTCTAACAGATGTAAAGTATCGTGTAATGTAAACTATAAAACGTAAACAAGGGCTCGGAAATACCCGAATACTTCCTAGATTGGTTGTACTTTGTGTACTTATACAGATTTAAAAGAAGCTTATATGTATGTATACAGAGTGACCGAAAGTACCTCCGCTTCCAAAATTTGTCTTTCCAAAATAAGACTGAATAATTCGTTTTGCAAAAACTGTAAATAGAGATAAATAGAATGCTAATCTTACCACTATTTTGCAGTTGACAGTACCATAGTTATAATAATATAAAGCCACTGCGCTCTATATAATTAAAGGCTAAGTTAACCCGTCTCAAGAGGAGTGTAATCGTAATCAAATCTGTTTGTTTCCAGATCTCACGAGAGCCTTCTGTCTGCGCAGTCGCCCGCCGTCTCCACAATGGATTTGGGACCACCTAATCAAGTGCGTATTCAATTCCTTCACTTGATGTTATTTATACTATAGTACAAATACAGGTTTTAACCCTTTATTCTCCTTTCTTTCTTTGATCTTCAGTTTATTTTTGGCCTTTACTTAACCTAAGCTAAGTGCGTAAATAAAGTTCATACTGAGAAACTTGACTATTTTAGAACAGAAATCTTTGCAAAGATATGTATATTTATTCATTTTTGCTAAATAACCTCTGGATGTTGAAAGCTCAAACTCCTGTCAGTTTAAGTTCTTAATATTGTGTGTTTCAGTCGTTTGGACTACGAAGTTCTTAAGTTGTAAAATCCTTATGTAAATGTTATATGTATTCGATGTTTTTTCACTAATTTTAAACCACTAGTTTGACACCTAAGGCTATATTTTCAACATACTTATTAACGTTTTCAGGTAGAGATTCGTCCTCTGCATTCGTCGGTGCTGTGCAGGCCGCACTGCTTCGCGCTCAGTGCTGAAAGCCGCGCGCCCCGCTACTTCGCCTGCGCCTCCAGGAAGGAGCGGGACCGCTGGATATACAGGTACTCTTCGCACTTATTAGTTTTAATAAATAGCAAATGTTGACAACATTACATAAATTCATGTGAACATAAATAGTAAAAGCGCTTGTGTTATGGAATCAGAGACAACGACGGTACAACAAACATCCATCGACACAATGTATCTGCGTGTATTTACACTTTGATTTGTCCGGGGATCAAACCCAGGACCTCAGAGCTGGCGACATATAGAACCTTTGTGAATTAGCCAACTGAAATCGACTGACATATTGTTCTGATAAGTCCAAAATTCGCAGCTAAAGATTTAAACTCCTTCCATCTAAAATAGTTAGAGACACATGTGAAGCTGAATAAATGATCTATTTTATGGCAGTGTCTTCATTATTGTAACAATAATAGTTGAGAGTGTAACTATGTAAATTATAGCGTACATAGTTTTTTTACCGTCATGAATCGTAATGTTATGACTTACCTGCATCTTATTATTAAACTGAACTCGGAAGACCTTTATTTCATAAGAATCTTGTCGATAATAATTCAAGATAATGTAATAAGAAGCAGCCTACATAATAATATTAATTCACTGTAAAACGTAATCTATAACAAGAATTGATAATATTAGATGTTATGCCTTTCTAATCAAACGCAACAATGGAAAAAAGTTATCTTAAAGTAAATGTATTAATTTGACTGACATTGTAGTATTATAACAGCTTAATATTTTAAAAATATCCTTAAAGAAACATGTCATAACATAGTAAGAGATACAGAGATAGTAAAAACTAATTAACAATACAAATAATGTTATCTTAAGCTTTTATTTTTATCGTAAAACAACAAAAGAAACAGATAAAAATATCTAAATGTTTTGTGTGTAGGTGTAATGTAACCTCCTTAATTTTGGAGTAAATTGGTGGTCATGGCTGTAACTAATTATAATTAGCTGTAATCACGGTCGACATTTGTTTACTCATTACCTTGTAGAATATACCTGACTTCCCCGATTTATACCATTGTGTTTACTCTAGCGCATCTTTTCCCATGTTATTATGATTTAAATATGTAAATCATTTACTTTATTATCTATTAAAGCTATTTAAAAGTGTTTCAAACTGTATTAACTTACTTTCATTTAACAAAAAAGACACGAAGTTAAAAGTGACAAATGTTAAACGCACTCTTATTAAAACTCAATTCCATTACATTCTTTTTGTATATGTTACGGTAAATGTGATTAATTGAAAATTATTAATAATTATCGATTATTATTAATAATTACCGAAAGTCGAGGTAAAAGTGATAAATTAATCACATTTGTCGGTTTTTATTAATAATTTAACCCTAGTAGTGATAAATGTAATAAGTGGCCAAGGGTTGCGGGGCTGATTATTTAGTATGCTTGATTAGGTTCGACTTTGTGACGGAGATCAATAGGTTAGGTTAGATATTGTGACCTTGCAACAGAGCGAGCGAAGCGAGCGACGACGTATGTACCCATCACATATATTTTTATAAATTAAAGAAACATTAACCAAGTTTATATGTATAAGTCAGTGTATATGTCAGGGTAAGAGTGAATAATATAAATAAATACCTGCTGGTCAAAAAACATTGGGTTTTTATTTATTTTATCACTTTTACCAATATGTGTCGAGAATTATTAATAATTACCAAAACTTGTGATTATTATTAATAATTTTGTAAAATTATTAATAATTTTTAATTAATCACATTTACCGTAACATATACATTACATTAGATAAGTTAAGTAATACCAAGTAACATCAAATAATATCAAGTCAGATAAATACCGCTATAAATAGTATCCGTATTTACCTACTTTATTGTATTATTATTCATGTTATTTTTGTGATTTCTTGTTTATTTTTATTTAAATTTGTTTATTGTTGTTGTAGCTTGCGGCAAGCGGCGCGGCCGGACGAGATGCGCACGCGCCGCTGCGAGCGGACCGTGAAGCTGTGGCTGTTGGAGGCCAAGGCGATCCCGCCCAAGAAACGATACTACTGCGAGATATTACTCGACGATACATTATATGCAAGGTAATATAATATATCATAGCAAAAAAATATTTTTATTAGCCTACGTTAGACCCCATTGATGGGCAAAGGACTCCCCTTTCTTCTTCAAAACCTCTCTGTTCTTCACGATTTTTGTCCACGTGCGCCCGGCATAACTTACAGATAGAAATATTATAACACACTAATGATTGATAGAAAATATATTAGGTAAAAAATCATGGGTCAAGGATGTGTGTTACAGTAAAGGTAACTGAAAATGTCCTTTGTTATAGGTAAAATAGGAAGTTATTTAAATGAAAATCAATTATTAAATTATATTAATTTAATAATTTAAACCTTTATTGCGCCAATATCATTAAGTTAATATTTAATATACTCGACTAGGTCGACTGACTCTGACGTTATATTTCAAATCTTATCTTTCGTTAGAAATATAGAAAAACAATTGAACGTGTAAAAAACTCGTACGTTTTTTTATGTGCACCAAACAGTATGCACAATCGGTTAGCGACGCAAATCACACGCTTGCAGCAAAAATCGTAATTATAAATTCAGTACTTTACATTTTCCGTAAAACTGCACAAGTTTTTTTTTTAATTATTTGCCTCAGGCAACTAGGGCCGAAGAAAATACAAATACACATATACTATAACATACTTACAACTACTAAATACATTTTCCATATTAAAATACAATAATACTATACAGAAATAACGAAATATAAAATACTATACATACACCTTACTTACTACTTAAACTTAAATACTACAAAACCTTTACATAGTTATAAGTATAACATAAGTGGTATAGGATTTGAAGACGCTCATACGTCAATGGTAAGGTTAGATTTACTTCTACGAACTGATAATGACGTAATAGGTCAAATGTGATGTTGAACTTTCTCCATTTCTATAACTATTCCGTGTTGATAGAGCAAGGAACAAAATGTAAACATATGACGCTCGTCTTATTATTGATTTCAGAACTGCATTGTCTCCTCGCCTATGCCTAAATGATGTCATACGAAATTTAAAAACAAATGACAATCGTAATTTGTGCATCTATCGAGATTTGAAATTTTGAATAGAAACTCTTTGTTTCAAAAATATTTTATTCTTTTAGAAATACTCTGCAGATCCAGTAACGTATTTGGTGATCACGTCTTTTAAATAATTCAAAGATATTTTTTTCAACTGTAAATTAAAAGTTTGTCAGTTCTGTGTGTGGCGAAGATGTGCTTCTATAAAATAACAAACTGGTTGAGAAATGAATTGTAATGCATACATTTATTTTTATCCAGTCTTTAATTTTGTCAAACGTTTCACTAGCTCTCCGCCTATTTTTAACGATTAAATTGGTATTTTTTTTTTATTGCGATGATAGATTTTCCGATGATGTTTTAACCATCATTTTCTGGGTTCCAGATCATCATCAAAGCTGAAGACGGAGCTATGCTTCTGGGGCGAGGTGTACGAGTTCGGCAGCCTGCCCGCGGTGGGCGCCATCCATGTCAACGTGTACCGGGAGCCGGAGCGCCGGTCGCGGAAGAGAGACAAACATGCTCTTGTTGGTTAGTACCTTTGTTTAGCTATATCGTGAAGAATTACGTAAGGATTGCTGGAAGATTGAATGTGATTTGTTTCTTCCAGTTATTTTAGTGTAAAGGCATAATATATAATGCTAGTTTTGTAAAACAAAGCGCATTTAAAATAGCACAATGCTAATATAAACAATGGCAAAAAGTTACTCTTTCTTGTCAACCTTTTCATTAAGATCAAATATTTGTTTCCTCCGCCAGTCCGCAGTTATTCAAATGATTTCAATTAAAGATACAGAAAATACCTACTTATTTATGTTTTATCCTTAAAATATCAGCGTAACGCAACATTTTTTTTTTCAAAAAGTTTTACATTTTTTAGTTAAAATTAGTAAAAATATACGATTCTCCAACAAACTCTTAATTAGGACTGTAATATAATTTACTCTATTTATTTATTTATTTATTTATTTATTTATTTATTTATTGACACACCAACGACTTATTCACTAACTCATTACATTCTAGATATATTCTATTTAAACAGCGTTGCGGTGAATTCGTCACTTATAGGCGTGCACAGCACTTGTATAAGCGTTAATAAAAAAAAAAAGAAATACACAATAACAGCAAAATTAAAAAAAAACAAACGATTAAATAGCAATAGAGAAACAATTATAAATTATAACTACAAAAGTAAAAAATGAATTAGGACATTATACGTTCATTACAATTAAAAGAATAGAATAAAGTTTGAGTAAAAAATAAATAACCTTTAAATGTCAAGTAATTAAGTATTATTCAAAAATTGGAAATCAAATTGGATTTCAAATGTTGGAAAAGTAAAACAATTATAAATTAAAACTACAAAAATAACAGATAAGCTCTAACTTAATTTCTCAATTTACCTCCCCAGGTACAGTACGTATACCAGTGGACGACGTATCCTCCCGGTACCTGAACGAGCGCTGGTACCCGCTCACCGAGACGGACGCCAAGCCGCAGTCGCCGGCCGCGCCCTCCCCGTCACTACGCATCAAGTGCCGCTTCCAGAGTGTCGATGTTCTACCTATCGATCACTATGCGAGGTTCCTGGATTACCTCAAGAGGAATTATAGACGGCTGTGTGAATATCTTGAACCTGTTATTGGTAAGTGATTTTAGAGAAAAGTTTTAGTGTACATTTTACATAGATATGCACAAATCAGGAGTGGGAGTTTTTCTGCCATGTTCCTTAGGTTAAGGTTATTACACCAGCTATATTAACTACTGATTTTCAATCAACGTAATACTCCGTGATCAAATGTCAAAGCTGTCGTTTACATTCAATTTATTTTGTTGCTTTGATTTTAGTTGAACAGAAAAACTGAGATTAACTTCTATTGATTCCGTTCAGCACCTAAGAAATAACAATATTTAAAAAAAAAAATAATCACTTTCTGCCTTTTATAAACACTCTTTTCATATGACATGGTTATCTGCCTGGACTAAACCCAAAAAAGGTGTTTTTAAAATTACACTAAACATTGACTTAGTCACCACCCGTACCTATAGTATCCCTTGCCTTTATCACCAGGTGTGAAAGCCAAGGAGGACATCGGCTGCGCGCTGGTCCTCTGCATGGCGGGCGCTGGGCTCGCGCCGCGCTACCTCGCCGACGTCGTGGCGCTGGACGTGCGCCGCACCGGCGACCACTCGCTCACCTTCCGCGGCAACTCGCTCGCCACCAAGAGCATGGAGGCCTATCTCAAGCTCGTCGGCGATCAGTATCTACAGGTAAATACTACTTACAGTAATACATGTGTAAAATCACATTTCTTTTTTACCTAAAGTACCTACTTTAGGTTCAAAAGATATGTGTGTATCAGGGACAATAAACGTAAACTTTCTTGTTTCCCATGACACAGGCTTCTTTTTCGCCTTTGCCTATATGTACTGTTTATTGTTGTTAAGCACTAGTGGTAAATCACAAAAGCACGATAAAGGTAGCATTCGGTTCTTAGCGAAGGCGACGCACGACGGCGACCCGCGACCGGGTCGTGCGACCCACTGCTTTGTATGGATTTATAGGGAGCAATAAACAATTCCCGCAACCGCGTTTAAAAAAAAAAAAGACTTTATGAGTATTTGAAGAAAAGGGTTGCTTCCCTCTTCTTCTCGCCATGTGAAAAATGGGTCGATCTTCATCCTTTTTTCCGGAGGCATAGATAATAACATGATAAGATTATCATCATCTTCCTCATCCTCCAATAGCTGTTGAATAACTTTTTTCGCTCCGGAGAAATTGTCCGACATATCGTACTAGAATAGAAAACAACTTTGGGTTGGGGTTGCTTTCAAATACTCATAAAACGACATTTAATTAAAAAAAAAAGAAAAGTTCCGAAAATATTGTAGGTTAAATTATAAACAGTTTGATTTTATCGCCTGCGTCGCGCGACGGCACTGCCTCCTGAGCGACTGGGTCGCGGTCGCCACGCGGCTCCCTGGCCCCGCCCACCGGTCGCGCGATGCGGTCGCGGGATTTGTTTAGAGCTCCATATAAATTGATACCAAGCAGTGGGTCTCGTGACCCAGTTTCGGTCGCGGGTCGCCGTCGCACGTCGCTGTCGCTAAGAACCGAATGCTACCTTTAAGCATGACTTTCAAGATCTAAACTTCTAGCCACTTTTGACTCTATAGAATCTATAAATTTAAAATCTACATCGGGTCTTCGTCTTCTTTTTGAGTTGATGGTATATTTTATATATGTGATTTTTGGTTTAGTTGAAAATAAAACCCCTTTATTTCTCCGATAGACCAGAAATCATGACAATGTCATTCTTTCCAAGGACCCGTGTCTCATAATAATAAATAGACTCTCCTTTGTCTTTCCACACACTTGAGTATGCATAGCTACATAACCATGTTATTCCAGGACACGCTCTGCGAGGCGGTATCAGCCGCCGCAGGCGCGGGCGCGGCGGAGTGCGAGGTGGACCCGCTGCGAGCGGGCGGCGCGGCGGCACTGCGGCGGCAGCAGGCGGCGCTGCGGGACGCCGTGGCGCTCGCCTGGAACTCCATCGCCAGCTCCGCGCCGCGCTTCCCGCCGCCGCTCAGGGACTGCTTCGCTACCTTCCGGGAGAGGTATGTGGCTTACTGCCTTACTATATTGTATACTATAGCACTGCGGCGGCAGCAGGCGGCGCTGCGGGACGCCGTGGCGCTCGCCTGGAACTCCATCGCCAGCTCCGCGCCGCGCTTCCCGCCGCCGCTCAGGGACTGCTTCGCTACCTTCCGGGAGAGGTATGTGGCTTACTGCCTTACTATATTGTATACTATAGCACTGCGGCGGCAGCAGGCGGCGCTGCGGGACGCCGTGGCGCTCGCCTGGAACTCCATCGCCAGCTCCGCGCCGCGCTTCCCGCCGCCGCTCAGGGACTGCTTCGCTACCTTCCGGGAGAGGTATGTGGCTTACTGCCTTACTATATTGTATACTATAGCACTGCGGCGGCAGCAGGCGGCGCTGCGGGACGCCGTGGCGCTCGCCTGGAACTCCATCGCCAGCTCCGCGCCGCGCTTCCCGCCGCCGCTCAGGGACTGCTTCGCTACCTTCCGGGAGAGGTATGTGGCTTACTGCCTTACTATATTGTATACTATAGCACTGCGGCGGCAGCAGGCGGCGCTGCGGGACGCCGTGGCGCTCGCCTGGAACTCCATCGCCAGCTCCGCGCCGCGCTTCCCGCCGCCGCTCAGGGACTGCTTCGCTACCTTCCGGGAGAGGTATGTGGCTTACTGCCTTACTATATTGTATACTATAGCACTGCGGCGGCAGCAGGCGGCGCTGCGGGACGCCGTGGCGCTCGCCTGGAACTCCATCGCCAGCTCCGCGCCGCGCTTCCCGCCGCCGCTCAGGGACTGCTTCGCTACCTTCCGGGAGAGGTATGTGGCTTACTGCCTTACTATATTGTATACTATAGCACTGCGGCGGCAGCAGGCGGCGCTGCGGGACGCCGTGGCGCTCGCCTGGAACTCCATCGCCAGCTCCGCGCCGCGCTTCCCGCCGCCGCTCAGGGACTGCTTCGCTACCTTCCGGGAGAGGTATGTGGCTTACTGCCTTACTATATTGTATACTATAGCACTGCGGCGGCAGCAGGCGGCGCTGCGGGACGCCGTGGCGCTCGCCTGGAACTCCATCGCCAGCTCCGCGCCGCGCTTCCCGCCGCCGCTCAGGGACTGCTTCGCTACCTTCCGGGAGAGGTATGTGGCTTACTGCCTTACTATATTGTATACTATAGCACTGCGGCGGCAGCAGGCGGCGCTGCGGGACGCCGTGGCGCTCGCCTGGAACTCCATCGCCAGCTCCGCGCCGCGCTTCCCGCCGCCGCTCAGGGACTGCTTCGCTACCTTCCGGGAGAGGTATGTGGCTTACTGCCTTACTATATTGTATACTATAGCACTGCGGCGGCAGCAGGCGGCGCTGCGGGACGCCGTGGCGCTCGCCTGGAACTCCATCGCCAGCTCCGCGCCGCGCTTCCCGCCGCCGCTCAGGGACTGCTTCGCTACCTTCCGGGAGAGGTATGTGGCTTACTGCCTTACTATATTGTATACTATAGCACTGCGGCGGCAGCAGGCGGCGCTGCGGGACGCCGTGGCGCTCGCCTGGAACTCCATCGCCAGCTCCGCGCCGCGCTTCCCGCCGCCGCTCAGGGACTGCTTCGCTACCTTCCGGGAGAGGTATGTGGCTTACTGCCTTACTATATTGTATACTATAGCACTGCGGCGGCAGCAGGCGGCGCTGCGGGACGCCGTGGCGCTCGCCTGGAACTCCATCGCCAGCTCCGCGCCGCGCTTCCCGCCGCCGCTCAGGGACTGCTTCGCTACCTTCCGGGAGAGGTATGTGGCTTACTGCCTTACTATATTGTATACTATAGCACTGCGGCGGCAGCAGGCGGCGCTGCGGGACGCCGTGGCGCTCGCCTGGAACTCCATCGCCAGCTCCGCGCCGCGCTTCCCGCCGCCGCTCAGGGACTGCTTCGCTACCTTCCGGGAGAGGTATGTGGCTTACTGCCTTACTATATTGTATACTATAGCACTGCGGCGGCAGCAGGCGGCGCTGCGGGACGCCGTGGCGCTCGCCTGGAACTCCATCGCCAGCTCCGCGCCGCGCTTCCCGCCGCCGCTCAGGGACTGCTTCGCTACCTTCCGGGAGAGGTATGTGGCTTACTGCCTTACTATATTGTATACTATAGCACTGCGGCGGCAGCAGGCGGCGCTGCGGGACGCCGTGGCGCTCGCCTGGAACTCCATCGCCAGCTCCGCGCCGCGCTTCCCGCCGCCGCTCAGGGACTGCTTCGCTACCTTCCGGGAGAGGTATGTGGCTTACTGCCTTACTATATTGTATACTATAGCACTGCGGCGGCAGCAGGCGGCGCTGCGGGACGCCGTGGCGCTCGCCTGGAACTCCATCGCCAGCTCCGCGCCGCGCTTCCCGCCGCCGCTCAGGGACTGCTTCGCTACCTTCCGGGAGAGGTATGTGGCTTACTGCCTTACTATATTGTATACTATAGCACTGCGGCGGCAGCAGGCGGCGCTGCGGGACGCCGTGGCGCTCGCATACGAAAACTTACCAACAACTTGTCATAAAAACTGAGAAATTGCTATTTTCGATAATTAATTCCAGGATTGATTACGATGACTGCGTTCACTATACTATAAAACATAAAAAGAGAGAACATTTTTCATATAAGCATCCATTTAAATGAGTCTTAATTATATTTCGAATGTAAATAAAACATTTGTTTTTTGCTTCCAGACTGACGGCTATGGGTCGGGAAGACATATCGGACAACTTGATCAGCGCCTCCATCTTCCTCCGCTTCCTCTGTCCAGCTATCCTGTCACCCAGTCTCTTTGGAATTACTCATGGTACGTATCATATTAAAACAACTGAGAAACCGACATATAACAATTATACATCTATTTTTACAATTTCCTCTTTTCAAAACTAGGTAGCCGTGGCCAAATAATCAGTAAAGTGAACATCACTCTACCAGATCTGTTGCATTTATTGGCTCATAACGCATGAGACGATTTCCTCGCATTGACTACCCGGAAAGAGCTTTCTATAACACCTACTTCAATGCCCAATTTTTATATTACAGAATACCCGAATGAGCGAGCCGCTCGTAACCTGACGCTGGTAGCCAAGACTCTGCAGACCCTGGCTAACTTCACGCGCTTCCAGGGCAAGGAGGCTTTTATGGAGTTCCTCAACGACTTCCTCGAGAAAGAAGCACCTAATATGAAGAAGTTTCTCAGAGATATTTCGGTAAAGGCCTCGAATAAATATAACTCTTGTGTGAGGTATATTTAAAGTCCATTTTTGTCTGGCGGTGTTATTTTTTTTTTGCGAAAAGCAAGTAATAATAATTGGCGGAAATTTGCGAGGTCATCTAAAATTATATTTTCTTAATAATAAACCAGGTGAAACTATTTAAAACCCCTCAATTTTTTTTAAACATTCTAAGCTTAAGTAAAACAATTTTCTCATCTCTTTTCCACTCAAAACTCAACATAATATATCCTAATTTCGCTGCTATTTCCCAACAGACGCGACCACCTGAACAGCAGCAGCAGGCGCAACAGCAAGCCCAGCAGCAGCAGGACGGTAGCAAGAGGAACTCGGCATCATCGCAGGGCTCCAACAGCTCTGAGTCCATGCGGGAAGGCGTGGAGCCCGACCCCGAGTGGGCCCCGCACGTCGACCTCGGCAAACAACTCGCCACGCTACACGCCTTGCTGGTCGACAGCCTGCCGAAGTTGTTTGCCAATAAGATACAGGTATGCATTATTACTGGTATAATACACTATTTGTTAAAATGGCTGACAAAACGGCAGATCGTCGATGGTTTAAAAAAAATGAATTGGTGTTAATGACATAAAAGTGGTAATATGGTACTTCTTAGTTTCATTTTACTAATAATTGTTTTTATTATTTTCAGGAGTTAGACCCGCTGTCTGATATACTGGACGAACTGAGCAAGAGGCTTGTGAGCAACGATAACAGTTCACCAGTGCCGCCACCCTCTGAGAATATCTTTAGGTAAGGAAAATTACAATAACACATTGACTGTACTATGAGCAGGTGTATGCTCTTGGAAATAGGATCTCACAAACAATTTTATATCTCTAGGTTCAACGACCCCACGTGCAATACACCAACGAAGCAGCCAGCCGAGCCCGCTACCAATGGTCAGATCAACAACAACAACAATTTCGCTCACAGTTCACCCATCATGAATAAGAATGGCGTCCAATTCAACATCAGCCCATCAAAATCCAACGCCGCTGAGTCTAAGTACAAGCCGGGATATGCGGCAGTCACAAAATCCCCCAGTTGCAACCTAAGGTCTGCTACGCTACCCAGAAATGGATACGGCTCGAGCCCCGTGAGCCAAGCCGTCAACCCTGACAGATACAGCTCACAGTACAACAACCAAGAACATTGTGTCAATCTCAAAGTCGTACAGATTGGGTTCGGCTCCGACCAGTATCCCAAGGGCATAAGCAATGGCATCAGTGAAAGCTTAGAACGCAGGTTCCAGGAGAGGTACAAGCCAAACAACTATAATGCTCAACAGACGCACTTCCACAACTCCAACTATAACAGTACAGAGAGATCGCCGAGCAACGACAGCATCAACCACAACTACTGCTCTACCGACATGCAGGCCATCATGAAGGAAACCGCCACGCTGGAGGAACTCTCTGACTTGTTGAAATACGCTGATGACTCCGAAATTGTAGAAGATAAACTCATCATGAACAAAAAGAGCTTGTCACAATCCATTTCGAACAACAACAATATTGTTAATGGAAATAAAACTAACTATATTAACAACGGCTCAAATGTTTCCATTAGTGGATTGTCAAATGTTGCAAGTTCCGGATACCAAAGTATTGCTACGCACAGCCAAAGTTCCAGTCCCATCGAAAATACAACGCATCATCATCAACCATACGAGAACGGAGGCCAGCCCATGAGCCGATACTCGCAGATAAATTACCAGAAGCAGAGAGACAAGCAGTATTACGACAGCAAGAATGAAAAGTTTTATCCAAAGAGCCCAGTGCAACAAAAAATAGAGTATGACATCCAAAAGTACGGAATACAAAATTTCACGACTGCGGATAATACCCCGGCAAACGCAAATGCAAATCCAAAGGTAGCCCCGCTAGTGTTCACAAATCCAGTATATAACATGGACGACAACCGTCAATCGCAGGAAAAGAAAAACAATGAAAACAGAAATTCAAAACGTTGTCCTTGTGGCTCATCCAGTTCATCGATCGATGAGGAGGGTTTGAGCACAGACAACGTCGAGACAAACTCTGAAGAAGGTTCTACTAACTTCAACGAGGATAGTAGAAACTATGACCAACAGAATCGCAACAATACCCACCGAAACCTCACCAGAGATAACTGTAATTATGATGAATTGTATCAGAGGAGCAACCACAGTCACTCCCCAAGGATACGGGACGACGAATCGTCCAGCAATTCGCCAAGTCTACGGAAAAGTAGCAAAACGCGAATGCCCAGAACAAACCCTATGCTCTCTTACTCCACTAACCAAAATCAAATCAACTTCAAACACTTCGGACAACGAGGAGAAACGCTTTACGAAAGTAAACCTCATCACATTTCAACTGATTCTGGCTACCCTATGAGCAGATCTGACTCAAACGTAGAGGAAGTTAACAAAGAAATGTACAGGCTACAGATTTCCCGCAGCCAGAAAGCGCTCTACAATATGGAAAACTCTAAAAACTCTCCCGAAAAGTATGCTATGACTGAAAGTTCAATTCCGGAGACAAATTACCCATTAGATAGGACGTACTCTGGAGCGAAGATGTCGAGTAGTAGATTGAATGAGGATTTGGAAAGACATCAGCAGTACTACGGAGTTCGGGAGAGAAGAGAGTCGCCTTCGCGGAACATGTTCAACCGCGAGTCGCAGTCGAGCGAGGCGAGTGAGCGCGTGACGGTGCGCGAGCGAGAGGGCTCGGGCCGCGACAAGCTGCAGCGGCGGCTCAGCCTGGAGTCCGCGCGGGAACTCACCGACAGCTCCGACGAGCGGGAGGACACTGTGTATAGTACAACTGGCCGGAAGCGTGTGTCCAAACATCAGAGAATCATTGAACAGGTAAGAAGAAACAGCTCCTGAACTAGTTTTCATTTGAGACATTTAAAAAAAAAATACTATAAATGTATATAAGTGATGATGATGAATGAAAATATTTAACATTTTTCGTTTTTTATTACAGTACGAACGCGAAATCGAAAGGTTAAAATGTTCTGTGGAACTCTTACGAGGGAGGTTGGGTCCAGCCGAACCGGGTCAAGATCACACGGATGCTAAAATGAAGGCCATTATTTCAAGGTAAATAATTCCCTATGCATCCCTTTTACACATCTCAAATATCCCGTAGATGTACAATTCCCTTTGATATTTTTAAATTGCTTATTAATACATGTATTTGCGTTATCCAGGTTGATTTGCGTAGAAGAAGAACTGAGACGCGAACAACGCAAGATGGCCGCGGCTCTCTCCCATAAGCAGCGCGTCATCGAGGCGCAGGAGCACCGCATCGCCGCTCTCGACGAAGCCAACACGCGGCTGCTGTCCGCCCTCGTCAACCTCCAACAACGCGCCACGCACTCACACCAAGAACTCCAGATATAAACTAACCACACGATATTCTAGGTACCAGTCTCAATAGAAATACTAATTTCTTCTTTAAATGATCTCTGTTCTGACTTCTGATTGGATGACTAATGGCATATAATTGCATTTGGGTTAACTAAATGAAGATATACTTGTATTGTCAGGTAGTTTGGTAGTGATCAATGTTCTCTGATTGTTTGTGTCTTCAGCTTGAATTTATGATTGTGGATCTAACTGTACCTTTTATAAATTACTTATTATATTATACGCACAAGCCGTACAACTGTTATTTGCTTGCGTGTTTCATGTTATTTGACTACTTTTGCTATTTTGAATTTTATAAATTTTCATGCACAAATAACAAATCTCGCACTTTATTTATACAATTGATTTAATTTAACTTTTCAACGTATATCTTCATTAACTACAATATTATGAACTCATTACTAAGATGAATATTTGTTATTTACGTATTATTAGTATTGTTTGAAAACTAAGTGTATTGCAATAATTGTTTTGCCATTTATCATTTTTGTTACATTGTTTCGTTAGTTTTATTGAAATATGCTTTAAATGACATTAATAATTCTCTTTAAATATCAGTATTTTCATGAATTCGATTGTACGTTCGCTCCACGTGTAGACATGTTTTTTTTCTGTAACAATGATACCAAAGACGATTGAATATCCCTTAGACTTAGGTGCGGTGGTCCAATCGAACCCGCTGCGACTTAGGTCCTAGTGTTGTATTTTAAAATAAAAAGTTATAGATTTTATAATAATAATATAAGACTTGTATCATAATATTCTTAAGATATGCGATAAGTAAAATGTGGTATTAAATCAAAATTTATTTTTAATACCTTTGGAGTATTATTCTCTGGGATAAATTAGATGTAAACGTCCTAACACTTCTGTCTAAATTGTATCTGATATAAAATTAAATCGTAGACCACAACTTACTTATACTATTGTGCAACATAGTAACAGCGAAATGTAATATAAGCCATAACTTCAAGTTCGTATACCTACAAGTGTAGGTATATAAATTATCACATTAAATTATGAATTACGTACATAAGTCTTTTATTTACATTTTTCCTAAATTAGTCTAAGAAGTTAAATTAATACTAAAATCAAGTGTATGAATTTATATATTTCACAATACTTCACATGGACAAAACAAACAAAAACAAAGGACAAGATTATTATTGATCTGGCTCTATGCCGTCTGGTAGACATATGTAACGTCTTTTCGCTAAAATTAATTTTCTTTCTTCTGATTCTCGCGCGTTGTAAGGATGTATTAATTGCAAGTCTTCTAAACGACCAAACAAGTAAGAAAAATATATTTCGCGGAACTTTTTGTCGGGAAACTCAGCCTGGTACATGGACCTCCAGAACAGGTTGGTGACGTAAGCGTGCGACCTGAACATCATCAGTCTGTACTTATGTGTGTAAAGTCTAAATTTATCGTTTAAGTTTTGTTTGTGTGACCAGGTCGTGTGGCCAGTGTACATGGGTTCCTTAGGTGGTCCTACATGACCGAAGTCCTTAGCCGCAAGCGAAGAGAACATAGTCCAATACACGGTACTCTTTCGTAAGAATTCTTGTTTCTCTACTTTAGTAAGCGAACCGTAAAGTCGTTTTCTCATCCATTCTTTAAGCTCTGGAACCAAATGCAGGTCAGGCAAGCGCGCTGCTACGTTTACGCGTCGCATTAAGCGTAGTGCACATTTTAAATAATCCTCAGGTTTAGGATTTTGTCCTAAGCATGTCTTAGATGCCTTCTTCTTTTTTTTCTTTTTATCTTGTTTCACTTTATTTGTACCGTCGCGGTCGACGTGTAGCACGCTGTCCGTATCCCATAGCTTTTTGAATTCTTTTTCTACTAGAAGCCGTTTATCGTCTATATCATAGATAGTTTGGTAGTTAAAACCTAAAGGTGAGTGGCGTGTGGGCTTAACAAAAAATGGCAATTCGTCAGGGGGAAAGACCCCTTCATTTTGATAATCGTAAAAATGGCCACAGTAACATTTGTTCTCTTGAACGTACCGAAAAACAGAGTCGTTCCATCTTTTTACACAGTCACATGGGTCAGGTTTCGGTGCTGGCGCCCATCCCCGAAAACCGCAATGTATGGTAATACATTCCCCGTCAACGTATTTATAACCACCGTGTATGAGATCACCTTGTGCAGGTAGTATACTAATGCTGCCCAGAACGAACAGTGTCTTCCCATGGACCTGATAGACGCCGTTTATTGTATATTGAGCGTTCCATAGCCCAGTTGTTGGCGCTACTGGTTTCTTTCGTCTTACCGATTTTTTACGTGCCGCCAAACCTAACCCATACACTTTTTTTGGAATACCATTTTCCGACAAAGTTACCTTTGAACCTCTTGATTTTCGGGTAGCAGCTTTGACACTTTTCTTCGAAAGATTCGTGGCTGATGAATGAGGCACAATTGCAACAATACCAGCTAATTGGTCGCAATATGATTTGGCTAATCGTTTCTTTGGTGGCGGTGGCGGGGGAGGAGGTGGCGGTGGTTTTGTTATGAGTGGTTCCTCTTCATAAGGTTCATTTAAATCGTCCAAGTTTGGCAAAGGTGGCGGTGGAGGACGGCGATACCTATGTGGCTCATACAAAGCCGCAACCATCTTCTCAAGGTACGGCGAAGCTAGTGGGGGACCAGGTTTTGGTTTAGGTTTAGGTTCCGGTCCTGCTTCGGGCGAATCAGGAGTAAACCTTTGCTGAAGTAACGAAATCAAATTGTCTAGCCCTAGATAAAGAATCGCCGATAGCATAAGTCTAGCATTAAGGCAATATGATGCTCGTTTCCCTTCAATGGGGTATCCATAAGTAGTTAAATATAATTGGGCAATCATTTCTTTTGGGTCGTCACGACCTAAATAAATACAATTTAACAGTTCAGTCGGACTTGGGCGGGGAAACAAACCTAGAACTCGCATGATTGCGGCTGTCCTATGGGGTCGCCCTTCCAATATATCTTGATATATAGAAAATTCTAACGTATCCAAGGCGCTTCTCTGCGGCTCACTTAATGCTTGATACCATCGTGGTCCCACTTCATCGACCATATTTTTCAGCATCTGTACGTCTCTGCGCTTGCGGTATTCCTTAAGCTCTTCCATAAATACTTGCTTTTCTCGTGTTTTTCGCGCGTACACCACCTGCAGGTGCCGCATGATACGTTCCTTATGCCCTGTCTCATGGCCATCGTTAAACCAATTTTCTACCATGTTTATTTAAACACAGTTCTAAAGGACGAATAGTCTTAATATTTTGATATTGAGAATAAACACGCTTATTTTGTGTATATCCGAATTATACTGCAATTTAGAAAAAAATACGATTGATCTCTACATAATCTGAGTGACAATGAGCAAAATGTCAATTTATTTTTCTAATTCTAGAGGTTTTATAAACAAACCAGTTATATATAAAATCTATGCATCCGAAAAATAAATGCTAAATAAAAGATATTTATTAGCAAAAATACAATTATGAAATTGAATGCAACAATTTTTAATTTGCAAATTATTTGTGATCGAAAATGTTTGGCTATGTACTGAGTACACCGCCATCTATTGTCGAGTAGTAGATACATTAAAAATATGGCACCGAAAAAGTTCCGTTTAAATTGAACAAGATTTTTTCTTATAAATATTTCCTTTTAAATCCATATTCCATGACAGCTAACGGTTTCCTAAGTAACAGCCACGTAAAATATTTATTTATACGCGTAAGTTCGTCGGGGGCGAGTGACGCACGTGGAGCGTCGGTCGGGCATGGCCCGATCAGCTGTGTGAAACTCGGCCGGTCGAAGACCCGCACCTTGGGGTGAACGCCCTTAGCTCATCCATCACCTGAATAATTCCTCACCTCATTCATACGCACTGGCGAATCTATCTCAATATTTAAGCCTGCATTGTTCCGGAAACCATCAATCAAGTGAGACTTTACAGCGGTCGCCTGAACATGTAAAATCGATTGACCGCCCGAGACAGTGGCGTAAACACCGGTAGTCAATGAAGTTCCATTTGTGGTTGGCGTCACTGCATTGTATGTAACTATGGGATCGATTACGCACAAAAGTATTTGTTATTCAAGTAGTTACAATAACTGTGGGATTGGATGTTTATATGCGTTCCTTATGGACAATAGCAACTAAATTTTCCAGATATACCTCCAATTATATTTCTACATAATTCTACCACTGTTATTTTATAACATGAAATAAGGTAGTTGTCAACATGTTGTAAGTATTATTTAATACTTATTAACTACTACATTAGATAACGTTACTTACACAAAGTTCCATAAAATAAATTAAAATTTTCTCTATGAATCTTTTTTAGCGTCTATTAAACATAAAATCCGTGTAATACCTACACGTATGAATCATATTCTTTGGCCGCTAGTGACGATGACACAGCAACCAAAAGAATACTCATTCTTTAATTTAATGTGATTCAGTGATTAAATTATAGGCAGTGTTCGTTGACTCCCGGGACTAGTTCAAACATTTGATTATTTTACTTCAAACGACCTTAGACAGAAAATTGTGAAGCTCAATATACTTTAGTGACGGAAATTTTCTCGAATTTTGACATCGTCAGAGACTTTAATTATATTGGATACCGATAAATCAAGGATACGGCTGACAGAAGAAGTTATAAGACATGGACGGTACGTACCTATTTGGACACAGGGTTATATATAATAACATAGTTTTAGTACCTATGTATAATAATTATGTGCATGTGCATAGTCCAAAAACTTTGTCAGTACTAGTCACGTGACTCAGCAATTGAAAATTGTATAATTCTGTACCTTAATATTTTTCATTTTACTAATATCACTATCAAACTAATGGAGTGGTTCTAGGAGAGATCCTAAGACATTATGACCGCCATTGTACACCTAAATACCTTGACCAGCCCCAAGGATTTTCATAATAATGCACAAACTGCAAACTGTGTAATAAGGTGAAACTTGACAATAACATGGCCAACAAGATCCTGCTTATGACTCGTGCGATCGTTATCGGCCTTTAGGTTTTACCAGATTTTCCCTTGCCTCGTTGACATTGAATACTTTCACCGTGTTAAACTCAGTACTGAATAGTACAATAAATAATAAAATTATATTTGCATAGTGAAATTGGAAACTATCGTGGAAATGAAGTAGCAGTTCATTATTATTAAATTGTTGTTTAGTATGTAGGTACTTCCCAAAGGCTATGTAGTTTTTTTTTCGTCTTAAAATCCTTTTTACAAGATTTGCAAGTGATAATGTGGTGGTATTATTACTACCTATATCATCTCTAGTCGTGTTACAAATAAAGAAACAAATGACATTGTTTTAATGAGCATTTGATTAATTAGTGCGAAAATGTGACTGCATTTTCCCAGCACGTGAGATGTTTATCAACGCCAGACAGTGAGGCAGGGCTGCATGTCGGTGTTCATGAGCGTTCACTTTCCACGTGTCAGGAAGTATTAGAAGCCACTTTCACTCCATTCAAGATCACAGACGCTCGTTCCGCAATGCTTTGCTCTCTGCTCCAAACAATAACTACCTATTGTCTACGTCGTATATTACAATCTTACTCCGATTCCTTATTGGCTGAGCTCAGTTTGATTGCTTTATTTCCACATCTATTAAGCTAGTTGCCTCTTTCATTAAAGCTTCGAACGTAAGTACAGAAAAGTCATATTATTTATTAATAGCCTTAAGGATTGTACCTTGGAAGATTTATACTAATTTCAGGCGCTATTTCTCATGCAAGTTCAATGACCGAACTCTTATCTCGTATGTATGTGTGCATCCACGTGTTGTGTGCATGTGTGCGTCGCTGCGCCTGCGTCTGTGTCGTGTATCGTATTGTAAGCTGCACATTATTATGCAACGCTTATGAAGCGGTTAAGTCGTATTATCGAAAAGAACATCAAGGTTTATATTTAGCATAAATATTGTTTATTATTGTACGGATTTTTGGGAAGCGCGTGCCAACTTTATTTATGTCGCATGTAGTTTTGCAGCGGATGACTTAAAAACTATTCTCATAGCTAGTTTTTTATATAAATCTTTTGAATTAGTTCAAAAAAAAAATACCGTTGAAGTTTCCAACCAACTTAATTTTAAATAAATGTACTAAAACTACCGGTGGTTAGTTATGACAACCTAATCACCGGTATTTACGCCATATTTATCAAATTCGCTTAGGTATACGTCACAGTCAAATTAGTCGACTGTTTAATAAACTTGGTAACTTAACTAAAAACACGATAAATGACAACGAAAATAATTAATCAGTAAATAATATGCATGTATAACAAAATTAAGTATTTCTACAAAGTGTCATTCACGACACACGACAACATTTCTTTTAGCTTGACGACTAGAATACAAAGATACTGAAAAAGTCAGACGTTGTAGTCATATAGACAGTTGAATAATCGTTCCGTGGGACAGGTGGCATCTCTCAATCCAACTTACGAGTGTCTAACACGTGAAATGAGAAAGTAAAAGCACGACGACAAGACTGTATCCTTTGACAAATAGTCCCTGAAGGGAGCAGGGCGATGCCCAAATATTGGGTGAACAACCTCTTAATGCTTTGAGGAGACATTTTATTTTTACCATACACCGCGTATCTACGACTGTGGACTGTTGAATCGGACTTATAAAAAAACGATTCAAAGTTTTTAATAGAGCGAGCCGTGTAAAATAAAGGCCGCTTACAAATTTTTCAAAGTCACAGCGAGATCTCCCGGTGCGTTTACCTATTCACATACGCTGTTTTCTCGGAAGTGCGTCATTGTTGAGCTGCCGAGTGACACACACGTTTATTATAGTTCGTCGGCTGACAACGTATGAACGAAAATATCGGCGTTATCAACATCTAATTATAGAGAGAACACTCGCTCGAGTCAAGGGTACGTTAACTCCTCCAAGTTCAAAGGTCACCGAGGTCAGGGCTAAACCGAATTCGCTATACAAACTTCACGAAGAAATTCTAGACTGCTCAAGTAGGTATTGAACTTTCTTTTGTCTGCGGACTTATAAATGATACCAAACTACTCAAAACTTTTTCTACCGGAACTTTTTGATAAAATAAATTGTTTATTAATTATTGCGGGCACGACAATAATTTTAGAACTAAGTTTTTATCTAGTCAGGAAGCATTTTAGATTTTGTACCTAGACATAGACGCACAGCCATTTATCTATTAAGAACATTAACATTAGTTTTCTTAAATGTAACGCAATCTTTATCCCATACACGAATACGAATAAAAACAACATTGTGTAACTTAGCTTTTGTCGGAGGTGTCGTACTTAAAACTTGTCACGAAAGATGATGACACTAGGAAGTATATTAATGATAAAAGTTTGATACAGCTTATCCCGTAACAATAATTGTCAACCAAAAAAGCCCTTGATCTCCAGATCAAATAAACAAATACAAAGCATTTTTCTAAATAGGAAATATCACATAATCTACATTCATTTACTCATTAATATGAAATTTCCTATCGTCCTAATGATTAAAACTCTTCGTATATCATAAAATGGTGACATTTCGACAGTGGTTTTCCGGTGGTGGTATCACTATGCGTGCGTGTGTGTGTGTGCAGCGGGGGTGTGCGTGTGTGCGTCAGGATCGCGTTACAGCTGAAACTTGGGGCGCCTGCCGAAAACTGCGGTCGTCGACCCGGTCAGGAGCGCGGCCGTACAGTGCGCGCGAATGCTCTTGATACTTTGTCTAACACAGTTTGAGCGGGAAACTGCATGGCATTTTTGTACTTTGTCTAATTTTTTTTGATACTCTGTTTATTTGTAGAATAAAACTTACTATTGTAAGTAATAAAAACGTGTCCTCAAAGTGCCTAGTTTAAATCAGTAAATAATAATTATTTGCGTTTCTACAGACGAACTAAACATGTATTATATTTTGTAAAAAGTAAATATAAAAATTAAAAAAAAATAGTTACCATTTATTTTCTTACTAGTGTTACCTAAAATGATAAGTTTAATTAAAAACAAAAATTATTTATGTTTGACCGAGTAAATAAAAAATATACGGAACTTAGTAACCACATGTCCGTAAAGTATCAAGCGATTGCGCGCGCGCTACATCACTCGGTGATATATTTGGTGACATTGAACCGAGTCCATTGCCAACGACCTCACTCCTCGGGGAAGCGCGGTTTGCGTAATCGCTCCTGCGTACTGTACGCAGACCCCGGCATAACAAACACGCACACAAACACAACACACACACAGACACTCGTCATGAACTCTGATAACATTACTCATAAAAATATAGAGTATAGATGTATGTGTATATAGATGTATACTATTCAAGTAGGTATTATATGAGTAATTTCGACGATTTGTAGGGCCAAGCGAAGGGCAGTCAACTACTGCTGCTTAAATTAAACAATTGATGGAATGAGTATTCTTTATTTATAGTTCAGCTTATAATTAGAATGAAATAATGGAACAATTTCAATAAGGGATAAATTTACTAATATAGTATATACAGCTAATTGAGTACCAAACTCTGTAATAAAGGACGGATTCCATCTGAGGTTAGTTATATCACGGTTCGCGTTTCGAATAAAACTTGGTGTCATGCAAATCTCAAGGGGGCTTGAGTACTTATCCAAACTTTTGGTAAACGACGAGGGGCTCGACAAGACCCCTTTAATGCTAATTTAGCTCATTATACCGACAAGTACGTATGAATAGACTCACGAATGTCACTTCACAAGAAAAGTAAGGAATTTGAAGCTCTATGGGCCTTTGGAACGGTTAGATATTTATTTATCAATTAATCGCCGTCAGAATGTAGATTAGAATACAGTTTCTAACTAACAATTGCTAAATGCAATTTCTCTGCAAGACCCGTTTAAACTTTCTCTACAGAAAACGCAATAAATAAATCAAAAGACTTTTTTCTAAAACAAAGGCGTGTGGCACCGTAAACCAAAATGGCCGTGTGTGGAGCTCGTGTCGTTCGAAATTCGAACGCTTTTATTAAAAAACGGAAGGTCATTAAATCAGTAGGCAAATATTTTTTGGTCGATGAACTTTCTTTTGAAACAATGTTATTGTGTTACGATTTGGGCAAGGTCAATAACTGGCAACAAAATATATCTGCACAGCCGTAACTATTTGAACAGATAACACTAATTATGTTGATGTAAACAATCCGTTTGACTATAATTAGCTTAATTATTTAAAAATACTGGAAAATTGACTTGTCATTTGTTTAATTTATTAAATAACTTGTGTGATGTATTGTATTGTTTTAACGTTACTTTAATTATTGTTTCCTCAATGTAATTATACATGTGATCGAGAGGGTAATTGACCTGTAGACTCCGGAAATTGAGTCTGCAAGCTATACCGAACTACTGTCAATTTAACGGTAACATCCAACAAAAGAAATGACTACTGTTTGATGTTATTTTACATTCATTAGATTACACTGTTTACTTTAGATTTGCGGCGTTTTTGTCGTGTATAAATAAATTTAAGTAGCAATGTGTTAACTAGTGCATAATATTAAATAATCTTTAAATGTATATAAAGTAATATTAAAGGTAAAATTAAAAAACTAATGTGTACTACTAGTGTAACTACCTATCTATTTGAATATAGTTATCCTAGCTTTACTGAATCGGTTTAATATTAGATAAAATCAATTGGAATGTAATTTATCAATCAAACTAATAAAGTTTATACATACTTTACGTACGTTAATTCATTGATTTTTCGGGGCAATAACCGATGCCTTCCGCAGATTAATGAAAAATTACTTCTTTATTTCCCAAAACAGATTTCGGCTACTCCACATCTGTTACTTAATCTTCCTCAAACTAAGTTTGACCATTAGGTGAATTGGGGACGTCGTCCCTTCATGTAACGTTCTACGACCCACAAGCTAATTCAAGGATATAAACCAAAACATTGCAAAATTCTTGTGTTACTGTAGGAAAAGTGCAAATGTTTTGGTTGAGTAGCGAACAGTTCGCTCAAGGTCTCGCTGGGCGCGCCGTTGTGTAGCCGCGAGGTGCGCTCGCCTAGACCGCGACCACTTTCACTCTCCGCCGAGACCATTGGAGATCATTATAGAACCGCTTACACTTGCTTCTACACTCGCATCACTTTAGAATGACGCCCGAAACCTGACACGCCGCGCTCCATGCATTTCATACAACCCCGTCATCGTCTACTACTGCAATTTTTTTCATTCGTATCCGATTACTAGACTGAGGGAGGTCCGCAGATAACTTTGTTTACATATCGTATGACAATACATTGCAAACAGCAATCTAAGTGATTTTCTTGGTAATGGTAGGAAAACAAATGAATAACAAACCGATGTCAATGACCGTGCGCGTATACAAGATTTGGACAGATGAAGAGAACATAATATCCGCATGTTTTCATACAATCAGATTGCAGTTTACATGTTCAAAATTTTAATGACGCTGCCAAAACGTTGCAGCCAAATGATGGTAAGAAGAGGTTGAAATTGAAGCATGATGTTGGCGATATTGCATAAACCTGTTGAGACAATGAAGCACAAAGCCCGTGGTGCGTACACATGTGCGGTGCGGTCGCGTGAGGAGAGCGTGAGGAGCGCGTGAGGAGCGGCTCGTGTGTTGCGGGTCTGATTCCCGGCGGAAGGGTCCCGGAGGAGCGCTCCAGGCGGGGTGGCGCGGCAGTGTGCCGGTCAGTCACCGCTCCGCCGGCGCGCCGCGCGCTCGCTGCTGTGTCGTCTTGCGCCGCTCCACGCGCTGCTATTGTTCCGAGTAGCGACACCTCCTATGTTTATCTGCTACCCTGGTACGCATGGCACGTCTAGTATGAACTTGTGACGTGATCTTTCTGTTTTTCAGACTAGTTAGTGCCTCTATCTTTCAGTGGATTGTGACCGTTTATGTGTAAGATAGTGGAAAGTGACTTACTACAGAGGATTTTTGTTACTGAGGATTTTTTTGGGAATGCAACAGAGAAGACTTCTGAATTGATAATTCCAGGTTAATGCTTAATAAACATTTTTAAATAATTGTAGTAATTAGTGAGATAATTATTTTATGATTAAGGCCAAGACATAATGCCCAATGAGGAAATAAATATAATAAACAAATGAAGTAAACCGATGGAAACATAAAATACTTGAGCCCTCGGAGGCACAAATTACAAACAACATTTGCAACATATTGCAATTATTTCATTTAAAGAGAAAGGTTTACAGCATTTATTTTGCTTTGCTCTATTATGAACTAAATATTTATTCATGTTCAGCTGAAACTAAATTATTTGGTCGTCTTTGAAATTAAAAAGACAGAATGTGACTGATTTTATATTACGATCTACTATTAACATATTAATTATGATTATGTATTTCGGAGACAAAATACTGATCTACTTTATTAAGGCCATAACATTGATGATTTAATTATCAAATCTTTAAGTATCATAAATATATGTTGAATAAATCATGTTAATCAAATCGTTTACAGACGATCAGTTTTTCATTTCCAAACCCTTTGAAAGAATAACTTTTCGTTTGCGACTAGTATTTAAGAAAATATCTAGACTCTATCCAGATTTTAGAAATTAATGCATATAATTGGTATACCTATAACTGGGCTAAATGTCTTAAGGATTACTTAATCCGGAGTTGGGACCTTTGCCCAGCAGTGGGACGACAACCAGTAAAAGTCCACATTCTGAATTTTCTGGAAACAGTGGCTGGAACACTTCATCTGATACATTTTTCTGAAATATAATAAAACTCTTTAATTACTTTTTCTGCCTATTCCGCCAAAAGAAAATAAGAGATTTAAATTTTGGAATACGTCCTGAACTACCACCTGCACTCTCCAACTCTTGAAGGAGGCCAGCGACTGAACCATCCAGGCAACTTTTTGGTCAGACAGAATGCGAGTTGGATCTTTGACTCGAGCAGAAGAACATTTTTGGAATATGTTTTAAAGTATATATTATGTTTGTTGACAGCCGACCGACCGCCTTACCTTCGCTCAGCACCTTTAGAGATGAGGGAGAAAGGCTGAACGGATAAATAGCGGCCTAAGAATAAAAATGTAAGTACTAGCTGTAATTTTTTATTGCCGAAACCCTTTTACACTTGGGTCCACTCGACCCGATCCGACGTTATGTGCGGTGAAACTCAAAGGCTCTTTCCTATATTAGCTGGAGGAAGCTAGGTAAATATAGATCACGTCAAATTTTGTAATATGCTGTTATAGCACGTAAGAATTTTTATATTAAAAAAAATAAAAAGACGTCGAGAATTAGTGTATTTTTTGTGGATAAAACCAGTATATATGTAAGTTTGGATATATTTTATATTAATTAATTGTTAATTATTTTATGATTGGTAAGCTGACTGCTACGGGCTACGGCAATTAATGCTACGAAAAGACTTATTTGCAAATAATCTTTTTAATGTAGTAGCCGTTTATACATAATCTTTTTTAAAATAATATACACTGTTATTAAAAATAGCTCGATACCAAAACACTCATTCAATATTTCAGTCGTATGACTATGGAGTCATCATGACGTTTTGAAACGAGTTCACGTACCCAATGGCTACGTCACTCATTACGCGGCAGTCGAACTGATGTGAACGAGATTTGATCCCACGCATCGAAGTCTATACATTGTCTATTTTTGACTGTTGCTACTGATCAAATTTGACTTGCATCAATGAATAAGTAATGATTATAATACAATTACCAAATAATTTATTTTTTCGATCTTTAGTAAATAAACAGTTCCAATATTTAAAATAAATTTTAATATTCAAACAAATTAAAGTTCAAAATTATAAATTAATTCGCAAATGTTTTTCAATGTCAGATAAATTACATGCGAAACAGTTAATTATTAACAACTGTACGTTATTGTTTTGAAATCATAATTGTTCTCGGTCATTCCACTCAATGTAGGAAATTCTATTTATATAGGTACAACATTACACCTGACTGTTTACAAAACTGTATTAATATAAATTTATTTTAGTAAATCTGGCTTCCGGAAGTAATATTAGCGATTACATCATGCTTATTGTGTTAATTTTGCATTCATGAAGACTGAATGCGATTATACCTATCCATTTAAAAAAAAAAACGTCTTTAGTTACGATGCGTTTTGCAGGATATTGTAATTAGCAAACTTACATATTAAAATTTAGCTCTACAATTATTCTTAAGGCTGTCCAACACTGAAATAATTATGTCAGTCTATTTTACCTCAATAAAAAAGATAGATGAGTAGTTAAATAATGGCCAAGTAGCATAAACTTCAAAGTAAAAATTTTATTTTCTAAATTGTTAAAATAATAATTGGTCAATATGCAAGTCAAGTTTTGTAATTGGCTTTTGTTTTTTGAACAAATCACAATCAACACTACTTAGATTTGACAATAGATTAAATCTAGCTGTTTTTTAGAAACTGCGAATTAGTAAAACATAGGTCGAGTTTTTCGTACATGTGTTCCAAATACATGAATTTACAAATATACGTAGGAAACCAATCAGGAAACATGGATTGTAATTACCGAATAAACTACGAAATATCAAACGTTTGCGAGTGACATGCCTAAATAACCTAAAATTGTCAGTCAGTCTGTCAAACTGCAGTGTATTTAACATCAAACATTTCCTTACTTTATCGTAAAATCAATTAGAATATTCACTGCATACAATTTGCTTTAATTTTTAAATAATTAAATCAGATTTATTAAATTGAATCCAATTTCGAATTTATAATGTTAACTGGTGGGAAGGTTAATTAACTTACGGTTCAATATTATTATTAATTTATATCACGTGGCTGAAAATGTAAGATTTTTTAGACGTAGTTTCACATCAACTAAATAAAATTATTCAATGAATTTGTATATTCTGTGTACTAGTCGCGCAGAATATAATTCATAATATCAGCTCGCTGTTAAAGTAGCAAAAGTTTGAACTCTTATAGACTTTGTGTCTTATTTACCAAAGTTTCATTCGGTGGACAATGTTGTGTATTCTATTTACGTACACTAACAATCAAGATTTAAGCTTCCTATTCATATTTATAACAGCATCCTCGTTACATACGTGGACCTACTTTATGCACTAACATACTATTACTAGAAATGATCGTCTTAACGCGAGCCGCAATAATACTAAATAAGTGGCAAAGTTTGAACAGGAGCAATTGGAGTTAGTGTCACTGCTATCATGTACAACCATTACATACTACGTCTAATGATACCAATAATAAATAAATTCGAAAAGCTTTCTAATCCAAACGACTATACACTAAACAAGTCACCTCCATTGACTGTTACTCAGAGATTTTCTGCTCCATTCAGATGAGTTAGAAAACGAAACCCACATTATTTAAAAACATAACGTTCTGTTGCACGTTCTCAATTTTAGATATTAGTTGAAACTATAAATGTGTTCTAAACAAAATTATTCTGCGAAACTATTACCGGCCAGTATATACACACGCACAACGCATTCTGTGTGTGTTTTAACGATAATAGATCTATTAACGACAGTGGTAGGACATAGAATCGCGTGGCGAGCCTCGGTGCATTGTTGCAGGAATAATGCACTGACGGCAGTAGTTTACGAGGTCTTTCACCGACCACATTATATAGGTCAGTTAGATTAGCAACGCTCCCCGCGCTTGCAACTAGTGCTTGTAGCGATAGCTATGAAATCATATATTTTTCTAAGCATATAGGCATGTGATTAGAAATTTGCATCAACACTTCAATACCTAGGCAGCATGTATATAAAATATACTAGTAATTTCTGTCGTGTTATGAGAACTACTTAGTTGATAAACGCAACAAATTTTGCTCAATATAAACAGAACGTAACCTTCAATCGCTACATTTAGTATCTATAGTAACACTAGGTATCTAAAGTATGCATCACAGGTAACTGTAGGTATCTAAGGTAACCTAATGGTTGGTATTGATGTGAAGCGACGATAAGGAATTGCAAATACAAGGAGTATCATAAAAGGTGAACTTGTCACCTCAACTCGACTGTTGCATAATAACTCACAAACTGTGACGAGTAGGTTAATAAGATTTAGAACGGCGATGTTGCTAAAACTACATGTAAAGCTATATTATGGGAAATTATAATAAATAACACATCAATGTTAAAAAGAACCAACTTCAATAAAAATAAGGAGTGATTCCTTATTTTTATTGAAGAATCACGGACGTATAAAAAATTATTTTTTGAAACCGATACAAAATTGTCGCTATTAACAAAATTGGGAACCACGTCCTTTTAAAGTCAGTTAAAAATAGGGCAGTTTATAATTGTAAGAATTATTTTTCTCTAAACATGCCAGACATACTTTTCGCCAACTTGATAAATTATACAATACGAAACCTAATTTCATATTGACCGCTACATAAAAAATAAAAACATTAAAAAAAGCAAAAACAAATTAATTCCACAGAAACCATATTTTGAAACGAATACAAAGAACTCAATATTTTCCAAAGAAAAATTAGAAACAGGAAAATTAAACAATGCATACTTCGGAGTTTTTCTTTTATTGCAACAATAGAAGTTATTATTGCGAAAGATTTAAATTATAAATTAAAAAATACAAAATACTTAACGAACCATATTTGAGGTTTATTTTCAGACATTTCACTTACCGGATATTGGTTGTCACTGAAAACATTCTTATTTCATATTTAAATTGAGGATGATTTTCCTTAACTAACTGCTTGAGATTTTAATCTACATATTATGTACCAAAGTGTACCTAATGAAAAATTACATAGGATACAATGATATTCTAATAAACAGATATGTTATAAGCGTGCAATCGTGAAGACTCGAAAACGTCCTAATTGGGACGTATTGCCATTAACAACAACACTATTTGTCTCTTTTTTCTTATGGGTTTTATCGCGCTATCTCTTTCGCTAGCTGCCGCGCTGCGCGGAACACTTTTTTTCGATTGTTTTGTATGTGTATAACATATCTGTTTATTATAATATCATTGCTAGGATACATGATGCAAAAAAAAAATAAGAAAAAAAATTCTTACTTCATACTGCAACTGGTTTCAGAAGACAAGTCGCAGTTGCCGGTGTAATAACAATGCCAATGCTTCGGCCAAGTGTTATTTAGTTTATAAGGAGGCGTTACACTAACAATACTGGGTTAACGATTTCCTACGACGCTCCGCTCCTAAGGTCTCACGTGCCCCCGATACGCCAGCATTGCTGCATTGTTTCTGCTCCTTATCGAACATATTATACCTCCATTAAATTACTGTTTTCATGTCCCACATCTATGCTACAATATACTTCACTGATATCAAACTAATGCAACAAAGTTTTTCTATTTACTCACTCATATATCAATTGTTTGAGCATGAAAACCACGACGGCATTAGTTCCTCTGAGGCATTATTCCGGAAAGCTCTAATTGAAAGTTTGCCTGCGTGTGTAGAGACTAAGTTAGACTCAACTTTGTGCCAAATGTGAAGCTTGACTAACTAAATCATATGATTGTTTCGTGAATTTTAGTTGTATTTGGTAGTTTTTAGATGAGACAAGTTTATACAACTAGGCTTGTAATAGATTAAAATTAATAAAATATAGCGATGTTTTTTTATAAAATGAAAATGTTACGTAAATGATGTTATTTATGAAAGTTTTCAATTTCCAATATGATTGAATAGCGAAGTGAGTTATCTCCAGGAGGTTTGTCGGGGACAGAACGGATTTATTGTGGAAATGATGGCGTTCCGCAAGCATCCAGACTAGGCCCGCCCCACTTTCAGGAGGTCGCCGCCCGATCGTGAACTCTGCACTCCGGTCGATCGCTACCGCCCTGCTGTTTTTATTATTTCAACCTTCCTACGTGCATAGGCTTTCCTCGGAAAAATATTACTTTACTTTCAAATGAACCTTTAATGTAGCCTACTCATTCTACACAAATTGAATATTATATCATCGTTGTTTAGATTTGCGATCACTTTAGTTCCGGGAACGTCGCTAATGAGATTTAAATGAACTCTTTTATGAGGGCTGTTATGTTTAGATGTGTCATTTGAGCCACCTGCAGGGTATAAAGTTCCTTTTGCGATTCAATGTAACCGACTAAGAAAGATTCCGTCAGCCACCCCTTCGCGCTTCCACACGAGTCTGTGCGATGGGGTCAATGTCCGTGAATGGTATATAGGTCAACTGAAGGCGCCTCGTCGTCTGTGTTATGTCAGCCTGACTCTGTCTCGCTAATGATACGCGATTTTGGATTTAACGACTTATAGAAAATTCTTTAGGAACCTGTTTCTAAAACAGGAATCGTAATTTTTACTCGCAATTCTTTCGTGACTTTTACGTTGAATGCGGCATTCATGCAACAATTCTTAACCGGTTATTTTATCATGAATTATTTATCAGGTTACCACAATCGGAAGGGTTTAAGTTAAAACTGGATTATGATATTCTATGCAAAACGTATCCTGACCGATCTGCGTTAGAAAGTATGACCGTTGCCCTTTATTATTTTGTTGAAATGTAGCTTTTGACATTTGCGGACTGACAATAGCGACTCTAACAATAGTCAATGAATCAATATGAAGTGGAGCTGGATTAATTGTCAATTTTCCAGCTGTGTGGTCACAGCTTAGGTTCGATGAGATACTCATACCTTAATTCAAATGCTTAGCAGCTGCCACGCATCAAGAAGCAGCAAACACTTAACCTCATTTGTTGGTTAACTGCATTATAAGACGGATGAGTTGAGGAGGGTACGAGTGGCTTGAGCTGTCGGTGGAGCGCGGAGTGTGTCTTGTTTGGTGGGATTATATTGATGCATAGAGTGGTCGGCTGCTGCGCGCGGGCAAAAGGGAAAGTGTTCGGGGCTTCCTGCTCGCACGCGGAAGCGTTTAGTTTACTATACGTAACTGCATTTCGCGTCGCTGCACCGACTCGTGTTGCAACATCTACCGATGAGTCTAGTGTGAGAGGTTCACTCTATGTCTACGAGATAAGTTAAATTTATTAGTCCGGAAGTCAAAATGCTATTTATAATTCGAGAAGCTGCACTATTCCTCAATTTAAATGTAAAGTTTTGTTTACCATTATTTTAAGTACTTGTTATAACTTTTTTGGACACAAACAGTTTTCCTAATAAATAAACTATACAAACATAAAATTATCTCAAACATCGGTTAAATATCATCGCTAGTCTGAATTTTGCAATAACGCCCAAAATATTGTTCAGCAACTTGAAGCTACCGCAAAAGTTTTCCGAATATCCGGTACCGTCTAGCCTAAAGGAAACCGTAAGCCGCTTATTAGACCCGGCAACATCGCTGCTGCATTCAAATGTTCCAAAGTCCACGCAATATCTTATCACGAAACTTTCTTCACAACCACGGAAGATAAAGTTCTTTATTTTAAAATGAGAGTAGAAAGAATGAATGAATTGAACTAATTACGAGCTGTCAATGTCAGTGTAGAATCATTCAGTCATCATCAACGGTTTTACTTTCATTGAACGGTCACGACGCATCATGCGCTCTCGCTAGGCGGAAGCGAGCCATCATCGTGTACAGCACGACATTATAACTTATTGTTTAGCAAAATTACTATTATTTCACCACTGAACTGATGAGAAAATTGCCGAGTAATATCTCAATTTTCTACAGTACATTCATTTATCATTCGAGTAAATAATTGGTATTTAAGTTTGTGAAATATGTATTTTATTGCGTTAACAGAATATCTGAATATAAAATGAAAAATTTAATTCTGTTTATGAGAATTATTATGTGTAGCACTTTCGCTTAATCTAATCAGCATTTGTTTGTGATTACATTTGAAGATAACACATTTCATTAATAAATAAACTAATTATTCCGTTAGACCGACAATAAACACGCATCCGAGATCGTTAATCGCTTGTATTCATTACCGTGGCACAACAAAGCGTCGGTGTGAACTGTGGCCAGCCGTGCAACTCGACTCTTCCGCATTTGCCTTGCACTTTCTCCACCTCCGCTGCGCTTTGAATGTTTACTGCAGAATTATTTCGCTGGAGGAAAACCTCGAACGCTCGCACGAGAAATCTAATGCCTGCATTATGTTCTTGATTGCATCTTTTATTATTTTTATTATAAATAATACGTATTATTACTTTTATCTTTTCACTCTTTCTATTCGTACATAGAAAAGTTACGAGTTTAAAAGTTTGTTCAAGCATAAATATTTGCTTCTTTACTGCATTAAACGCAATCTTTGAAACTAGAAAGGATTTGTTAAGTACGTAAATGTTTTTTTGAAAAATGTGTTTGTAGCTATCACTTTAAGGCTTACAGCACTTTCTACGAATTCAGGCTTCAACCATTTGAAAATAATTTCAAAGAAGTATGTGCTTCGATAAATACTTTCGGATATAAATTAGAAAAAAATATTTTAATGGTTATTATTAACAAACATGTGCTCTAAATATAAGTCAATGATAATCCATTTATGTTAATTAATTGAACACAAATCAAAATCACGAATCGCAATAATCATTAAGTAGGTGCCAATAACAATACGGAAGCTCAATCAATAAACAATTAGCTCAAGTATTATCGTTTCTTGTCTTATCCAATAAAAATGCTTATTATTAATTTATTGCCTCCCTATATGTATTCTCTTGCAGAGCGAAGTACTGCGAAGTCGACTTTCACTGAGAAATTTCTAATGTTCTTTATACAGCCCGCGTAGACATTTAAATAGGAACTCAGTGAGTGCTAGTGATAAAATGATATAACTAGCCTGTATTTAATTGGTTTTAGATTAATTTTATTGAGACAGATCATTTTATTTGCGGAAATCGATTGAAAAGTAGGCAATTTTGTAATCACAAGCATGTATATTACCTATGTAATACAGGTCTTACGTGAAACCTACCGATAAAAAATAGTTGTAAATTTATTTTATTACGTATTATTTTACGGAGTGTGACATAAAAGTTTATTGAATATTTTTGTTATTAAATATAATTGGAATTTTAACAAGACAATTGTTAAAATACCAATTATATTTATTTCTAATTACTGACAACAACTTAGTGTGGGTAAAAGTTTAGTAGATGACATTTATTAATTTCAAATCGTTGAATTTTGGTAAAGAGAATTAACAAAAGTCTAGTAAAGTTATGAAAAGTAGTAAAGTTAGTCAGATTTCGACACATAACATTTAATAAATTCCATTTTAAAATGCTCTTACCGTTATTTAATACATATAACATAGTCGTATGTGAATATTATATTGATATTAGAAATTTGCATCACAGATATAGATCACAGGATTTACAGACTAAACGGTTGATATAAACTAGTTGGAAAAGTGAACTAAGTGAAACGAGTTGCTGTTTGCTGGCGACAATCCTGCTAACTACGCCGGTATAGCTGAACTCTTAGGAATATATTTAGTTTAGTAGAAAGAGAGACAGTTTATCGACTCTATAAAAACGTGCAAAGGTTTTTTAATGTTACATAGGTTAAATATTATATTTTATAATGACATCATTGTAGAATGCAAACATAAAATGGTTGTTTTTTTTATTTCTTATAATGATAATAAAAATAAAATGAATGGGGATAAATGGACATATAAAATAAGATAACCTAAAAAATTAATAAGGCTTTAAGGATAGATTTTCAAATTTGTCTGCCATTGCCTGCTTGATTGCTTCTTACTATGTTTTACAGATGTCGACAAATTTTGTAACTTAAAAATAAAAGGTAACTAATAACAGACAGATGGTAAGGAATTGTCTTTCTTTATACTTTATTCTTTGTTGCTACGTTTTTCTTTATTTTGCGAATGTATCATTTTCGTTGTATTATTTATTTGCTATGGCGACCTCTAAATATTTCTCGTCCTCACTGGCCTCACAGGTCACGTACATGGCTTACGGTCCGGAGCTCACAGCCAAACATTCTGACCGCTAGGAAATGCATTACGTGTCGGAGATACTGAGACAGACGGATTATGGGCATAATGTTATAGAGTAGCCTTGGAAGAAAAACTGCTTTGTGTGTTTGTTATTGATGTATTGCCACGTGACTGTAAAGTTAAAGATTAATGATACAATTATGCAACGTAAAACTCTACCAATATTTGAATAAAACTCGACAAAAAAGCAAAGTAGAAAAGTTTTTCAAATCGATCTCCTTAATTAGGTTTTTATTAGAAGCAGAAAATAAGCTTCGACATTCAACATATAAAATAAATTTGTCAGCATCACGGAATAAAACAACAAAAAGAGAATAATGAAGAAGCCATGCATTGTGCTTGTCAATTGTACTTACTCTTTTATCGGAGCAACTTTAATTAATTAATAACCTGGCTACAAGGCTTGAACTGTAGAGTTACGTCATAGTTAAAACAATAAAAAAAATGTACATTTCATTTCAGTCGCAAATGTTTCACCTTGTATAGCTATTCGTGGGGTATCAAGATAGGGAACGCTAAAACATTCAAATTGCAAGTTAAAAGGGATTTGTCAAAAATATCAATACATCCAATCAGTTACCCGGAACAGGCGCAGTGCCCGTGAATGGTCATATAATAGTTGCGTAGGTGACATGTCAGCGTAGACGCTCGCGAGACGGTGACGTCACGGGAGCGCCGCCCGGCCCGGGTTCATCGCTCGTCGCCAGGTGCGTTCACACTTCCACTTCCATTATTTCCCGTTTTCCGCGCTATTTATTATAATGACATTATTTAATTCTACTAGCAATCAGTACTCCTTCCTTCTCTATATGTACGAGAAGAGATTTTTCCCCAAAATCAGGGTACACTCCAATATTATATTATTATTAAATTCTGCGAAAGCAATGCTCCGATTTGGAAAGTTTAGGTGACCAGGTTATTTGTGGTTAGTGGGTGCATCTGCCTGAAGGGGGCGTGTCTAGCGATAATAGTTCCCGGAGTTCGTAATAGACTGCAAACTAAAACAATAAAGACATCTTTTGCGCAGTTAAATATGACATGTTTTGCCTCTGACGTCTTTCTTTTTAATAGATCGCCTAGATTTTTTGGGAGATGACTAAGTCGGCCTCTATTTTGAATACAAAGATACAGTTAAGCATTTTCAATAAAAAACAATCGGTAGTATTTGCAAGTTTATGTTATTATCAGAACATATTTACTTAAAATAATAACAAGGAAGCTATGCTCACTTATTATGAGAACATTACTAAGACAAATTAAAATTTAAACTTATACGTAGGAACATCATATATTATTATCAGTACAAACTCAGCCACTCAATTAATCGGTTGTTTCATAAATAAACAATTCACATTATAGATGCAGTAAAAATTCGTTCACAACCAAAGTGTTTAATTGATTTGAATAATATGGAAATCGGTACGGTAGCGCGCAATATCCGCGGGAAAGAGACAGCGCGAGAGAGACAGCGATATGTCTGTGAGTTCCGCGCAGCTGTGGTAAGGACGGTCGTTGGCCCCGCGGACGGCCGCAAGTGAACTCCCAATATCGTGTGCGTTTATTTATTGTACTGGTCCACTCAGATCGTACTCATTAATTCGATCGTTGTTGCACTATTGCCGATTGACGGAGTTACGAGTCCCAGGTAATTATTTCTCATAGTTTCGTGTTGTGTGTCGGTTTATCTTGTCGCTTGTTTTATTTAGGAATGTGTTTCGTAGCGCATAAGTCGTTGAGATTGTTATTGTTTGTGTTATTATGTCATATTGTTAATACCTGTATATTTTTTCAGAATACCTATTTCACATAAGACAAGTACTTGCTATGTTTGTGTGTTAGGTTGCAACGATATCACACATTTACAAAATGCGTTTGGTTAATACACATCATTGTTTATTGAATACGTACTAATGAAGTTTTTATACAAATTAATATTCACCGTGACATTCATTGCGGTGTGACGTTGACATTGAAAGTGACGTCATCGGTACACATCCTAAATTCTTTTGCCATAGTTTATAGCGAGGTCAATGGCTTGGTGACGACTCCTGCGCCGGTAAAGCTGGGTTACTCATTAAAACAAATAATAATTATAACAATAGCAACAAAGACAATGATTAATAATTTCTGGTTGTAGATTAATCGGTCATGTCTTTGAACTTATGGGTTTCATTGTTAAGTTACAAATAGTCATCGTGATAGAAGATTTTGTTTGTTATTTTTAGGCTATTTGCGAAGAATGTAACAGGAAAATCTGATCGTTTAAGGATAAAAATATGTTAAATTTAATTTCAAACTTTTTATTCCGGTATTTTTACTCACTTTTTTTGGGTGCAGGAACTCTCCTTTAAAAAGTAAACATCAGCTATGTGTATTCCCACAAAAAGACTTGAAAAAAGATCTTGTATCATCACACAACTGACTGAATAAAAATACATATTATCAAACTCAAGACAAACTTATATAATAAAATGAAACTAAAATCTAAACAAATGATCCGTTATCCCTCGGCATAGCAACAAAACGTACCCATATTAACTGTAGTTTATCATTAAATATTTCGTCGAGAACACAAACAAAAAACTATCAATTAAAAAATGTATATAAGGCTGTAGAATATCATTTAATATTTCATCAATTAAAAACAAATGATGATCAACAGTATTCAACAATTTACTCAACACATTCACCGATGATCTTGATTGGAGTCGCCAGGTTCACGGACACTGACGTCACTTCCTTGTGATGACATTGAAGATACACAACAATAAGTGTTTACAGTAGTGTTTCAAACATGCACGCAAGTGAATAATATCCAATTATTCAATGGTTAGGTATTCAATTCGTAAATATATGAAAATGTTCAGGCAATATGCTTGTTCGGTTTTGGTAATTTAATAAGAGCTCGTATATAAAGTGGTATATAAATTATTATGTACATATTTATTGACATACCATAGATAGACAGTTTTTTAATTTTAAATTATGATAACTGGAAAGTAGAGACCAAAAAATGCTCTGTTGTCAATAAATAACAAATATTACAATAAATAATAGACAAATTGTCCAATACAAATATTACATACACTAGAATGACTATGTTAAAAACAATACGAACGACTTGACACATTGAACATGTTTTGGGACTAATTTTCGACGAATAAGTCGACACATTACACCATAAGTCACACATCAATATTTATTTCATTCTCCTTATAGCTCGCATCAAGTCAACTTAAACGTAAAGTATAGACTAGTATTGTTGACATACAATTATATATATAACATACAAGCACATATAGTACAGTATCGGTGTGATTGGACGTTTATCTGAGCATGTGTAACGATATCTGAAGACGGGCCCTGGAGTCATTGTCACGTAGACTGTACACAGTGACCATTGTCGCCTCGGTGTTTACCAACCTTATCAATAACATGTAAGGGACTGTGCTATAGTTGCAGCTACGTTTTAAAGCTATACTATTATATAGCGCGCGGTAATCTTGACTTTGACAGGTGACAGTAATAAATTTTATGCCATTAAAGTTCGTGTCACGTCTTTCCTATAAGTATAGTCATAACTATGTAGTATGTTACGGTGATCTAAGTAAAATTCTTCGTAAATTAGTCGCCCTCAATGTTAGCAGTTCTTTCGAAATTCCAAGAGAATACAGTAAACGAGGTTTTCCCATTAACTTTCGGCGTTATTCTCCTTCCTTATATTAGTAATATGACCTTGTTATTAACTAGACAGAAGGTTAATGACCTAATTATTTACATTACTCTTCGCACATATATCAATATTTTTTTTGGATAGCTTCAAAAAATTTAGTTATGACCCCAATTTCATATAAAAATTTAGTTTGACATAATTTAACATAAAACCTGCTTCATTTAAAAATAGCATTGCATATTACGGTATTACATATCTTGCAGTGTAGTGATGGGCATGCCGTCAGCGGGTTCAAGTTCGGGCGGACGACAATGAACTTGGCCGGCCGTGACTCATGCATGCCAACCATCGGAGTTACGAAACCATAAACACTGAGCATCTGTGCGAACTGCGTATGCAACTCAATCATGGATGCCATTGTCATCGCGCCCTTGGTGCAGCCTGATAACGTTTTCATTAACAACTTAAGTTTTTAATACCGAAAAAACACGTTTTTTTGTTTCTTATTTTGAATCACACATTCTCTAATTAAGAACTAGGAAAATTAGTTGTTTTTTCACGTTGGAATTATTGTGAAATTTTCCATTAATGAATCCTTGGATTTTTTGGTAATTTAAATACAATCACAAATTCTCTGATAAGTTAGGTAAAATATTTGACTTTTCACACTGTAATTATCATATTTTTTTCCTACTCAGATTCTTTTTTATTTCGGGAAATTCTATAGTAAATAAGAATAGGTTCGGTTTATAGATGATAGAATAATTGACAGTCCGATTGAAAGGTTAAGTTCATTTACTTACTGAAAAGTCATTAGTGTAATTTCCCAAAAAAAAAATATTTTCGTCGTGTGTATCGGACAATCTACATAACCGCAAATTAGGGAAGGTTTACAAGTATTCGAAGGGTTGTTAATGATTCTTGATTGCACGTTGTACGTTTTCCTTTAACTGTATTATTTATATTTAAGTAGTGTTTACATTTAGTCGTTTGTTTTTGTTTTACTTTATCGAATACACATTAGTTATGCAAATGAATACACGGTTGTAATACATTTGAATTTATTTACTGTAAACAATATACTTTGTCATGAGTCAAATACGGTTAAATAAAAACAATGTTAATTAAAGTTTCAATGGTTTCTTAGGGTGGGTTTTCTTGTAATGCATGTTCGGTGCTCGTTCTTCAGATCCGGACGCATCCTAAGACGTAGCAATCATATACATAGTACAAACTGCTGTATCTGACAATGTACCTAACAATAATAACTTTATCATATTCTTAAACTTTACAATTATAATAAATTGATACTTAGTTAGAAATCTAACCTTTTATGAGATCAATAAATTGACTATGTTTGATGATAACAAGTTAAAAATACTAAATATATGCAAGCGAAAGACTATAATAATATCATATTTCATCTACACTTAGAATTTCAAGTTGCTCACATATTGAAAATATCTTTAATAAGCATTAGCGATGTAAAAAAAACCTTATTTAAATGGATACTGCTTCATTCTAACCCTTTAGATATTTGTTTATTCATCGTATTTTTACATGAAAAAATATATGACTTTAATGTGTGTTCATGTTCAGCAATGAATAAACAAGCGAATGCACGTCAGTGGTAAGAAAGACTTACGAAAGTCGACCTTACTGCCTTGAAATAAGGGCTCTGACTGTATTACTAATGATTTTATGCTTAAATGATACAAATAACAGGTGCTTACTGTTGACATGTGCTGCAACGTGTGTGCAAAACATCGTGAGTTACCATAAAGCAGTGTTTTATGTTTATGCAGTTAAAAATCAGTTGATGTCTTCGGACGATTGAAAAAATTTTAGAAGTAACACTGCACCAATTAAGTGCTGTACTGCTGACTGGTGGGCCTCAAGGATCATCTTACCAAAATACTTTAACGAGCTAAAATAAACGCTAATTATCGAGTTAATCAAATATCAAAAAGTCGTGGTGGCCTAGCGGTTCAATGAACGGATTTGTATGCACGAGGTTGCAGGTTCGAACCCGGGCAAATACGAATGTAACTTTTCAAAGTTATATGTATTTTCCTAATTATTCTAAGAAACTTCTGACTAACGGTGAAGGAAAACATCGTGAGGAAGCCTGGATTCCAAAATTGGGATCTGAAATCGCCAATCCGCAGAGAGCAAGCGTGGTGATCAATGCTCGTGCCTTCTCTATATGGGAAGAGGCCTGTGCCCAGCTGTGGGATGTTAAAAGGCTGGAATTTTAACAACATTTTTATTAATTTTTATTATCGTGTTAATTAAAATAATTTGTATTTCTAATTAGTGTAATATGTCAAAACAAACAAAAAAAGCTTCCTAATTCACACACACTCTCTCTAAATTCCTCATATAAACAGCAATAACACACCTACTCTATTTACGCCACAACATATCATAGTACCGGTCACCACACCGCCCCTTGATGTACTCATCAGACAAAAGTAAATCATTTATTTCATAGGGGTGCGTGTAACTACAGCCAGTGTATCGACTGACGTCCACCCCTCTGCAATCGCCGTCTCGTCAGATTGATCGAATTTATATTGTAATCACTGTTGCAAGTCAAATTATTACCGTCCTAACTGTTCAGGTTGTGATAACTTCATTTATATTGTAGCTAAGAATTAAGTAAAGGAGATTCAGGAATAGTTTTATTGTTCATGTAGATTTATTCTGTGTAATTTATATTGTATGTTTCGATATCAATTTGAAGGTTAATATGACGTATTTTAACACTTTACTTTTTATGAGCATTTTTCAGCGACAATAGACAAAACAAATTAAATTGAAAAATACGTACTTAATTCTACGTAATTACTATCAAAATTTTAATAGTTTGTGTAAAACGCTTACAACGCCATTTTATTTGAATTGCTGCACCCTTCTAAATGACTTTAGTCTGAGAGCGTTGTACAATATATTCTCTTAACTTTAAATGCCGAAAATTTAAGAGTAAATTTAAACAGTAGAAATATATAAAAAGTGTGTCTTTAAATTAAAAATAGTTGCGTGGCCTCTCACCCGAGTCTATTGTAATTGATAACCTAATACATTGTTTTTCATTACATTTTCTATGACAAAAATTAATTTGCTGATAATTTTAGTTACTACTTAGTATTTTTCTATTTAGTAGTCTAACTTCATAGTAACCTAGTCTTTTTAAGCATGCTGTGGTCTTCTATAAATGGAGGAGCACACCTGTAATTTGCCCTTTTCTTGGTTTATCTGTAAAATATAATTGCGTATTCTTCGTTGGAGATCCTATAAATGAATAAATAAACAACATATTGTTTCGAACTTAAAGCGAAGGCAACACGTTTTGCTGGCGTCAACTAAGAGCGGCCATTACGAGCGTAGGGACTAGTATTACTAAACTTTTACAATTGAATTTGTTATGAGTTTGCTAACGAAATAATGTAATTAGAATTTGATACTTTCTATTTAAGATTGGTGTAATATTACATTAATAGAGCTGGTTCTAGGAATTAGACTTTCGATGTGACTGTTGTAATCAAGACCTTTCGTGGTAACCCAAAATTTTCGTTATATTTTTTTTTCTTAAATAATAGGAATAACACGGTAAAATAAGCACGCAGTATTGCTTTAATCATAGTAAAATTAAAATACAAACTTAAAAAAGGACATTAATTTGTTAAATTCCTTTGGCCAAAGTAAACCATCAAGTCGAATATTTATCAGTGTCGTGCGATCCTCGTAATGAGTTCAAAGATTCAAGGACACAGTTGTTAGTAATAAATGTCAAATACACAGATACAGACATACAGATATAATGCAGTAAGTTTGTAACCTTGGCATAGCGCTCGTATTTCACATTTAGTTCTAGACTAGGGTCGATGGTATTCCTAGTTAACGATCTTTATACACGAGTTTTTTGATCTGCATTTTATGAACGTTGTCTCAAGACTGCTTGTTATTAGTTTTTAAATATAAAATCGATACTTTTTTAAAGCGTGGAATGAAGGTTTAACTCTTTTAAACGTTCTTTCTCTTTGTCGAAGCTTACACTGCAAAACTTTAAGCTTTGTACAGTTACTGAAAAACACAATCACACAAAATAACAAGGTCATCAATGTATAAAAATGACAGTATTTATGAAAGTACTAAGACACGACGCTACAACTAAAAATATCAACGTAACAAGACCTAAAAATCCGTTACCAAATAAACCGTAGATGAATCTCATTTGTTCATATTTCAGCAACAAATTACACGATATTCTCATCCACTCAACCTGAGACCTTGGCATAATATAAGGTTGTAATGATGTCACCTCGTGTCCAATGTCAGCGCACGGTGGTCCCAGCCACTGTTGTATAAACACAGCGGTGCCACTGATAATATTTTTGTTTTTTGACCACTTGTACTGGCTTAGAGACCTGATAATGTTGATACATTATTGCCAACTTAAAGGAATTAGTGCGAAAGGTCATTCGATGCGCAATTGTTTGATATTCTAACTGCACTGTTTTATTCTTTTCGCTTTTATTATTAAAAGTGACGTTTCTTTCTTGTTTTATTGTAGGTAACATTTAAGCATTTATTTGAACTGTTTATAAAAGTTTTATGATCGAAATCTCCTGAATTGATCTTACTAACCATTCTCATTAGACCCTGTCTCAAATTAGAGTTCACTTAGTTAGCACCTTTATAAGTCGAAAACATGAGACGACCAGTCCGTGTACAGTTGTTTTACTTGTGTAGTCAGTTTCAGCTACAAAATGTAGCTAGTCTATGCGGCAGTGCACATTTCCACCAAACCGCATAAACAAGACATTACACTCAAGCCGGCTTTGTTATGCACACAACTCTGAAGACACAACATAGTAAAAGACTTAAAAAGAACATTATATATTTCGGGCGGCCGTTATACCATCGTTCCCCAAACTAAGAAGTACTAAAACCCGAAGATTGCCGAAGTGTAGCGGAGGTTCCCGAAGGAATGACAAGCGAGCGCTTTCCGTGGAACGCGGAAAACGTCGGCACATGTTGAAAATACGGGTGGGCATTGACCCCGACCGGGCTTGCCTGAACACACAGCTGTTACAGAATCTAGCGCGGTGCATCTCGTGATGCGTTTATTTATGTTCACCGCCACGTACTACATACATCTCATAGATCTTAGATAAATGCCGCATTAGGACTCTCTTATTAATATTCTCGAGGAAACGATACATTTTCTTAGGTAGGAATTTTTAGTTAACGCAGGCTAAACGTAGCAGTTCTAGATCTAGCCTGACACTTTTAACACGCTACCAGAGCATACAAAGGTAAAAGAAACTTAATAAATCTTAAATATTAGCTATAAATATTCATTATACATCAATAATGTTACCGGCAAGTAATTTATTACGTAAACACATAACACGTTGCCTTCGGTCCCGATGTTTATGGAAGCGACGCGTCATTGAGCGTAAGTCATCGGCAGACGCACAGGAAACTCTATATTCGGCCAAAGATTTCTTAAAACCTTCATGTATCAAATGGTTTAATTATACCCGTGGCAATAGTTGCAATTCCTTCGGTTTCCGATGAGTCACACGGGCTACATGTGTACATACCTATATATAGGTAGATATAGTATGTATGTATCGGTGTGGAGACGTTATCGGTCCATACGTCTTCCCTATAGATTGCTCCGATAAATACCGAATAGTCTTGGCGGAGGTGTGTTTACACCGGTTGATTTGTGCTCGCAATTTAGGGTTCCCCTTTATACAGCTGTAGAACTATGGATAGAACCTATTTAGAAAGTGCCAAGTACACTGAACTTATTTAGTACACCAACTTGATTCGATTTAAACCGTTTGTACGTGTTCTAAATAATAGTATACAAATGTTATTACGAAAGATTTTTTTTATACGTTTGTAGATAACTGTTTAGAATAAATAAATATTTTGTATATTATGTATGTGATGCACGATGCATTTGTATATGCTCAAATGTTTATTCTTTTTATACTTTTCTACGTGGTATAGCCGTTGGTTTCTTTATATAATCTTACGGCTACTCTCTCAATGACTACAACATTTTCGAAAACCTAACTTCAGTTACTAATATCGTCACCCAAATGTCTAATAACCACAGCACGACGCGAAAAACTGTTTTCTCGTTACATATAATAAATAGCCAATTCTAGTTAGTCCTTAATAAAACGTATGGTGTAACAAGGATTAATAGGGGTGCTGTACAGGCGACATCCCCTTGTTCGTGTTCGGTGGCCAGTGTGGCCGCGCACCGGACCCCCTTAAGATGAACATGATTGATCGTGTGAAGAGACACTTAGTTGCTTACATCTTGATGTTATGCCTTGTTATCTACACACACAGTAACAGACTGTTAAGGAAGTATTGATGAAACGGTTGTTGTGAAAATGATTTTGGTAAAATGATTTTAAATAATAAATGCAGAGATACACACATTGGTCTGTACCTAAATTGACCAGTCCGGGGATCGAACCTGGGACCTCAGAGCTAGCGACAAATTGAAACCAGTGCCTACGCCACTCGACCACGGAGGTTACCAAATATACGGTGTTAAATGAAAAGGAACTAACCGTGTAAATCACGACAGCTTTTATGCTAAATGCAACTTAGATTTTTGGGCACCTAACCTTTAACTAATTAAATAACAAGTTTGACCAAATTATAAATATGTGAGAATGAAATCCGAACTAAATCTCACAAACAGATATATTGACATTTGGAAGCTGCGCTAAAAGCTGAAAGCTTACTGTAGCCTGACCGTGTAGTGTGTACGTTTATCCTGTTTTAAAAACCCTTTGAAAATATGCATGTAACTAACAAAGTATTGTACCTGCAGGGGCAAGGGTTAAAAGCTTTAAAACGATGAAACCAATACAGTTAGGCTTAACTATGCAGATGGATGGACAGACAACACGAGTGCTGGTCCAGGTTACTGGTTTTTGCAAATATGTACATGGCTTAATATATACCATGCGCACAATCGACCACATACATATTTGAATTAACACTTTGATATCAATCTGTAAACTATTTTTCAAATTAATGTCGACCGGATCCTGTGCTTAACTAACAGTAATATGACGTAAATTTATTTAATCCGGTGAAACCCTGCGGCTAACATATCTAATTATCTCCTGCGCAGTCCACGGTACTAAAAGTCGTATTACACACATAAACTATCCATATTTTGACACACTCTCATTGCATATTGAACTGAATAGTACAAGAGCTTGCAAACAGTACATATATTACGGATTATTACAGCACACACTTAACTGCCTTCACGCAAGCGCTCTCTGATCTAGATCGCGGAAGAAAATTATGAAATGGCTCGCACTCGCCGGCTTAGGTGTTAATGGCTAATTTTGTACTAACAAGATAATAATATGATGTTGACTCGACTCGTAAACTGCTAAGTAGGTATTTGTTGCTATGATATTTTACAATTACTTTAATTTGAATTATGTGTCGGTTTTTTATAAGTAAAAGCATGCCTAATTCATACATTATTGTTACCTGTGTGGTAAACGTAAGCTTACATAACAAGGAAACGTATTTATTACTACGCGGTCAACAGTGTCGTTTTATTGATCACCTATCTGTTTACGCAACCAACCGAAGCAGTTAAACTGGAGAACGTTAAAGGAATGATCCCGGAAAATCCGATAAAAATTTCAATCCCGGTACATTCTAGTCGTGTCCGGGAAGAGATTTATTGAACAAATTTAGAGCCAATTAAAGCCGACGGCTATAAACGTGTGGCGCACGCGCCGACCCGTTTGACAAATATATTTAAAAGGCGTTGAGAGATTTTTTGTTACCGCGAAAGATTTGGAAACAATGCCGCCAAGAATGTTATTTTTTTTATGTTATCCGTAATAAGATGTGTCAGACACGATTTTTAAACTTTTTTTTGTATTTTTAGGATCTAACTGCAGTGTAGAAAGACTTCGTAATATATTCTCATATTGTGTCATAAAGCTAAATTTACTTGTAGACTTGATTGCAATCAAAAACTTCGTTTCGAGCAGATTTTACTTGTGTCCCGTTGTTGCGTTGTACAAATAACTATTCAGTTGACGTTCAAAGCAACAAAAAAGTTAATCTAACGTCAGTTCAAAAACCAAAGCTCTGAAGCCATAAAAATTGTGGAGGGAGAAATAATTACAATTAAGCGCTATAGACAGCTTAATAGACCGACTATACAATGTAGTATTATTATTAAAATAAAACTTGTTCCTATAATAGAGTCTGGGCACTGTTTACTCCTTTCTGTATTATGAGGGGAGTAATATAAAAGTCCCCTGATTGTATCTACATAAAAAGGATTATAAAAAAATACTTGATATTTAATCTAGCCTAAATAATTCCTTTTTTAAATTCCCCATTGTCGGTATATTGCATCTGTCTGTCTGGCTGGTTACACAAGATAATCTTAAAACAGTATCATTCATTTATTTTTTACCTCACGACACAATTGATTCAGGTGATTGTTATTTTATTCTTTTGAAAATTATCAAAATGTACAACAATCTTTGCACTGATTAACGTACTATATTTATAAAATGCTCTCCATTTCCGCGGTTACTTTTATTTTCAACCATAAAATCTCACGGCTTCAAACATTTGTATTGTTTTGTTAATTAAAGCAACACATTAACTTCACTTTTAATATGCTCCACGAAAGTCCAAGAAGAAATCTCTCGTCAAAAATAATTCGCGTTAAAAGTATGCGTAAGCGCATCCCAAATGCTCACTTAGTCACTTCGTTAATTTCGGGAAGGTGCACCGGCTTTTTTTATTCTTTTTACCGTTATTCGGGTGGAGATGGCGCATTTGTTTATTGCTTTATTTAATTTTTTTGCTTATGTGTAGGATTCCATCGTGCGTTTGCGACTAATTTGCCTCGAATATGGAATGATTTGTGTCGGTTTCATTGCATTAGTGTCTGTTTGCTCTTGTGCCCACACGCATGGTCGGTCATTCATTTTCATTCATTGAGCAACTGATTGTGTTTTGTTTTTATTGATCTTAATTGGATGGGAATCATTCATATTACAGTAATTGTTTTTTTTATTATTTCCTAAAAACATATAATATATGCTTATTAGGCAATTACGTTAGTAAAAAAAGACAATCTGGAAACGCGTGAGTAATTTAAATTTTCAAAGTGTTTCGCCGAATTTCAATCATTCGTTATTAACCGAACGAGTCGAAAGGGGTCCCCAATTTCTCAGGTGAACTCGATGACTCATGCGAGGATTACAAGCTTCAAACTTGTTGTTTTATTATCTTTTATTTGTAATAGCTATCAAGTTTCTGCATTAAGTGAAGCCATGAAATTTATTATGGTGCAATAAAAATAAAACTGCTCTTTAAGCACATTATTTAGAATTTCGATAGAGCACACCGGAAGGCGGAAGCGTTAACGGAGGTCGTTGAACCGTACGGCGAGTCAATGTCAGCGTCGCCGAGGCGTGGGTCCAAGATTCGGCAAGAACAAGGGTGCGTACTTGCCGGTACGGGGTAGCAGGGTGCAACTGTCGCGGGGTAACGACCGGGCCGGGGTCGTCGCCCGGCGCCACGCGGCCGCGCGACCGAGCCATCCGATTGATTGGAGCGGGACGGCACTACCTCTTCATACCCTCACGATCTAACTACCCCCGCTCTTAATAGGGGAAATAGCACTTTGTTTCGTAATAGATAAGGTGTGATTTGGTTTGTCCATTTAAACATCGATGTAGCTTTTGGCGTTCGGATACGGGGAGGTAACCGACGCACACAGCTGCGTTAAGGGAAGTAGTTTTGCTCAAAATATTGATTTTTCCGCGGGCCTCGCTGGGCCGCGTGGCGCGCGCCTGTGTGCGTGCGCTGTGTGCGTGTCGGCGCGCGCGTGTGTGCGTGCGCGTCTATTTTGGGTTGAGCACGTGGTCGTAGTTGTTGCTTGTTGACATGCGTTTTTATTTTTATGGTAGCTTTACGGTTTGATCGGTTAATTGAATTGCATCATTGTTTGTAATTAAAGTCCTTGTGATTTATACTGTTGTAGTATGTAGTAATACTATGCATAGTTCATTTTACAAACATTGAACGCGTTGTTTTCGCGATAAAGGGAACATGTTTGATGTCCGTGCGGGACATTTCTTTCGAAACGAATCTTGGCTTTTAGTTTGAGTTTTGTACTAACCAAGGTTTGTGTAGATATATATTTTGTTTACAACACGGTAAAAAAAGGTAACTTTATCGTTCCATAGATATACTGATTCAGAAATAGATTATATATTAAAAAATAACCTATACCGGTTTTAAAGCTTTATCAAGTACAATTAATTAATCTGATGCTGTTATTTAAACTCCGTATGGAATAAAGGGCTCATAGAAAATTTAATATCAAGAAAGGTACTAATATCTTAGACGCTCATCTCACAACTTTCATCTAGTCGTCGCTGACAATACTAAAGAAGTGTCAAAGGACTCATATTGTAGTTCAAGTCATAACGTTTAAAAACTACGAGCTTTGTCAGCACTTCGTACCCAGACGAGACTGCTTAACATTTTCTTATTCTCGAGGTTCAGTGGACAGCAGACGACTTGCAAATATACACACATACCGACTTCTTTCTCTGTGTACGCTGAATATATTATTAGCTATACGTATAGTTTTATTATCGATGTACAAACACAAAGCCGGTTCCGAGGACTCACGCACACACACTCACTACCTTACCCTTGATTTTGCCAGCTCAAGGTCTCTACCCTCCCAGGATGTGCACTCGCACCTCAGTAACTCGGCATAAGTCTATCCCCCTCTAAAGTGCGGACATCGCCGAAATTTCCCGACCAGAAGCCGGGGTCGACGACCTGCGACGACATACGTATTGGTAAATAAACATTGAAGCTGTGTTACATAACAAATATATTATATAGCGTGTTCGCTTCCACGTTTTGATTGACTGTCGGCGTCCATACTGTCTGGCTGCTTAATATTTTGTGATCGATTCTGAATACGTTTAAAATACTACTCATAAGTAAACGCCTTTACTAAAATACACTTACATAATTAGACATAAATCAAATCTGTAATTTATTTTTAGTATTTAGGGTGACTTATCCGACTTTTGACGTGTATCATTGCGTCGTTTCTCATGGGAATCCTAGTTAAAATAAATTGATCATGTCTAATATGTCATTCAATATTATTCATGTATTATTCAATAATATGATGCATTTCAAATCGAAAAACACTTTAACTTATTATTTATTCTTTTTACAACCCCTTTTGACATTCATATTAAAATATATTAATAATTCATTATGGATACACACTGACTTGATACTACACATTTTACTTATATCTATTCTCTGAGGAAAACAAAGAGTGCTTAGACCCATTTGTTTTAAAATGTGTGATTAGGTACTGAAAACTCCGTGCTCCAAGGAGATCCTTCTAAATTAAATATTCAAGGCTGGCACTATTTCTCTAGAGGGATACTTGGAATAAATAACTCTAACTCGAGGTAATATTAGGACCTTTCATAAATAAACGAACACTACGATTTAATCAAGAAGGTTTTTATTTAAAACCTTTAGTAGCTTATTAAATTTCTAATTATTTTCGCGTAGGAAGTCCCTCCCACTACTGAGGCGTCTTGAGCAGATAACATAGGAAAAGCAGGAAAGCGATCAAGTATATAGATACTAAATAACGAAGGAAGATTCCCTTTGATATTTAATTAAATAACATTTAGTGCTGGGTACACACCCATGCAAGTAAGTTTCCATCGCAACTGAGCGGATCGATAGCTGAACGTTATACGCTCATCAATCTGAACCATAACTGCACTCTGCTAACTTCTGAAGAATATCGCTCGATATTATGAACAAATTAATTTAAAAAATGCGTTGAATTATTTAACCGGTAAAGTTGACGAAAAGAGAAAAGGGTTTTTATAGTATGCACAAGAGTTGTATCGGTTCAATACCAGATAATTTTCATTAATAAATGTCGTTACCAATATTAGATATTAGATTATATCTTATATTGCTAATGCTTTTAAATTACTCAAAATCAATATTAGATTACAGTTATACAGCTGTCAATGTAATTAAGATTACCTTCTACGTTAACTTGTTCAATAAAATTAATTAAGTCGTTAACTTTTATGCAACATACAAAATAATTACGGTTTTACTATGTAAAGAAATATTCAAAACGTTTTCAAGAGTTTCGGAGTTCATTATACATAATTTGCCTTCCGAGACCCTTCATCCTCGATTGCATATAGTGCACAAAGCTTATAGACATTTTCAATTCATTTAAATAAGTACCGAGTGGGTTAACATCTTAATCTTTGGTATAGTTACAAAGCAATAAGCTTAATTAGTTTCTAACATAAACAAAACACAATGGGCATTTAACTTAAACAAAAAAACACTTTAAAAATATAGCGAAACTCATGGTTTGCCGATAGTAATCGATACTATACGCAAAGAAACAAATCTAAAAAAACTTAATTAAGTAAATAACTCATGCTCTGTATAAAACATTTTACTCGTGCATGTGTAGTAAAATTCAAACATAACAAAAAAGCAGCAGGTTTCATTTAATATTGCCGTTCAAAAGTAAATTAACCCTCCAGAATCAACACAACCAATAAACAAATTGATACAAAAATAAATCTCAGCGAAGAGAACAACAAAAACTCATTATATCGAAAATAAAGTGGAGTCCCATAGCAGGCGCATCCCGTCTCCAGCGTTTGATTACGTGATGGTAGTCACTGGGGGGAGTGGGTGTGTTCCACCCCGACCTACCCCCCAGGACCTACGCCAACGCTGCAGCGATGCACCCACATCTAGACATCTAGGTAGTCTGGACACCTCACTCACACATGCAAGGCTATAGGTCTGTATGTTCGCTTGTTTACCTCCGATAGTTTGTTGAATATGACGCTGTGCTTTTGTTATGGTATAAGAAATAAATTGGTATGTCCTTTTATTAATCAATTAGCAAAAGTGTATGTATCGAAATGATATTATTAGTTATCTTAATGTAAAATTTAACCTTCAAAGTAGGTACTAACGATACATTTCTTGTACTATTTAACATACTGACTTAAAATAAAAAGCAGTTTTTTTGCTATTGCAAGTTATTTAGGTATATTATACTACGTAAAAAGTTAATTGTCACCAACTCAATTTAAATTTCGATTACTGAGTTAAAAGATTTAAAATAATATCGTTATCAAGTCGGCATAACAATTAATAACACCAACTAACACTCGCAAACACAACAATCCGATAATCAAAACAAAATCACCAATTCGCATTTCAAATACTGCAAATGAAATAATTGACGTAGTTTATGTATTCAGGACCTACCCCAACCGAGTGCACTCGCACTAAGACCTAAGCCTGTGTGCCTAGGTCCACACACACACACACACATGCACAATATTTACGTGAACTTCAATTATGCTATCGGAGGGAGGCGCTATCTATGTTTTATTTTAATATGTTTCAGCATAATTTTGTTTGGATTGCATCAAGGACAGAACTCATGTTTATTAAATATTTACTGTGCATTTCGTTACATTATGAGATTAAAGTAGATGAATAGTGGATTGCTTACTTTTTTGTTATTATGACGTATTTCAATACAAGATTAAATTCTTGAGTACTCTTTTTTATATAAATAAATTTTACATATGTAATTTTATATAAATAAGTAAAAGTCTTAGTCTATGTAAAGGTCATGCCGGCAACAAAATCTTTAGCAAATATAAATATGTCTTGAAAGGATTTTATTCCATCTATCAATCATAATTAATCAGGCGCCTAAAAACAAAACATTGATCTTCACTCACGACCTTATTAGCAACGTATTACACCTTTATTTTTAACCCTTTAAATCAACATAATATCAAATTAAATAACAACTAACAAAATAAGCGGAAACGTTCGTGTTCGCTACACGATATTAAATAAACAACACAAAAATAGTCATTCATTTAAATCTGGTTACTTAATACATTTAAAGTATTTTCAGAAATACAAATGTCTTGCTCGGTTGATATTATTTTATACGGCTTGTAGCAGACTGAAAGTTTGAGACAAGTAGAAACTCTTCAAGTGCCTACTAAAATAGCTACGTCGTAGCACTTGCTACGAAGTTTGTTACATTACAGTGATCGTTTTACGTAACGTAGTAAGGTTGATTTATTTGTTTTACGGAGTACATATTTTTGCATATTTATGAATTAGTGCATTATTTTGTAGTAAAGTATTTTATGTATTGGTTTATATTAAAGCTAAAACAACGTATTTCAGATTTTTTAATAAAACTTATTACATTAAAGTTAAAAAATAAACTTATGAATACAGGTCATCAAATAATTAATAAACTCATTATACTACTCTAGTTACGCAGTCGGTTAAAAATATCATGAAAATGGGACTCACTATATTCGACTAACTTGTTTGTTTACGCCATCTAGTGGCGAGTGGCCGAATTGCAAGTTCGGTACTTTGACGATAGATGGCCATAGTATAAAGTAATTTCCAACTTATTTTGATACTGAACTATAATATTGTATACCAAAACAAATGCTGATGGAAATTATTAATAATAGCTTCTGGTACATTAAAAATTCGAAAATCCTAGAAATTTCAAAATAGTCAATACATTTTTGTTATTCGATCCTTTCCGTCGGTCACACTTACTTATTTTGAAATATTTCTCTTGAAATATGAATTACTTATAACACATTTAAATGTCCCATTTACAAGTTTCGTTTGAAATGCAATAGACGATTGTTTGCTCAGAAACTGTAACACAACATTCTGAGAAACGTCGTATCCTAGCTTCTGTAAGGAGATGAGTGTATGATGACTAATTATTTTTGGGCATTTTGCCAGACGGCAGACCGCGAATATAGGGCAGCCGTTGTTGCTCCATAGAAATCACTTCCCAAAGGTTAACGCACATCACACGTCTCCAAGTGTCATAAAATAATAAAATGTTGACACACAGAGCCCGCGAACGAATCAAATATACTTTATGATGTTATTACGAAATAGGAATGTTGTGAAACTGTAACTGGATCAAAATACATGACGTAGGGCATCAAGACAAGACACATGTACCAAGTATGTTATGCCTAAAGTAAGTAAGACTTTTGAGGCTATCTTTAAGGAAGTGTTAAGACTCAGTGACCTATAAGCAGTATCGTTGCGAAACAAACCTGTGTAACTGAAGGCACATAAACCATGAGATTTCAGCACCTGATACTTTCTCGGACGTTATCTGTTTGGGATCGCGACGAATCTATCATGATAACCTTATTTCTATGGGAACTGTGTGCAAGGAACACATTTTAAGCGAGAACAGTACCTAGGTAAGGCTTGGTTGCGTAAAGGTTTGTCAGGCAAAGCCCTACTGTTTGTGTTCCATTCAGTGAGTCTTCCGGCTTTTTTTAAAGCGGAATTGATCGCGGTTTATTAGGTCAATGTAGAATCAAAAGTTAAAGTTAATCCTTATTTATAACTTTGTTGGCATTTTAGCGAATTTGAATTCCATAATTAAGAAATAGTGTAGCGTTCTGGATAACCTAAGAAATAAATCATGTCAAATATGCACCGTTAATTTATGAACATACAATAAATATTTAACTTTTTTTTTCGAGTTATTTATTAATAATGCCTTGAAAAGGTTAAACTTCAAAATTATGTTGTTTCATATTTTCTTCCTTATACTTGTACTGTAAATCTGTGGTTATTTTGTTGGATACCAACGTAATTTGTAGAACACAGTACAGTCGCTGAAAACGCACAAACTTTTCATCTTCCTTCGACAATAAATTCAAAGTGACCAATCAGGTAATACTCAGTAACATCCGCGTTCACCAACGAGTATGTAACAAACAAAACATGCGCAATATATCGATACGAGTTATTATAAAAATTTGGGCTTCGCTATTGAGGGCACTCGAGTTCAACCTGGGTTCTAGGACAGTCTGTCGCAACTGGCAAGTTCGGTTCGCTTATCGTTATCAAGATAGGTATTTTGTATATCAAGTGCGCATTATACACTCGCTCACCCAATTCCTGAAGATAGTTGGTAACCTCCTTTAACCGACCTAGATGGTGAAACACCTTTTTCCTGCTTTAATTAGTAGGTATATGAAAGTTTGTGATTCTATTTTTGAATTGTATGTTTTGTCTCACTGCCACTGGCCGAAATTTTACGAAAAAGTTTTCATATGTGTTAAGAATAGTTCTTAAGTTAAGACTTGCTCTAGGACAATTACCAGTAAGTCAGTATGCTCACGTATAAGATACTTACTGTATGGATATTGACAGAGTACGTGTGAAAAAGAAATTAAAAAAATATTCTCCAAGAAAGTGGCGGGATAAAAATCTTTCTCGACATTTCTTTTGAAGAGTGAAGGAAAAAACATTACTCATTTATTTGCCTCACATTTCAAATTTAGGAAATGTAATCTCGCAGAGTGTTTGCCCATGACACACTTAACGCTTATTTGCTATCTTCAACATTTTTAGTTCACTTTTAATACCAACAATTCAAATTGGCGTGTCAGTTAAACTGTTTTTATTAACACCAGTAGTCAACCCTAGAACATGTAATAGAAATAGAAAAGTTGTACATGTGTGCGTGAATTGCACTTGTAGTGTTGTTATGTGTGCAATAAATACTTTATGTATCCATCTCTTTCCTTCTCGACATTTCACTGATAGCTATGGCCTTGTCTAGTCGCATCTAATGCTGGCATTAGTCCGTTCAGACCGCGCTGCTCTACGTTCCAGTTACTGGCGCCAATAACCGAACGTTATTTTAAAATTTGAACGTTTGATGTTGTATTGTTTAATGCGTTATTTCCTTGATGTAACAGTCCAATTAATATTAATTTAGTAGGTTACGCAGTGTAGCGACTGCTTCCAAAAATGATGTATAAACAGATGTTGACCTAAAATTATTTTTATGGTCACTGGCATGGTTAATAAGTTTACACGGAACAGTTGTAAACACATATTTACTTTAGTTGTGCATTTCATTTACATGTATTATGTTTTGTTGCAGGTGAGTCCAAATCATTTTGTTGGTGTGGAGCAGGTGCCCATGGTTTGTACACTGGTCCAGTTTTCTAATTAATGTTTAGGGGCTTTAATTTAATACCTACCTTGCCTATACAAAATTATTGTTATCATAGAAAAAGATCATGGTTAATTTGAGTAAAGAGTGGTTAACTAACGAAAGGTAAGTTGGGGCATTTACTAACTGGAGTCGGTCAACTGGCACTGGCACTTACCTACGCAACTTGTACAAGTGCACTGGCCCATCAAACGCACCAAATGTCCCTGTAGCGAGTGTTGACTGAGCCGGAGTGTTGACCGGTATGTAGGTTACACCGCGCGAACCGGCGAGCGCCCCGCGCACCCCGCTCCCCCCGCGCCACTCCGCGCACCACGCAACTACTTCTATGATCCGTGCACTTTTCAACAAGAAAATGTCAAATGCACACTCCTAGGGAAGTATGTACCTACTCATACACAGCGCTGCCCGCAGGTACCGACAGAAATAGGTTAACAGGAAAGCCTTTGTGCTGTCCGTTACCATGCTGCTGATATCGACGAAGAAATCTTACAAACGCATCGATTGCACAATTCATAGCGTGGATTCAATTGAAAGTGTTTTCTGAGTACCCAATGCTACACCGACAAATGTAGTGAAATATGATTCCATGTTTGAAATGTCAAAGTGCAATTGTGGATGCATATCTGGCGAGTAGCAACTGAGGAGTTGACAACTATAGTTAGGAATTTGGGCTCAGGACGCTGAGCGGCGGCAATGTGCCACCGACCAATTCTATTATTGGACGTGGGCCTATGTATTATATTTATATCAACCGCTACCCGTGGTCACTGGGGCAAGTTCGCTCGCTTCTTTAAACTCGCAATAAAAATCGGACAAGTTCGAGCCGACCGTGGCCTGAGTAAACACTCCATCTAATTTGCCAATTTTCTCATTGGTCTTGAAATAAAAAGAGAAAACTCTTTGATCAGCATTTCGCTTTACTGTGCTTCTTGATTGATTAACATTAGTTGGACCTTGAAAATGTATTGGCAATAAGTTGTATCTAGGTAGCTACCTACCTATATTGAATCATGAGATACCATATCCTTGTACCTACATAAACATTATAAACCCGTGTATTATGATATATTTAGACTAAATACTAACTATTTTATCATCTCAAGGCGACGCGTATAAAGCAATGATAAACGAATGACCATCAAATTAGGAGATCGACAACCGACCGTGACTCTATTTACATCTATCTTCCAGTCTAAAACCGTTGAAGGATATCTCAGATAAGATGACACAAAATTCACATAAATTCAATCAGGTATTTTTATAAGGTGATGTCATTATACAATTTACCTATAATTTGACACATATTTGTATGTGTTCAAGGCTATTTCGTTTGAGTGTTCGCTCGTTCGCTCGCAACACAAAGCGATGCTAGTAATATCTGTGGCTCGTTTGCAGGCGAGTGAGTCAATGTGTTCTGCCCTATTTTCTGTATGCCTATTTGTTTCCGCAGTCAAACGTATTTAAGTGAAAGTGCGTTCACAACTGCCAAGGTTTTAACACCTGCATACAATCGTTACAACTCATACATTCATGGTATTATAACATTCAAACATATTTACAAGCCATGAATAGTTTTTACACATAAACATTTACATAGTATGAAGAACAATAACAAACTTTGTTTTAACATTTATTTGTTAAAAATAATAGCTCCGGCCTTATGACGTATAAACGACCACATATTTGACACGTCTCGAGCTTTATATTAAACGTCGAGTAATTAAAATCAAAACTTCACCATAAACCATTAAATCAAAAAGTAATGTGTGATGTTTGGCGAACTTCCAAATACGGGGAGACTTCACTCAAACAATTTACAAAACTGCGTGCAATGATCTCTCCTCATTACTATAAATTACCGCTACCAAGTGAAAACAAAGACTCACTTTCTAAAGTGCAAGCGAAATGTGGTTCAGTTGCGTATCTTGTTCGCGCTCCATAGATCATCTTAAGAGAACATTAGCGAATGCGGATGTTTCGCAACTGACGGCCGACTGCTGGCCGTTACTCGCCACCAACTCGACACACACTCGATACAAACTCGATCGGCCACGCCTGCATGGGTGCAAAACAATAAGCTTATGCTTAGGGTCAACACACATATTAAAGAAAAGATTAACTCAAAAAACAAATGAAAGAGAAATTCTAAATTCAAATTTGAAGAGATTTCTTTTTTTGCTGTTTTCAGCTCTTAAATCATTTTAAAAACAAAAGTTCTATTTAGATAAGTATATAAAACCTTATTTTCCGTAACTTGCCAGATATAAATTTCACCTGTCACAGTAGTTCTCCCTTCATTAATACAAGACGACAATAGATTTATAGAGCGTTTCAGTCGCAGGGCGGTTATGAATAAGCGTAAAATGGAGCGATGTGACAACTCTTAAGCTAATTGAAATTCAGTACTCGAGAACTTTAATACTATGTCTAAATAACTAGGATACTTGTAAGTCAACTTGCAAGTTTCAGAAATTACTTACAATTTAAAGTAATCTTTAAAAATATTTGTAACATTTTGTTACTCATATAACCTTTAGCCGATATAATATTGACATATGAAAATTAAATTTAAATATCTTTACTTATATCTAAACAATTAGTAAGACAATAAATACGTTTAATACAACCTTATTTATTTCAACAGTTAAGATAAACATCTTGGCGTTTTTACGGCTTTGAATCACAATAACTTGGGACTGCTTACTGCGAGCCCGCTTCCTTTCAAAATGCCTGATTAAATCTAAGAGTTCAGCTAAGATGCTTATCTTTGCAATATGATTTATCACATTATAATTTAAAGGTCAAAACTAGATTTAATTTCCTTCGCCAATTATTTGCTGAAATACTGACTGGTTACATAAAGCCATTCTCTCATTTTGAAATAGGAAGTACCTACAATATATAGCGAAATATATTTTGAATGACATCAATGAATGAAACAGGACAAATTCAAATTAAAGTGAAGCGTTACCTACGTCAATCAGCGGGATTCCTATTGGTCCATGTCATCGTAGAATCCTCCCAATTGGTCGTTTGGAATTGACTCGCGGGTTAATAATTGGCTGGCTCGGTTTGCGTTTGCGCAGTTTTCATTACGCTGGAGGCCACGTTACGCGGATGAGGTCAGGTCACAGACCTTAATGCATATTGCACTTGCTGAGTAAATAATTGAAATGTTTTTTAATGTTAGCGAAAAATGCCCTACGATTAGTGCGATGGGAACTTGGTTATAATAGAATTTAATTCTAACAAGTAGAAACACGATAGTATTGTTCGTTGAAGGTCGTTAAATAGTGGGTCGATAGTGGATAAAACATAGGGTCAGGATACTTGACCTTGCAATAAAAATGTAACAAGAATTGCATATTGTGCTCGATGTTTTGTGTTGTACTCGTAAGTAGTAGCTGCCTCTGTATTGTGTAGATAGTTTTATGGCTCGGAAATAGATACGTTTTTACCCCACTGCGAGACGCGAAGGAGGTAATTCTACTTTCCCTTTCCCACTGTTGGGCAAAGACCTTAGACACCCACCATATTTTCGCCTACTTCAAAGGCTAGGGGTTGATGCGCCTAATTATGAATAATTATAATTATGCTTCTGTAATAATTATTTGTATATTATAGCTAAACCAATGCTATGATTACTTTAATTATGGATGCAATTATAGATACAAATCCTACTTAATGTATACATGCTTATTATCATTTTGTCTGACAACAATACAGTTGTATATTCACGTGATGCAACAACGTGGCAGGTTCGATCCCAGTAAAGTATATGCGTGACAATTTCATTGTATACTTAACTTATGTTTTAAACTTTGACCAATAGTAGATGATCTAAACTAGCATTTTTACTATGACCTAAACTAAATTTGTAAATATACAATATACTGTTTTTCTTGAGCAAATGAAAAAGCTCTCAGTGTGAAGAGCCGTTTCCTAGAAAAAAGTCCCTTGCAGGTATGTTTATTACAAACATTAAAGTAAACTTGCATAAATCCTACATCAAACCAGTTAAAGTACTACCACAAACTTCACAAAAACTTGAAAGTTATAAAACAACTGGCTGAAACCTCACGATATTTCCTTGCGTTGCAAGAAACGAAAATGTCCATTTTATTTAAAAATGAGTCATTATTTTCTCCGCTATATTCTATTTATTAACTTTATATTTTCTGTCATTTATTGAATTTTTTATTATTTACTTAAACATCACTTTAAAAGGATTAATAAATAGTTCGTAGAACAAAATATGTTTTCTGTTCAGATATTTTTGTAATAATCGATTTATTTAGTTCCTCCTCAAGACGTAAGGAACAAACTGACAGACATACAATAACAATGAGTAGAACATAAATCTTCACGAATATGCAAATAATATGTAATTTAAGAACTAGAACATAAATAAATACTTTTAGAAAATAGAGCCAAACAAATATTTTTCTTCAAATTTAAATCGTGAAAACATGTTTACAAAATTTATTTTTATATTTTGTGTCTATTCTAAATAGGACTCCACACATTCCAATAGTGTTAGCTAAGTTTGTCTGAATATACCGAACCCTGTCTTTGTATAGGACAAAGAACTTTAAGAATTCGATTTCCTAGAATTTAAATGACCATTTTTAGGTTTTAAATTCCGCTAATTATAAGATCGCTGGACATAAAACATGAAAGTATTTTGTTAAAGCAAACTTTCATCGTTCCAATTTTTAAGAAAGTTAGGCGCTATTTTGTCTGTGTAATTGAAATTTGGATAGAGGTTGGTTGCTTTTCTGTAGACTACGTATCTTAGGTATGACTGTAGGTAATGGTGGATCTACTGTAGCTACATTTATAAGTAATCTACAAGTCACTCTTTTTGCCCCCCTTCCTAACTCCCACACACACACAGTCAAGCACACTTAAAACATAAGACAGTTGACAGACGGAATAAAACAAATAAGGCAGAAAAAATACTTTACATTTTGTGTTCGTCCTTTTCCGTAGTTTTACTAATACCGGCCACTTACATTGTTAATGAGGCCATATAAACCAAAACAAAAAAGAAAATAGATCAAAATCAATTCTTAGAAATTTTCTAAACACTTCAGACGATGATGCCTTTCGCCTGACACACATACATTAGGAAGAGGATCTGATAACCAAGTCTACTGCAAACGACATAGATCTTGATTCTTGAACCTCTGTTCTGAGAAGTCATTTTTGTGTTGGCACTGTGCGCGTCCGGAGTTTAAAACGTTGTATGGCCCAAGTTAAAAGGTTTGCGCCTAGTTCAAGTTGAAGGTACTTGCTGAGGGGCACCTACTAGGTCAATGTATTGAATATACGACATTCTTTTTTCTATTGTTTGTACTAATGTTCATTCAGTCTACGAATACATTATGTTTATAAAACAATAGATAAAGTTTCGGTAGTTTTGGTGACTGGTAATACAGACAAATATCTAGACCAGCAGCCGACATTTTTCAGAATATCAACAGTGTCAGTTGATAAACTAGATTTAAATAAAAACAAAAACAACGATAACACAATAACTTAAATAACCTCAATAAACGAAAAACTGATTATCTCTGCTGATTTTATGGCTTAGTCTGTCTACGCTTTATGTCTGCGTAGGTCTCGCAGCGCAGACAGTCATGCTTAGTAACACGTTCGCCCGTGATACCATATCAGATAAATTTGTATTGTTATGAATATGAACTCACACCTCCTTGATTGTATGTTTTTGCATTTATTTAACCTTGCGTGGGTTCCCGCTGGTCTCTCTCCCCTTGGACCATCCACCCGCGGTCGGCGGCCGGCCTAGTTTCGCGCTAGGAATAGGCGCCGCCCCCGCTTCGCGCCCTACACCAGCCAAGTACTGGCTTGTTAAAGGACACATACAAGCTTTTCATGCTGCGTCCCGCGCCTGCTTTCAAACACCTTTCATATTACCTGTAAAAAGGAACTGGGAATTTCTTTTGCTTTAAGCTTTCTAGGTCATAGGAGTCGTGTTGGTTAAAGACGATTCTTTATATGAAAACTTTTATGCGAGCTGTTTCGTATGACGTAGATTGATTAGTCTTTGCTCTTACTAAACGTCCTGATATATTATCCGGCTGAACAGTTTTGTTTTACGGTAACCGCGTGAGTAGGAAGTGTCACCACTTACTTTAGTATAATATTTCACTGACAGCACTCATTCACGAATGTATTAATTTCACTGTTAGACGATGGCTTTATTTAGAAACATTGTTTGGAAAAATTCCGACATCAATGGTTTTCGAAAACTTATTTTAGTTGGTAGTTTTTCAAACTCATAGATTTTAATGGACTCTATAGTATGTTATGTACTGAAACATTTTTAACTTCCTGGCAACGTTATCCCAAGCAATTACAGTACTTTGATTAATAAGTGAATCTAACACGATCTAGTGGTTCGTTAAAACGAGCACGACCCATTAGGCACCCTTCCGATGGGACCGAGGGTTATGGTACCCGGAGACACCTACCTGGCTTCACACACCCCCCGTAGGTGTTCAAACATAACCCATGGGATATAAATGTGTTAAAACAAATGAGAATCTGGCCTGTAGAGTCGAACCCATTTAGTGTAAGTCTGGATCTACTAAACAATTGAAAAAAGAATGTATTCTAAACAAGATTAATTTTTATTTTGATTTTCATTTGTTTTTGTTTCTCTGGCATCCAGCTTACTATAGCTCATTACGTAGCTACGAACCTCAGGGGGGCTATGAATGTAAGAGTAGATTCCTTGCCCCCGGCTAGCCATGATAAGGAGGAAAACTGTATGTTTTTGCTGTGTCCGGACACGCCTCCCGGCTATGGAGGGTCCATGGAATATCATGTCCTGTGGGAAAAGGGAATGTTTTACGTAAACATTATTAGATTCTTAACGTTCTGAATAAGCACTCAGAAAATATGGAAAAGGTTTAAAATCATGTGCAACTTCCAAGCTTAACTAAGGTTTATTTTATATATTTTGATTAAACAACTAAATCACTTAATCCGTTGCTTCACACAAAAGCCGCTGAATAATGAGTCTGCCATAAATAGTGCCTTGAAGTACTAAAGAAGCGACTTCGAGCCCTTCGTAAACAACTTAAGTAACAATATTTAGGATGCCTAGCGCTAAAATCGATTAAACTTAATAAGTAGTAAATAACGTCGGTAAACCTGCGCAAGAGTGCATTGCATCACGAAGTAGATGGGGTACCGACAACTACTGGCCTAATGTGCGTGTATGAGTTACGACCGAACTCCGGCGCATCGCAGGGTTGGTCTGCATGAGCTTTTGTCATTTCCGCTTGCAGTAAAAATAAATACAATATTTTTTAATAAATAAAAAATTAAAATCTTTTGAATCATTTCAAGAGAATTCTGATTAAATACATAATTAAATGTCATTTCAACACATACATGATATCTTTTCTCTGTGGCACGCAGTTTCCCCAAAGTTATTTGTCTTAGAAGTCCCCTGCTATAGGGGGTATGTTTCAATTCAGCTGGCATAATTTTTTGCTACAAGATTACCATACTTACGCTTTTCAGGGCACAAATATAACCAAAAAGTTTTTAGTTTATGAAATAATGTAGTATTTAATCCAATTTTAAACTATGCTCTACCATTATCGCCTAGTTAGCAACCCTAAGCTCCGCAAATGCATGCGACGCGAGCAGTCCTTCGTTTACACTCGCCTATGTGTGTGTTGTCACTATTCTTTACATGTAATTGCGTAGATCGCGTGCACATACACGCACTCACACACGCACACCAGTCTAGGCGCAGTCGCTGTAATGAGCTAAAATTATTTGCAATTTCCTTTCGGTTCCATCTATAACCAACACAACTAGGAATTCGCTAACATGTGTGCGACATGTGTAGGTATGCTGTACTTACGTGTGATGTTTTAATTTAGATATTTTATTAGCAGTGTCTTAACTAGGTACCTACTTTAGTTAGTTTTTATTTGAACGTATGTGTTTGAGTTAGATTGCAAGACTCGAATCAAAGTTGCGGGATTTAAGCAAAGTATTTGTTTCTTGAAATTGTAATTAATGATGAAAACATTTTCATACCTCGGTGTACGCAAGTTTTCCCATTCAAACATAATTAACCTACAAAAATTTAAATATAAAGTATAAATTCGTATTCGTGTAAAATAATTACCACAATGAAACTGGCCAGGTTATTAGCCCCGCGCTAGGCTGTCGACCTAACCTGAAGAACTAACAATACGTAACCTAAGAACACTTGTATTGAAGAGGCGTCGCGCCTTCGCTACAACCTACGTTCTCACTAAATATACACGTATATACTGACTAAGGAGTAATACAATAAACATCTTAACAATCTACTCAAACGTCAACGAAATTTTAGCAGTAAGCCTTAAGAAATTTTTATTACTTAACATCGTCAATCACGGCAATCAGCAACTAATAAACGGATCAGCTTGTCAAATAAACAAGACGAAGACAAAACAAAAGAAAAATGCATTTAAAATTCGTTCGATATCCAAAAATATCATGCTCAAGGGTAACAGCTAAAAAGCAAACAAGTAATCGACACTAACTAACCTAGATTCAATCTTAAAATTTTCGGTCGGCGATCAATACATGGTTTGACCCGTAAAAAGTCGACGGGGGTACATGGGTACATGGATAGATCCCTTACTCGTGTATCGCGTGAACTTCGACCTGGGTTTTGGAGGTCATTAACATTTGGCAGGAACTGGGTCGGTGCGTCGTCGGCCTGCAGCGTTGCCATGGCAACCGGCCGCGCCGCCTCCGCCCTAGACGCCTCCCAATCTAATGTATAATGCCTTCAACCCCGCTTTGTTTAGATACGACTTGAGATTGTATTCTGTTATTTACTGAGTTATTTTTAGATGTAGCTCTTATTTCGCTCGATTTATTTTACATTTTACTTTGTTATTATTTACCTTTGTATCTAAAATGATGTTTAACTTATTGTAATAATTCCCAAAATATTAAATTAATAAATACTGCAAGATTTTCCTCCATGTAAGATGATATGAATATTCTTCGACAACATAAGTACTTCGCAGTGACTTTTCGTCTTTAGAGATGTCAAACATGCAATGGTACTCTGGAGCAAACGCCGGACGCATATCGTGCGACTACAGAAACTTCGGACGTAAGAAAACATAGAATTTGTTTTTAACAATAACAATAATTTCAGTTCTAATTAATATTTTTACTAAATAAACATGACTTAGAACACATTTAAGTAATTGATTAGATTTATTATTAATCCTCATCGATTAAATAACTTTAGAGAAGTCATTACAAGTTATTAAAAGACATTAGTTAATTCAAAATCTGTGTAAAGGAAAGACTTCTTAATTAATATTCTGTTTTTTTTTTTTTTTTTACTATATTTCGCATCTTAAATAACTTCTAAGCACTACTCTAACTACGAGACCAAAAATGTTTTACAAAGCATTATAATAGTTTGAAACAATCATCAATTAGTATAATCTTCATTTAATTGAATAAATATGGCAGAAGTATCTCCTACCTCTAACTAAATGATCAAAATTTCTTGAATAACAAAATTAATGTAAATATTGATGGGTCGGATCCTTTAAAAACACACTCTTCCCAAGTTTTCGCAGTTGTACTTTTCCGAGCCTGGTTGCGTCACTATCCCGCTGGTACAAGGGACCTGAAAATAGGTCAAAAGGGGGCCGAACCACTGTCACTGCCAGCACACAGGCGCAGCTACATGCATACACACCCACAAATCCACATAAAATCAATGACGGTACGCGTAAATTTGTACGACCTTCGAAATTTTGAGAGGTCATCTCACCGGTTCTGAAATCTGGGAGCAACCTGGGAACTCATGGTTGCCATGGTAACGGTTCATGTTTATTAAAGCCGGTATAGAGGTTGAAATGAAGACACAAGTTCTTCACCCCTTGACGCTACTCAAGTTAAATATTCTTAGGAATTCGTTGCAATTATTGAAATATCAGTATATCTTTAGACATAACATACTTAACATTAGTGAGATCTACGAATGATTATAAGAATCTAATCGATTGTATTAAAAAAGGAATATAATAAAGCAATAAAGGTATAGTGGGTGAACATAATTAATTTGGTCAGTAAAAGAAAAACCAAGTGTTTCTGATTGTTCACACTTAAATATAAACATTTATTTATTTATTTATTTGTTTTTATTTACGTAAGTTTTAATTTTAGTATAGTTAGAGTTTGTTCTTATAATAGATTTAAGAATTAAATGATTGTTTAAAAAAAAAATTAAAAATTAACTGTCTATTCTCTTTTATTCGGGCACTTAAATATGAAGACAATGGAGTGGAAGGAAAAGGTTTATTTTTATATTGTGTCCACCCGGCCGAGGGGTGTGTCCTAATATAGACGGTTGATGCTCTTTTATTTCATAATTCCAACAAGAATATTTTACAGCTAAAAGTTCGTAGTTACTAAGGTTTCATTGATTTTTAATTAAACACAGTATACAAAAAGTTCTGTTTTAGGGATTTTTAGAAGCAATATGTACAAATCTAAACTGAATCTTGCATATTGGTTTCTTAGGTTTACGCGAATGTTTGCCATTGAAACAAAACTACTTTTTACGGTTTTTTTAATCGTTCATTTGATAATGTATCATCTTCTAGATTTGAAAGTTTAGATGAAAACCTAAAACTACTAAATACTGGGCTGATGTTTTTTTTTTATTTATCTAGCTCCATAATCGTCATAGTCCACAGTGCTTGTCATCCCACAGCTAATGGGCCTCTCTTTTTGAGGTGCTATTAACTCCTGTCTTATGCAAATTTCGTCCAGATTCGATCGGAAAATGTTGTTGTATCATCGCGATAAATAAATAAATAAATAATTTTTTTGTGGTTATAATTACTCGTACAAATAAAACCACAAAAAATAAGTTATTTATTTCAGCACATTATATTCATTAAAGATAAACAAACAGTATTATTATATGAACGTCACAGTTTTTTAATTAAGTGCGAAAGGTCATCTCATCGGACCAAAAACCTAATGAAGTCTCATGTATTTAAAACACTTCAAAAATAATAACCTACAATATATTTTTAGTTAACAGTGTTACTCGTGTAACCTTAATTACTATTTACCATCTCGCTAAATGTTTTCTTTTTAATTTTGACAGGCTGAATACCAAAATGTCAGCGGCTCTTAAAAATTAAGGCGGACAATGACAAAATGGAAGATTCTATTTTCGAATTACTAATTTCTTTATGGCCTATTTAACTAAAATTCTATCAGTGTTATTGATATGGGCTAAATTAATATAGCAAATAAATACTTGTAACAGGAACTGTCCTTTAGTGTGAACTCTTTGAATTTATACAGCCTTATTATTCTAGCAAGCATTAGGTAAGCCTTAATTTTCTTTGGCCTCAAATCATTCGAAAAATACGGTTCAACATTCCTGAATAGTCTGTAACATAAAACACTTGAATGATCTACAATATAAACAGAAAGTCAGCCTAAAACTTTATTTTTATTAAATTAGGTAGACACACCAACTAATGATCTAGACACGTAGTAAACATCTTACTCACGTTGTTCTGACGTAGTTTTAAACAAGTACTAAGAGATTGGAATCTGACCAAGTAATTTCAAGATTAAATATTACCTTGTCTGCAACGGAGTGCGTTGAATACTTTCAAGAGAAACACTTTTACTTTCCTCAGATGAGCAGACGTGTTTATTCAACGCGAGACCCGAACATCGTGACTTCTCAATGGAGCCGTTCATTAAACGCCTCAATGTATCGTATTAAAATGCAGTGGAGACAAAATTCTTAGGGCCCCTGACATTGGGCTTTGACCTTATTCCGCCTTTTGGCAGTCGCCTTGGCATTGCAGCAGGGCCGCATTGAAAAGCCCGCGCCTCAAAATTTACAAGTACCGAACAGTATCGGGCGTCCTTTACCTTCAGCAATATTGCCTTCTGAGTTTTTTCGTCTATATTTTTCAAAACCTTTATACAGACAATTGTTAATTATAGAACTTGGCTCGGAGTGGTCGCTTTGTTCGGTGCACGTACTTCGTGTTATTGTAAAGGTCAACCGAGTTAATATCGGGCACTATCTTGTTGGATCAAATCTTGCAGAGCGCGATATTGCGCCATTAGATATAGAAAAAGAAAACACGTTACGCCATGAAAACATTTGATTGCTATTTCGCAATAACGGATTGATGATCTAGACCAATATTTGTAAACAATCAATATTTAAGATTTACGCGCAATAAGACTCGCTCTGCAAAATGTGTGTACTGCTGAAACCAACACCATCAGCATAAAATCATTCATTTTGCCTCAGAACGCTATTAATATGATAATTAGCTTGGACAAATAAATACAAACCGTAATGAAACTTCAAATTGTTAACCGCTATTAGGCTAGGCCCGAAACAAATTAGCTGCATGTAAAGTTCTTAGAAAAGGCCTTTACCTATACATAAACGATGACTTACAATGACCAATAGTATCAAGTACAAGGCGTACCGTACATGCAGCAGTGAATTAATAATAAAGCTACGCTTGCCATGATATTATTGATCTTTAAATGTCAAAGGTGGCGGTAACTAAGAACGGATTGTGCTAGGCAATGATCTTAGAATGAGCCTGAGAACTTTTGAAAAAGACACATTCTAAATATGAGAAGAAAAATAAAAAATAATAATGATTTTTTGTTGTATTTCTGAAATAAGAATTGTGAATTCAAAATGGAGTTTAGTGGGATGCACCGGGCGACGCGGCGACGTCGTGGCAGCGCGTGCGCGGCGCCCCAGTTCTACTCGAGGTCAGGAGTTCGTTCCCCGATACGTATTGATCGTCCTATCGAGGCCGGAAGTAGGGCTCCGGTGCAGCGGACCTCCATCGTGCTGTTAACACCACCTTAAGAACCTTCTAGTCAACAAGTCAATGAGAAAGTTTGGGGTTAAGAAAGTGTAGTATGTCTGAAAACACTGAAAAATAATATGTGTTTTAATTACTTGTCTTAATTATTTACAGATATAATTCAAGCACACGTTTGAATTTTTTTCATGAAGTTTCTTATTCATCAGTTTCAGCATAAGCAAACTTTCTGAAAGGGACTAAAAGGGTAATTAGGTAAGGTAGGTGAGAACAGCCGCGTAGCACTAAAAGCTACGCGCCAGGAATAAGAAATGTAGCAGATTTCGTAGTATTACATAAGTATACAGTTTTTATTATCCATCTAAATGATAATTAATTATAATAATCATGATCATTTAAAATTAATAATAGTATAAAAGAACAATACTACTTCTGTTTACTATTTCGCGTTTCTCGTAATAAGAAGCTAATTATTTTAATTAATATACAGTGAGTGTCATTTGAATAGTGCAGTTACACTTGACATTGGCACAAAATCATTAGACTAGAAGGAAAATGGCGCTGCTTATGATCAAGCAATGATTTACAAACCCACCGTCCTTTGATTTTAGGTCTAGAATTGAATAAATTTATAAAACTTGTATGTTGACACACTTTCTAAAAGAATTCGATAGGATTCTTGTGTGAATCGTTTAATTGGATTGTACAACAATAGCTGATATTTACATTTTATTAAACACTTAGGTTGGTTTTTATTGCCTCAATTAGCAATATTAGTTATAAATATTTAAATAACAGTGAATAAATATTATGTCTGCTATAGAAAATATTTGTCTTAACATTGAAGTTGCTAGCATCGAATCTCGGTGTGACCTTGCTGGCAATTATGTACATTATCAGACACATTGACGAGGACATATGCACACTATTACAAATTGTTCGAAGTAAGCCATCGATGTAGTGTTGTTATTAGCATAAACACGGCACACAGACGAATCAGCCGGCGTATCGGCGGCGGGGGTGTTATCGGCCCGTTATAAGTAGGCCCCGGAGGTGGGTCAATGACGTTCGTTCACCCGCTGCAACCCGCACGTGTTGGCCTCGCATCCCTCCGCACGCCCCTCCCCCCGCGCCGCTCTAGCTGCTCCTTCCCCCCCTGCCGCCGCACCCTCCACGAAATTTATGATGATTGTTGCTAACCTTTCGAAATGCTTTAATAAATGCATTATTCACGTAATCACGTGCCTGTGCATCGATCGACCTGCAACTTGGAATTTATGCTTATGAGCGCAGTTGTGATAATTTCCTTTCGCCGACTAGCAACAGCGGCCGATCGATATACAGTTTATTAATAGTTTTTAAAGACATCGATTTAATTATCTACATCATGTGTACTTAAACTGTTAGTCCTTTGAAAAATACAGACGTTAGTATACACTCGTATGTTTAAGATTTTCCCAGTTTAAAACAAAATTAAGAAACATATTTCATGTATCTAATAATCACTGCAACAAACTGCGCATGCCAGGTAAATTTTAATTAAACCGTCATCTGTAAACCGACAGATGTATTCGAACAGGTCAAACGGCCACTCCTCCCAATCCTTGCAAATTGATTGACATCGCCGTACATTCGACGCACTACCTCTACATAGATCACGTAGGTCCTATAGACGTGTTTCATTGCCATATTCCCGGAGATCGCTATATTTATCAGTCTGGTCTGAGGCGGGGCGGGGCGCGGGGGGGAGTGATAGCGCGCAGGTACTAGGTGGGTCAATGACGTTCCTTCACCCTGCAGGCTGCGCTCCCTGAAACTAGGGCGCCTACGTACCACCCTCGCTTTATACCCGATGCACTTTACACCCTTATATAACTTCCACACTTAAGTGTTCTTCACACTTGGATGGATTAATCAATGCTAAACAGCTTTCTAACGTTTAACTTAAAAAAGTTTTAATTCTAAAAACAAATAGAGGAAGTATTACCAAAATTATGTCAGTTTTATTATTACTGTAACAAAAATAGAGTTGGGTCGCTTCGGTTAAAGATTTGGGATCGTATCTTACACAACACTTTTCCTGTTTTTGTTTATTTATAATGTTTTCCTCTGGTTTTAAGATTTCAAATTAACTTACATTCAACTGTTTTGTGTGCTAGCGTGCTCTATATTTGAATTGATATCGCAGCGATATTCTGACGTCATACGAGGGGGACAGATACTGCACACAGTTTGAACTATACGTACTATCAAATACTAAGTACTAACCAGTCTCACAATGGGTAATTACAACTATAGCTTACAAATTAATTATTAATATTAACTTGACCTTGAATGATCAGCTTTTCAATGTAAATTGTACAGATTACGCTTGCTATTAGTTGTGTAATTATTCTGATTTATTTGTTCTTTTGTAAACATGTATAGACAATATCCCAAGGTCGTTAGGTACGTATGTTTTTATCATTACGCATTGCGTGTGCATACTTATAACATAATGACGTGCATAAGACTTGGATATCATTTCGCCTGCATTTTCAGGAGGTAGGCAGAGCTTGTTGTGAAAAACTATTGAACATCGACGGGACCGAGTTTTGATATTCTCATACATGTAGTACTGAAATATATTCAGAAAGTATCAATACATATAATTTAAATAATGTGTGCAATTTAAAATATAATCGTGGCATTAATATTTATTTTGAATTTAAATAAATTTTCTTTGGTGTGGCTGGTTCTGTATAAAGGCAAAAAAAATATGTTTTTACCAAAATTGGCCATAGGCTAGTAAGACTAGTGCTCCTAGATAGACAGAAATCTGGCTTATTAGTATGCTCATCATCATCTCTTATGCAAGCCAGTAGAACACTAGATTTTATTTGCGAAATTGACCAGCCCAAGCTTTTGTACACAACAGTACATAGACAATATACACGCGATTACTGTGACGTAACCATAGAGAATAACAGGTAAACGTCAACGACACTAATCCGATGAGCGTTTTACAAGAATTAGAACATTATATAAGGCCAAGCTGACTCGATAAACTTATTGCATCTAAGTACTAGGTGCACTATAAGTACCAAACAGTACTGGAGCCTTCGCCCATGTACTCGTAAAAGTAGATAGAATGTCTAAGTCAGCCAGGCCAGTAGGAGCCAAGGCTAGGTTGAGCAGTCGCCCCATTGGATTTTAAACTCTATTCTGAGGTCTGAGGATAGAAGATCGTTTGTCGACTATCGTCAATGACGTTCGTTGACTCGAGCGTTCGATGCCGGCGCAGTGCTGTTTTCCTTCTCCGTTTTCATGCATTGATATTAGAAACTATTGAAGCTGTTTCTGTTATAATGTTAAGCTTGTCATTCCCATACAATTATATTTAAACATCTAATATTGTTATTGTTTCAAACCGCAGGTATTTTAGCATGCATATTGTTTTTTTTCTGAAATTGACCTTAAAATCTTACGAAATGAATCGTGGTTTTGCATTTAAATATAATTAACCTTGAATATACAATGCACATTAAGAAATTAAATAGGACTATTTCGTTAATGCTTTACTGCAATTAGACGAATAAAAATCAAACACCTACTAATAGTTTTTTATCTACTTCGTTAAATGTTATCAGTAGGTCAGTGGATTATTCAATCAATGGATTTTAAAATTGTATTCAAATAGAATGAAACCAATTATTAAAAAAAAAATGTTTAACTAAAAAAAACATAAGTCAAATAAATATGGTCATCTTTTATCATAAAACTTAATGCTACATTCGGCATTCCTTATATACGTTATAACGTAAAGAGCTCTAAGATCATAGAATTCAAGGTCCGCTGCTACATGTACGGCGATTCCGCGTCCGATCTATCATGTTGAAATACGTAGTTATTTTAAACGGCAGAAGGTTCATTTCATTTGTCGTCTTGCAAGTACAGCACCAGTTATCTAAGAGCCTCGGTGCCTGTCACTGGTGTGATGGTTGAGGGGAATCATCGCACGTCAGAGGTCTCGGTAATCTGGCCGATGTGTACGTGAGGTGGCTCGGAGCTCGTGACCCAATTTCGCAGCTGCTGGTTTCAGCAGCGGTAGGGGAGTCCGAGGGGGGAGAGCGCGGGGGGCGCGGGCAGCGGCGGGAGGCGGGCGCGTGTCAATGCCGTTCGTTGACTCGCAGCAGCGCAGCGGCATCGACGCGGCCTCCGCCTTACATAACCAGCGACAATGAGCGCGCGGCGAATGCGTGCGATGTACCACCGGCCGACCCCACGGCTCGCCGCCGCACTCTATCCCATCGGTACGCACCTGCCTAGCTCTGTCGTCTACTCTAAACTATGAATTAGAATTGCTTCACGCACTTTCTGGAACATTCTGCATAGAAAACAAGTCTCAAGGTCACAATTCATATTAGTGCATACATAGTCTAAAAGTAACGGTACGTTGCTATAAGTACTCTAAAATAAATAATCATACCTTTTATGAAATCAAAGGGTGTATTGTTCAGTTTAGCTTGTTACAAGTTCTTTGCCAAATATTTGGTAAGTAATTATAAGGTAATACAGTTGCATTACTTGTCAGAACAGCAACACATAAAACGATAACAAGTGTACATAAGTAACTCCTTAGTCGATTGCAATCAATACTTCAAGACCCTCATTATACTCGACACAAAATACTTAGTACTTCCTAAGTAATCCAAACAGCAATTAGCTCAGTAAAGGTTCAAATAATTTACCTTTAATAACGATACAATTCAACAAGTCAATGAACTCGTGAGCTGAGATTAAAATATCAAGTGGCTACGTTAGATAACTCTTAAAACCTTGTCGCTTCAAATTATTCTAATCAGCTCAAAAGTTACTACAAAGTTGTCAATTGTTATATCTGTGAATGGGGCAAGTGTATTGTGGAAAGCGGCATCTTGCTACATAGGGGCGCAACAATGGGCGCGTAGGGCGGGCGGGCCGAGCGGACTCGAGCCGAAAGTGAAAGATGCGCGGGCGCGGGGGCGCGGGGGGCGCGCGGGGCGGGGCGCGCAGCACCGCGGGCAGAGCCGCGCGCTCGCACTAGCGGCGCGAGTGCACCGAGTCGCAGCCTCACGCAAACAAAACTTAGTTAGTAACCTACTTCCGTGCGGGCGCCAAGCCGCCAGCCGCGAGCCGCGAGCGAACTCCCGCCGCTCTGTAGCACGCTCGCCGTGTGTGTGTGGACCGCGGTGCTCCCGCCGGCGACCACCCGTCCTCTATGACACGTTACAGTGATGAACTATTCTAACTAATTAAATAGGACTCTCTAAGCCGGCGTTGACCGTTAATATTGAATGGACACAAACACGATAAAGCTGACCGGACGACAAGGGCAATTGAACAAAATGTTTTATGGTGAGATGACGTTGTGTACGTCTTGTATAGCTTTTATGTTATTTTATTTTTCACGTTGGCATGCACTTCGCAGTCTCGTCGTTTCATTCATTTTCTGTAAAATATTAGACGTCCACGCACACACTGCACGTAAAACACGTGTTTTCTGATAAACAAATGACTCTATTAATTCATCCGCTCTCCGATAAAGTCTTCTGAATGTACTTAATCTTCTCATAAAAAAACTATGGACTGCTATCTAATACTACGATTGTTATCAATGCTCAACTTATTGCATTATTTATCTACAATCTTATTATCTTGTCTGTGCACATATCGTAGCCACTGCTAGACAGAAAAAATACTTTTCTCTTCGTATCTTTATTTATTTTTATCATTATACAGTAGCAATAATACTTAATGCTTATCGACGTTTATTTAGATTTTTTATAATTACTGGCTTTTCTTTGAGTTGCGATGAATATTTTTATTTATTTGGTACCTATATTGTATTGTTAACTAATTGTCTTCAAATGTATTGTTATTTATATGCGGATCGTTAATACTGAATCATAACTATTAAGTCTATTTATTTACGTAAATGTTATCTCTTGATAGGCGGCCATATTGGATTTGTCTATGCATTACTAGTGTCGCCCTCTAGCGGTTAATAATGCGGCATTATAAATGATAACACAATTTTCAATTTATGTACTTTTTTACATAAACGATATGAATCATAAATGAAATAAATACATAAGTAGGTTATCACGCTATCATTATGTTTTGACAACTTTATCTTACATAATAGGCTAACGCTATATAATGACCAATAAAACTTATTCATATTGATTCTTCGAAATTTCAGTCATGTAAGTAGAGCATATACCTACTTAAATTAAATCATCCCACAAATAGCTATTTTTTGAACCTCCACATATGGTAACAGACCAAAAGCTTTCAATTAAAAATAGCTTTAAAATCTGCACATATGGTCTAAATATTGATTCATCTCGTCTAATCCCGGTAGATGATCTCACAGTTATATTTTAACCGCGGCCTATTACTGCGCTAACCGTAGTTACTGTACCTACATACACATAGCGCACGATTGCCAGTACTTAGTAAATGCAGTAAATGCATACAGCCAAACAATCTCACCACTTTCTCGCTTGTACTATGCTAGATATTGATCTGAAATTGTGGACTGCGATTAAATTTTCTCACTGTCCCGTGTGTTCCCGCTTTAAAGGGGGGAAAAGGTGAGGTTGAAATTGGAAAGGTCATCATTAATGCCAGTCTTAGTATAAGCATGAAAGTACCTCATACCTGAATTCAGAATTGATGGTAACAGCAAATAAAAAAACACACCATTAAACATCAAACCAACTCTTTTTTCGAAGTTGGGAAATATATACTAAAAATATATAAACAAAAAAAATGGTAATATACTCAAAAAAACAATTTTAGAATTTCAGATATTTGTCCCATAAATATAAAACATATCGCAGCACATTATACCGTAGGCAACAGAATATTCTACGACCATTCTCATGAATAAATTCGATACCTACCTCAATAAAAATTCAGATGTACCTATTTCGTCGTAGCCTTTGTCCGTAGTAGCTGTGACGTAGCATTTGTCATCACAAACTTCAGACTGTAGCGGAGAGCAACAAGTTTTCAGGTCTATACGTACATATAATACGTATTCGGGCAAAATGTTGGGGTACGTTTAGTGACATTTACTTGGGTTCAGGATTTCTGAATAGGGATATTTTTAGCATATACATACTCAATAAACCCAAGGGTCTATTTTTTTCAGGATATTTAATAAGAATTTCAGTCAATCTAAAATCAAGGCGACGCCCATTTTTTGACGTCTGCTCGTTCAATTTAGCAAAATGTCATTGAACAACTTACTAAACACATAAGGTACTTTTTATACGTCATCTATCGTTAAAACGTAGATCTATAAGATGCATGTTGAATTACTATAATTGAATAAGATGCTATAGTACAGTAACATAGTACAGTACAAAAAGTCTTCAATTCTTCCTTTCTCATTGAATACTAGTAAACACTAATACTACTTACGTACCTACCAATACTTGGAAGTCAAACCCAAAGCGGATTAAATTTTAATATCCATCCAAACTTTTTAATCCTGTATTAGAAATTCGGATCAAAAAGATTATCTATCCAGTTCACATCTAGATACGAACAGTATCGGTAACACTAAAGCTCTACAGTTGACATTTTAATTTTCTTATTATACATAGATAAAGTATCTATGTATAATAATATAATTATAATAATATAGCGATCACTTGCCATTCTTTCCTTACATGAGAAGAAGCGTTTACCTAAAATTATAACCGTAAATGGCTGACAATAAAATGAGATATTTAAATAAATATATATAATAAAAAAATGCGGATAACATCACATACATACATTTTTCTGAACCCAAAGTAAGTTGCTAAAGCACTTGTGTTATGGAATTCAGATACAATTAAGGTACCACAAACACCCGCAAATGTGATTTTCTACATTGACCCGACCGGGGATCGAACGCGGGACCTCCGAGCTAGCGACACCTTGAAACCGGTGCGTACGCCACTCGAACACGGAGGTCTTCTATACAAAGTAAAAATATTTAGTTTTTTAGATTAAAACCTTTTTAGTCAATTGAGCCTTTTGTAAAAGGGTTAATATTCGTCAGGTTGGCGATGAATGCGCCGGTATTTCGGCAACATTGCGGTCGTCATGGCCAAGGCCTACTACAGACCATTGACCATGTAACTTTCCAAACTTGAGAATACAAGTTATTATTGTCGTAAAAAATGTATTTTTGGGGTTTCATACAACAACGTACTAAATATGAGAACTTATTGTAGCGAATTTTATAAGCCAAATCTCCTGTATATTCTTCAGAGAACGGAGCATTCCTCCTTAAATTTCTTTTGGTGAAAAAGGCCTAGAGGTGATGCTGAACGTCTTCTGTTCATCTTTTATGACGTATTGCACTAAAGGTCTTTGGAAAAAAAATATAAAATTTATTTTATATGTCTACAAGATTATTTAATGAGGTCCGGACTCTCAAGTCAGTCACGAATTAGCTTTCTCGTTTAAAGAATAAGAGCAGAATTAAACAAATTGATCACACCTTATTGATAATGGCAGTATCGTAACTCTCATCAATCATACCATCAATCAAAATATATCAAACAGGTTCAATTTGACAAATTTGTTATCAAAATCGCAGGCTCTCAATTCAAATTACGATATCTGAATCTTTAGAAATTCTATTGCTGTTTTTAATATAACATTTATATATATATTTTAAATAAACAAAGGATGCAACATAAATTACTTTTTTCTACTTCTTTGTATTGTTTCGAAATTCTTACATAAAACTAAAATCATATCAAAAGTAGGACCGTATTATCAAACCTATGGCGACGCCATAGTTTTGATTAGAAAAATATAACTGCAAACTGGTAAACACTAACTATATGATGACTAGTGAAAGATGTAAAACAAACAGTACTGTATTACCTATTATATTACAAAGCCTATATAGTTATACATTAATTAAAAGTTGATCATTATTAAAGATTTTACTGCGGCTTTTATAATCATTACATAAGTATTACATAGCTAGCACAATTTCGAAATACATTTAAACTGCTCGTCGTTTAAACGGTAAACACGAATTTATTCAGCGAGCAATGACGCGTATTTAGTATTGGTCAATAATATTTAGAGCGAGAATTATGTGAGTTCATTGCGTGGTTGCGACTAATTCGTAGTGTTCACGAATATGCGTGTCGTAGTTCGTACGTATTATATGTGTGTGTATGTGTGCGTTGATTGAAGTGTTGCGTTTGTGTGGATTTTTGAGTAAAACGCGCACTCGGGGCGGTCGTGTGGGCTCTCGGCGAAACTGGGTCGGTTCAGTGACCCATATGTTTATCTAACGATTGTGCGGCGTCGGGCGCGAAAGGCTCGCACCGACTCGCGGTCTTATCATTATCAATGCGTTCGCGTTTTCGTTTAGGTTATCTGACGGGCAACCTGTCTCCTGCACTACACTGATTAATAATCATGATATGTGACACAATGCTTTAAATACTATTAAATCGCGTTTATTTTAGAAATGCTTGTTTATCAAATGTAGGTTACAAACGATTTTCCTTTATCATCACTTCCTTTAGACGCACTTCTTGTTGTGCTATTCTAAACATTTGTCTGGATACTTATTTGCTGCACCAAATTAACAAATGCGCATCTGTTATACATTTATATTTAATTCCTAAAACTCAGACATGCTTTGCCCGTATAATCTTTCCTTGGCCGTAACTCCACGCCATATAAAAATACCTTTTCTGATTCACGCATTTTCCTTGTTTAAAAACGGATTTTGCCTGAATCATATATAGAGACTTAATTGGGTACGAAGACCGCAACATTACGAAGCTTTTTATGTTACCTAGACCTAGATGTAAACATAAAACAATGCTTGTATTCGTCAGCACGTTCTAACAGCGAATGTACAATTTATTCGCACTTCCATCACTTTATTTTATGATCAAAATGTCCATCAAATAACTTAATATACCCACTTGTGTGTCTCTACTAATGGAAGTTTGATTTCGCAATAAAAGTGTTAACACAATTCGCAGTATCAAAAACAAAAGCTTCTGACATTTATTCTTTAATCCAAGATCATAATTGAGTGAATGTCGCCCACGCACACATGGTGAAATTCTCTATAAATCTTCACGTTTCTTATTTGGCTACGGTTTACTTTCTCTAATATAATAAGAACAATCATTTACCTTTTTTAATGTCTGCACTGCTAAATTACTTTAGAGATAAGATCCTACAAACGCGTGCAATACCAATGGAGTACAACTTGGCATGTAGCCTCTAACACACAAGTTGATGCACTATTATAATCATAAAACAATCGATTTTGAACCTTATTCGTTTGAGAATAAAGATTGTTGATGGATTTAGTGTTGTAGTTAGAGCTTTGTAAGGCAGCTATTACCGTTTGCTCGCCAAGGACGGTGAAAGTGGAGAGAAAGGATGTGCAATACTGAAGTCATAATAACTTACAGCCTGCATATCAAGTTGTATATTAATTATTTTTGACGGGAACACTTGTATATAACTTTATAACAGATTTAATGAAATATTACGCTTTTCACTGAAAGATATATAGGTGGAAACAATCAAACTCTCTTTTTTAAATTTTTATCTGTATACAAATTGCACTGGCCTATGTCATAATTCATTTATGTAAAGTCTTTTTTAAAGATTTATCAGTATTAATACTCCAAAATTTTGGCAATATGAGCTAAATAATTTCAAGAGCAAATGAAGATGTATTAGGTATACGCTTCTATTCTATTTAACGATAAAATATCGAGTATCTACAAGTAGAATACACGATATTTTTCCCTTACTTGAAACGTTTTTGTTTTTCGCACTTTGAGATCGATACTGGGATAACCTTTCACAACTCAATGGAGTGGAGAAGGGTTATCTGCATATTGTTCGGGAACAAGAGCTCGGGAAACCTTCGGTACGGCTTCTAAACACATTCGAACTTAAGTACTCGTGAATTGTGAGATAATGTAAAATTTTGTTGTGAATACACCTGTAGCTGAACATTATAACTTAAAAAAACTTTGTGACACTTAAAATTTCTTCTTATCTTTTAAACTAGCCACGCAAAGGTAATTTTTGCAAAAAAAAATAATAATATAAAAATGTACAAGTTACAGTACGGCTTTTAGATTCGAACAAAGAAACATCTGAAACAGTAGAGCAAAGCTAGTTTGTTATAATAACCGCCATGTGTCACTATCGAGTAATTGACGAAGTATCGCGGCATCGTGATATTTACAAGCGTAAATTCTTAGCAATTAGTACTCAATCTAAGCCCGTTACCTTCAAACACTTGAAACTACTATCGCCCTTCATTTTCGTTAGCGCCGTCCATACTTTGCCTTTATGAAGGTGAACGCTGGTGTTCAACTCAAATCATCATTCACATAGTTATATCTCGTTCTAGACCGTGATAACAGCTATTAGAGCGAGCGGGATGCTACAAATTGGTTGTTGTTATTAGTAGTTAGTCTAACACGCTTAGGCTTAAGGTCGCTTGGACAAAACGTAGATGCGTCAACGAACGCTGGCAAGGTGACGCATTGTCACTAGGAATGTATTAGGTATTGTAATACTGGTGATGTTACGTGCGTAATAGAGGTGCGCATTGAAAAATTCATAAACGTAACATATACATAAATGTAACGGGTCTCACTATACAGTGTGTACGAAAACTTGTTGACAAATTGTGTTAGGAATTATGTCATTGTGTGAACCTAGTACAGCCGCAACTGTGAATGTATAATACACGACCACTACTCTAAGTTAGCACTTACTTGTGACGAAATATGTTCACAAAATATCACAACATAATGTCTGTATGTAGAAACGTTTAATTATAAAAACACATTCAAGTCAAATAATGTTTCCATTAAGAGTATTACAAATACATTTACAAAACACCTTTAGCGCAAACACAAAACAACAACATAATTGCATACAGAATGCATTCCTCTAAAAAAATCAATGTCTTTGAGTAAATAATTACATACAAAAACAAACGAAATACAGTCTGAGATTTTTAAAAATCTTGCTATAAGAATTTCTAAGCTCAAATCCTGAAAACTAATCATAAAAAAAAATCTGAAGGGCAAGCAAACCTGCGGGTAAACAATAACAAAACGGATTATGTATTTGTGTAATAGGATCCAGTGCAATATCAATGATAAGGATTTTCTAAGAACTATGAATGAGTAACACATCCGTTTGCACCATAAACAATTCTAAGCATAAATATTTAACCAGTCACAAATAAGTCACAGTAAATTAAATCACAAGAACATGACAAAATATTTACGAAATTGAACTTCTATCCTTATCAGTCTTTTTAGGTTGGTAAATAAAAAGAAAGTGACAGAATTCTGTGGTACTGTAATATTACTATCATATTTTTATCAGTCGTTCTTTAAGGGATGTGCAGTGCTAAATAAATCTTATCGGCATTAAATTGTGTAAGGGATGTATTGCTCTATTTTGGCAAAATTACTGTCAGCAAAAAAACGCACAATTTAAACTACAAACTTTTAATTATTATTCATAAAATATTGGCAACTTAGGTCTATTCGGACGTGTTTTTATAACTTAACATAAACGCTGTAAAAACGCTAGATAAATTACAAATATCTAGCATCTTTGCAGGCAGACTATTACCTTGTGTTTACTACTGAGTATGTTCACATACTGAGAAAACGCATTACCGTCACATGGCCTTTACAATAATCACATCATGCATTATCCGGAAAGTAGCTGTTAAAGTTACGAAGAAGCAACTCTATCAACTGAATATTGCTGGGCTGGTTTGTTCCTTGCACAGAGAATCGGCATAGCCATTCAACGTGGCAATGCAGCCAGCCTTCTGGGCACGTTCCCCGCCATTGACAAGGATGACGATGAGTTCTTTGACGCCGTTTAGTTTTAATTTTAGTATAGTTAGAGTTTGTTCTTATATTAGATTTAATTGTGTATTAATAAAGATTAAAGAATAATATTGCTGAATTCTTCATGGTCCAACTGTAGTTTTATAGGATATTTTGTGAAAAAATCTGTATATGACCTCGTTATACAATAAATTCTTGATAAATAAATATTATTTCTGTTTAGCCATTGCCACTATGTAAGTTCTGTTGACTTTTAAACAAAAAAGATTTTTTTTTGTTTGCCAATTTTTACGAGTAAAATTCTGAAACTCCTAAACAAAAACTTAGGACAAACTTGAATACAAACTTTTGATCTCGAATACGGTATTTTTTACACAGCTCTTTTTTATCCGTTCTTCTTCATTTCATTCATACAACCACAGTCAAAATGATATTTTCTGTATAAAATATCTTCATTACATTTTATTTTTATTTTTTACTGTGTGAAATTAATCATTTACAAAGACGACCTAATAAACCTACTCATACCTGACTTTGAAAAAATCTAAATCCTACTAAAACGATCTATTTAAAAATTCCCACAGAAAATCTCGAATAAGAATAATAACACAGATCATAATATGAGATACGTCAGTCGGGATGTCGATGTTGGTCCGTTTGTCCTAGTTACAGTGTTGTCACAGCTCGGAGCGCTATGTAGGTGCGCAGGCGACGCCAATGCGTTCACCGATGTATTGTTAATAATAATATGTTATACGTTAGAACCTATTAGATAGATTAGGCTTTAAATAAAATTAAAAAAGAAATCTATTTTAAGTAGGTATTTTTAGACTATTTCAAAAAGTTACATGACTAGTTCAAAAATTTCATAAGAAAAAAGTATTTTAATGGTACGAAATTCTGACCTTTGATATACAAAGTTGAAAGAGCTTAATTCAAAATTACATTTTTATTCAGCAAAACCAAGTTATATACCTATTTGCAGATATTATTAGAACCTAATTTTGTACCAAATTAAAAGAAGTCTTGTGTTGACTTTGATAGATGATGAGTAGTCGAGTCAACTAGTTTGTTTTGTTTGGGTGTTTATCCTTGAGTCATTGACCTAAGGTTAAGGCTGGTTGAGGTAAACATTTTGATGGAACTTCCTACTACTTAAATAGTTGGTATATCCTCACAAAATAACAATTCACTTACTCATAGAGTTTTATATACTTTTCAAAAAGCGTATTTTCGAAATGTTTGTTACTTATGCAACAAGTAACGTAATAATTTTGTAATGCAACCAAATTCGCTTATTAGATGATGACATGTAATGCGCTTAATAGTACCATTGTTAACATTTCACTGTCACTGCCTACTTAGTTTGTAAATTATGTTGAATTGCACCATGTACATTCAGTAATCAAAAAATGCAGTTATGTAAAAGATTTCTGGAAGAGATCACTAGTGTTAAAAATTTACATGAAAAAAATGCAGATTGATAAAAATAATAATAATCCAGCCTATAAACGTCCCAGTACTTGGCACAGGCCTCTTCCCATATAGAGAAGGCTGAATTGATATAAAAAGAAAAAAAAAACCTACTGAAATAAAATTATTTATTTTGCAAATAGGATTTAAAATTATTTAAATTAATTTATATACACACCATCATTTCCTCCATACAGTATTTGTATACTAAATTACAATAAGATTTATATACAAAAGTGCGATGAATCAAAAGTATAAAACATATTCAAACATGGTTAGAGTCGCAAGCGGGAGGTATGCTGCCTAAAATTAGGGTCAATGATGATAAGACCGTAAAACCGTCATCTACGACTGTACCAGCTAGCAATTTGAACGCAATAGTACGGTAGACCACACAGACAACAAATTAGGAAAATCAACCTTACTGCCTTGAAATAGAGGCTATGTGTCTATTATAAGAATTGCCAGTGTGTTATTGACTGTAGGAATCGTTCAGCTGCAAAATGCAATTTTTTATGAATCATAAAGCAGACAATTTTTTATTTTTCGATTATATTCTTGCTACATGATTTTAGTTTCAAAATCCTTGTAAATAAATCTTTAGTAAATTTGTAAATACACACTTTATTTCTTTATGTACTGAAAACTAGTAAAAGATTTGAGGATCAAAATCAAAACTCTATTCTTGATGTTGATACCCAAATCTGTCAAGTTGTTGAGACTCCTACTAGATATCCATAACGATTCATATAGGATTACATAATTGTAATTTAATATTAACTTAAACAGTAGTATATTGTACGTTTATTCATCGTTAGAGCATTTGATTTGTATTACATCAATCACGGCTGTCGGCGGATATAGTAGGCGATCGCCGCCCATCCGCCTACGCCGCAACTTGTAACCTAAGTTGAATCAATGAGGCGAATCTTAAATGCTAAAACAGGCGAGCATAAAACAAGCCTATAAAACACAATGCTAAACGTCAAGTATGTTGTTTTTAAATCGGTGCTTAACATCTAAAGCCCACACTTAAATTAACAACTGTCTGTAATTGGCTAATGCAACATTTTACAAATTACTTGAGACATAAAATCTATTTGTAAAGACCTGATTCCTGTAAATTCCTGGCTGGTTCATAAAATAATAATGACACGAAAAAAAAAAAGTTTTCGAAGTCTGAAATTCAAAAGTTGGCAATAAACACGGAAGCTTTTTCAAAAATTACCAATTAAAACAAGTGCCAACATAATCTAGCCCACAGTTGCGTAAACAATAGTTGAACAACTGACAATCTAGTGACTGCAATAGGGTTTCCCACGCAGGCTGGCAGCCCTGCGGTGGCCTTGTCGCTAAACCTTTGTGCTCCTACTCGCACAATGCTATCGAGGAGTCATGGACTCGCGCCTGCAACTATTGTGTATAATCTCATTGAGGCAACTTATGCAGCTCGAACTACCCCCTTTGGCATTGCAATTATCGATATTTCATTCAGGTCTTTAACAATTTAGGTAATATCTGTTATTTATGACATTTTTATGAGTTTTTAAGCTTCATAAAAAAGACATAAAACATAACAAGCATTAAACTTTCCAATTTAACTCAGTACTTAATGTTCAGATGTCATCACAACATTATTATTTGTAAACAAAGTGATCACCAGCGCATTCGCTCCACCATCCCGTGACAAAAGCGTGACTCGTTTGACACAGGTCATTGCTAATTAAATAACACGTCCATAACTAAGTACACGTGCTACAATTAATCAACAGAGGTGAACGATCTTGAAATCGAAAATATCTCTTGGACATCATATGAAAAGTGAGCGTAACTATGTATATTATAAATAGATACTGACCTTTCGCTCGAGTGATGCGTCAGCCAAAGTTACGTGATGTAACCGGCAACGCACACAAACAGACACGTAGTCAATAAAATGTGTGCCTGTGTGCGTGTTCATGTAAGCACGATCAGCGGCCATCGAAAGAGAAAGTGGTTAAGGTCTCAATGGGGGTTGACCGCTGCCCAAGTAGTGTCGCCGCATAATAGCAAGCGTTATCGATAAAACTTCATCGCTGACCCACTGCGGTGTTATTGATCTCTGCGTTCGTTTGTTTTGGCAATGCCCTTGTGTCATAACAAATGAAACTTAAACTGCATTAGTTACGAACCTGAATAAGATTTTTTTAAATATTCGTACAAAGTATGTCCGCTATTTAGTTTCGAGTAGAGAACTATATACTCAAAATTTAAATTTATAAAAGCATAACATTCCAAAATACTTTCTTAAATCATCACGATCCGTTTTATTTTATTACTTCCACTGTCTCTTAATTGATATGAGCATAGAAAGTGTTAAACTAATGACTTGCATATTTAACTGTTACGCAACATAAAATTAAGTTAACACGGTATTTTATTATACCTACTATGTTTTAAATTTCTACAGCCATTATAAAATCGCTACAAAGTGTAAAGCTGTTAATTAACTGCATTTTGTACACATTAAATTGCAACTTGTATCTTAATCTCTTAAAAATGCAAATTAGATAATACTAAAAAAAATTATTAAATAAATTATAAACCCTCTCTCACTTAAATGCAATGCAAATAGCAATAATTCACTTAACCTATAAACTATGAAAATCTTGTACAATTTAATTTTATGTCGATATATTTGGTTACGCGCTCGTTCGCATCACTAGTGCGCGGGAGTGACGGACCCGTTCCTACGGGAAGTACCGTAACTTACACCCGGTACCGTTGCATGCCTCGCTCGCTACGTGCGCTCGCGCCGGCTCGACTAGACCGACGATTACTCTCGCTTTCGATTCAAATCCCATTTCCGAAGACAATGAACTTTCTTTATTATTGACAGCTATTGTGCTTACTATTTATGTAATTTTAATGTCAATTGTCTATCATTATGTCGGTGGAAAATTTATTTATTATGCGTGCTTATGAAGCTTGAATAAATTAAAAATTATTAGGGGTCGGATTATTCAATGTTACAATAAATAAGTCATAAAAAGTGCGGATGACGTCACTCAAGTCCGTGAGCGTGCACTAAAACAGAAGATAAAATCACGTTAAGCAAGCATTCAAAAACTAAAGCCTTGACCACGGGTGGCTGACATTAAAAACTCATGCGCCTTTCACACACCTTTGCGCACTCAGGTGGACGTTGTATAACACACTTTCCATTTCTTTGGCAGTTAAGCTTCATCTCCATGCCGTATTGCAATAGGCGGTAAAATTATTAATATTAACGAATTTTAAATTATAATTGATAACGTATTTAACAGATTTTCCATGACATAACATGTTTGTTTACTACTGTAAAATTGTGTTGAGTGGTTAAAGAGTTAAGCTTTGCCACATCCGTATTACTTCCGCTCGAAAATGTTAGCGACTTACTAAAACTTCATAATTAAAAAATTCTTAATATGTATTTTTCATGTTAATGGTATGCGGTTTTAGTCGAAACTCTTCAGGTTGTGTATTCGGGTCTTTATTCGCGGTGTCGTGTTACGAAACTGGCGGACTCGCGCCGAGTTAAGGTCGCCAATATGTGGCAATTTTCCCATTTCGAAGAGAAGCCAAACCTTGACCTAGGAATTAAATTTCATTTCGTCATTCCTACTTCACTCGCTACGTATTGCAATTTATTAGCGGCCACGTTTATTTTGTCAATGTAATTTAGTAGATTCGAGTAAATTCGCTTTCTTCAAGCGCCTGACGATGCGAATCTGGCAAGCAATTGTGTCATTCATACACAGCAAAATATAGTAAAAGATATTCAATTTGAAATTCTACTAGCCTATTACATTTTGTAAGTAAATATTTCTATAAATTACGTTATGTTGTATAAAAGTTAATAGCACTAACAAAGACAGATTAATAGGCACTTTGATACATTTACATTCTCTAAAACATAAATTTAAAGCAGAAACACTATTAAACAAAACACTTGCGATTTATAACAAAATCGCGGTGTTCCGTTAGATGTCGCTGCGCGCGCGGCGGCCCGGCGGAGGGGCGTGTTGCGCCACAGTGCCACGGCGCGGGCGCTTTACGCAACGCGGCCGTTCACCCCGGAAGGCGTTTTCCTCGCAGTTTCTTTAGCAGTGTGTTACTGTGGCGAGCTCGCGTGACTACATCGCGTGCTCAATCACCCCCACTAACCCTCCCGCCACATCCGAACCACTCAAAACTAGAGACCTAATTATCTTATTGCATGAGACAAATATGCGAGCAGTTGCACTAACGGATACTTTTAACATATACGTCAGGATGCAATTCTTGAAACTGCTTACCGTTTAAACCCGTCACCCGGAATTTTCAGAATTAAGCGATCAACAAATGCTTTAGGTATAACTGAAAATAACTTAGAATCAACAAAATTTGAATTATATTTAACACATTTACACGTCGCGTCGTTGTTTCGAAAGAACTCTGCTAAGCCTGTCAGCGCATTCATTTATCCTTCCATTTGGAGGAACATTAAACATATGACCGTCGCTGGTTTGTCATGATATATTCCTCGGAAAGATATATTTTCATTACTCTCATTTATAATGTTTTAGTAGCAAATTGTGTGCTGTCTGAAAGAAAAATGTCATCGTTGGGAAAATAATGTTTTCAAAGGAAACTGTACATGCACATCGATGTCGCAACACATATCGTGTTTCAGAACGGCAAAATAGATGCGAGCAGTAAATAGGAAACTAAAATACCATGAAACATAGCGGATGACGCCGCAACAAGTATTTCTCGTAGCTGGGTTAACGCCAGTTTATATGAGGAAATTCGTTTTAGTGTTTTTGGTCTCATGAAAATTTCGTAACCGACATGCAACTGGCGCGGTGAGTCAAAAGTAAATTTATAAACAATACGAACCTTATTATTTTCGAAACGGTTTCGCACATTTTAATATGATGTTGCTCTATGGCAGACAGATAGATTGCTGTGCGATTGTATCTCTGCAATCTGTATGTTTTCTAAGGCACGTCCGTCGAATTGCTTTAAGCCATTGTTTCGTCTATTTCATTAAGTGCGATATTTTTCTTCTCTACTGAACCCCGATAAATATATATCTCGATGATTGATGCTATCAAAGATAAAAAGGCATGATTTATTATTGTAATAGTGTTGATGAATATTTTATATATTCCAAAAAACAACATGCTTTCGAAACCATAACAACAAAAGTAAAATTTTATATATTCTGAGCAGCTTTGGTCATGACTTGAACATTGATAAATTTGTTCGATCTTACGTAACGCGTGACATTGCAGTCACCGAGAGTTTACGCAAAGATGCACTGACCATCGTGCATCGGTAGCGATTGCGAAATCCCAGAAAATCGCACGTGCATTTGTAAAGGGCAACTCTATGTAAATCCTAGATATTCGCACGTGTATTTCTTAAGGGCAATACAAACGTACATTAGACATGCAGGAATGTGTAGAGAGTTGTTAATTACATACGGTAGTTTAATCTTATTGTATTATTAATTTTTATCTTATTTTTATGATTTATGATGTATGATGCAGATAACAAGAAAAAATAATAGTTTCATACTATTAATAAATAAATAATAAAATAGCATTCATAAAATCTTATTTAATAATTTATTTTGTTTAAGTATTTTTTTTTACATTGAAATGCTTCGCTTTAACAAGGTGTTATACAATATGTCGGTACGTTGAGACTATAATCTGGGATTTGCAGTCTAGACTTCATTTTACGAAATCGACAATTGTATCTGCAGCACTAGCCATTAAAACTAACGATGTTTTCTACTTGCTTTGTTTATATTCTCAATTGTGGTCTAGTGCAAACATAATTATAGACCATTAAACTAATTTGAAAGTCAAGTAATTTTAAAATATAGTCGGTTTAATTTCAGAAAATCTTTAAATTAATCTCTACCTACACAACATTACAATGGCGCGTAAGATTAACGCCCATATTTCGACAACAGTTAAATAAATTTAATCATTTCGTCAATTCAGAGCACACAAATAATCTATCGGCCGAATCAATTAAATTTTATGACACCAATTTAAAGTCAAAGCGATAATTTTTCCGATTGAATTGTGGGTCTAACCACACCCAACCATTCGATCATCGAAAGTCTTTCGCAAACACAAAGCAAACTTTGAATCGTCAACAAACTGCTAAAAGCTCGATATTGCCTAAACACCTATTCAAAAATGCTGTGATTATGGTGACTAGCACTCAGTATTGTACAGAGTTACTCAACACCGAACAAGTGCTAATACTCGTAAATTAAAACATCTCTTTAATATAGCTGTCCCAAATAAACAAGGGTAAAGACCTTTTACGTAACTGTCGGTTACGTGTCGGTGAGAGGCAATGTCAGCCTTTACGATTGTTATGACAGCCAAGCAGTCTTAGATCCCCACACAATACGCTGTACCGATTAGCTTGACTGCACTCACTCTTGTTTACCAAACTTTACACGTTTTTTTAATCTTGGTTAATGAGAGTATTTTCGTTTCAAATACAAAAATGAAAGGTGGAGGTCAAATGGTCTGAACATTTAATTCGTAACATGTTTCAAAATGTTAAGTAACGCAACTGAGATGTTTTCACGATATTAGTACTCGTATCAAGCCGGTTTCACAATAACACAATCAAACTTAACATTCACCAATGTCATGTACGTAAACTGAAAAGGCTACGAAACTTGTGCTACGAGCTACGCCGTTACAAACTAGGTGCTACAAAATCTCTTATATCGCCACTTTTACTGTAAATAAGGTTGGTTCAACTTTCCGTACATAACACACACATCACACTGGTATATACTTAATACTTATTTTATTCTATACATTAATTGACAGCGTTTTATGTACGCCACAAAAGAGAGAGGTATTAAAAGCATCATGGTATTAATAGATGATACTGAATACATTATTCTCGTTTCGCAACATGGCAGTGTATTGCAGATCAAGGTTCCTCTGTATATCTAACAAAATTCGTCTTTTGTTTCGCTATGTTATGTGCCGAAAAAGGTCAATGAACAGCCTCGGTATTTCTACAACCACTTCTTGTATAACATAACGGCATTAGTCGTATTTGGAGCTAATTTATTATGTATTTAATGCCCTTGGAATAAGGTTCAAATTAAATTTAAATCATTGCCAATGAAGACTTTACGATTCGCTATTCAAACCACGACGTGCAAAGTTAAGTTTGTCGTAGGTTACGAGGTTGCTTTAATGCAATTTGAACTTAGACTCAAAGCAGTACATGTCGAAATGTTTTGGCACGAACGGGTTGTATCGACATTGTATTAAATTTATCGGTTGGCAGTGACGGCCAAAATGTTAGTTTGTTTATCGTTAGCGTTCGTTCTTGACAGCGAAAAAGTGAAAACGGCTGCGGTGGCTGAGCGTTGCGATTGTGAAACTAGGCTTCGCGCGAGGCCTCGGCGCGATGGTGCGCGCGCGCCGCACTCGCCACTTATGTAATAGGAAACAGCGTGGATTCCTTTTCACGATCTCGAGTACCATAAAATCAATAAACTGTGTCATCTAAGTACCTCTACAATAACAAACTATTGGACGCCATTTTCACTTTAGAAATTTATAAACCTGTATTTTTAGGTTAAGATCACGAAATCAATTTCGCATCGTTAATTATTCGCAAAATGTTATGCCATTGACATTCAACTCAAGCAATTTGTGTGAAATATTTATATACAATTATGTTTTAAATCTCATACGGGTTGGAATACATGATTGAATTGAAGACTCGTATGCTAATTCGAGAACTTTCTTTCAATGAAGATAACATCAATATGCATGCATATATTTTTGGCGAGTGTCTGTCCGTCATACCGGGTCCCGCAACCCAAAATTCACAACAATAGCGATTTGTGTCATTGACATAACTATTGTTCATTGTTAAAATTGACGTAGTTTTACTTTTATGAAGTTTGGTGAACACACTTAAACTTTCGTTAAACAAAAGCTAAGTGCGAAAATCTTTTGTTTTATGATGATTATTATAGCTTGCGTTTAAATATGAGATATCACAGTGAGAAATAACTTGTAAGAGCAGAAATGGTACATAAAACGAAATAGGTATAATAGACAATTTGTTTTAAAATCTAGTAAACGGAAACATTAAACAAGTTCACACAGATATTTCGTACAAAAGGGGTTTTGAAATGTAGACTTAACAAACACCTTACAAACACGACAACATAATTATTATGTTCAACTAATAAATTATGACAGCGGCATTTACTACTCGTAAAAAATAATTGTATTAACACCTATAGGCAATAAAATACTTTAAATAGTGATCACTGAACATAAGTACCTAGTTTAATAAATCATGTATTTAGAGCAGTCACGGTCAATCGTCTACTTAGCAAATATAAAACGCGGAAACAGTGCAGTAGTTTAATTTAGGTTCGCTTTGTCGCGATGTTTACCAATGAGTGAGGTCATTCACACCTTTATCGCGCGATTCGGCAAAATTAGGAGTGTCACACAATCCACAGACAAAACGTCAGTACTTAACGAGATCATAACAACACGTCACTTTGTATGTAATCGGTCAGCTATAGGAACATGTCTACATCAGATATAATGTCTATTGATTGCAGGTAATCTAAGCGTGAATGTGCATAGCAACTGATATACGTGAAAAATTTGTGAGTTTGTACTCATTTAAGGAAGTATTCATGATTTAAACTAGTACGAATTATTACTTCCATTACTCAAAACTTAAGTACTGATTGTTTTGATACGAACAGGTGTTCTAAAAATTCAACATGCGATCGCCGTAGTCCCAGTTATGTGTAGTTTCGTGAACTATCGTCATAACTATAAAAGAACACTTTATCAACAGCCGGTTGCCTTATCAAACAATGACTTTCGTGGTTTTGCTTATTTCAATATATTTTGACGAATTACGCAAGACTGTTGGTCGCCGCTTAAGGTAGGTCGTTCAACTTCAACTAGATCACCTAGTCTCGACGGAGCGTGTGAAAAACATCCATAGTACATCCAACGTATCGATACAATGAATCGATCGATATGCCTCAATAAGCAACTGATAAACATTTCAAACGATGGGAACGAAATTCTAAATACTGTGCTGTGGTTGCGAAATCTTTTTGTGAACTTTTTAACGTAATGTACAATGAAGAATGTCAGTTTGTCAAAGATAACTTTGGCAGTACTTTCCTATAATATCAAACTCAAATATTTGTACAGTTCAAATATTTAGGCAAGGCATCTGATACACCTATAAAATTGTTATCATTTGTCAAAGTTGGTCACAATTTTTATTGTGAGCATTGGACTTTTGTTATCGATACAGGTGTGAGTCAACACTAGTATCTCACTATAGTTAGTGCATTAAATAAAATAATGCAGCAACTTTAACTGAAAGGTATATGTACTAAATTCTCTTCAATACTAGAAGCTAGATGCTACACAACTGAAACAATAAAAGCTACTGAACCGCGACGAAATGGTCATAAAATTGGGAACATTATAGCCAGACAAAATATTGACAGTTGCAAAACAAAGAATGAATAAGATAATCTCACGTCGAAGACAATAACAAATGTGGTATCAAATATAACAGGACTTCCTGTTTTCTCAGAGCCGGGATTGGGGTTATTCGGTCCGGCTCGCTTTCACCATTCTTCAGATAGGCCACCCATACATAGACCGTTGCGTCAATATTTCGAGTGGCCGTGTTTTCTTCGGGAGAATAGTTAACCCAGTTTCGGTCGGTCCTGGCTAAATATACCGCGGCTACCTGACTTCGAGCGCATACCAGCAGCGCATGGTGACCGCACCAAACGGCATCACATGTTGTCAACCTTATTCCAAGCTTATTTTTGTATAACATTTTGAAGTTCCTTACTGACTGGCTTGTTGATACATATTGCGGAATTTCAATAGCTAAAAAAACAAGCCTCTTATAAAAAAATGTGTTTATATTATATACATACCTACTAATTCAAAGGTATGTTTGAAAACTATGTCGTAACTAAAATAAACTTACAGGGTTGAAGTGTTGCAACAGTTCCTAAGTCACCATTCGCTGAAGCTGTAAGAACGTTAACTAACTCTTCGAAACTTTCGTATAAACAAGTTATTTTCGTAACTTCACGGAATGTTTTTTAAGTTTCAGTAGAGGTTAACAAACCCTTGTAAATTGTAAGGAACTCTTAGATGCTGTAACTCTCACCCCGAGTTTGCCTTATTTTAGGAAATTGAAAATTAATGTGAAAGTCAGCTTATTTTTGGCTTCTTATTATAATCACGAGCAGAATTGAATTAATTTACTTTTTCCAAGCCAGGTTCCTATAGAACTGCCAAGGAGAAGCTTCCTTATTGCGATAGGCACTCGTTAGAAGCAACGAGGCGGACTAATAATAATATGTCAATGTGTCTTGTATTGCACAGACCATGGAAACCATCTGAGGGTGACGGGGTTCCCCATCTCAATTGAGCAATACGCTGCAACGTCTAAACAACAAGTTTTTGCAACACGCGGTAGAATTGTACTAGTCACTGCAGATTTAAATGAAATCGCACGTAGAATTTAATTGTAACCAATTATGGTTTATTAGAAGCTAGCTGAAAAATTTGACCGCCTTCCTGGTTGTAACTATCCAAAATTTTGTAGTAACTTCAGTAGTATTAGAGGTCATTAGCGTAGGTCTACTTGCGTCTTTATAGAATACAAGTATGAGTCATTAACACATGCTCATTATTGCTCATACATACATAATGACAGGCATGTTTAACATTTCATACAAAATAAAACGAGAAAGTTATTTAGACCTACTCAGCACATTGTTCGAACAATGAATCAAAAGCGTAATCTAGATACTGTTGAATAGCGGCCGAAGCGAATGAACTCGCTTTAATGTAATCCGACACATATGTGTGCCATCGGCCCGGCTAACCTTTCAGACGAAAACTAACCCCTTAGTTTTCGTCTGAAAGGTTAGCCGGGCCGACACACTGACAATAACACTCTAATAGTGATACATTATTACTTTAATATAAGTATCACGTTAATGTTTCTGTAACCCCCAAACATGTTTCCTTCGGAACATTGAATAATGTAAATACCGAGTTTCTTTTATACAGAAGAAATTTTAGTTTGCTTAAGGAGGTAATACAAGGTCATTTTGCGAAATCATGAAAAACTGCCATTTTCGAACGCAAACGTTTTGTATCTGTAATGTTGCGGGTCGTTTGACACATATTTTATTCTGAGTTAAAAACAAACTGAAGAACGCATTCGTGTTCATATTAGTTTGAAGACAACGCTATCGTTCTGTAAGACAGTCGTTGCGCGGTCATGAAGAACAGCGCGTGCGCGTGCGTCTGACCTACTTATGCGCTGGCGACCATTAGTACTTGCCATCAGACCACACACGCTATACCTCCACGCTGCGCCACACACCCGTCGACATCACCGCGGCCCATCCTAGTCAGTACTGAAACATCGCTACTAACCATACCGAATCCCTTTTCGGCAGTTCAACGACCCCGCTATCGAAATCCGCACACTTACATGCGCGTCCATGGACGAAACAGCCAGATAAAAAAAATGAAACAAAAAACATCACGCGTAACGGTGAATGAGTACAAGACAGAGATAACTATATTTCGGCAGTGTACTCGTCGAGTGTAAGGTCGGCTACGAAAAACACTGACGCAATTTTTACAGCGTACGTAATTGAGCACTGACGGAGTCAGCGGTGTGTGCGTGAGCGCCGAGAGCGACGCCCGCGTCCGCCGAAACGGAGGCGGAATATTTAGGTGAAAGTGTTTCGAATTTCGACATGACGACATTCGCGCGCAGTCGTTATCGTGATTTTGCCGAATCGAGAGGTTCGGAGAGTGCGCAGACAACCGCGACGAGACTGCGATCCGCGCCCGCGCAAACCTTGTGTGCTTGCTCCACAGGAAGTGCCCCGGACTCTGCATGCTGAACGTGTCTAGTGCTTGCGTTGAAAAACTATGCTGAGAGTTGGTGTGTCCAAAAATTTTCGGAGACGTAAATTAAAAAGGTGATCGGTGAATTCGGAACAAGGTGGTCTTCGTGTGATGTGCGTGTTGAAGCGCTAAGCAAGCTGTCGGCGGGCGACAAGCTGGGGCCCGACGAGGCGCTGGACGCCTCCACTCACGCGCACCAACTGCAGACGATGACCTCCACCATGGGTAAATATTGTGATTATTTACCAGAAATCACCATGACCCCATACTGCCAAAAATATGAAAAAAAATGCAGGAAACTGCGTTCAATCATAAATAAAAAAAATAAACCACGATTAATAATTCACATTAAATTAAAATACTAACAAGTTTATGCCACAGTTGCATATTCTTATGTCTGTACATTATAACACTAATCAAACTAACCTACTTCGGGAGACGCTTATATTATTGTAACGAACGGATCGCCCGTAGCCATGTGCTACGAGCTACGCAGTGCCAATATGACAGTCAATAATACATTGCAATTCTTGGGAAAATCTTTATTGTAATGTCGTAAATATTACTATATTTCTATTTTTTATTTATATTTGACAGTTTCTTTATCTGGAATTTTTCTCTTATTTTTAATAATAATTAATGTTTTTTTTTTTTGATAATACAATATGTGAATTATTTTTGGATATATAGAATGTTAATCACACTATAAAAGTATAATGATAAAATATGTGTATCAAAAATATTATTATAATTTATAGTAAATGAATTTTTTGCATAAAACTTCAATGTATAAATGTAGTCTTGCTACGAAGGTACTACGGTGTTTTGAATAAAGTTTAAAACAACATTGATTTTTAACAAACTTGTCACGAATTTTATATTTGCTTTTTGAAAATATTTGTAGTAATACATTCATTGTCAACGAAAAAGAAGTAGAGACTTTTTAACAAAAATACTTAAAAATATAGCTAAATAAGTTTTATTTATTTTTTAATCAATTGAAACTTATACATAGAAGTTATTATTTCGTTTTCCACATTAAGCCGAACAAATATTTTAGAGGTTTTATATAATGGTTATGTGTGAATAACATTTATTTGGAAACACGATAGATGCGCAATATCATCTACACCAAAATACAATTTAAAATACCCTCCGCTTCCTATAACAGTTAATTTGCATACTGGCATGAACTTTGAATTGAAAACAATAACACCTAACTGGTTCAACATCTTCCAGTGTTTACAACGAGACCTGACACAATTTTTAAAAATAAATCAGCTTGTTGCAAAACAAAAGAGGTCTGTACCTCTACAGTTCTACCATTGAACGGTAACCATGACATTCCCAAATCGTCTCGTGGATCATGATCGTGACTCCATAGTCTATGACCGGCCACTTTTACTTTCGTTACAATATGGCCGCCCTTTGTCTATGACTATTCTATGATGGTAAGGTTGTTGATCTCGCGCCATTTTGCCGGTGCCGAAATACGTTTTTTACGCTCACTTTCCAATGCGGTGAAAGCGAAAAGGTACAGAATGTCACTGCTTCCTTTCAAAGCATTGTAGTGGGAGGACGTTGTAGTTTCGATAATAATAGGTGCGTTAGTTTGCCTGTCAAAAACACTATTGTTCGCCAATTTGAATACGTATAAGAGCGTTGTTCCGAGTTTAAATGGCGTTAACACATTTACAAGATGAGTGTGCGCATATGTATGAGATATGTAAAAAGCTGTTCGGTCACGTGTTTGGGAGAAGAGCTAAAACTATAGGGATCATTGGATTGAATTTCGGTGAACCTGACTCAACTTCCCGGGTGAATGCTCGCAATATTTGTATGGCATGCAAACAATTGTTGATTGTTTATGTCATTTTATGCACAGTTAGTGCTGTTAGCGACATTGGTGGGTTCAACTACACGTTGATACAAACCGGTTGAAATGTTATCTTTACAAGTTACTTGTGAATACTTGTTTGTACCCTGATAAGCACTTGTAATTCTATAAATGTTTTATTTTTTATTTATATACAAGTTAACCTTACTTCCATAAAAAATTTTTGATAATGTAACTTCCAAGATTATTGCGTATATGTGACCTTAACAGTTACATCTCAAGTTCCGAATGGTGGACCGCTGCATTTTATCCGGAAGCTCAATACTGCAGAATATTCTAGAAAAATTAAAATATCAACCTGGTATGGGGAACTCTGAAAATAAATGTTAACTAATTAATTACTATAATTATATTGCCGGGTTCCGTATGGCATTATCGATGACTAAATGCTTAAGTATTGTAAGTATTATTGTAGAGGAATGTTGTTAGTAAAATAGGAAGTCGGCGGATCGGAAGTGTTGTTTAAAAATATAACGTTTTAGCTGTGAGCGCATGCGCAGCAGCCTGAATGTCAAGGCGCATGCGCTAGAGGCCATGAGAGAGGCCCAGCATTGGGGCTCGAATAGATACACTATTGTTGTATTTAAATAATAAATAAAATAAGCTTATTTTTTACACAAAAAAAATATATAAAGAATAAAATTTATATTTTTTGTATGATGTCATTACGACAGTCTAGACTCAAAAACCTCATTTTAATATTCTTTATTGGGGACACCAGACAGTTTGTAATCACATGAGTATCAATATTATTATCGTTCAAACAATGAAAGTATTTTATATCTTGTTTCATATCTAATATTATTAATGAGATTGGTATTTAGACGAGTCATAAACAAATAAATTCATTGATGATTAGTAAAATCATTGTTATTCAAGACGTCATGATCCGGTATTTAAAAACCTTTTGAGGTTATATAAACATACAGAACAAAACTAGGACTGTATGGAAGCAGAAATAGCTTTACGATAAGTCTATTTCATTATTCAGTGTAATAATAAAAAATCTAACGATGTTACTACGAAACATTTTCATGGTCTCTCAAACTATGTATATTTGGCTGTTACTACTTTCTTAAGTAAAACACCAGTTTAAATTTCAAAAAACCGAAATGCATCAAACATATTATTATATCGACGACGAAAATCTAATCACAATTTCTAAATATTTATTTGACGAGATTGAATGAATGAACGTATTCATACTGCCCTTAAAAGATCGGATCTTTTACATCAGTTCATTCGACCTACCGGTCTTGCAACACAGCCCTGAGGTGTCCAAAGCCACATTAGGCCGTACAGGTACGTTCGGTCGTTGGCGCCGAATCGGGCAGGCGACCTCGAAAGCGACACTGACATTGCGACCGGAACCACCCGAACACTTCCTGCAATAACACGGACAGAATAAGATGTCTACTCTTACGTACACACTCATTAGAAAACACGAACATCTTTATTTAGTCGGGTTATGCTAATTTTTGAGAACTAAGGTCTTTGCTGTTTTTTTTTTTTATTTTGGAATTAAGAATGATGTCATTTAAATTGCAAAGCATATTGACTTAAACTCTTCCTATATCATCAGTCTGATAATTTATTGTGTGTAGGTGTGTCTGGATCAGAAAAAAAACATCACTTATGTCCAAATAATTTCATCTCTACCTAACTAGCACTTTAGATATATTCTTTTTATAGTCGTACACTTAATATATAGCTAGTAAGAGGAATTTTACCTAACGTTTTCCGTACATACAGCTAGTGCATTTAGATTTAGGATGATGCAAGAAGAACAGAAACTATCAGTTGGTACAAGATCAACCTTGACGACTTACAACATTCTCGGCTGGCTTCATACATTCTACGCTAACAACAATCTTCCGAACTTGTTACTATAGTTAGTTATATATAACTATAGAATATAATGTACTAGTTATATCTCGTGTAATATCAAAACAAATATCAGAAATCAGATGTACTTTTAAATTACGAACGATGCGCTTTTGTTTTCGATTTCATATGTGAGACTGGCCGATAAAATTTCTAACAAAAAAAAACAAAATAGACGTCTCCGAGACTAATTAATCGGTCATTCATTTATCAACAACATTATCTAAAGTCTTTTCATTGTTTATTTTGTGATAGTTTCGCCTTCGTTAAAAATAAACAGCAATTCCGAACTAGTTTCATAAGTCATTAACATGGTCATAAATAAATCGACTGTATTTAACTGTTAATGACTTGTTTACTCACGTGAGCGTAATCTATTTACTACTGAGTTTCTGTGTTCTGTATGTCGTTTTTTTTCCTGACAATTATTAGTACTAAGTACGATGAAGGTTTCATATTTTTTTGCACTGCTTTAAACAAAATAGACACCGCGCTCAAAGTACAGAAAATTATTGTTCAAGACACAAAGGCTTATATATCCAATGGGTTCAATTCGTAGAGCAGTGAAACTTATGTCAGTGAAAACTCGCATAATTATTATCCTCATTTATTTACTATTTGTTTCACTTACTGTCGTCTTTCCCTTCCTCTTGCACAGCGAAACTTATGTCAGTGAAAACTCGCTTTGTTTTCAACACATGTTTTTACTGGTCTTAGACGGAACCCTAGCACCGGAGGCTTTGTAGGCGATAAGCGGGCGATCGCGGCAGAGGTCACCACACTTCCGTTCTGCCTACTAGAATGCTTTCGGCCAACGTTCGTACCAAGCCCTTAATTTGAGCCAACCTTGCTTTGTGGGAAACATTGCCCTTCAATGAGGTCCCATGCTGACCTTATATACGTGCTTAGGTTTAAAATGCATGTACTTATAATAAATGTTATAATAGTATGTGCAAGGTCGTATATGACAAATTTTAATGTTTATTTCATGTACAAACATTTATTTAGAAACACTAGTTTTAAACTTATTCCTGAAAGATTTCAGTTTTCAATAAACGATTTAACAGTTTACCTAGATCAAACGGATATATTTAAATATGAATTTAGAATTACACTTTTCTAACCATAGACAATACTGGCCAGAAAATTAAAAAACATTAGCCGTCACATCGCTGTCAGCGGAACTTATAAAAAAAAACAATAGAATAAAAACGAATTCTCAAATTCTGTGCTTAACGCGAGGACGCAACACGTACTTGACAATTTAATGAGCAACAATAATGAATGCAATTAAACAAAGCCGAACGGTACGGTCAAGTGACCGACCCTGGTCGGGGACGTGCGCGCGCAGGCTTCCGTGTGATCTCGCTTTAGGCGGGAACGTTCAAGATCAAAGCCTAGTAACCCTTTATCGATACAAACATTAATAATGTATGAGACGGTAAATATTTAGATATTTATTAGTTGGGTCATAATTTTTATTATGTTTAATTTGGGAATTGGTCTTGATTTTGTTTGTTTATGATAATGAATATGCAGTATTAAAAATTAGTAAACTAAATAGTTACTTATATTTCGTTCTTCATTTATTGTTTAAGAATTTTAAATTAATAACAGTAGTGTCTTACTCATTAAATTTAAATTACGAATAACGTAATATGAGTGCCTAGCAATTGTAAGCAAAAATTCCCTTTGGGTCTCTATCATTTGTTATAACCTTGATTTTGGCACAACAAAACTATATGTAGATTCCTTCAAAAGTTTACTGACCATTAAGCTAAAGTGACAAGTTGAGACACTTAATAATACTTCCGCTTCCGCAGAATAAGCAACGCGAATTTTTAATACGCCAATATTCAAGAGCAATAAAGTGTCATGTTCACGGTTAAACATAATGAAATTATAAATTCAAACAAAGAACAAACATAGTAACATTATCGTAAATATCTCTAAGATCTCAAAACCCGGTGTGTTTACTATTGGATGCCGAACTGGATTGGGCAATTTATATACCATTTATCATAATTCTCTCATCGTATATTTGAGTATGTACAGGTAATATATAATAATACATATGCGATATGTTTCCTATACGTCTGCGGAAGTCAAAGCTCGCGACCTTGCGAAAGCTTGCGAACGTCGCGACGCCAAATCGTTCGCGGATTATATTATTAACCAATCAACACGTCATTACCAAGGTCTTTGACTCAATACAGCTTATTTTAGAGACGATCTAGAGTTCGTTTGTTGACAAAAATATTAAAGAACATTGCACTCAGATAGTCGTAATTCTAATTTAATCCGCTAGATTCGGCTGGTATAACAGATAAACAGATCGCGGTGACTAATTTTGCTAGCGACGTAATATTTTATTCACATGAGATAACTAAGAAGCCTATAAAGAAAATAGTCTTGTTTTTATTTAAATACAAACTTTTGAGAAAATTCAAAGTAATTTACAATCAAAACAGTCTCGATCAGACTTATACAAACACATGCGTCAGTCTAGGCTTATGCTTGTGATTAGATATTTAAAAACTAAGATTACAGTTGCCATGTCACGGTGCATTGTTCTAATCTCTGTTAAACTGTGAAGTGACGTTTGAATGAGTCAATCTCTTATCACGCGGCGGACTACGCTATCAATATTTTACGAGTTTTTCTCGTATTCTACGTCAATGTTACCACACTACTTTACAAATGCGTACCGGCAACTTATGTTCCATGCGGTCACGCAATGATAATGTTGTGAAAACCTATTAAACTCGGCAACTACGCAAAATAATAGTCATTTGTTCGTACTATACTATACACACTAGTATTTTACGTCAAAGGTCGTATTAAGCCGCGGTTATTTTCTTCCACTCTTGAATATTTAAATACAATATATTGTAATGTATAAAGTTTCGGTCCCATATCATTATGAGGCCAGCAGACAATTACAGCCCACGCTTGTCTTCTGTACAAAAATGTATCAACAATCAAGATACATTCACGATAAATGTACTCATGTATTTAAAATCGTGAGGTTAAAGAACCTATTTTGATAAAATTATGTTGTTTCGCTAGCCATGTGACGTATGGGCATTGTCCATTGACCTGTCACGTGGTGGCTACATAGTATTTATGTACATCGTGTACAAAGGAACTACGTAATGGATGTGCAAATTCCTACATCGATTGGTATCGATTGTCTACAATATCGATACATTAATCGGTCATGAATTTCGTGACGATAATTTCGTCACGTTAAATTTGTGTTAAGATATGGATGTCATTATACTAATAGCGTTTAGTTAGAAACAACCGTTATTGAATACATGAGATCCGCCTAACATGTTATTATAACGTGTGAAGTATAATTTGTTGTCATTTGGTCATTACAAATAAGGCTAACGGACTTGGGATACAAGTTAATTTTGTACACATATCGAACCTATGACCCTTATAGAAGACTATTAACCACTCAGCCTGCAAGATGGTTACAAAATCAGAAGAAAATTACGTGAACAATGACGTGTGAACGAAAGACGCATTAAATATTAGGTAGCAATGCAACACTTTCGTGTGTGACCTCACGCTATACGTTTACGTACGATATCTACTACAAATTCCATTACCTGCGTTATCAAAGCTATAAAACCTCTCTACGTAGATGAATGGAATCGCGACATCTAAATAAAACGTAGGGTTGCGCGCTCTTCGCCCGTAGTCACAACTAGCCATGAACCGGGCTGACATTGAAAAATGATACATTTAATCCGCGGAAAATAAATAATTTAATTCATGATGCACGACCGTTACCCCATAATATCAGGGCCGTACTACATTAGTAGACCTGATATGTCGCCTGATTGCCGTGAGTAACCTTTTTATAAATATAGCAATTAATTTAAAAAACGTGACATGTTTTAAAATTAGCGTGAAGGAAAATATTTGCAAAATTTTATTTGTAAAATTGTAAAGTACAATTGTTTAAAAATATTTCGTTGATAAGATTTCTAGTAATTAAAATTCGTGGTTTAAAAACATGGCCTTTGGCCAGAAGTGAGACACGGAATTATACAAATAAAAAAGTAAATTGAAGCAATATACAGACGTACACACGAAGTATGCGTCCACATTAACGTTTAGTAATCCATAAAACCATTATCGTTTATTCTGTCTGTACAGAAAAAATCTTGGCAAAGATCTTGGGTTTAAATTTAGAATTTCGGTTCATTAAGACCTCATTTGAACATTGAACTTTTTATGTATTGAGTATTGACTGATAAAAACAAAAAGAATTTTCAAATTGATTCTAATTTGTTTTTTTTTTTTGTTCGCAGGAATAATGACACTCAGCCGCGGCCCGTGTGACCTCGACAACATGAGTCTGTTCCAAGACCTCAAACTCAAGAGGCGGAAAGTTGACTCCCGATGTAGTAGCGATGGTAAGTACAAACGCAGCATGCAAATTAATCTAATATGAATACTACATGTTTTATCCTCATCATTGACTATTCAAATTAAATCCATACAATTAAAATGAAGTAGATTTCTACATAATTTCACACATAAATAATAATCAGTTTTATCGACCTTTCAGTTTTATTTAAATATTTTTTCTGATACTCTTCAATTCAATAATCGTTGGTACCTAAACATGTAGTATTTATATCCTCTGTTTTTTATTCATGATTTTCCGTGTACGCGACCAAGAAAAAGAACACTATAGACATCAGAGTTAGTTTCCGCGTCAATGAGACACAAAGGGCTGACATACAGTCTAGCGTGATCTTACGTTATCGATAACAAATAAAGTCGGAGACATAGATTACGTCCCTATTCTGCGTAACCATGACTATGGTAACAACATAGTGGTGTGAAGCTGTGTGTTTAGTGTCGTATCTGTACCTCAACTACGATTGCTTTTACAGTTCATAATGGTGCTAGTACAAGTACTTGTTATTCGTGTCGAGATGTCGCACGTAGTTGCGACGCGGATCACGGACCGCTATCACTTTCTGTCGCTGTGAAGTCCTTTGTCACTTGTAATTTCATTTTCATTTAAACGTGCTTCTCGTGTTTGTTGTAATGACGTTCTAAAAAAAATATAAGACATACTTTTATTTTATTTTTTTGGTTAAAAATGTCGTAGTAATTTATTATTTGATTTCTATTAGCATTCGATTTTTAAATATGTGTAATTAATTAAATACAGTTATTAGCTATTAATTTACATATTCAATTTAAAATTGCATAAATTGTTGTCAAAATATAATAATTAATCATTATTTGATCATTCTTCATCGTTCTAATTTAAAAATGCATTTTGGATAAACTTCCTGTATTAAGTTGTGCCGTAAAACACCAGAAACAACCTTTCAGCCTAAACAAAGGATTCAAAATGAAAGTAGCTGCTCAGAATCGAACAAAATCTCACAAAATGCAAGCTATTGAAAACAAAAACAAAATGAATGATAACTCAATAAAATCGATAAGAATTATACAACGAGATGCTCAACAAATTAGCGTTTGATAATGATCGTCAAATGTTAAATAACAGTTGAACAACAAGCCGTGAGAGAGTCGCGACTGGTTCCGAGAAATTATACTTTCACTTGCAGATAAAAAAACTTCCAAAAACAAGATCCGGTTCAACACGCTACAGAATACAGCCGCACAGATTATAAATACTGCATATAATATAAAGAGTGGCATTTTAAAGATAATATAAGAAAACCGGAACGTTTTTTATACAGCCTTGTTTATTGAAAGTATTGATGCTATAATGAAAGTTGAATGGATCTGATCAGCATTGTTTAGGAACTAAGCGAAAGTTTTTATCTCAAATCTAGGCATTTCTTTAGTTTGTCTAACTGTTACAAAAAACGGCGGAACTAAAGAATATGTATTTTTACTTATTTTGCCATTTAAGAACTGCAAAAGAAGTAAATAAAATAAAAAAAACATAGTTGAACTTGGGTTTTTTTTAGCAGTTTTACTCGCATGCAACATTAATTTTAAAACAGTTTTACTCACAGACGAAAGAGCAACGTTCTCTTAAGATAACTGTGAACTTGTAAATTTTCACATGTTACATATATTTTGTTATTATTACGTAATAATGACGCAGCTAGTGAAGTCACGGTGATAAAGAAAGTTTACGTAAACCCACGAAAGGTGAAAGCAATAAATACCGGTGCTGTAATTATTGCTATTGTGGCCTCGTGAATTATTCATGAGAGAAAGATGAATTCACTGTCATATAACGTAACATCACGATTCGCGCCTGAGGCTGCAAACATGTGAACAACTCAATCTGTTGTTGCACATTTCCTTAACTACAGACATCTTTTTTAGTACTTTTGTTTTTTAATTGAGCTTTTACTCATTTATAATGATAAATTACGTTTGAGATAACATTATCATGAACAGTTTGACTGAATGAAAGAATTTTTGTGCTAAGTCATTCTATTTTTAAATCTCGTTTAAATACTTCTTTCAATTCGTAGACAACGATTTCTGGTTGGTAATTGAATTGTGGTACAAATAGTATTTATTCAATTTTGAAATTGGAATAATTAGATTTATTCATAAAAAGAAATGGTATTAAGATATTTTGATTTTGTTAATCATTGAGTTTTGTTGCGTTTAGTTTGTGTATAAATTGTTTGAGTTTGGGATCAACATATTGGTTATGTTCGGGGCAACGTTTCGTTTCACGTGGGGTGTGACGCTGGCCGCCATGACGCGTGCCAGCGTCACTGTGACGCGCCCCTCACACGCATTTGTGACACACCACTTTGTACGTACTAACGAGATAACGACCCGGCCCATTGTTTTTTACGTACTTAATTATGCATGACAAATAGACATTCCTAAGAATTCGCAGATTTTTTCATGAACTTCGTGTTACAATATTTTTGTAGTTATAGTTACAGATAAAACACTTATGGCAGCAGTTACTAGTGGGTTATTTAATAGATAACTATTTATAGTAGTTTACATTTTACAAAATGAATAATAGATTTGGATTAAATGTAGGCAAGTTAATTATAAATCATTAATATTATATTTCAAAAATATAACAGGATAATTACAAATGCATTTATCCTGCACTTAAATAAAAATAAAATAACTGCAATAATTGGCATAAACTCATAACGAACCATAACAGTGTGAACGTTTAGTAAAACCGAGTAGGTATACACAATCCTATAAATACGAACATATACGTGAATAATTTCAGGCTAAAATTACATATATAAGTTGTAATCGCAGAGTCGTTGTACTACCGCTGAAGGTCTCTCGATAACACAGCTACTGCCGTGCGTAAATAAATTACTACTAGATTTAACTCTAATACTAATTCCATTACGTTTGTATCGCTGCGCGGTTTTCCATCGCGCCGCAAGCTTTAATTGAACAACTAAGAATAGGAACTTTAGCAGCAGTGGATGTAAGTTATGAATATATAACGATTTCAGTCTGTTTGTTTCCTACCTAGTTTAGAGTGCATTATCAGAATGGCCTCAATGATCTTTCATGAACAAATTAACCTGGAATTGATTTCCATTTTTGACTCGATAAAATTTCCATATCCTTATATACTCGTAGTATTAGTTAGGTAGTTGTCGAATGGTGTTAATAATTAATAAATAAACCATTAGCGATCGACAATTTGTCTTCATGTCAATCCTTATTCACCTCGTGTTCATAATATCCAACGAGGTTGCATTTGAAACTATAGAGTGAGCCTATCAGAGTTTAAACCGTAAGCACTAGTGTGAACAAGTGTTGTCGTGAATTATGTATGAAGATAGAGCTTGCCGTTTTAAAAAATCTATCTAAAACACTAATATTATCCTAACAATGTCAAAACCATCGATATTTTCTTATATAAGTTTCTCGTTGCGCGAAAATCAACTTAAATGAAAAACGAAATGTACTAGGATCAGACTAAAAACTGCTCTCGCTTGGCACAAGGGGAACCTAGCGATAGTAGCAGTCTATGCATATCATACGTCGATGCCTCGTGTTCATAATATCACTGTCCAAGTCTCAAAGTATCTGTCAATGGAAAGCCACAAAGGACGTCATTACTTTAAAATCAGAGGTCAGCATTACTAACCTTTTTACACTTTCTTTCTTGATGGATGTCAGATTTCACGTAATTATTTACAGACAGCATTGTTAAGTGTAAAAACATCAATTACCTGACAGTTTTCATGCAAGACATTCAATCATACATAATTTATTAATCACGCTTATCCCCGATTTGGTAGATGTATTTTGGCCTTTTATGGCTATTCTGAATTTGTGAAATTAGACCAATTCAGAAAAGAAGGCGTTCAAAATAGGAATGAAATAATTGTCAGTTTAATAATAATATATTGGAAAATGAGCGGTCCTGTCCTTTTATATTATTACGTTCTGAAAAGAAAATGCTTTTTTTATAATTTCATTTTGTATATTTTTATTCAGCCAATGAGAATGGAGTTTCATAATGTAAATAATAATTAAAAAATTAATTAATATCGTTAGCTCTTTTATAGTCAGCGAAATTAAAACTCATTTATAAATAAATATGAGGTTGGAATTATTTCTCATTCATAATTTCAGCTGTTGAACTTTAGGTCATCAGGACATTGATCCTGGCAGTATCTAATAAAAGTAATTTGTCAGGGGGCGCTTTTGTCACGTATTTTCATCCTCCGCGCATGACGCCCATATTCAATAGGATTATGTTTTTTTTTTTCTGTTATATGCTTAGGTATTTTATTTGAGTAATCAAATTTCAAAACAACTCAACAAATCAATACTAGCAGCCATGTTCATCTGGGTTTATATCAGATCTATCTTTCAGCCTTCCTCAAAACATTTCTAATGGTAATTAAAATCATCCCGTCATACATCTCCAAAGGGCATATCATAATCTGTATAATAGTTGGAGGAGTCTCTAGGATGAATTGTTTGGTTCGTATACGTCAGGGTAGGTGGCGCCGTCACGTGGCTGACGTGGCGCCGGGCTAGGGGTGAGGGAGGCTCGGCATGACCTACTTTCCTTGTGTCGGTGACCGCAGTCGACCTTCGGGCCTGCACCGACCGAATAAACGATCGTTCATCCGCCCCAACTCAAATAGGAAAAAGGTTGTGCTTGCATAACCCTCTTATTTATCAATCGATAACTCTAACATTACCTCTCACTATTTAATAACCCTGTAACGTTAAATAATGAACTCTAACGCTCACCAAAGGCAACCAGATACAGGAAAAGTTACATTGTGCAACATTACCACAGCCATAAACAAGTAGTAATCAGAACGGGACGTTTATCTAGGCGCTTGTGTGAGTCTACCTAGAACCTCTAGCTAGTATTGCATCACGCGGCTAGAAAGATCGGTCCCCACCAATGATGTGGTAAAGGACGCGAAGTGAAATAGAGATCGTCCTCGAAGCGAGAGCGGTGCACGCGTTGCACTAGTCATTGTGCGGTTGCACTTCGCACGCACGGCCGTCGGAGTGACCTAATAGCGGCTGGAGGGAGGGACCGGGAAGCGCCGCGGGGAGCGGGGGGGCAGCGCGAGTGCGGTAGGTCGGGCTCACTGCGCGGTGCCCGCCGCCCGACGTCGCGCCGCCGACAGTGGAAAACTTTCTTCGCGACTTTTCCTCGCGTAAACAAAACCGCGCAAAATTTTGCGCCCGCGCGTCCCACGGGCACAGCCATCGCGCGCTTTTGATCAAATGAAGTTAATTATTTCACCGCAATACTTTCGTTTTCAGTTCATATTTTCAGTTATCAAATTCTTGAAAATCATAATTAAACCCTTGTGGACAATTATGTGATTAAATAAGAGTTCCCTCAAGTCTTTGGACAGTTGACCGTGTTTGCGATGTAAGCCGAGTCACGTGAGAGGGTAAAGACTACGCCTATGGATTTAGTAATAAAAAGTCGGTAAAGTTTACGTGCTTAGAATGTATGATTTTGATTTATTATTTGTTGAGTATTAGTTTTTAACTATTGGAAAAGTAGATTCGAGGTATCTAGAGGGTGTGTTACTGCTGTTGTCATAGATAGGCATTTGTGCTTTGTATCTTTACGTCTTTGTATGTTAAGCAAGCATGACTTGATCGATGCATTGAGATCGATAGTATAATTAATGTGTCTTTAATGTGAATAAATCAGTGTTCAATAATTGCACTTTCGGATTTTAACACTCTTTGCTAAATAAATATTTTAAATCTGTCAAAGTTTCTCTCATACTCATTAGAAATATCAAATCTACATTATTTTCCTGCTAGGAAGTTAGACTTGGGTAAGCAGTGCTAATATTTTTTGAAATTTAAGGTATTATATCTATTTTTTCTAAATAAGGAGTTTTCATGTGTCTATTTGTTAATGATATAACATATATAGCGTTATTGTTGTGTGACGTAGAGCCCTTTGTGGTGTGTGTGGGGCGCAGGCGCAACGCTTCCGGGCGCCGCATCTGCGCTCACGCCGCTTTCACTTTCTCCTCGCGCGCGCCGCTGCATCTCGTGCTCGCGCCGCGACCCGCATCTACGCTTCCTACATTTTCCACATCTATTCCGGATAGTTATATAAAATATTGCAATTCGTACCTTTACACTATAAGAGAAAAATAATTAGTCTTCAGCGCGAGGTTTTCATCTGAAGACTGGGTGATCATAGGTATCTCCTTATAATGAAATGTGTTAAAAACTTAGCCATAAATACAATAGATTAGTTTAGTATGTGTCCGGGACGGCAGCGGCGGCGCTCACATCGTGACGCAACCGGCTAGCTAATCTAGTCGGCGGCGTCGGGAAGTGCAGTGTCGCGTCCCTGCGTCGCGCCCCGCGCGCTCTAACTACGATCGCGCCGCGCGGTCGTTGACATTTCACCTAGTTTCTATTTGTCGCTTCTAAAAAGTCTATGGTGTTCTTTTTGTATCGCGTCGAGACGAGAGGTCGCCTGTCACTTTTGTTGACCGCTATTTGTGTGCCCACAGGCGAGTCGGCCGCCGATACCAGCACGTCGTCGCCGGACCCCGGCCCGCCGTCGCCGCGCATGGCCGAGGCGGGCTGCAGCACGCCGCCGCACCCGCCGCCCGTATTCGACGGCGGTGGCTCTCCGACGCCTTCGCCTGCTTGCCATCCCACCGTTATCCGCTCAGCGCCGCCATACTCTGTCATCAAGTTTGAGGGTGCTCAGGCCCCCGTCAAGGCGGAGTGTTCGCCAGCTAGCAACAAACCTGATGCGACCCCACCTTCTCCGCTTTCTTCAGTAAAGCTTGAAGGATCCCAAGAATCCCAACAATACAGGCCACGTATCCTCGCTCCTCCGCCGCCAGGCTCTCACACCTCGCTGTCACCAGGACCCTGGCCACCTGCTGCCTGCATAAACGGTGTCAAACCAGAACTTATTGGAGGACACTTCCCACCTCAACAACTCGAACCCAAACCAGGCGTACGGGGATCCCCGCAATGGCGCGGAACTCCCGCTGTTATTATGGGCGAGTCTGGAGGAGTTCGAACAATGTTCTGGACGCTACCAGCACCCACGCCTAGTGGGGAACCGGCTGCCAGTGCATCGCATACTCCAACGCCTCCCACACCTGACCCGGCTACCTGTAGCGAAGAGTCAGCTGCACGACTATTACTCAATCTGGGTGGTGAGTTGAGGCGGCCACGAGGACCTCCATTGAATATGGAGTTGCTATGGGCGGGTGATGTGTCGCAGCTACCGGCGCACCAGCAAATAACCGCGTTGAACCTGAGCGCGGCTGCTGGTAACGTGGCGGGCGCGTCACAGGTGCCGGGAGCGAGCGCGCTGGCACTGCCGAGACCAGAACTTAGAGCTTATGCACCTGAGGCTGAGAGAGATGAAGACGAACAACCTATGATCTGCATGATTTGTGAAGATAAAGCCACAGGACTGCATTATGGCATTATCACTTGTGAGGGGTGCAAAGGTTTCTTTAAACGGACTGTACAGAACCGGCGAGTTTACACGTGCGTCGCTGATGGTGGCTGTGAAATAACAAAAGCGCAAAGAAATAGATGCCAATATTGCCGATTCAAGAAATGTATTGAACAAGGAATGGTTTTACAAGGTATGTATCGACATCAAATGATTATTTCCTCATACAAGTCATATTAATGGCAAATTATAACAATTTCTATTCTTCAGCCGTACGGGAAGACCGGATGCCAGGTGGGAGAAATAGTGGTGCGGTCTACAACCTGTACAAAGTGAAATACAAAAAACACAAGAAAGCAAATAAGGCAGCGACGACGACAAGTCGAGCGTCACCACCTGAAAAACCTAAAGACCCTTTACCGCCTATCCCATCTCACCTCGTTAACGGCACCATTCTTAAGACTGCACTCACAAACCCCAGCGAGGTAAGTCATATTACAAAAAAAAATGTGATTCGAGATACGGTATTTAGCTAAACATAGAAGTATTAACATTTGCCCTTTCCTTTCAGGTTGTCCATTTAAGAGCACGGTTAGAAAGCGCCGTGTCATCATCGCGAGATCGTTCCATACCGCTCGAAAGGGCGTTGCATATGATCCGAGCGCTGATTGACTGCGATGCCATGGAAGACATCGCGACGGTGCGACATCTACCAGACTTGCTACACGACACCTCCGAAATCGGGGACAAGCTATGTAAGATCGGAGACTCGATCGTGCACAAAATGGTGGCTTGGACGAAAAAACTACCATTTATTATGGAAATACCAATGGAAATACATTCCAAGCTGTTGATGGAGAAATGGCACGAGATCTCAGTCTTGACGACGGCGGCGTACCAGGCGATGCACGGGAAGCATGCGCACGCGCCGCCCTCGTCGGACCATGAACAAGACTTTATGCAAGAGGTGAGTGCCTTCGTAAATTGATTGCTGTAGCTGTAGATTAGTCGTTACGAAAGACACATTAAAGTGTTTTTTCCACACAATTTGTCTAACGAGCCCTAGATGTGGCTCAAGCACGCTTCGGGTCACACTCGCTCCAGAGACTTCCGCACATGCGCCGGAGTGCAGTTACGTGATCTGCATCGCTTGCGCAACCGCGGTAGAAAGTCGCCGGCTGCGGCTGCCAGACAACTAGTTGCACTCGGACGTTTGCACACAAGCTATAACCAGCTATGTTACTCTAGGCAATTAATGTTGTCTTAGACAACAAACATTTCCATTATCTTGTTGATTTCGAGATTTGTGTTACTTTCAATATTAACTGCGCTTTACTGATTATTAAATTAGCTGTATTTATTGTTTGTCTAGTTAGAAATAGTAATAGTACCTCTACAAATGATTTCGCTTGCTTGAACATGCAACGAACAGGATCGCGACCTAAGAATTGCACATCTTACGTAAACTGCGCACCGGTGCGGTGCCGTAATAAAGCTAGTACAGAAAGTATTTTTCATTGTCTAGAGCATTTCCTCCTTATTTATTCATTCGATATTACGTTATATAACGTATTATGTACACGTTTTTCACTTGAAATATTGAGGATAGATTAGCAAGCGGTAGTTATAATAACTTGCGATTAGAATGTTGATGTTGTTTTATAATATGCAAATGAGTTTATAATGACGAACAAGAAAAGCCCTTGGCAAACGTTTTAGCTTATTTACATTGACTTATTATCAAGTAAACGTGTACCAATTGTTTTATAGAAAACAAAGCACACTGAAACATACATGAGTATCATACTTAGACTAGACTAATGAAGTCTGCGTTTTTAAACACAAAAGTTTAATTGAATGAATATATTGCAACATTTTGTATTCGACAGGATAAATGTATTATTACTTCAGAGATATAGGTATAGGTCACAATATAAATTGAGTATGTTTTTTAACTTAAGTTTATTTTAACCCATACTTATCCAAACATTTGTTTCCACCAGGTAAACGCGAACCTCCGGACGCTGCAGAACTGTCTGACGTCACTGATGGGGCGGCCCATCACGCTGGAACAGCTGCGGCTGGACGTGGGGCTGGTGGTGGAGAAGATGACGCAGATCACCTGCGTCTTCCGCCGCATCCAGCTCCGCATGGAGGAGTACGTCTGCCTCAAGGTCTACATTCTCCTCAATCAGGGTGAGTTTGATTTTCTAACAGTTTACTTTTTAAAATAAAACGTTTTTGCAACTTCAATTAATTCGCCGAAATAAGTTTTAACTATAAAACTTTTTTGCTAATTAAATTCGCTGGCCGAAATAAGAATAAGAAGAAAAAATTGAAATTTAAAAAAAGAACAGTGTGCATTTAGTAAATGTTATCTTAGTTTAGGGCAGCGTCTTCAAAATTTGAATTTAAAGGAATCACAAATATTTTCGCTAAATAAAACAAAAAGTTACGGTATGTTGAAAATGTATAGGCTGCTACAAAATATAATGTTTTGTATCACTGTTTATTAAATTAAATATGTCAGTACCTTTGATTATATAATGTCTAGATGGAGCGTCGCCCTACATTCATACCAAAGACAACTAGGACGCCATTTGGGTATGTGTGCGTGCAGGCGTCGTTTTACACTATACGTCAATGTCTCTGTGTGCGTAAATAGTGATACCAGCTATTACAAATTCTCCCATAAATCACATTAAATAAAGACGAATTAATTATAATAAAATATTTACTTATTTTAGTTATATGTTGGTACTTATGTGGTATTATTCAGTTTAAGTGTATTTTAAAAATAATAAAAAAATATTTTTATTAAGTATTTACTTTTTAAATCAATAAAAAAAAGAAATTTAGAGTTGTGTGTTTGAATCGAGTATTAAATCAACTAAGTTAGTATTTGGTACAATATTAAAACATAATGAGGTATAGGTACTTTAACATTGAGTTATTTATTTTTTTACTTTTTATTTAATTTTTTATTTGAAAAAGTACATCAGCGCTATTTTATAAACGTAACGATAAATCTACAAAATTACCCACAAAAATGGGAGAATGAAAAACAGAAACTGGCAACACTGACAAAATATGGCGTGATTTTAACAATCATAAAAATTAAATTAATTATAAAGTTTCTTTAAATAGTGTGTAGTAGTTTTAGTGATAGGTGATGTGTGTTGGTATTTTTTAGCCTTCCTTTTTAATTCCAGCACACTTTAGAAGCAAATACTGTCATTTTGTCGCTGTTATGTGGTTATTCCTTAGAGCGCGTAAAACGTAGTGTCACGAAAGCGGCATGATCTGTACTGGTGGCGGGAAAGTACTTAACAACCACTTTTGGTTGTTATTTTTTGACACGTCTGCGCGCACTTGACAGTCCATCTAGACATTATATAATCAAAGGTCAGTACCTTAATAAAAACATTTTAATAACTCTCTGACGTCAAATAACAGATCAGATGAATCTTGTATGAAAAAAATGTGTTAATCGGTAACTGGATAACCTTTCACCGTGCAGGCCGTTAAGGTTCATTGGTATTTAGGCTAAATAAATAAAATGAATGGAGTACTTCCTTGTTTATGAAATATGCTTTATTTTAAGGAATTTAAATTAGGGATAACTTGTTACACATTTTATGATACAATAACCTTAGTTTTTTTTTTACTCCTATTTTTTTTGGAAAGGTCGACTAAAACCTTTTGTCGTTCTTCAATAGTTGGTTAGCTTAGTCTATATAGGATCTGTATCCACTGAACCCAACAAAGAGGTGTCGGTTCCTGGCTACACAAGTCAACGCACTGCATTGTAATCCTGTTAGACTGGCCGAGGGGTGCATCGGCCCATGATGCATGTAGGTCAGTTACTGTTACGCAAGCATCCTCTAGTGACGTCTAACTCACTCATTATTATACCTTTCTTACTTATTACTAACACGTGGGCACGTGAATCATTAAGCTTCAAACAGGTGTATAATTATAGAGATTTAAAATTAATATGTGCGATCAATTTAAATAAATTTTTGGTGTCTTCAATAGAAACTACTTCACTTTCAATTGTTAAACACAAACCATGCAACAATACAACAATTTATCATAAAAAATAGAGCTTAAAACTTTCTATACCATTTGAAAGTTTTGTCTAACGGTTAACTTTATTGAATGATTAATCGCAGTACGAGCCACGACAAGACAATAAAAATCTCGATGCGTAGTGATACGCAATGCAAAGTGTTCGTTAGTATTATTATGATTTATGTCACAAGTAACCCAGATGCGATGCGAGAGCCGCTCGCGACACCGATTAGGAACCACTCTGTACGATGATAACAATTTCACTCGGTGAACTCTACTGACACACGAAAGTTGGCTGGCTAGATAAATGATCGCGTATACTTCGGAAAAGTTCAAGACAATTCGGAAAACTTTTCCGCTTTCTGAGCAAAAATATCAGAGTATTTTATTTACAGCGTTGTGACTGCATTCAAAAGACACTCCGCACTAACGTACGTACTCGATAGCCTTGTATAAACAAAGTAGTTGAAACGTAATTTCATTAGTTACACCGAAGACGTGAAGTTTAAATAACTAAGTTTAAGACGCAATACATCTGTGGGACCGAGTACTGACCAACCTTCGAAGATTATGGCAAATCATACTTCGTTCTTCCTAGTAGGTAGGGAAACTGTGACATCCTGTGTTATCGGTAGTAACTAGGTCGCAGTACGCTCTAGCGCCATGTTTGAAAATTATTTTCACCGCGCCTGCAACGTGCACGTTTATACGTCAAGTAGGTGCGCTGTTTATCAAACTATGAAAGTACCCAGTAAGTGTTTAGCGGCGCTCGGAAATACCGCGTATTATGTTGCACTTCGGTTATGTAAATTAAACTGAACATATACATGTATGAAAGTATTTACTGCAAGTACTCATGTCTTAAGATTATAACGTCATCGGCCTGAATGTTGGATAATTAATCATTTTGCTCCATCTCAACGCGACGTACTTAAATGCTCAAGAAACTGTACTTGTATAAAGCTCTTAATCGCTTCTGAAATTGTCGTTTACATCATTAAATTAATGACACAATTTGTTTACCACAGCACTAAAACGTCGCCACACTTTATCTAGCTTTAGACAGAGAATAAAACATAGCTGTAACTATTTTTGTGACACACTGTTACATTTAAACATAGCATACACGAACCGACAGAAACTAAGCACATAAATATGAGGTCTTTTCCTCTTTCAATTCAAAATAAAGTCATGGCTATAACGTTATCAACTCTGAGATCTATAACAAACAGCGCAAGCACACAAGTCCACACTTATTTACAGGTTCTCAATGAAGCGAACTATCAAACAAAATTGCCTTCGATATTGTTGATAACCTACATAAGAGCCGATTGAATCGCTTTCTGCAGTTTTATTGCAATCATTGCTTACACTCTAAATTATGTCAATCAATTAGAAACATTACTACGACAAAATGCATATATATATATATATAATATGTGATATAGTAGAATGGTCTTAAATAGACCAGGAAATTAACATCAGCTGCTGAACTCATTAGTGTTGTTAAGCAACTGCGCATTTACCTAATCATAAATCAATCAGTGCGATGCAATGAAACTGCTTATAAAAATCGTATTTCTGTATTATGTTCTTCATAATACATTCAAAGGAGGAAAGTATGTATTGTATCATTTTTATTTTCACTTCATACGTAGTGTTGTTCCATAGCTGTACAAGTGCGGACTACGGTGAAATGGAAAGCGCTTGCGCAACCATGCGCCCGCGTCGCCTGCGCCTGTGTGTGTGTTTATTAGATACTTGTAACAAAATGTTTGTTGCGTGTAGCCATGTTGAGTAATACATTAGGATTTTAGGAACGTATCGACGTTTTTGTCGTAGTATAGTTGCCAATTCGTTCGTATTTTATTGTTAGGAATTTGTATTTTTGATAGGTAATAAAACTAATTAGGTTTACATTAGTAAAGTGCTTTCGTTTTCTATTTTAGTCAAAACACGTGGCGTGTTCAGTACGCGTTAACAGCGTAATTAAATCAAACGGTGATAGGTTGTTAACCCGTATAGAATCAAAAGTGTCGCATTGCATTCAAAAGCGCATTGCGTATAATAATGTAGAGTTAGTTACGTCAGCTAAAACGGGACAGCATTTCACTCTCGGAGCGGAAAGCGCGACGCGGAAGGCAAACTTTCTCTTTTGCAGCGCACCGCGCGCATTGAAAAAAGCGCAAGCGCAGATTATAGAATGAACTAGTACCGCTTAGTCTCGCGCGCGCTCATTTACGTAACCAGTACTACACGCTCGCACTACTATAATGCACACTGATACCGCACGATAAAAATCCATACTTTGTATTTATTTGTAGCTGCGTACACGAACGACTATAAACAGCCGGAATACAGCAAACTTCATCAAAATAGTAGCAACCAGTGATATATTCAACATTTTATTCTATATTGTTCAGCGAAAATAAACAAACATCAATTAAAATGTAGTCGCAATAACAGCACACACGAAACAGTCGCGCGTACAATATCGTGGAAAAATGCGCGCGCGAGAGCGAGACGACAACAGCGGTGAGGACGCGAGCGAGCTCGAGCGGAGGTCAACGGCTAGCCGCGGTCGTTGCCCTGCTATCGGAGTGACCTACTGAGCGCGTGACGTCACCGCCGCACCGCGCACGCCGTGGCATTGGTTCACCGCTACCGCGCAGCGCCATCTAGAAGCGAGTAGGCCAACTAAACGTGATCGTCATTGCATGATTGTAGGAAATATAATTAATCAATACAATCCAATGCCATTCGCTACTACTAAACTGTTAAATAATTTTGTTTGGATGTTACATGTTTCTGCATATAGCGTTCGTATTAACGTATTGTAAATTTAACAAGTTTATTATCGTTGTTTCAGAAATTGAGTTGGAAGGTATTCAGGATCGTTACGTGCAGGTGTTGCGCAGCTATCTGGAGCACGCTGCACCGCACCATCCTGGGAGGCTACAAGAACTCTTCGCTAGGATACCTGAGGTAATTATCCTACTTTCTTTATTTCTTCTTAATTATGTTATATGAATAATAAATTATTCACAAAACATATTTAGTTACGCGGTACAGCTATTGTAGAGAGAGTTGTTATAGTTCAATCAACAACCTATAACTTTGTCAGTCGGTACAGTTGCATAAATGCACAATTTATACGACCGGCTTCGTTACGAAGGGATAAGATAGCAGATTTATCGTCTATCCCGCAAAGCAGAATTTACGAAGCACATTCACAATAGAAAGTACAGGGAAAGCTTTTGATTTCACGATACTAAGTTGTCGTTTTCACTTACAGATCCAAGCGGCGGCGAACTTGTTGCTCGAGAGCAAAATGTTCTATGTACCTTTCGTGCTGAACTCGGCGGAGATCAGATAGTACATGGCGCAGCAGGGCGTCTAGTTCTCGATGTACGAGCGGCTGACTCCCCGCCCGCGCCCGCTACCCCGCCGCACCCCCGTCTTATGATCGCACGCGCCACCATGTGTTCACCCGCCGCGCCGCGTGTGCAGCGCGCTCGCGCCCTGTGCAGCGCGCCCGCGCCCTGTGCAGCGCGCACGCCGCGCCTGTGCAGCGCCGCGCCCGCACAAGAGTTCGTACAAATGTTCCTACTCGAGCACCGACAATAAAGTGCGCCCCGCCAAGTGCGACGTTCAGTGACATTTGAAGTCAACACATTAGTGCGGTACATTTATACCTTTGTTGAGTCGATGAGTGTATTGGTTTATTGTTTAGTAGAGGAATTAAAACGTCCCAATTGACAGACTGATTTATTATTAAAATAATTATTACGTAAGGAACCAGGGACTTGAATGCGTGTTTTATACGTGGTAGTGTATACTACATAGTGTTAAATAGAATAAAATATATATTATGTTACTATTTAAATTTGTCAGTCGGAGAATCGCATAATATATTATTTCTGTAAATATAGTTAATACTTTACAATATAGATAAGACGTTGTTTTAGACAGAATTGTTTCTTGTAAATGAAATATTGCTGTTTTAGTTTGCATTTTATATTGTCTAGGATAAACCAGTAGGTTAATTACTGGGTGTGTAATATTGAGAATTTCAATTTAATTTTATATGACTTGTTCGTACATAATGTAAGTAGCACTAAGTACCTACTCTCAGTGTTTACCAAGACTGCTTGTATACTACTGTACTGTTTACACACTAATATAAAGCGGCGCGATGGCACGCGCGGTTCTTATAGTCACAACTTTTGCATTTTTATTGCCAATATTTCGCATAACTCTATACTTGTGCATGTTTCGTTCTGAATGTTTCACTTCTTTATTCTGGTCTAACTAGCTGTAAGCGTGGCGCGCGCGCGGCTGACGTCACCGGCGTGACGTCACTACGCGCGCGCCGACACACTCGATGCATTTCTAAGCTGACGGCGTTATCTTTATGTGTGTAGGTGCTTCGGACATTTATTGATCTTATACTTTGCTTCCTTTGATGTGTTCAAATGTAATTGTGCTCAATGTACCGCGGTTTAGTTCGGATATTCAAATTTATAGTCATCGTTTGTGTCATGTCATGTCGTAAACCATTTTACAATATTTTTACGCATCGTTCCTCTATAAAATGTAGGTACATTAAAATTATATACATATTGCGTTAATCTCGATTGCATAACATATTTCACTGATTCAATTCATAATAAATAGTGATACATGCACGCATCATTCATTTAGTAACGACAAGTGAGAACACTGCAAGACTATGAATTTATTTCATCACTTATCATCACTGCTTAGCCCTTTAGCATTCCTTTACATTTGTTAAGCCGTTAATCTAATTCCGTCATTTCATACCACGCAACTAACTGTCTTAAGAGTTCATGTACATAATAATTTAAAGACCAAATCAATAAAACCACTAACCATACATTTATACATAAAATAGGTATAACTAACAATAGTGCTAAACTGTTACTTGATCACATAAAATATACATCATGCATCTTTAGCCGTCAGAAATACATTAAAATTTAAGTAACAATTTCTACATTATCAGATTTGTTTAAGTATATCAGAATTAATAATTTATAAAATTCGTCCTTTTCTATTTTAATATAAAATAAAAATTAAATAAAACGTTTTTCAATTTTCCGAAGTTGATTTATTACGAACATGCCTAAAAGTTTCGTAGCAACTAAAAATGCGCGGTGTATACAACATTCAAAGACTTTCAACCTGACAACTGTAATCACTGCCTTCATGCTGTAACAAGTATTTCGCCGTAACACTTTGTATTAATCGTTAATGTTAAAATTTGTAATAAACGTTCCATCAACGGTGAACAGTTACCACTAGCTATAGGGGGCGATGTATGCCTTGATTAAAATAAGTAATTACAACCAAAAAGTTCGTTCTAAGGACTTAGGTTCTAGTTAATTAGATTTTTTTATGACTTAGCTTTCTCACGGTCGACGTCGGCGTATACTGAGCAAATATTAGCCTCATACCTATTTCACTTAGGTGTATAAATAGAGTAAATCCAGAACCTGTTTTCAGTGCCGAAGTAAAATAAACAAATGAAAGGTCACTGGCAACATTCGCGTACCGGTAGGTTGGCAACACTCGGGTGACGTTGACGGGGGTACTTCGACATAACATACAAGTGTAATATTAGAGAATCCTGTTACCTGAATGAGCGAGACACTTCCGTTCCTCATCGTGTTACCATTAGTTAAGTGTTAGCGATTATTAAATGTGTTTTGTACATTATAATTAGTTTGAACACAACCAGTTACGATACTGCCATCAAATGCCTAATTAGTTTTCAATTAATTTTTGTTATAATTTACGTACGTTTAATTAAGTTAATGAAGTTGGTGAAATTATTAGTTAATTGTGATAGTAAACAGTGATAATTGTATCGGAGTAGGTTCACGTTCCCCGCGCATGCGCGGACGCGAGCTCCAACACTAATATTCGGTCTCACTACGTGAACACTTTACGACGATTGGGTAACTATATTTATTTATTCATTTTATCTAACTTAATTATAAATAATTAGTTCATAAAAACACCATCTGAACGACGGTGTTAAATCTAAAGTCTGAGGTAAAGATGCCTTTATAGATTTTTAAACATGTAATTGACGGAAATCGTAATGTAACTATAATCGCGAATCGTGCGTCGTGCATCGTTCTACTAATGTGTATGTAAATGATAATGTATGTAAGTAATATTGACACTTATTTTGTTAGTATCATAGCGTATCGTTAAGGCGAACTGACGGCAGTGTATCAAAAGGGAATTAGATTTGTAAGAGTGTTATTGGCGTTGTACAAAGGATAGTATTGTTAGTAATTAAACAATGAAATTGGCGCATTACTGGCGAGTACCTAATTAGAATAGTACACGAAGCCCGCTGAGGCTATACATTCATGTAATGTAAATACAAATTCTGCTTGACGTGTAAGGCGGCCGCTCGCTTTCGTTGCACTTCTAAATTATTTGCTATTGTGAAATAGGCCTTTTTCGCCTCTTCGTCTAATTTAATCTATGGAACTCGTAGTATGTAAACTTTTGAATATCAAAATTGACTGACCGATTCATAGGTGACGTTTAAATGATTTGCTTCTGCTTGCTATAATAATTTTAATGAGTTTGCATAAAGTAAGTGCCGCTGGTCCTGGGATCCCTTCCCGGGACCGGGACGGACACAACCGGCTCCATAGCCCAGTCATATTAGGTAAAAAAAGGGGTCAACCTCGGAATGAAAGATAATAAGCTGCAAATTGGTATGAACCTTTGTTTTGTCATTCTAAATGTTGTCTCAAAAGTCACAATCGTTACCGTGTCCGCGTCTCAAGATATTCAAGGTCAAAGGTCACAAAAATCGGTTTTTCGCGAATATCTGGCTTCCTATCGGTTAAATGAGATTTGCATTTATTATAAAAGTTGTAGGCTATAAAATTCCCTACAACTTTTGTTTAAACTTTTTTTTCATACGACCAACCGTTTTGAAGGTAGAGCGCGAAGTGCACATCGTACAGTCATATACGGCCTAATGCAAGGTCAAGCGTGAGTTATGGTTATCAGTACGTTATAAAGTCAATTATTTACTTGGAAATTATAATTATTAAACAATGCCTATTATTTATGTACTAACTATTAATTATTTATATTTAATTAAAGTAAGTAACTTGATTATTTATATATAATTATTCATATTTAACTATTTGAGTATGAAATATTATTAATTCTGGATTATATATTTTAGTTTTATTTTAAGTTAAAATGATAGTAAGAGTATATATTTTACACATATTTTTATTTATTATTAAATACGGCATAATATACATTTATCAAAATGTGAGTTCAAATATCAAAAGTATCTTTGTTGATTTTAATTGTAATGAAATTGGAAATGGAAGCTAATTATCTTCTTCTTCTTCGTCTTCTTCTTCTTCTTGTCGCTCAAAAATGTTCGATTCATTGTCATCATCCTCATTATCTGTCATGTTCATCTCCAAACCTTCCAGAATATCGGGATCATATATATTTTCTTCATCGGGATTACTTGGATACAGTGAAGCGTTGAGGCAAGCTTGTCCGTTGCACTGGCCGCAAGCTAAATAACATTGTAGCCCTGATTTTCTGCATCCACAGCGGGAACCACAACCATTTTTGCAATTGCAAAATATTACGTTTAGTAGTTCGGCTGGTGCTGGAGGTAATAACGTTCGTATGGGCTCCAGGATTTCATTTTCAAGCATCCAGCCCCATTCTTGAGGTTCTAAGTCCTTCCCTAACCACGTTTGAATCTGGTAGTAGACACGTTTTATGTGTTGAATTTCATTACAATTAAAATCAACAAAGATACTTTTGATATTTGAACTCACATTTTGATAAATGTATATTATGCCGTATTTAATAATAAATAAAAATATGTGTAAAATATATACTCTTACTATCATTTTAACTTAAAATAAAACTAAAATATATAATCCAGATTTAATAATATTTCATACTTAAATAGTTAAATATGAATAATTATATATAAATAATCAAGTTACTTACTTTAATTAAATATAAATAATTAATAGTTAGTACATAAATAATAGGCATTGTTTAATAATTTCCAAGTAAATAATTGACTTTATAACGTACTGATAACCATAACTCACGCTTGACCTTGCATTAGGCCGTATATGACTGTACGATGTGCACTTCGCGCTCTACCTTCAAAACGGTTGGTCGTATGAAAAAAAAGTTTAAACAAAAGTTGTAGGGAATTTTATAGCCTACAACTTTTATAATAAATGCAAATCTCATTTAACCGATAGGAAGCCAGATATTCGCGAAAAACCGATTTTTGTGACCTTTGACCTTGAATATCTTGAGACGCGGACACGGTAACGATTGTGACTTTTGAGACAACATTTATAATGACAAAACAAAGGTTCATACCAATTTGCAGCTTATTATCTTTCATTCCGAGGTGAAAGCCCTAATATGACTGGGCTATCCAGACTGGCCTGCGCCTTCGATACCACCTTGTGTTTATAGAATATACTGCCACATACGGTTCTGTGTCAACTGTACTGACTCACAACTGCATGTCAACGTATTACAATTATTTAAGTTAGCTCGTCAATTACCTTTAAACTATACTAACGGTAATGTACCTTTAAGATAATATAAATGAATAATAACCATCACACGCAGGCAGCGCGGGAGCCGGTTCGTAGGTAATACTGCAAAATATTTTGACTGATATAGTTATGTAATATACATAATAATGTTAATATATTTATAAGGGTGTAACAAAAACTTAATGCATTTCACAATTTCTTTACAGTCCATAAGAGAATAATTACCTACATGTAAGATTACATGTAACATATTGTGACGAAATATTTTCACATTCGTAGTGTAAGGTTTGTTGTGTATAAAAATAGTGTTTCAAGTATTTCGGGTAAAAGAAGGGTTGAACATTTGTGTACATTAGACATTGTATTAAATAAAATAGTTATGAAATCGAGTGTAACGCCGTAAGAGAATATATATTTGGAAACGTTGACGAGTGTTTGTTGTATGTAATTACATGTCACAGATGGATATTTGAACTCTAAGTACATATAGATATATATTCTACGAGTTAAACTTCATGTTTTAATCAAATAATTACAGTAATCAATATTTTGTTACAGTTACACGAACAAACACGTTTCGCTTGTCTTACTTATTTCGATATTTCCACTTTTCAATAAAATAGCTCGACGTCACGGATTGTATTAGTTGTCACGCCGCGTCGGGGCAAGCGCCTCTCAGGTGGGCCCTTGGACCGATGCCGGCTCCATTATTTATATAAGAGTTCAATGCGATTGAGTGTGCTGTATTTCACGTATTTAGTTGGGCTCGCTCAATACCAAGACTTATGCTTTCAGACCTAGCCTATACTTTAAGTATTATCGATACATTAGGATTCTATGTTTATACGTAGCAAATCACATTAGTTGCTGGTTGCTGTACTGTTCTCGATGGAATAAGGCTGTTGTTATTTCGACCAAGTTAAGATGTACAGAGTGTTAGCAGTACATACTCAGGCGCGTTGCGTGTCTGGCTGAGTGGTGCGCCGGCATAGTCAATCGAATGTGTACTGGTTTGCCAAGAGAAGTTACCTACAGTTGTGTTTAGTTAGCGATGCATAACGTGTTTGTACTATAATTTGTTTTTTAGTTGTACTCTTGGAAATCAATGGTTAATAATTTAAGAAAATAAATTGTATGTGAAATATATTAAGTGATTTTATTTACTTTTTACCCTACTACGCTTCGGATCATTTGATAACGCAGATACCTGTTCATCAGAGCAGTGCATTTTGTAAATGTGCCTAGCTAAGTACCTAATAAGACAAATGAATTTAGCGTCAATAGATACAACGGTTCGTCGAATCATGGTACCATCTCGTAATTATGTATAGAAAAACATCTATACGCAATTATTCTACAGTTTTTATTTACCCTGCTGTGTTTGAATTACTACAGTTAGATTTTTTTTTAGCGAATTTCGCTCGGTTAAATTCTAAAACGTCAGTTAAAATAAATCACTTTAGATCGTGCTGTAGCTTATCTGTGACTTGCTTGATAACTAATTAAAGGAAACAGGTCACTAAGATAATATAAATCTAACTAAGCTTTAAGTTCTTTGTATTGTTGAGAAATAGCTTCCAAGGCAATTGTTTAGGTAGTTTTGTTGATAAACATAATTAAATACACGTAAGTGTTGAGTTATATTAGTTACTAACTATTTAAAGAATTCAATATGCAATTGAATTCTTTAAATAAATTGTCCGTAGAAATGTGTTCATGAAATAACAAAAATGAAAAATACTACATTGAACTGACATGAAGGAAAGAAAATAGTCTTTGTTGTCAAAACTGTAATGTTGGAGTAATTAAATCTCTGTGAATAATTTTAGCCCCACTACCACTGGCACCAATATTTACTTTATTTTATTAAACCAGATAATTTACTGCCATCTGTTGGCAAATAGCAAAAGTTTTTTTAAAGGAATCAGACGTGTAAATGCGTTTTAGAAATCAAGATGGCAGCACATACGCACTCTGGTAGAAATTTTAGCTTTTAGATTTTAGATCCTTGACGAGCAGACTTAAAAGACACCTAAATAATTATGAAAAATTATTACACGTGAAAATCACTAAAATCAATATTATATTTAAAGAACTGCTGACTAATCGATTCTAAATGAGAATAGACTAACTTTTTACATCTGTGCAAAACTCCTGCCTCCGCTGGATGATTTATCCTTCTGTCAAAATTGTCTGCCGCTTGCCACATGTCAGATAATAGTTATTGTGATTTTATTGAAATTTTACCATAAAACAATAAAAAAATGGTACGTAAAGCTTCTAAAATCAGTGAAATATGTTGTAACAAGCTTTTGTTTAACATTGCGGTGTATTTAGTGTCCGATGCAAACCAAACATGTTAGCATGGTTTCATGAATAATTCCATTTCAGAAACCCCTTATGCTCCAAGGGCACGAGCGTGCCATCACACAGATCAAGTATAATCGTGAAGGTGACTTGCTGTTCTCCGCCGCTAAAGATTCGAAGCCGAACGTATGGTGGTCCCTGAACGGTGAACGTCTTGGTACCTTCAATGGACACGGAGGTGTAGTCTGGTGTCTCGATGTAGACTGGCAAACCATAAACCTTATTACTGGCGGTGGTGACAGTTCTTGCAGGTAAAGCTTACAAACTCTTTAGAATATTAAGAGGTAAAAGTTGGGTTATGTCCGTTTATTTTTGTACATTTACTTTGTCTTTAGATAACCATTTCCTCGTAGGTAGTAATACTATTAATATGTAGAGGAAAACGTGTGTTAACTGAAGGGGAAACTGAAACTAAACAGAAATGAGTAATTTTAGCATTTGCATAGAGATGTTTAAAAGTATTATTGACAAAATAATTAACTTTATCACTACTAAATACTCTATGCAACCGTTGCGTCATATTATTCAACAGGAATGCTAAAACAATGAAAATAACATTATTTGGCTCCATTGTGATTATTTTTATGATATGTATATTTTAATAAAACATCTTATGTTTTAGCATTTAGCATACATATCTGGTTGATAAAGCATATATTTGTATTGCTATGCAAGTTACACATAAACTAACATGGATGAAAACTAAAATCAAATTGATGTATTTTTGCTTGTTCTTTTAGATTGTGGGATTTGGAGACTGGCAAGAACATAGCAACAATCAAAAGTAACTCATCAGTGAGGACATGCAACTTCAGCTACAGTGCCACGCAGGCCGCCTACACCACTGACAAAGCTATGGGTCATCCTTGTGAGGTAAACTAATACTGATTAACAGGCTTTATACATAATCCTATCAGTGTTAGGGCGTGTGTCTAGTCTTACCAGACACTGCGGTACATTGTATTTTATTTACATTTAGAAACTTATTTCTATTCTATATTCTCTATCTCAGCTTCTAAATAAGCAATTCCTTGACATAGCTAATATACTCAAAAGTTAAAAAACTAAGCTCTGTCATCAACAAATATGTCAGTAACTTTCTCCCAAATGTTTTAATTACTAGACAATATTCTTCACACCTTCTTAATCCGGGCTATGTTATATGAACCAGTAAAAGCTATTAATATTTACAAAGATAGATAGAATACATTACCCCGCAGTAGGTCAACTACCTGCTTTATTATTACTGTTCACCCCTCTTTTTTTTATGACTCAAAAAATATTATCTTTCAGGTATTTGTAATTGACACAAGGACGGTAGATGACTCCATCTCAAGCCAGACCCCGACCCTGAAGTGGGAGATCACAGACTCAAAGGTCACATCCATGGTGTGGGGCATCCTGGACGAGACCCTCATCACTGGGCATGAGGCTGGTGATATTATACAGTGGGATCTTAGGGTGAGTACTCCTAGTGTGTTTTATTCAAGGGTTCATTCATTTTTGTTTGATTTATAATGGTGTGATTTGACCAAAATGTATCAGCTTAGTGAAGTATAATACTACATAGTATGTTAAAAAAAAGTAGAGCTAATGAAGTACCTACATTTACATTATATGTCAAATTATTGTAGTTGGTCCTGATTTCACAAAAAGTGAAAGTTTTACTTGCTGAGGTAGATAATAATAGGCTTTCAGAAGTATCTCATGTGTCCTTTGAAATTTTTTTAAAGTATTTTTTTTTTATTTAAGTTAGATTTGATTTGTTATGCTTGTAAAGGCATTTAATTTCTTTAATTCCTTACAGACTGGAAAGAAAGTCCACTCAGTGAAGGAGCACACGCACCAAGTCCACGACATGCAGTTGTCGCGCGACGGCACCATGTTCATCACCGCCTCCAAGGATCAGACCGCCAAGCTGTTCGACACCGCCTCCCTGGAGCTCCTCAAGGAGTACAAGACCGAGCGTCCGGTCAACTCCGCCGCTCTCAGCCCCATCCTAGACCACGTCGTACTCGGAGGAGGACAAGACGCTATGGAAGTAACCACCACATCCACCAGACAGGGCAAGTTCGACGCCCGATTCTTCCACTTAGTATTTGAAGAAGAATTCGGCCGTATCAAGGGACATTTCGGACCCATCAACAGTTTAGCCTTCCACCCTGATGGCAAGAGCTACGCGTCTGGCGGTGAGGACGGTTACGTACGTGTGCAAAGCTTCGATCAATCCTACTTCGATTATACCTTTGATTACAACAGAGAGTAAATATAAGAAAGGTATTAGTAATCTTAAACAATATTATAAATGTCAATAAAACTGTTTTGTATTAAATGGTCAATAGTTGTTTTATTTCATGAATACCCAAATATTCGAATACCTTGAATGTATTCGACACACTGAAATTTAGGCGAATTATACAGAAACTGCTCCAGCAACTAGCCAGTGAACTACATACGCAGACTGAACTGGTTCGTACTTATAACTAAGGACCAGTTACCAAAAGATTATAGAAACCGGTCAATTATAGAACTATAAGTTAAAGTCCTGCCACTTCCCCAATAAGAAAAAAAACAAGTTTGTATGCAACAATTTATTATATAAAACATTATTTTATTACACTTGGGGAATACTTCTTACTTATGTTTCGACAATTTACAGGAAATAAGGCGTTGTGTGTTGTGGGGGGACTTCTCTCTCGCCGTCGGGGACGGCTTGGAACAACTTGGCGGTTCTGTCGTTCACTGTGTTGAATTCTAATATGGACGCTACGTTGCCGCAGCGGTAACAGTAGTTGGGCGCTGACCAGACTGTCACGAGGCGTTTGTCGAACATGTATTTGTAACCTGCGAACAAAGTATTACATGGTTCAGTTAAAGTGAATATTCGAGATGTAGACTTTTAATTCCTATCACCGTTACACCAAGCTAAAGGTGATCGAACATCGATGTTTATTTAATGGAACAGAGATTCTGAAATGGTTAACATAACTTATAAAAAGGATTCTTAGACTACAGATTTATAACAGGCTGCAAACCCGTAGAGTGCTTCGACATGTGACACTGTATTCGAGTTTATAATACGCAAATAACTAGGAGTGTAAGTATGTGACAAAGAAACATTGATACTCACCATCATTTACAAGTTGGTGAGCTCGACAGATAAGGTTCAAATTGTTGTAATTCATAAACAGCTCTGTGACATAACTACCGAACAACCACCCTGCGCCTCGAGGGCTAACAGACCTGAAAACAAAGAAACAAGCATTTTAAGTTATCAATTACCATTCTTACAAAGAATCATATAATTAAATTACAAGATTTTTTATTAGATTAAGGTTTTCTATGGCACAGTTAACTTTACATTGGGATACACAGATACGGTAATTTTACAGTTGTGAAGATTTATTGATCACAAAAACATAAGCTCTATTAACAGCAGTTTTTTGGCAATCTTAATGTTACAATGAACTTACCACATCTTGACATCAGCTGGATCTGACCATAGGAGATCGCAGAATGCTCCTTTGTGGGGTATTTGTTGATTTCTATCAATACATCGGATTTGATCTAACATAGATATATCTGGGGACAGCCCACCATGGACGCATAGGACTGTTTCATCTATTAACTGAGGAACAAATACAATAATTAGTACATTAAGACCACACACAAATACTAAATAATACTCTATTACAGGACAACAGCAAAATATGTCTATGATTGTAATTTAAGAAATGCCAGATACAAGCACATCTTATTTAAATTTATATATCAACACACTTGCTCTATTGGATAAATGCCTTATCCAATAGAGCAAGCTAGCAAGCAAGCAATCGATAACCAAATGGTTGATCATCATAAAACAATTTACATGTATTCATGAAAATGTCATTTTGTACAACTAAACCATAAGCACTAGATGATTAAATATAGTGGTAAATGTAAAATGGCAGCCTTATCATTAATACATAGTTATGTTAAGTCATCACAGATATTTTTTGCTGATTTAACAATTTAATAAAAATACTTACAGCTGCAACAGTGAGTAAATCAAATACTCGACAACAATCCTTCCACGCATTCGCATTTCCATATTTATTGAGGCACTCATCATAAAATCCATATACTTTTGTTATTTGACATGTTTCATGGTTCCCCCTAAGTAGAATAATTCTGTAACAACAAACATACAATGTAAGACTGGTATCACTCTTGCTTCTTTTAGACAACCCCCAAGGTCGAGGCTCACACACAAGTTTTTAAGGTTTTTGCCGGAGCTGATGTACCAGGTTTGGTGCCTGGATAGGTCAATGTACTGAACCACTTTTCTACACTGTAAACAGCTCTGACTGTTTTTCATACCTAAATTGTCCTCTGAACTTGCTGTTGGTTCTGATTCTGAGCTATGATTTTAGCCATATTTTTTTACTACATCTGACATTAATATTAACATGTAATTGTCTCACTGCCGGACTCAGATTAAGGTCTTGTGTCATATAGAGAAGGAACAAGTATTGATATCAAAACTTGCTCACTTTTGGGTTGACTGCATATCAATTTATTTACCACAAAAGGTTTTTCCACAGATAGTCATTGATGTTTTACATTGCATGTAACATTTAAAATATATTACAAATCAAATGTTTACTTATTGCAATATTAGCAGATTTTAATTAACTGATATTACTGTAGCCTATGCTAAGTAGTCTATTTAATAATATCATTAATGAGTAGCAAAACATTTTATCTAAAGTAGATGTTATCAGTACTTTAAGATATATAAGTAACCATCTCTACATATCTATATTATTGTTTTTATAAATATGTAATTATGCACTACCTCATTACATTAGCTTTAAATAATGCAAGAAGCTTAAAAACCTCAAGTTTTTTAAATACTGGAAGCATAGAACACAAAACTGTCTCCTTTGTATCAAACTTATTATTTAATTTGCTGAAAAATCTTTACAAAGCCTTTCAAGTGGCTACTTTCTGGTCAAACAGAGTTTAGCGATCATTGACTCGAGAAGAAGAAGAGATCTTTCACTACTTATGTAAGGTTTAAATTACTTAAATACTCTGTCATACCTGTCTGGATACCTCGCTTTGAGTGCCATAAGTAGAGTAAGTGTTTCCAAGCTGTAATAGCCGCGGTCAACATAGTCTCCCATAAATATATACTTTGTGTGGGGGAGTTGGCCCCCTATGTGGAATAACTCCTCCAGATCATAAAACTAAAAGAGAATGATGTATTATGAGATTATCAGTAGAGTTACACAACACATAATTGGGGTTTGAGAGCACAAGAAAGTTTTAGACACAGATCAAATGAAAATGACAAGATTATTTGAATAAACAAAGGCTACAATAAACCTTGTACAAGGAAAATAGAACTCAGATTGATAATTATCTAAAAATTTTGTAATTGGGTATACCAGCTGCCATGTAAACAATGAGATGAAATTATAATTTGCTCAATCACAGCAGGCAATAAGGATATCAACCAAGATATTTATCTTGTGATCCTTTATCACACTCCCACATTTTAAAACCACTTTCAAATGACAGACAAGTTTTTTGTCTCTTGGTTAACCTTTGCTTGAATAATTTAGTTCCGAAACTCCTGCTAAAGGATGGAAGGGACTTTTGAAAGAATGAAACCACTAATTATTGTATGGTTTCTTTTACCTGGCCATGTATATCCCCACAGACGGTTACAGGTGTCTGCACCGGCTGCACATTCGGCTCCTCCAACAACAAGTCACACACAATATTGCAAAGCTCCCGTAAGTCATCTTCGGGTAAATATTTACACCTCTTGGCAATCTCTATCCACTTATCCACGTCACTCATATTGTGCAGTATTTTACAAAAAGGGGTCGTTTATTTTCTTGACTATATACAGCAACGATTTTCGACTGAGATGTTAGGGATGTGGTAAAGTGATGTCCGAATAAGAATCGAATGTGCTTGATTCTTCTTAAGTTTTTGTACCACTATTATTATAGTTTTACAAAGTTTTATACGACAGTGATCCACATAAGCATTAAAATTAAAGTAGTAAAAGCTAAAGGCACTTAATTTATACTTTGTGTAACTAATAATTAATTAACTTTATAATAACGATGCAAAAGGGTTATTGAATGAACTCATTATAATATCTCACTGACTTAGAAACCTAAATGGACTTGCCATACCTACGAAATGAACGTGCATACCTACAAAAATTGGGCAATTAAGATGGCTGCCTTTCTTAGGGTTGTAACTGCCTGAAACGCGCTAGATATCGATATTTAACTTTGAGTATTATTTAAGCTATTACCCAAAATTGTCATCTGCCACAAAGTAACAAAAAAAAAAACTACTAAATCAAGTGGAATTATCTGAATATAACCCACCTGTTACACGGGCTAGTTTATTTGTTATTTTTATGTACCTACCCACTTTTTAAACAACAAATTATGTAAAATAAAACAATTTCTAGTGTAAAAAAGGCATCTATTCGTTTCTAAACAAAATTAACTTATTAAAATAGTTAGCATTGTACCGAAACCTTATGTCTATGAAGGCATTATAGATTTCACAAGCAACAGCCTATGGTTGATGTTATGCTCTATGTTGTGCGGCGAGTATAATATTTTTTCGCTGTCATAATAGTCCGTCAGAAACTTAAAAATATATAAATAATAGTTTTCTGGTTTTTCCTGGTCCGTGAGATTCTTTATAATGTTTATGACTCCGTTGGAGGCGTATTGAAGGCCACCTCGAGTCTTCTGAGTAAAGATCACTATGGTCACTATAATTATTCAAAGTGCATGGAGCAGACATGCCATATTTTATGTCTTGGGTTTATATTTTCAGAACCAATAGCTTCCACCCATTTCTTATTTGAAATTTCGTTTGCAGGAAATCTGTGGATTAAAATATAATTTCAATGTATTTTACACACTTCATTAATTTTATCGATACTTACGGTATGCGAACATCGCACATCACTAGCCGTACTTGACAATTATTATTGTTTGTAAACAATACAAAGAAATGAAGAAAGAAATGAAATAATAACGATATGAGCCATATAAACATGACACAGGTTTCAATAATATTCAAAAAGATTATCTTATAACAATACATTCTACAACATTCGAATGAATTAGTGAAAATTAGTTACTTACTTGTGCAATGTCAAGTTAGGCTGATTTTTGCTTTTCCTCGCACCACACTGTTTTATGCAACACGAGGGCATGATTTTCCTACTATTGTCCAAACTCAAAACACCAAAATAACTAATTACAATACGTATTTCTCTTTAAATCCACAAAAATATTTTGAGCGAGCAACTGTTTGACAGCACAACTACCACAAACAACACAAGTACTTTTGGAACTTACAATGGCGACCGGCACGCAATGACATGAAGGTGACATTCCACAACAGTGTTGCCAAATTTGGTCCCTGTCAGACATTTAGTTCTCTCTCTTTACAAATTCATTTCTTGTTTAGTTAAAAAGAGACAAAAAGCTTTTTGACATGTGCGCGTCGATACGATGGATATTTGTATAACTATTATTCATATAGTAGAATATGCTCACTCCATGTGTATATATATCTCTATGTAATATCTGCGTCGAACATCTCTAAGCTTGTCATTTACGACATTAGGATAGCGTTTACGAAGTTAGGTTTAAAATATTTTAAACCAAGAATCATAATTACTCACGAACATGTCAATATATGTCGTGAACATTAAATATTTCAATATACTAACCAGTGGAATTAATTTGCTACGATCTGTAGTAGTTTTTAATTATTGGTATATTATAGTTAAGTATTTAAGATAATAGTAGTCTGTGGTGGGTTGGCCAGATGCGCCAAGGAAATGGGCCAGATTAAAATGTCTATATAAGGCTTCGATCAATGATATTATAATAAAATATCATTGGCTTAGATAGACATAATAATCTTGTGTCAGCTCAGTTTTGGTCTCGCTGGTCCCGCCTTGAGTCTTTGTTTGGCTGTAGGCACTTGAGATCTCATACCTTTGTACAATAAAAACATTAGGTATCGAAATTTGTCGTAAAATATCATAGGATATTTACAGTAGTCAGCCCTCGAAGTCTTAAATTATTAAGTTTATAATACATATAGTATACCATACTATACAGTTTTGATGTAACTATTGTTTTTAACACACACACACACACACACAATATAGGCATAATTGTCTTAATTGGCAATCCATTTATATCAAAAATAAATAAAAAAAAAACATTACACTTAAGAATTTATTTAATGATAAACAAACATGCATGTACATTTTTGTAATGTTATGACATTTCGTTATTCATTAGCTTTATGGTGCTATCTGATATGCTGCTGTGGGGAGGTTAAATAATATGATCATTATGTACTACTTTAACTTAATGCTAAAAGCACATTAGGTATTGAAATACAACAGACGATTTGTAGCTGGGACGGATAGTTTTAATTTCCATGAAAAAATGCACTAGCAAAAACATAATTTTTATTTGACTTTAAAAAAATAACATAAATAAAAAAGGAGTACTGCTTTGGATAACAACAGAAACAATGAGTTTTTTGTATTTTTCATAATACTATTACACTATTCGTTAAACCTAAAATCGGCCGTTTTCTTTAAATTTTACAACAATTTTCATTTCAAAGAAAACCAGTCCGATTAGTAGTATAATTGCCAAAGTGCGGAGCTACCAAGGCATCATAAATCACAGAATGCTATTTTTGAGATACGAATCATACATTGGAAATAGACGCGTCAAATCACAAAACAATAAATAAGTACCTGTGATGGTCCAGAACATTCGACTTTATGGTATTTATAAAATAGGTCCAATATCAACCATAATCAAAAGCATAAAGTAAATGATTCTTGTTGTGACCACCATAATACTAAAAGTAACCTAATATAAAACTCAACAAAACAAGATACGTACAATAAAAAAGCATGTCTAGCAATTTCAAGTTCCTTCACCTATGTTTTGAATTTTTCATCAACTTTTACAGATATAAAAATTACTTAATCCCGAGAGAGTACCAAGTGATCACAGATTTTGAAAATTCCGTTCATCTATCAGTACAAAAGTAACCAACTTTCTGAAACGGATTTACCTATTAGCTACGACATGAAAGCCGATGCATGCCCATCTGTTTCATCCACTTCAAGTGCAAGGTGACCCAATCATTATATGTCAGTCACGACTACTTCTAAAAATAACATACATTCCTCTATATGAGCATGTATCTGTTTTCACAATTTTCTATATTACGAAGATATGCTATCATAATTAGGTCTACTAATTCACGTTTGCAAGCCAGTACCATTTGAATAAAATTACAAATGCATAATTACTTTGGCAAATACAAAAACGTTTAAAACGCACAACCTCGCTACCGACTATAATGTATAGTCAAACAGTGAATAAATAAAAATTTGAAACTCAACAACTAACACAAAAGTACTGGCGTTCAAACATATTGGAGGTGAAAATACTGACAGTTGGTGTGAAATACACTCTTTTATAGGTTTCAAATAAAAGTAATTTCCCCTATTGTCACCATTCAACCCCCATGCCTAGTTATTGTATCGTTGAACACATAACTGCGAATAGAGTGTGGCAGGTGCCAATTTTTGATTAACCAAAAAGACCCTGTTACAAATGTATAGGCTATACGTATTAAGCTTAACAATACCTAAAGTTACACACTTCATACTTAAATAACAAGAATTATAAATACTAATGTTAAAAAAGCTCGTTACAGTATTTGTTCCAATACCAAACAAAAGTTTATGTTGATTTAGCAAAAATATGTATTATGCAAACGGTCGTGTAGTAAACAAAGCCTGTAAGCAAAACTTGTAACAAATATATGATTAAATGAGTCAAATTAGGAGTCATTAATCAATGGTGCATAACCCTGTCTATGCTGAGAAGAGTCATCGTCAAATGTAACCTTAACAGCTAGAACAAAAAGCAAAAAAGTCATAACCAACAGTTAATTATATAAGTATTTTTAGTACTAGGATACTTATACTGGAAGTTTTATATTTAAGATGTAAACTATGTACTATAAAGTACACTACATGTTTATTAGCTTAAAAATAAAACGTGCTCCTACAAATTAATGATAAGCAGAGATCCAAAATCAGGGTTAAAAGGGACAGCCTTGATACAACGACTTGCCCCGTGACTACCTCGTTAGCGATTATTACAAACAAGTTAACACTAAAAAACATGGATATTATATAGTAAGATCTCTAGGTAATCAGAAGTATGAAAATTACATTCAGATTTATAAGAAATATCAGTTCCGTGTTCAAACACTTCGATTTAGCTTCGGAACACATTGTGGTAATATTAAACACAATTTTTAAATTCTTGAGGTAAATTTGGTCATGCTATTTTTCGAGATTCGACCTTATGGTCGCTAGAATTGACAGGTTTTTGCAAAGCAATTATAGTGAGGATTAATATGTGGCGGTTCACTTGAACTGTCCGAGGACGAAGGCGTCCATGACCTTGGGAACGTGTTCGTCGATGCCGATGATGTCGAGCACGCCCTCGTGGCTGCCGTCCGTGGTGCACACGCGGTGAGAGGCCAAGTTCATGACGATCAGCCTGTAAACAAACTCAATTGTATACTGTGATCCAGCAGTAGTCGTTTTAAAACTGCTAGTATAGTGATAAATACAGATGAAGTAATAAAGATCGATGGTTCTCCTTTACACTTAATGGCATGGCTATAAGACTTCTTTTTCTTCGATTTCATGCTTATTTAAAGTAGTTATTTCTACAAAATGGCATAGAGTATATGTTCGTAGAAGACATAAAATAAAGGCGCCAAAGCTTTTTAACACACCATTAGATCACCCTGGGCTCATAGTTACACTAGATTGTTACATTATGCCGTCGATCTATAAATAATTATCAACACCAAAACATTAGAGTGTATTAGTTACCTAGCCTCAGGTATGCCAGCAGTCTCCCTGTAGCGCTGCAGAGCCCGGACGGGGCAGTGGTCGGGCAGGTCCTTGGCGGGCGGCGGCGGCGGGCCGTAGCGGCCGCCCGGCCCGCGCCCGCCGCGGCTGCTCTGCTCCAGCTCCATGTAGCGGGTGGTGCGGTCCACCATGTTGATGAACACGTCGAACTTCTGATTCGTTTTCGTTGCCCATTCGATCGGAGCGTCTAGCTGCACGCGGCCTAAGTTCGCTTTCTGTGTAGGTGATAAATTAGTTATTTATTTTGTTCTTTATGTATAGGATATTAGATAGGATGATTACCTTAATAAGAGTCTATGAAAAACAATATTTTTATTATTTATTTAAAGCCTGAACTGTCCCACAGCATGGCAAGGGTCTTTGAAAAAATACTTCATTTAAATATTTACATAAGCAAATTAATTGCTCTAACTGTACTGAATTTAGGCAACTATTATTTTAACTGCATTTTTTAAATAAAACGTTAAAGAAAAAGGTTACATACCCGAAACAAGAACTCGGCCTCATCAATGTTGCTGAAGTTGCGCTCAATGGTCAGCAGCTGCACGCCGTCCTCAGTGAACACAGCCAATTTCACGTGGCTCTCACGCTTCAAGATTTGCAGGGCCAAGATAATGGCTACAAAGAAAAAACAATTTATACATATTTATGTAGAACAACGTCTTCAACTGACAGATATAAAAAAAACCCTCTGTAATTTCTTTGAGGTTAGGTTTCAGAGTTGTACTAGTTTCCCTACAGAATGAGCCTTGAATATTTCAAAATATATTGTCTGTGTAAACTGAACACAAGGTATTTCTCGACTTTTGACAATGTGATATATCTCTGTAAGGGTAAATCTTGATAGGTCGTGAAAGCAAAATGTAAGTAAGTCTGGGTAACTCTCATCACCTGACTTAGAATTCAACTCTTATATTGAGGTTGGTTTCTTACCAGCATGTCCCGGTGTGATGTTCCTGTTGTAGAAGCACTCTGCCAGCAGGTGCTTCTTGCTCTTCTTCTCAGTGTCGGCGTCGCCGCCCCCGCCCGGCGTGCTCTTAGTGGTTGTCTTCTTGCCCTTCTTCGGCACTACAAAACTCTTGCAGAAGTGACGACCTGGGAGTAAATGAATATTGCTGTTTATTTGTTGACTATTTTGAATAAGAAGTATTTAAGCTAATCGCAGATGTGAAGATGTGAAATGTTTCTCCAATGTTCTGCCATTCTAATTTCGGCCAGGGTGGCTTTTTAAATAGTAATTTATTATAATTATTAGCTATCTGCGCAGAAGTTATATCCCCTTATTCCTAAGCTCTCTTTTATTTAGGGTTTAGCAGGCTAAAAAATGTAAATATCAAAAACTAGGATCCAATATTTGCACCTTTATAACTTGACAACAAAAAAAAAATCTTTTATTATTTGGCAAACATAAAAAGACTTCAAGTATTGGTCTGCGCGATTAATTGTGTCACACCTATTCTCCTGTTCTGCTAGGAGATGCTATGCTTTAGTGGTGGAATACAGGTTGTCTGCAAGTGTATACAAAACTTACCTTTGAACATATGGTGTCTCATGTCCATGGTGATCATGTAGCGCGCGTTGGTGGGCGGGGTGAGCACCCAGGTGAGGTCGATGAGCTTGTTCAGAGCGGTCAGCACGGCCGGGCTTGGTGGCTGGTCGATACCTATACAAAGTTACAACACATTTTACAACATGGTTAAATGTAACAAACATTCGAATCACATAACATAAGGAACATGAATTTAATAATGGGAAAAATATTTCAATGACGTTTATTAACAGTTTAAATGCAGTAACTTAACTTAACTTCTATGTCAAAACAAAGTTCGGCAACCACCAACAAATATCTCCGTGCTATGACAATACCAAGAGTCAACGTTATGAATACCTACCCCAGTGCTTGATTTCCTTAGGGTGTCGCCTGGTGGTGGTCCACTCCCACAGACCAGTCTTGCTGTCGAACATCTGACGCGTGCGGCGGCGGGTCTCCTTCTCACTGGCCACTTTAGCTTTCTCGTGTTTCATTGGCCTAAGAAAATTAAACAGAATATTTAATTTTAAGAAATAATAATTCGGTAAATAATAATCGGAGCCTCACGTAGTTCTGATCTTATGTATTAAAGCCGAGTAGATGATAAACTATCTGTGTACCTATGTTCATAGCATAAATGCCAGTTTCAGAGGTTCTTACTTCACAGCTCAACTTAATACCTTTTTTGGTAGTAAAGTCTCTCCATAATATTTCGGACAGTGTCAAAATTATTGACGACAGAAAAACTAGTAGGAACCCAAAACGTACCTTTAAAAGACAATAATCTCAGAAATATTATTCATAAATAGAAACGGACTAACAACTTACTTGGACTTCTTCTTATAGTTGCACAGAGTGATGTACACTGCCAGTGGCGTGACCGTGGACTTCTTGATGACGTCCTGGTTGCTAAGCAACGACACGAGGATCGCAGTGGTGGTGGAGTCGCTGGTCAGGAACCCCATGTTGTGGATACGCTGCAGGTGGTACAGCACCTCTTCTAGAGAAAACTGCGGGAGTACTGCGTTCCACACCTATAGGCAATAAAAATAAATTACAAATTAATTTTAAATGTTCATATGAGTTTTTTGCAGGATGCGAAGTGTCTGAGCGATTCTAAACGTTATTCCAATTAATGTTCCAGTTTAATAATTGCCGAGGAAATGGCATGCTTATGGTTTTACGAATAGGTTTGCATTATACATATAACACAGGACGATTTTATATAGCAATAAGTCTACGTAAACGTGAACCGCTGGATGCCGCTAGGCGCTAGAAGAATACATATCGTTATATTGATTTATATTTTTAACTGATATTGCTCTATACTTACATCCTGTGACGTCAGCAAATGCCCCGGTACATGATCAAGAGTGAACTGGTTCTGTGTGGCGATGGCGGCCGCAGCCACTGGGTCCTCGCAGTGGCGCATGTCCTCCACCTTCTGGATGTACTCCAAGACCTCCTTAGTCCCCTCCTTGTCGCCGAGCAGCTGTTTAGCGCGTTTCAGACCGAAGATCGCGTACTTGACGACGGCATCCCGAGCTGCAAAGAAAAAAAAAGTTGAGATAATAAGAAAGTGTTCAACCTCTTATTTATGTATTCTGCTAAACATATCAGTTGAAACACATTCGTTTACGAGGTATAAAAAGATGTTAATAAACAATAGGCACATTGAAAAAAAAAAAATTTTTTGATAAAACCTAGAAACAACTTACCTACTGTATTACTTACTTACATACATGCTGATAAGCGTTAGATGTAAAATCAAATGTAAAAACATCAGGAAGGGAAAAAGGTCTTGCAACAACCTTGAACTTATATTCCGAATTAAAGGTGGCTCCGAGCAAAGTTAAAAAAATACACGTACCTATGTAATAATAAGCTGTAAGACCAGATAAGCATAGAAGAAATAAAACATGAATCCTATTCAAAATCATGCAAGGTCGTCTTAGGAACAATGCTATGAATGGGGTCGACTCGAAGAGAAAACGCACGTGCGTTCGCTCTTTATGTTTGTAAAGACCCTATAAAACGATCTACCGACACACAACATAGCAACTAGTTTTGAATTGTGATCATATAGTACAATGTTATCATGGTTTCGCTGGACACAATGTATGTAGACAATTAGTGATTCTTTTAATTTTTGTTTTAAGCTTGGAAGCTTGCTCAGCGGCATCAAGACTGGATCAAAAAAAAGAAAAGAAACGTCGTAAAAAACCAAAAAATAAAATTATTTTTTTAAATAATTAACATTTTTATTTACCCTACCAATAATATAGGTAAACATAAAGTATATGCCTCTTTATGGTTAACTTCTTACTAAAATAACGTGAACAGAAATATAGAGATGGCCAGGCAGCATTGACGCTATATGACGGCATGATAGATCTAACTAGACAAGATAATGGGCGCTAAACGTATAAGGCGCTGTCAGACGGCTCCCCTATTTGCAGCTCTGCAATAAATGGCTACATAAACGGTAGAGGTATCAAGCACGTAAAGAAGTACACGCCACGCTAGCGAACGTTTCTAGTAAAAAAATCGCTTATATAACAGCCTGTAAAACCTTCACAGGCTAAAATTTTTCCCTAACTTCATTTGTTGTTTTTTTCTTTAATGGGCTTTTTTACTGTAAGAACCATTTACCCACATAGCTATCTATTAGAAAACACTACAGCACACACACAGTTTCAAAACAAATGATACTGTGAATTCTTTGCCAGCCTTGAAAAAAATATCAAGCAATATTTATGTAATTTCACAAAATATAATCATAAGAACAGCCAACAATTTGGACAGTATCTACACTAAAAACCACTAGTCCATTAAAACCTAAATAAAATCACTGATATAAGCAGTTGCATTCATATCAACGGTATATTTCTTATTTCATACTAACCATAATCGTCTTCCGGGATCTTCACATGGGACTTCCTAAGCAGGGTCTTATGAGAGCGTCCATGGCGAGCGCGGACTCGCGTCATCTCCTTTGCGAGTTCCATTGGCTCCTTTGTAGTGTACCACTCCTTAACATTTTTGCACCAACCTCTTCCATTACCTGCGAAACATATTATCATGAGATAACATCATCGCCCGAGCCTTTTTCCAACGATGTTGGGGTCGGCTTCCAGTCTTACAGGATTAAGCTGAATACCGTATTTTACATGGAGTGACTGCCTATCTATATACACAACACATTTTACTGGGGAACACAGTATCCCATAGTAAGACTGGTTGTCATAATTGACTTAACAACTGCCAAAGATCAACATATGGCAGTGGGGACCTTAGGCTTAAGATGTTATCCGAGGCACGGAGAAATTTCACCATTATGTTGTAAAACTATCTTTCATTGATCTATCTGAGCCTGCAATTTATCTTTAAGCAACATGGACTACACTAGGATTAATTACCGGCAATTTAAAACAGTATTGCATTTCTTTACTCGGGTAATAAACTACATTGTAATAACTTTTTACTATATGTATGTTCTTTTCATACACTATGCAATTCAAATGGTTAGTTAAGGCCATTTCCTAAAGAAAACATACATAAATAGATGAATACATACCAGTTTTGAGAATCCTAGTAAATTTATTGAAGAGCATCATCTGTTCTGGAGTGACACACACTTCGGCTGCAGCTTTGTAAGTGGCTTCCTTCACCGTGGTGTCTCCAATCATCAAACATTTAGCCAGCGCAAAAGCTATAGTCTCAAATCGAGTGTACCAGCCATCCTTGCATGCCTAAAAACAATAAATCCTTCAGAAAACTAGCAATGTATCACGAAAAAGTAATAGAAACTCATAAATAATGCATTCATGCTGGCTGTTGATACAAACTTCTCTTAATTGAGTTTTTTTTACACTTTTTGCTTGCCTGTATTAAGAAATGAATACTGTTTCTAGATTTAAGTTTTTTGTTAACTATAAATATCAATAGATATGTGTGCAGGGTTTTTTGTTTAACATACTTGACCTGACAACTAGCTCAAATCAAATTTTAAAATAAAATAGCCCACACTTTGCCTTTTGCTTTGTTAAAGTTGTTGCATAAAGCTGCATTTTGCATTTACCAAAAAATATGGTTTCTCACAGTATTATTTATTTGGGTGGTAGGTATAAAACTAGATAATCTCCACCTACCCTACTGTACTATATAGTTACTTAATACTATGAATCATAATAACACACCAAAATATATGTTATACTTGTATATCATCATAGGACAAAGTTTCAAAGAACACACAACAGGGGAATTCCCCCATCATAAATAATGTTAGTTCACATAAGCGATTTTGAACAACACTGATATACTGTACACACTACTCGAGTGTGAGTTGTAATAATAGCAATGCAGTAAAAAAGAGGTAGGTTAAGATAGCATCTTCATATATAAATAATTATAACTATTCAACTAATAAATGCAATATTATAAATACCTTCAAAATTATTTTGACAACTTCAACATTAGCCGGGTTGTTTGCGAAGATTTCATTCAGGGCAGGGAGTTTATCAGCCTCAAAATACTTATGAGACGTCCAGCATCCTGGGAAGTACTTGGGAACTTCGTTCCCAGTGTGCAAGAACCGCGTCAAACGGTTGTACACCTTGGGATCAAGTGTCGCCGGCTCACCCATCTTCAAATGTACCCACTACCACTTTCCAATATGTGTTAAATTCACAAAAACGCAAAATATTGCATAAACAATGCAAATTTTTGTTGTGTCGTATTCGCATTCAGATATCAACCGGAATGTTCAGTCGCACACCAAACCTACGAACACGGTAGTCAAAGGTAAATGCACTGAGTCTCGAAACTACATTTTTTTGTCGGTATTCGAGCGAAACATGTGCCACAATAAATTGAGGATGTGGCTAGAAAAAATGGACAATGGAGGTTGAATCTATATTAGAGCAAATGCGATTAGTTAAGATAAATAGTACATTTTCAATAAATTGGGATTGTATACAAATAACATTAAGAAATTGAAAATATACAAAGCTATCGTGTTAATTAAATTGAAAAAATAGCATTTTACGTATAAATACCTCGTTCCCGTTCTTCTGTCCAAGTTGACAGCTTGACAATTATGAAATTATGATGATGACAGTTCACACTTCACGTTAGCGGTACCGGTTGGTTACCTGTGTTTTGAGATAACGACAACAAAAACAATGATAGTTGAAGGAATAAATAATAAAAAAAAAAAAAAAAAAAAATTGTTTATTCTTCAACCATTGAACTTTACAGTTAATCTTACGCAGGGCCCTTCTTTTAAGTAATAATGTACTTGTGCTAGAAGGACCCGCTCTTCAATTACAATGGAATGTGTTTTATTTTATTGATTTTTAACACAAGAGGATTATTTAAACAATTACACACTTGTAATGGTAGAATCTTGATTGAATGTATCCCGTTATTTCTTTGAAAGGCTCAAATAGGCACCTAGGTAAAAAAATTATGTGAATTTTGAATTTTTTGTATGCTGTTGTTTGCATAGCATTTTTATAGAAAAATATACTTTATTTATCATCAAATATCAATAATACTTTATTAGCAGTGGTACAAAGGAATAGTTTTCCAAAATATGTGTCATAAGTCTATCACTATAAAACATTTTTCTAAAAGACTATGCTCCATAATGTGGTTATTATTTTTTTGTTTATGTTTAATCTATGCACATGGCTTTGACATTGACATATTGTAATCAAACAAAAGCTGACAAATCAAATAAATAAACATACAGTTGGATTTTTAATTAGACGATATTGACTGACGTTTACTGTGTTGTCAGTTTTTGATGAAATAAAAATAGTGTTGTGACACAGTGAATGATTGAAAAACCTCTTGAATGAATGAAATTGCCTCGATTGTCTGTTTTAAACATTTTAATGAAAACATTGCGAGGAAAATTGTAAGACAGTCCTATTTTCAATACACCATGTTGTTGAAACTATATATGCATGAAATGTAACAATTATAGGTAGGTTTTGAAAATTAAAAAAACGTCACTTATTACATAATTTGTTCTTATTCGTAATCAGAAATACAAAAATCACTATCACTTTCTGTGACATTTATTATAAATCTGTCAGATACACTGTCGATCATGTGGTTGAGTCGAAATGACTAATTATTCACACTCATTGTTCATTCATCTGATTGACCGAGAACTGAACGCATCACTATTACTTTAAATGTGGCAATATTATTTTGCAAAGTGACATTAGCTACTGTCAGTCAGTATCGTCTAATTAAAAATCCTACTGTAGTTTATTATCGCGTTATAATACACAATTTGCGATTACTTAACTTGATTCAAGTTATCTTAATCAAATTTTTAGATAACGTGTTTTACTGTGAATAACATTTTTGAGACGCAACTTATTGTTTAAAACAGGAGGCCTACATGAGCTTACATTTGGAAGAAGTAAACGAAACTCAACAACTTATGCATAATGAGGGAGAAGAAGATGAACACAAAGTATCAATGGTTGCAACGTCTCCAGTTACAAGCAACAAATTATCGAGCGGTGCCGCCAGTCTTACGTCAAAAAACCTGGGACAAACCACGTCTGGCATTGGCAATAGCAGTGTAAATGAGTCTACAAAGATTTCCTATGTGAGTGAGAAGCGATTAAACAGAGATAATAATATGATGCGATCAAATAACAAAGCAAAAAATATGCCAAAGGAGGCCCCTGATGTTAAGAATATGGAAAAGGCTTTACTTGAGCTACTGGATGATTTTCACACAGGAAAATTAAGTGCATTTGGCACTGGATGTAGTATGGAACAAATGATTAATATCAGGGATCAACAGGAACATTTGGCGCGCCTACATTTTCGACTTTGTGCTGATGTTGAGAAACCTACGGAAGACAGTTTTGAGAATTCTGCTTCTAGGGACAAAATGGCACAGCTTGTACAAAGTCTAGAGCAATTATCAACATCAATAGAACATTTACACTCTGATGGCAATATCAGTGAAAAGCAATGATACAATTGATACATATTTTCATTGGTCCTCTTGGAATCTTCTGCCTAACCTTTTCCCAAGCTCTTGGGGTTGGTTCCAAACCTACTGAATTTAGCTGAATCCTGTATTTAATACAAAGCGAATGCCTAGCATTCATTTCACAATAAAATAAATCAGAATGTAGGACTTCTATTTCATTGTTGTATGAGAGTTCATGGAATGCTTTGTATCTGTATACACTAGTTTACAGACATCATTTAAGTCCTTCAGCTAGGTTATTGCTTTTATTTTGTGAATATTAGAAATAAGGAGCATCAACTTATTTGTGTCATGACAAAATAGTTGCCTGTAGTAAAATGTTTTTGATGTTATTTATTGCTTAGAATTGAATTGTAATTATTATTAACTGTAATGGAGTAAGATTAAATAAATAATCCAAATTGAACTTATATATTTTTTAGGTTTTAAATAAATAGGCAAACCTAAATTAATCATTATGTTTATTTCACACATAGAAGACCATATTGAATAAAATATGAACTTTGTACAATTTTTATTCATTAGTAAGATATATATTTAAAATAAGATATTGTTTTATTGTATAACTAAAGTTCTTCCTAGCCTAGTACTAGGGACGTAGCTTAGAGTAATTCATATAAAAATATAGGCATTAAAGGAATAGAGAGAAATAAAAAAAATAAATTTAAAATCAATAATTTTGTTTGAGCAAGGACCCTGCTTGCTTTTTCACACATAATAATTTCAATAATTACTTTAAAATCAATAATTTTGTTTGAGCAAGGACCCTGCTTGCTTTTTCACACATAATAATTTCAATACTTACTTTAAAAATAATTAATAATAGGTATAAACTTACAATTTTTTGTTTTAATCATTAAAATACACTACTACTTTTTACATGTAGTTTGTTTATATTGGACATCAATTTAATGCCCAAATACTTATACTTGATTTTTATTTTTACAATAAACTGCAATAACTATAAAACCAATTTAGTCTACAAAATCACATTGAAAAAAAGGAGAAAGTATAGTACCTGTACAGTCACAAGCAAAAATATGTAGGTACTTAAGCAATTTTTATTTTATTTCACTTTAATTCTAGATGTGGGTGTACATTGGTACACCTCTGCCTACCCCTTCGTGGATACAGGCGTGATAATATGTTATGTTATGTTAATTCTAGACTGAACATTATTTAAAACACCCTAATCATGTACACATTTCTCTTAGAGATTCAACAAAAAACTAGCTAAATTTGTTTTACAATTTGGCAATTTGTGACTGTAAATAAATATGGTACCTTATGTTTTATTAAACCAGTTCTTAATAAGGCGTAATTAGGTACTGGTTTTGTATACCTTTCCTTTTTTTTAATTATGTTTAAACATCTACACAGCTACCACTGTCCTTACAAAGTATACATTTAGATATTTGTAATCACTGAAGCCTAAACAAGACATTGGAGTAATGCTTAACAGTAAAATGGTTAAAACTAGACACTGAGAGCATAAAACTATAAAAAAAAAAATATGCACCACATATTTGGAATACCATACATTTCTTCTTGAATATAATCATTTGGAATGTTATAGTTATAACATTATACATGCAAGCATGCATGTATATATTTTTATCATTAAATGCAATCAATAGATTGTCTTATTTAACTCTATCAGTTAAGATAACAGGCATCATCATTATGAACTCTTCAAAGAAAGACACTTATCAGTTATCTTGAATGAGCTCACAACACTTATTATTCAAAGAATCTTGAAATTATACAAATGAATTATACTGGGTACTAAGGTAAACTGAAATATCACTCAGAACTATGGCATAATTCGCATGACTAGCAACAAAATCATATAACAACTAAATAAATATCAATAACAAGTTTAAGACACCCCCAACAAATATTATAAAATGGCTGATTATTCAAAATGCTGAACACATCTTCATAAATTATAAAGAACCATGTTTTTTAAAATGGTTATTTTAGTTTGAAAACAAAAATACGCTACATATTTGGCCCATTTGTTTTGGAGATTCAAAGCTATTGGCACACATGAAACTTATACATTGGGGGTTAAATCCACATAAGTAAAAATATATTTAAATTACAAGTATATTTGATGGTATCCACCAGGACCTCTCAGCCCTTTCCTGCAGGTTGGGCACCTTTTCCCATTCACTCTAATTGCAGCTCGTATACATTGGAGACAGAACACATGTCCACATAGTGTTGAAGCGATTCCATTAGTGGTGGACAATTGGTCCATACAGATTGGACATTCACCTATGTTTCTTGGTGCATCTGGTGAAGGTGATGTATTAGATTGTGTAGTAGTTGGTGTGGTGTTAGTTACTGGGGTTGTCTTTTCAGGTGGTGTATTAGTTTGAGGTTTAGGCGGTGGCCGCATAGTAAGTCTGGATGCACTTTGACATGCTAAACTTTTAAAAAAGCGTACAATATTATTTTGTATACCCTCTGCAGTTCTAACTTCTGGCATTCTGGCATTTGTTGGGGGAGCCGCAGCACTTGGTCTATTTCTAAAGAAATCTGTTACTGCTTGTTCTATAGCCGGACCAACTAAGTTTCTACTGGTTGATGGTGAAGAATGTATGTGTGTTATTGTATCTAATGATGGTCCAGTAGTTCGTAGATAGAAAAAAGGTTGTTGTTGACCCGCATTGTTTGTTGTTGGCCTTGGTCTAAATGTATCAATTCCATCATCACGACAGCCAAACCGATAAGGTTCAAAGAGCGTATTTCTTTGAGGTTTAGACACATTTGAAGGATTTCTTGTAGGAAGGAATCTACCTATAAATGGGCTTGGAGGTCTTGTTGTTCTTGGCTCAACATGCTGTTGATGTGCTGTTGGTGGACTTAATGTGACTGAATTGAGGCTTGAAGGTATTGTTGGTTCAGGTGTACTGGTTGGATTTTGTGGTAAGTTTTGATTCACATTTAAGGTAAGGTTTAGTGGCATGTTGTTCATTTCATTATTCCCATTATTCACAATGTCTTCATTTTGTGTATTCATGTCATCTATACTTGTAGAAACCTCAGCTGTTGTTATAGATGGATTCAATTCATCACTTCTTTTAAACTTACTAAGTATGGCTTGATTCTGTGCAATCACATCATCTACATCAATTTCTCTGATGTCATCGGTATTAAAATCATTAGTATCAGTTATATCAATGTATGTATCTTGGTCATTAATATAATTTAAATTATTTTGTTTATTATTCTCTGTAGAGTTTTGAATAGAGATGCTATCTTCAGGGTTTGTAATTATTAAGTCCATATTGTCATTTTGTTGTGGTGCCTGAATTATTTCATCATCTTCATCATCATCAATTACAATAGTAGATATATTATTAATAGTTTCATTGGGTGTATCTTCTGGTGTGGTTGTTTCATCTTTGAGAGTGCTCTCCCTTAGGCTTTGGTTGAATAGTTCATCATTCTTAATGAAAGTTTCACTGTCTCTTGAAGTACTTGGTAAAGGTGAGAATGTTGGTTGCTTAGGGCTTTTTAGTTTTGGTGGAACATACTCTATCGTCTTATTGCTGTCTGAACTATCATAATTAGTTTCTTCAGTGTGGTCACCAATTTTTGCTAGCTTTTCAGCAATTTCATCACTTTTAGCATTAAATATTGATTTAGAGTAGGAAGGAATTTTAGATTTCTTTGCTCTTTTACGTGGAGGTGAATCAGGTTCAGCATTAGAAGCATCAACACCATACTCTTCATCACCTTTGCAGAAATTAGTGGTTGGTGCATTTACAACTTTTGGGCGCTCTTTACAACCTACTATGTATGGTTGCTCAGGTTTCTTCCTTTTTTTTTGTGGTATAACAGGAGGTGCTGGAGCAATTTCATTTAAAAATTCACTTGGATCAGAAATATCAGAAATTATGTTCAACCAACGTTCAGATATTTGCTGGATAGTTGTTGGAGAGAGAAGTTTGTTTTCAGTTGCTTGGAGTTCTGGTTTTTGTGTGGATTCCGCTGTAGTACAATTTTCTTTTGGTGTTGATATGCCGCAAAGTTCTTCATCAGAATCTTCATACATTTTCTCCAGCTCGGCCAAAGGTGGTAAAGGTATACCATTACCACAAATCCTTGTTTCATCGTGGGGCTTTACTCGGCGATTCTGCAGGGTTTTAGTTTTCATTTGTAACAGTTGCTTAGACATAGCAATACCATCACTAAGGCTGGCCAAGGTAATTTTTTTACTCTTTGGTCTATTTTCCTTTTGATCAGATGAGGTAGTCATCTTTGACTTGTTTACCTTTCGCTGTTTAGTTTGTTTATTTTTCTTGGAATTAGCCATGAATTCATTGATCTTCAATCTTTGAACTATTAATATTTTTTACACATTAATAGGCAATAGCACTTATAGTTTGTTTGTCACTGCTAGCGAACCACAACAAAATAATAAACACTTGAAGAGATTTCGGCATCTTATGATTCTACCATCATTATTATAAAAAACATATTATTAAACCAAGAAAACAAGAGACTAACAAAAGAAAACAAACTATAGATACTGGCACAAAGTACCTACATTAAATTAAACTCAAACTGAGATACAAATACACAAGCGAGCCAGAAAATCGCGTTTACAAGCGCGCAGATCGCGCATAGAACAGACAACAGTTTTATTTCATAAATGTCAATGTCAAGTTTCAAGTCATTTTAAACAGAGTTGCTGTATAAAAAAAAATGCACATTAAATCAATATAGTTCTACTAATTCCCAATGATATTTTAATAAACAGATATGTTATACACATACAAAACAATCGAAAAAAGTGTTCCGCGCGGCGCGGCAGCTAGCGAAAGAGATAGCGCGATAAAACCCATAAGAAAAAAAGAGACAAATAGTGTTGTTGTTAATGGCAATACGTCCCAATTAGGACGTTTTCGAGTCTTCACGATTGCACGCTTATAACATATCTGTTTATTAGAATATCATTGATTAATTCCTATGTTTTTTTTTATTGATTGTGAATAATTTTATGAATTAGTTTCACCGCCAGCTTATGTATAAGCTCATTTAGACTTGCTGGTTATTTTGCAATGTATGTCTTTTAAAGTTAGACATTAACTATCCATTTAGGGTAAGACCACGCTGTAGCGACCGCAGAGAGCGGTGGTTTCTAGCGGTGGCCGGTGCCTTTAGGAATTTATACGTTGCGTTTTATATTGTAGTAGCCCACGTTAATACGGAGACGTGAGGCCTTGTTATTTTTGTTTTTGAAAACTACTTAGCTACCTAAAACTTGCGGAAAAATCATAGTAATTTAAATTCAGTTGGTCCCAGTTGCTGGACGCGGATGGACGCCTGTCATGCCAGCGTGCGGTCAATTATCATTGGTTGGTATTGGTTATTATTGGTTGTCATTCTTAACTTGCAATAGTTAAAACAGATTCTCTGACCGCCGGCGCCCAGCGAGCAAATCTTCCAATGGTTGCTCGGCGCATTGTGTGTACCTAACCGAAAATCAAGTGGGGGCGTAATTTAGGCGGCTGTGCCTTTACCTTTAATAGTCTTCATTTAAATGAGGTAAGTTTAGTTATGAACATGCTCTCAGGCAGGGTACCTACTGCTAGCATATCCAATATGAGGATTTTAAAGGTCGGTCAGATGGGCAGTTTTTCATGTAAAGTACTGGTAAGTACCTATTAGTGTCCGATATTACTGGAACTTTCGACAAAGTTTGGGAAGGGCTCGGTGGTTAAACTAGGCACTTGCCAAGTAGGTATTATGAGAGGTAGGTTTTTCAAATCCTTATCCTCATCCTTATACAATGGATGTGGTTGTAAATAGTTTAAATGAAATTAAAAAACGTGACTTAAGAGAGACATCATACTAATGACATAATTCGTGTACTCGTAAAAAATCGAAATGGATATTGTGTAAATGCAAAAACTGCCCTTTTTTAAAGTAATTTATTTCGAGTTGATGACAAATGACCGAAATCACGCATATTAACTAAGCTGAGGCCAAAAAAAAAAATAATAACACAAAATAAAATTCTTATGTGTGAATAAAGTGAAACGATTGTATTTGAGTGTAATTACCATTTCTTAAGGTAGAGATTTTTATTATAAGCATTAAATAACTCTTTCTTGGAATATAGATAGCTGCGTCAACCACAGGAGATATTGGAGAGTAAGAAAATAGGCGTTCTTAGTCTTCAGATATCTGTGCTTGCCGTTGCGATTTCTGCTTTGTGTTTAACAAATCTGGGAAAAATAAAATTTAAATTAACAAAGTCGAATTGTAACATGCAAAAAAAGTTGGTGTAGTTTGCTGCTTATGCAATAAAGTATTTTTATGTGTATTTTAATTTATCGTCTTTTTTAACTGTGTTCTCATTTAGGACAATTATTGTTGTATTTGGTCTGCCAGAAGGGCTAAAGATAGATAGTAAGCGGTACATCAAGCGATAGTTACATAAGTAAAGTTGGAGAGTCTGTACAGCGGGCAGCGGGCAGCCGTATTATGATAGAGCCGTGGCGGTAAGGGTAGACAGCGCGCTCGCCCGCGCCGCGTTCGCCAGTCGACGTCAGTCGCGATCTGCGTCGCTGCCGGGTCGCGCGTCTCGCACGCAGTTAAACGCACCCTGTACAACATCACGATAACATAATAAAACTATCAATAAAAACTAAACTAAAACCTGTGGTAACTAAACATTTGAATCTAAAAAATCAGTATTAGTTTGGTCTAAAATTTCATTCATCACTTTAATTCAATTGTAAAAAGTTTTGAATATTGCATGAAGCGCGAAAGGCGGTCGTGGGAAATGTTCTATATAAAGTTTGTTTGTTTTTTCAGCTGGTCTCTACAAACTATTAGGTCTGTCTGTTGGTCTTTTATTAACTACACTCATGTTTAAGAGACATACTCACATACTTTATTTTCATTTATTTCTTTAATGATAGATCCGTTTTTCATTCTTTAGCCATAGTTATTTAAATGTGGAACGCTGATGTCTCGTCCTGGAGGTGGACGCTGACAGTTGCGACACAGTTTTTTTTTTCTAAACTAATGTGGCTGTTAACTCAGAATTAATGTAACTTATCTTGTTTTTAGTTCCAAAAAATGTTTTTTTTTTTTGAGTTTTACACACACTAAAAAAAAGTTTTACTCGTTTGTTACGGAAATCGTGATTATATATTTTTCTTCACAATTTTAGTAGATATTTTCGGGGTTGAACCCACGTAATACTTTTGTAAATAACGAAATGCGTCGGTCCAGGCCAGAGAGGACCTCGTAAAACCTTTATTAAAGAAACCGTGAATAAATTTGTGGTATTGAAGTTTTTATGTCTTTAGGTATGTTACTTTATGTATTTCATCAAACAACGTGAACATTTTGATGTCTGTGTTATATAATGGAAGACTCGTCAACTGGTATTTTGGTTCGAAGATATTTCTATTTTTGACTTTACTACTAAAATACAGCTTGCTAGAAAGTTGTGTGTCTATTTCTCGAATACAATACTATTTGTAATTCTATTTCCTATTATTTGGATATTGTTGCAAATAAATCTGTGGATAGTGAATAATACGATTAAAGCCTGATCCTTAAGTTAAAAACATACTTTAAATTCTAGGAAATTCTATGGAATATTCTGATAAACAGTGAAAATATCTTAACATATGGTCAAATATTTAATCAAAACTTAAACAATTTATAATATTACTGTAAAAGTAAATAATTACTTTGATAATTTTATTTATTTAGCTACATATTACCACTATCGATCATCTAACGTAATTTAAATTCTACGTAGCACTTGCTACGACTCGGCGTAGGCGTAACAATAGTCGCTTATAGTCATATAACTTAATTAAATGAGGCATTGATTTACTTGCTTTCATGAAGTGATGTATGGTTACAAAGTCTGAAAGCACACTTTTTACAAAATGTTACGAAATAGTAACTGGGTGACTTTAATTTGTTTCTATTTAAATATAAAAATTAAACACTTTTTATTTTTAAGTAAAAATTATTATTGTTTCGTATTATTAATGCACTTTTACTTCATTTTTGGTAGAAACTACATTTGTACCAAATTACAACTGAAGTTTATTGTAGCACTTTGTAGTGCTACGCTGCGTAGACCACTTCGTAGCAATAAAGTGCTACAGCATACTTGGAACATAAAAATAATTTGGACGTAGGCTGCTTTTAGTAGGCTTTCTATCTGTTTTTATGGGCTTCTTCGGACTGAAATGTGCCATACGTATCGCGAGTGGGTACGTGACGAGCCGACTAAGAGCCTTCGATGAAGGCTGTAAAACAAATTACATATTAATGGCAAAGGTAACGTAAATAAATGATGAGAAGTTGTAGCAATTTAAAATAAAACGCCACAAACTTTAAAATTGAAAGATTTTTTCAACTGCGTTAAAATATGAAAAATCAAAATTCACGATAAAAAAAAAAGAATTTAAATCAACTCATGATTGCGATTATTTACATCATAACGGAGCCATCATCCGCTTGATAAAAAAGCTGGCAAAAATATGATAATGCCATTTTAATATTCTGTGTTGATGTTGTGTGGCAAAGGGCGGAAAACCTTTGGACCTTGGGACCTTTTACTTGTTAACGAATATATAATTTCTCCCCGTCTGTGTTCGTGTCATTTTGTGGCAGTACCCTTAGATATAGATATAATATCTCTCGTCTCCTAAATAAATTAACTTTTGTGAAGCTGTAAAAATGTATTAAACATTTTTTCGCCTATCACTGTACTCTGAAATAAAAAAGAGGACCGTTATAGCTTCATGCTTTAAAAATTCTGCTTTAGGCTATAAACAATTATAGCGTGTTGGGAATTTATTTCATGTATGTGACACTTTTTGTTTGGAGCAAAAAAGCTTTTATATAGTACAAATAGCTAGTTTATATAACCTTTGAACCGTTATATTTTATTGGCGGCAAAACAGTTATTTCTGGGGTTCTTTCTAAACTATCTTTAGGTTTTATTTTTATTTATATAGAGTTTTATCGATCTTAATAGTATGTATTCACTTAGACTGACTGCCTATTTGATATCCCCATCTCCTTCTACTGATTAATTCATTAGATGTTAGTTAGAAGAATCAGCGAGATTCGAAAAGGCATTAATCTATTCCTTTTACTTTAATTCCATAGAATTTGTAAAAACCTTCAAATAGAATTGAGGCATCTTAATAAAAAGAGAATTTTTCGACGACCAGAAACGAAAATCGGATGTTGATTTACGTTTGCCCTTCGATTCGTTTCCCTTTTCATATTGAGATGTAACATCTTTTGTTACATTTTTTACGAAGTAGGTACGAAAACGTAATTAGAAGACCAACTGACAAGACAAACTCAGTACTCAGTACACCTTACCGCATGTTAAAGGAAACAATGAATTACGAAAATGAACTTTAGGCTGTTGAAATAAGGGCGATTATAATTACAGGGTTTACTCTGATGGTATACTGTACCTTTGTCTAAGGTTTACGACCGCGGCCTTTTAAATGTAATATTCACAGCGAAGTTTCTTAAATTAATTAATTCAATTTTACTTTGTTGAGCTACCACTAATTTATAATAATGCCTTTCGAAGTTTCAGTTGAAGTGTTATTAAGTACTGTATACAAATAAAATGTAATGTGAAAGTGATATTGATTGTTGAAATGGAGAGACGATCGGATGAAGGCCGACTTCGAGCAGCCGCGTCTCAAGACCAAGGTACGTACGAACTGGGAACGGTATATAAAAGAGTTTTTATATAAATCTTAGCGATTTTTGGATAAAGAAAATTTATATTATCATGTACCAGGACTTCAGAAGCAACCGAAGAAACATTTTTGTAACGTTTTAAGATGTCTACGGTGTTTTGTTTTTCAACCCAACTCTTCTCAAGGTTTTCAGTTTTTGCTTAACATATTTCCCAGGAGTACTCCTTTATGTGATACTTTACCTAAAATACCGATCGTCGAAACGATGTCACGGCCTTTTATGAAGGCTTGATTTTAAATAAGTGTACGAAAAAATGATCATCAAATATTTTGTCGTTAAGGAGCATGTTTGAGAAGTACTTTACGTCTTATCTGTGAGCACATCCCGCCCGCGCACCCCTGTATGAGCGTCGTTCAGAAAAGCTTTTTAACCTCGACTGACACACTAGTCTACAGTAAAATATCGGTCAAGGTTACCAACCCAAATTTAAAAACAATCACAGTGTCAAGCTCGGTTGAACAATATAGAATGAGAGAATTTATGAAATATCAAATACGAACATTGAGTTCCAGTTTTCATTTAAACTTTTTTCCGTTCGCTTCGCTCCTGAGTAATGCTGTTCCATGCCAATGGCGTTGAAATAGCGGGCGAGGAATAAAATGAGAAAATGAAGCAATATAATGTGAAAGAAAATCTGTGTTTAGTGATTTTATAGCAGCTTGCTCGTTTCATCAACCCGTACGCTGGAGTGTGATGAATAAAGATCGCGTATCTATTCATAAATCAAACGATATTCATTGACTGAGCACGATTTTTCATTGAGAACAATGATATCTTTATCGCACCAGACGTGTTTTGTTTATTTTTGACTTACTTATATAATAATCAAATAAAGGAATTAAATTCAACAAAGAATAGATATTTTGTCGTTGTCTGTTTTTGTCGAGGGCTTTTTTCTATAGTGGGACAGCTGTTGCTGGCCGTTATTATTATTAGTATATAACCTACAAATGTCATTAGAGAGAAAAAAGAAAACAAATCAATACTGAAGTACCTAGTGTATTGTAAGGCCACATGTGATGTTTACGGGTTTTGCCAAGCTACTTATCTACAAATATCAGTTCTGAGCCAAGTTCAAGCAAACTTGCATACTAACACAATTTTATTATTTCCGAGAGTTGTTTATTTTTATTTGGAACGCAGCGTATTCTTTCTAGTTTATTTTAAGTATAGTTTATAGATACTAATAATATATGAAAATTAATTAAATTAATGCATACTCGCCTTGGAGAGTTGCTTTTATGATAATTCAGTACTCGTATATGTTTATTTATAAAAATACATTTTGAGGCGTTACCTAAATCTTTAAGCAATTAGGGCCCTGGCTATAAAATACTTTATATGTGTTATTTTACTATCGTCTTCCCCTTTTAAGGCTTCCGTATTTAGATTTAATTAAGGATCTTATGCTATCCCGTAGAGTCTACATTGTCTAAGCATTGTTTTGTACTACAAGTTTTCTTAGTACTGGGATACTAAACATTCTTACTGCAGAAGTTATGTAAGTACTCATTTTTATAAAGAAGGTTTTGCTAATCGGATACTTTAGTTCTCGGTTTTCAGAAAAGGACTTACGAATTCCAAGACGATTTTTAGAATTTCGATAGAATTAAATTCATTGATAACATTAATTCATTTTCGGATGACATACACATACCATGGCATTTAAAATATATGTTGTTACCTATCTATACCTATATGTTATACAATTTTGTACGTAGTTATTAGTAGTAAAGTACGTTAGGCTACAAATAACGAAGTGCACTTTTCTTTCAAATGTTTCCCCCTAACTCGACACCAGTATACTTTACCTGTACTTAGTGAAAATGACGAAGCTAGAAGGTATAGGGGGACCTAGAAATACTGGCTGCCCGGCAAAACAGATACGCAATACTTTTTTAATGAACCCCCTTTTTAAAGCAAAATAAAAACAAATGTAGTACGCTAAAGTTATGTAAGGCATAAAGGTCAAGTTGGCAGGTTTACAAGGATAATTAAAAGAAAGGGTGCATTTACACTTAACGGTTAGTGTACTGTAGTACTAAGTACTTCTAATTAGTATTCTACTCTTTCGAAAGAGTTCTAAGACTACAGTCAGTCAGTACAGTCACCACAACGAAGTAAAACAGAATTGCAAAAAGCGACTTTATTACTTGAATCTTTTCAGTGCGAGGCTACAAATCCTACAATAAATTAGAAACAATCGTTGAATCGATAAAAAACAGTTTTAAAATAATACAATTATTTAATAATAGTTTTAGTTGTACCACGCAGTTTATAGGACGAAAATAAAAAGAAAAAAAGCATTTTCACTGCCGACTCAAGCGGTTTAAGGGTTAACATAAGCGTTATCAAATCCAGGCAACCATTGATGTTTACTCGATTGCACGTAATATTTACATAGGTATTCTAAGACGCCAATGACAATTTGGAATTGTGCCCGATACATGGAAATAGGGTCACCCGTTATTACATATGACTGACCAATGTTGACCGAATTGCAGGTGTGTTATAACAATAGGTCTTACTAGGCTTGGCTTACAAGATTTCTTGATGGAAGGACAATATATAACTGAAAGGTATTACAAATAAAAGTATACCTAATAATAAATGTAACTAATCTGTATTTGTGAATGGCTCTCTGTTGGGAAAAGTGTTCCTCCCATATAAAGAAGGAATAAAATACTCTCAAACATCAAGTAATTTATAATGTGGGTAAAAACCATCCAAATAGGTTTTGTTAAAAATATGAGATTCATATTCGTTAATCCCACTCTCTTTAGACCTCAGCGTTTTATATAAAATGCTACATGACCTTTATTTAAGAGAATTCTCATCACGCACACTAATGTAGAATGTTAGAAAGGTTTTCTGTCAGTTTACAAGAACTGACGTTTTATTCAGCTTACTCCGCTAATTCACCGAGGAATAATAAACGTTAAGACACCTTTTTGCTTTGCCTTAAGTGCTATTTTCAACGTGAAATTTTTAAAGAAGCTTAATGTAACTAAGATGCTGCAGTAAAAGTAAGTTAGCGTTTAAGAATAGAAGTTGGTGCTAGCTGCTATCATTATCTCTAATTGTCTCCTTTATGTTCAGCACTCGGGACCCGAGAACTGTATCTCTGAACATTTGTACTTTACGAAATTGTTAGTATTAAATAAACATTCTCGTGTTTATGTTGTTTCGTCTTGTCAGATTTTTAATTTAGACTGGTTTGTTTAGCTTATGTAATCTTGAGTTTATGATTGCGAATTACATGGAATATTTATTCCTGTTTTACATATGCTGAGATTAGATTGCATCTTCAAATTGTATTCGTATTTAAGCGTTTGAAGATACGACTTTGTTTGTGCAACGAAGAGTCTGGTTTCCATTTGGGTTTAGTGATAGTGTAATTTGGGTCTCAGAATAGAAGTTTAACAAATTTTAAACTCCCTCTATCGAATACATTATAAGTAATTAAGTAAATTGTGAATTATAGCTGATTAATCTAGCATCAATCTGCTTTTCAATCTGCCACTACAAAAATAACTACTCTTTCATAATATACGGTAAACACTTCTACTTTACAAAGCCACTACTTAAAAAATAAAATCCACTGAATAATTATGGTTCGAGCAAAAGTTCAGAAATATATTTTTCATATTCCCCTTCTGATGTCCAAGTGCAATACGGGGTCAATTTGAACAGCTAGGCAGCTGTTCGTTGGATGTGAGCCAACAAACACCAAACAACTATTTAACTTCCTTGAAATTTTGTGTTCTTTGTGAAATTTTAAAGAGCATCTGTTTTGATAATGATTAGTGTGTTGTACGTGAGCTTAAAGTTTTGGTTTATTTTCAAGAGTTTGTGTAATGTAAATTTTTGCGATGTTTTATGGTGTGTTGGTATGCAGGTAAATATTTGCCATGTTTCTGTAAATCAATACTGTAGGATTCCTTACTAAAATCTAATTCATATAACAAGAAACACTTACAACCATACTAAAATGAAGTCTTACATAAATGAATAAAACGATAGGATACTACTGTATCTATATTTTGTAATAATTACTCGTACGCAAAACGTTGAACAGATCTTCATAAGTTATAGCTTTCATCATGCCAGCAGTCATCATGAAATCTTTCACACAAATAAACCACATCGTTTTGTGTCTATTCGTTTAGCAGTTACGAAGCCAGATCCGACACACACATACACATCTCCTTATAACTTTCACACAACTTACGTGTGGCGAGTTCAGGTCGAGGTTTCGTTCATTATACCAATAGCTCTTGATTACATAAGAAGTACATGTGACATTACGAATGCAACGTACTTGCCAAGTTTCTGAATTGGTAATTTATTGGCTAGTATACTGAATTTCAAGAGGCTTCAATCTAAAAAGTTAGCATGCATTTTTTTTTTCTTCGACTAGTTTTCAATTTGAATTTGAATTTATGACAAACAAGTTTTTTTTCTTTTTTAGCCATTTATTTTTTGAGTTTTTTTTTGCGTTGGTGAAGATTTTTTTTAACTTACTTAAATGCACGTTTTATTTTACCGTAACCAAACCTAACGTAAATGCATATGTGTTAGGCTAAAAATTTAACCTAAACAAATTATAACATACACCGACCGCAGCTAAATAAAATCGTCTCAAAACTCTCTTAAAATTATGTTAAAACATAAAACATAGATACTATATATATAAAAGACGAAGTAATACTTTAAACACTTAAAACTTGATAGCAATCTTATACGAAGCTATTATAGTGATGTCGTACGAAATATCGATAGCAGCTACATCAGCTGACTTTATGAAGATTAAACTCCGTCTGTTCGTTCTCCAAGTCGATCGTTTATATGAAACTTGTGTTAATATTCGATAACTTAATAATTATATATATATTATCAAGCGTAAAATGAATATTGGTATATAGTGTGGAAGATATTAGTTAAGTAAATAGTGTCTTGAATAAATATTAGGTCCATTTCCAATTTATAGAACTGATATTTCCATTACGGTATCTTGAATATAGAGTAAGTTAAAACAGTAGAAAGAAGAACAAAGCCAATAGATAAAGATTGTTAGATACCTACGCTGAGATAAAATCAAAGATTTTCTCGCAGCTTTTTATTAAATCTATCGAATATTTTTTAAATCTCAGTTCTTTACATTTTTAACTAAATCTTTTTGGAGACATCTTTACTTTTTTTTGGTTACAAAAAACATGGCTTCCTCTCGTTTCATGTCCCATTTATTTGTCGATTGTGGCATTATTCTCAAAGGCGTCGTAACGTGAAGAGTCCCTTGAATTAATATAACTGCTGTAAGTATGGACGGGGCACTGGATTAAAATGTCCGGCTATTAAGACAATGGTTAGAAGTCAGTGGTTTGTGAACTCGGGAATAATTTCTCGGTGACTTGTGGACTGCGGTTTGAAACAAACATAAAAGATGTATCAATTACATGTGTAACTGTGTGGAAAGTGTGATTTACATATTTTAATTAAACCCTCCTTTGTTTGTAGTTGTAAAGGGGTCGTCCTACTTTCAGTGTTAGTCATTGATGTTTCTTTTTACTTAAAGAAAATTAATAATGTGAAACTCACCTTCGCAGGTTCTTTGCTACAAATGATTATGGAAGTATGTAAACACAATAAACCCTAAACCAATACAACACTCATTGAGGTTTGCATTTTCAGACAAAAAAAAAAAGGAATGTATTGCTACATTATTATGAATAGCTCTGCAGCATTTTACACAGGAGACCCTACTTTTTTGCTTAGTCGGAGGTCCTTTATTGCGGACCAATACGGTTCACAGCTGTTCCAGAATGGATTGAATGCTTAAGTAAGGATCTATACCTTGGACGAATCTAGTTCCCCCACTGAGGTATTTAATTAATTACAGAATTGCCAACAAAGCCGTTTGCGGGGCTTACATCCCCGTAACTAGAATAGGGTATAAATTAGTAACTCAATGTCGTCACTCTTGTTGACGGTGAAGGAAATAAGGTAAGAATTTATCGGTTTTCATTTTGTTTCGGTGTATTTTTGGCCGAGAGAAAATCGTGGCAGGTACTTATATTGGCTAACAAAGATAAACAATATAATTGATTATACATAAATGTGTAAAAGAATCAAGAATCACTTGAATGAAACTTACCCTAGATCAAGCTGGCCCGAGCCGGCCAAACTAGCAATAAAAATATGTCCCTAAATAATAAAAACTTAGATCCAGCCATTCTGTTTTGCTTTATTAAGATTGTTAGCAACGCACTAAGTCGAGGTTCGAACCCCGCAGGGGGTGCCCTTAGTGGACGTTGCTGACGTAGTTAGTTTTTCCTATTGCTCTGGCTGGAGGCCTTAAGGTCCTCGCCAAAAGTCCGGTGAAGCAGTCAAAGCCTGCGCTCAGGCTAACTGCAAAGATCTCTACAAAAAAAAAAAAACAATGAAACTTATAGGAGACCAGACCCTAAAGTGTGACAAAAACATTTTTGAAATCAATCCAGAATTGCCGGAAATATCGCGTAACAAACAAAAAGCTCCTCCTTTTGAAGTTGGTTAAAAAAGTTGCTCACTTCCTATTATCAATTGCACATCTGTTGCATTACCCCTATTAAATTAAAGTCATAAAACTATACTATACTTTCTTAATAGCATTTCTCGCTGTTTTTATAATACCCGACCTGCACGTACTCTACTCCAGATCTCAGAAACTCGGCCAAGGTCGCCGTTGTATTAAGCCATCCTTACTATTTGTTCAGATTTTAAAACTAGATGGATTTTAACGATGTTTCTTTAAGGTACCTCTAGAAAGATAAGTGGTTGATTGGTTCAGTTACCTTTTAGTATTAAAAAGAACCTTTTACTGTAGTTTTTAACAAATAGATTTTCAAGTTCATTTTGAAGTGCAAAAAGCACCATACCTTTGTTAATCACAAAAGTCTTGCATTATTTCATCAGGTTATGAGCCGCCCCATACCTATGTGTAATAGTTTTCTAATATTATATTGTTTATGAAGCAATATTAGAAAGTGAAAATAATTATAACCTCAAAACATCACCGGCATCAACTATTACATTTAGAAGTTTATTTTTTTAATATTTACACTTTTATTGAACCCGTTTTCCAACACAATAAATACTTTGGATTTTCGCATCAATAGCTATATAATGGTTACATGGCCTATACTGTGTAACCGTAAACCTAGTGTTCAAACACTATGTTTTTTTGTAATATACTTTAGTATATGAAAAGAGGCCAGTGCCCAGCAGTGCGACATTTTTAGGCCAGTATTATTGAATTAAAATATTTATGCCCGCCCAACTATTTGACGACATCTGAAGAAATTCGATTGCGGTCATACTTATAATGATTTCAGTTATTCCCTATGTAAATGTATCGCTAGGGGGTCGTAGTCAAAAGGTTGGTGTAATAATCCAAGTCGTATTTATTATATTCCTTTGGATTTCCATTTGCATTTTTATGAGGGGACATGGCGAGTATTTTAAGTATTGGAGATTCTTGAGATGAGTTTGCGGGAAAAGATATTTGGGTAATGCCTCATTTACTTTTTATCTATATTTTGGAGGCAAAGTAATGGAATAAGGTCAATGTGCGTTTTATGATAGTAGGTAAATATTCAGATATCTAGTAGGCTGCCCGCCCACGTCCGATAATCGGTGACCGATTTTTTGTAGGAGAAAAATAGAACAGACTGATACCAATAGTGCAACGCACACGTCCTACAAAAAGTAGATCAGAAATCGTTACTAAGAATAGGCGGAAAATCGGGCCGATTTATCTGACCTACAAAAAGTCGGACGTGGTTGCGTAGCGGTATTCTGTAGATTTTTATAAACAGAGGTATGTTATAACCTGGATGGACAACCGAAAACTGATATCAGCCAAATAAAACACTAAAAAAGCAAAAGGCTTTGCCGCATGAATGCCTACCTAGAAAAGCATAAAGGTGTTATAAATAAACAATAATTATTTCATTCAATATAAATTAAACATTGGTCATAATCATTTGGAAATGTTCCGTATGACTGATTTGAAATGTAAAATGAATTAACACGATAATTGTTATTCTCAGAAATGGAGATTTTCGGACAATATATTTTCCAGTAAGTTATGTTAAATATTTGATCATGTGAAACCTTGAAAATATGATATATAAAATAGAATATGGATATATAAAAATACAAAAAAGTTTTAATTTTCATCTTTGATGTGGTCTTCAGAATCACGAGAATGTTTTCACCTTGAAACATTTTGATTTAAATAATAAAAAATTGTACATTAAAATGTAAATAAATTCATAAGCGCATAACCCGAAGTTTCCATAATTTTAATTAGATTCCGCTACTCTACTTTAGTATCACGCCACCGTCTTTGAAGGCAGCAAACAAGATTATTTGTCTACAAGATTATATCAAAACTTATGTTGTACCTGTCATCACAAGATGCTATCCAAGTTACTGCAAGCGTACAATACTTCCATCTCTAGAGACAATGCGAACAAGGAATAGCATAACGATGTTACGATACTTTTACACTGCGACACTACACACCATGTACTTGGTACTACTCACTGACTTTTCGAAGATGGGATGAGATGGGATGGGATGGGATGGGAAATTTACTGTTACACACATACACTGTCAGAAAATTAAAGCTTTTCAAGATCAGAGTCCATCATCAGAGTTTCATTTCATCCTTAACTCAACGTAGTAATGGTCATATTTCCTCTGAAAAATTTGTACATGAAGCACACACTGATTTCTTTAATGTGAAAAATTTGACGCTTTGATGCGACTCAACTTTGTTAGTATTGTGTGAATTGACCCTTCAAGTTTATGATGTAATAAGAGTCATAGTGTAAGCGAAGCTTAAGATATCTAAATTCAAGTCGCATAAAAACGGCAACGTCTGATGCGATGCAGCATCTTGTGATGTAATGACAAAAACATGCCTTGTGTTGACAGTTTCTGCGTTTTTAACTTCACGTTGTTTCGCTTGCTCTTTCTCGTAGCGTGGTCGCGACTCTTGATCTGAAACATTCATCAAATATATTATGAAGTATTTAATGCAAAATATGTACCATACAAATGCAACAATATCAGAAATATTGTTGCGACTATCCAAACAATTTTAATGTGATGAGTTATCTTTATAATTTAGTTAATGTTTAGTTAAGTCTTGCGTTTAATATCCAAAACAAGAACAAAGAACAACGAACTCAAACAATAACGCCATTAAAACTATTTTTCTTCTATAACTTGTCCGTAACCTACGCATTATGACGGCCATCAGGAGGGCACTAAACTACAGATTGCCAATTCCATCGTCCGATGTATATTGCTCACTTGTGCGGCTTTCTACTTATCTATTATGTTTAGTTATATGACGGCCTCCAAACTTTCCGACACTAACATAATAAACTTGACATACGAGTTTCAGTATGTCGCTCACTTGTTTTGCTGTTCCAGAAATTCGGTTAGAACTTTTGAAGCCTCTGTATGTGTTCGTAGAGTTAGTAGTTCAAGTTATTGACAGGAATTATTCGTGGAAAATTGACGACCAGTTACCATTTTTAGCCCGTAAATAAATGGTAAAAATGGCCCTTTTTTGTGTTCTAGCTATCACTTTATTAAAAGACAGACAACTTACTTTTATGGACGAAACTATTTCACCCACAATGAGAAAAGCAGCGAAATAAAATCCTAAATCGAAGCACTATTTTACACGTGCAAAACGTCCAAGAAATATTAGTTATGCCACGGGCAATATATCTTCAGCGCGGACTGTACCTGTGACGTCACAGTACAATAAAGCATTTTATAACCGCCATCCACAAAAGCGGTACGTTCTCTCATTCTCTGCAGAATGCTTCCATTAACAATATGGCGGGCTTTGCCGAGGGCCCAAATAATCCGGTATCATAATGAAAATGCCATGAATAAACATTTATTATCTGAAAGGCTTTGCTGACGTGTGAAATATATGTCTTTAATTTCGATTATTTAAGAATAAACAGTTTTTATTGAATCGAGTATTTGATTCGAAGAAGACATAAGTCTCACTGCTGTACTCTGGAATCAATCTGCAGGCAATATGACTTTGAACTTGATCGAAAACTGAATAATGAAAAAAAAAAAAGAAATAATTGCAGTCATAATTACTTTGTTCCTCTATATTTTTTAGAACAAAGGCTGCAGAATTCACTTGCCTACAGAGCAGCTTTCTCTTTATTAAAAAGTAATGCGCATTGCCTCTTGTGGTGCGGAAAGCTCCTTATGAATATAATAGCGATAGGAGAACGTGTACATAGGTTGTTCGTTGGTAATTTAATACTCGTTGCTGAAATTAAATAGCTAAAAAAAACATATCTAATCAAAAAATCAAGACTATGTTACTAAACACTTAATCATCAACGATTATTTAAAGCCTTGAAAAACTCGTATTCTTCATTTAGTTAATTCTTTTTCACTATGATATAGGCACTTTATGTAATAATCATGTAAAGTTTACTAATATCGAATGTCAATTGCATATACTTTGACAATACTAAATTGCAAATAATGCCTGTCTAATATTTCATCTGTTTTCCAATTATAATATCCAGCTGACTGCTTTTGTTTTATTTTAAACAAACCCCTGTCGCGTTTCTCTGAGCAACAGTCCTTTGTATTTTCCGGATCGTTAATTTAATTATACCTTTTTACCCCAGTGTTGGAGACGGGTCCTAATTACGAAATATGTATAAAGTTTTTTGATGAATGTTTAAACAACATGACGGATAAATAGTAGAACAACCTTGTGGACAAACATACCCTCATTATTCAAGGGAATAAGCAGCCTGTGGCGGTCTGCATGTCATTACAAATTTTGGGTAGAATAGAATGGGATAGGAAGAATTAGAATAAAACATATGTATATTCTTAACATGGGTTGGTGGTCGTTTTCGTTTTAATTGTATACTTAAAGTTTTTAAGATCTTTTCATGTTTTTCTGTCATTTTTTAACTTAGCTTTTGTCAACGTTATGTGAAAAAAGCTATGTGTTCATTTAAAAGTATATACTAGCAGTAAATATTTATTTGATCAGTGTTTAAACAAGCTATCGTTGACAAGCATTTATTTCTATAGCCGTTAGCCGTAGAAATTTTAAAGCCGGCTTTACCCAACTCTTCATAACAAATTCAATGCAAGGACTCGCGCAACATTTCCGATAAATCTAATACGCGAGGCAGAATTGTAATACTGAGTAAATAAGATGCCTCATACATAACGCAGTTTTATTTAAACCGAGGGCTATTTATATTGCAGGCCAGTTTATAGGTAAACGAGTTTCTATTCTAGATCATAAATTTGTATACTTTCGTTCATGTATTTTAAACAGCTGGATACCGGACTACGTCATAAACAACTTTGCAAAATGCATACAAAACATTAAACAGTTTCTGAATGGACTAAAGTTGCTGCTATGCAGAAGATATTTATTTACGTACAACACTGATGTACTTTATAAATTCCAAAATATTGTAGTCTCATCGGTTTTGAATCCACGTTCGAAAACAGCAAAGTCGTAGGTACCATCTTTTCTAAAACGATCTCGAAATTTTGACCTGCCTTAGTAAACGTTGCTTAACCGTCCCACCCACACGGCTTACTTATCCGAGATACTTATATGCAAGGCCCTTAAAATCCTCGTTTGAATTTCCGATTGGCATCCAGATATAGCGCTCGAAGCAGGATTCCCTCGGGATTGGTGTCGAGATAAATGGCCGATATTCTAATGTTATAACACCATGGTCGTTTACGTTTGTTCATTTTATAAGGAGGTATTTACTGCCGATTACATGTTAGCTGAGGGAAATCATTGTTGGTTTTTCTTCCTGGTTTTTTATTTATTTATTATTTTATTCCGATACGAGTAATTGAACATAGGTCAAAGTATGCACGTATAATCATTGTACGGATATAATTTCGAAAAGTTCACTGTTTGGCCAACTTTTATATGGTAATCTTATTTTTCATAAAATAGACACGTTATGATAACTACGAGCCTGCTAAAACAATACCCCCATTTGCTACGTATAAAAACATTAGTCGTATTTTGAAGCAAGTAATAATATTAAGGGTTACAATTTTTATAAAAGTTTTCTCATACGTTGCTTCTCATAAAATAAACACGTTATGATAACTATGATAAAACAATACTCCCAACTTTACTGTTAAATATACCTCAGAAATTAATTTATCTACTCTTAACATGTGTTATAAAAGAAAAACAGTCTGTAAATATGTTTTACAAAAGTTCTTGCGAAAACAAGTCAAGTATTACAAAAACTTCACTTGGTTTATCTCACTTGCACCTGTGCAGTGATCTGACGTAGGTACAGTGCAACCGTCATAACTTGGAGCGTCTAAAAAGAGATAAAAGGTAGTTTTAACGAGATGCAGTATACACGCGCGGTGTGTGAGACAGGGACGGCGATATGTTGTAGCTCTTTTTAGACGTGCCAATTTACGTCGGCCGCACTGTACAGATACGAGGGAAATATCTTGTAAACCGTTTTTGAGTCGCTCAATCTTCGTTAAAAAGCGTCTGTTTTTGTCTATCTGTTTTCCTAGTTGGCTGGTCAGGACAATATTGTGAGCGCACAGCGAGCTGCTTTTTTCATAGATAAACTGTTCGGTGATCAATTTTAAGTGGAGTTCGACGTGAATTTAGCTTGGCATTGACAAAGCTGCGAGCCGTATTTTACGTTTTAGAAATAATTTTAAACTCGCTTTATTTTTTGGCATAGCTCGAACCTAGAAAATGAAATTTCAAACGAAAATTGCGTTAAATTATTCAGTCACGAATTGACGAAATTATTCACTAAACTCATAGCATTGTGAAATCTTTTCAATTTATAAAAATTATCTCTAAAACTTTAGATTAAAATGTGATTTTGAAAGTATGTTTTAAAGTACCCAACTTTCAGATGAAATTGAATTACTGCAGATACTATAAACGTCTAGACACATTAACAGTAACTTTATCGTATTAAAGCAGTATTGTTTTAGTGGATACAATAAAAGGGTAATTTATAAGGCTTAAGTGGACGAGGTCTACACCTGCTATAAACGCAGATACGCCTGTAAAGTGTGGCTCGAAGCCCACGCCAGTTAAAGAGGTAATCCCATCTCTTACTGCTAAGTACCTCCAGGATTGTGAGCATAAAACATTTACATTTGTAGGTAAATGAACATAAATGTCTAAAAGAGTTTGCATGATACAGCTAGTTGTGTCTATCATACGTAGGTACACGTACTTAAGCTTTTCAACCAATTTCAAAAAAGAGGAGATTGTCAATTTTTCTGTATTATATTTCTATGTTTATTACGCGCTATATACGTCTTTTGTGGACAGATTACTAAAAATCTCATTTTCATCAGTAAGTAGATCATATCAATTTCATCAATATCGATTTTGTACATTTTTTTTACACAATTTTTTTTTTTTTAGTATAATACCTACCTACGTTGTGAACAAACGCTATCGAATGATTTTAGAGTACCTAACTAATTTGAAAATGTTTGTTGGCAACATTTCAAAGGGAATTTGAAGCAGGCAACTTTACCCGTTGCGGTTTTATCCATTCATATTTTCGTGCCGTGCCTTACTATAGTAAAGATGTCGGGGAGATATATGGACGTAGATTATTTTAATGGCAAATTTATGATACAATATGTCGATCATGTGTATTATAAATATCAATATTATTATATGTACATGCATATAAGTATTTCGAGATCAGTATTTCCTCCTAAACTTTTATGGATTATCAAGAAATGATAGAATTTCAAATTGTAACATTTCTCAATTACTTAAGTCTGTTCCATGTATTGACAAGAAATCCTGTTTTACGGATTTTTTCGCGGTTTATATTTAGATTTTAGGTCCCTAACTACGAAGTTAAAATACTGTTGTAACTTGCATATAAAAAGGTTATGGAACAGTTTGTGTTTAGGAAACACCCCTTTTATTACAAATTGTTTTTCTTATCGCGGGTTATCATCGCGTGTAAACGACTTCGGTCCTTTATGCATTTTTTGATAGAGATCTTTGCAGTTAGCCTGAGCGCAGGCTTTGACTGCTTCACCGGACTTTTGGCGAGGACCTTAAGGCCTCCAGCCAAAGCAATAGGAAAAACTAACTACGTCAGCAACGTCCACTAAGGGCACCCCCTGCGGGGTTCGGACCTCGACTTAGTGCGTTGCTAACAATCTTAATAAAGCAAAACAGCAAGGGATGGCTGGATCTAAGTTTTTATTATTTAGGGACATATTTTTATTGCTAGTTTGGCCGGCTCGGGCCAGCTTGGTCTAGGGATGGGGGGAAGTCCTTTATGCATTTGTTAAGGATATGTTCCCAGCACTGTCCCCTTAGTTGATTATTATCTAAATCGTTGTAGAACATACAGTGGGTATTCTGAATTTACAGCATTTTGAAACACACAACATAATACGCTACAGCAAAAATGTACCGACAAAAAACCGATTAAGATTTAAATAAAATGTTATCATTCAGTTAAAAATAAAAAGAATTGTGGCATTTGGCAATAAACCAATATGCCACTCATTAGTTAAATTAATGAAAACCATTACCGAAATGAAATATTATATTACTTAAAATCGTGGTACGTACCGTTTAATTAATCGTTCCTACATCCTATTTCAAACAGCGCAAATAGATTGTTTAATATGACGATAACCTTCATGGATATAATTATCTTTACAAAGGGGTTATACCTAACTTGAGTGTGTTTTCTCGAGCAGAAGTCCGTAACTTTAAACGGAACTTTGACCGACTATTATCCCGTTCAAAAGTTTTTATATTATATACCTAGTATACGAGAACTTTGAATAACAAGTATCGTACTAAATAACTGATACTTATAGCGGTTTTATACTAGCTAGTTGCTTGCATCTGAAAATCGATTTCCAAATCGGGCGGACTAGTTTGAGATTTATTCTAGTACGTTGGTTCTACACATTGGGATACGAATCACGGAGGCCACACGTGCAAGAAGTCCATCAAAGTTGTAAGTAATCGATTAATGGGAGCTCAACACGTTGTATGATTACATTGCTAGAGGTGCCACGAATTCGATTTTCAAATTAATCCTGCGTTTAAATTATTTTAAATAGGCGATAAACAAAAGCATGAGATTTTGAGAATAAATGTTGCTGGTTGGCAAGAGGCATTTGTTCGTTTTCTAAAATCTAATAAATAGAAACATATTTCCAATTTTTGTTAAATATTATTTTTATTAATAAATTGTCTTATTTCTAAAGGTCATATTGGGAAATGATGTGGTGTCAGGTTGGATAAAGTGTGATTGGGTGTTTCCAAGTAGCGACCCGGGATTTGGGGATGGTGTCCGAAATATGAGAATAAGCCTTCCTTATTACCGCCTTTAGCGGAAAGTACATGTACCTTAATATATCTAACACATTCCTATCAGATAAACTATCCTCATTACCGGCTTCGGGCCGTTTCTGGAAACATTTGTTTTCGACCGAGGTGAAAAAAGGTTTACGACTGTTTGAAATAGTGGTACGAATTTATATTTTTAAAACCTTTTTTGATATTACCGTTATTAGTATAAAAATGATCTTCCTATAAAGAATGGTTGAATAATGAAACTCATATAACACGCTACATTTAGATGTTTATGAAGACATACGTAAGACAAAGAAAGATTTAGGAATCGTCAAACGAGGTTACGAATTCGCAAAAAGCCTTTGTTTGTTGCCCTACCATTCTCATTTTGAAGACAGAATACGGTGAAAACAACTTAGAGACTGACATTTATAAATTGAAAAATTGATTTGAAAATTAGGTAGAATGTGTCTCGTCTTGACTCTATTTCAATAAAATATGTACTTACAAAACAGCCTGTTACCATCCCACTTGTGAGAAAGCTTTTTCAAATTACATTAAAATAATAATTTCACATTAAAATTCGTAACCTATTTCATAAACCTATTTTCTTATCTTGCAAAGGAACGCGGGCGTAATGAAAAATATGTATAACAAAATGTTAAGGTCAGGCTTATTTCCTTTGAAAATGTAATACAATACTTTAGTTTTTTAACCGTTGTTTGACATTATCATGCATTAAAATCATATAAATTGTCTGCGATAGTGCTTGACTATCTTTTGTTTTTCTTAGGATTTATCTCATTATGTTCTTAAAGGTCTTAAATAGTAACACATACAACCATCATAAGATTACACTAAGTCGAGGTGCGCACCACGCAAGGGGGGGCCCTCGTTGCTGACATAGTTAGTTTTTCCTATTGCAATAGCTGGAGGCCTTAAAGACCCCGCCAAGAGTCCGATGAAGCAGTCAAAGCCTGCGCTCAGGCTAATTCCAAAGACCTAAAACGAAAAAAAAACCATCATAAGGTGGAATACTTCAAAATATACATATTATTTCTTCATCATACAGCTCCTAGCTGTAACAACTGTGTACAACCAGCCAATGTTCGTGTATCTGTGTCAGAAGTTGAGATAAAAAGGCGGATACGAGTCGGAACTGACCTCTTATCTGAAAAACTCTTTCGTGTAATCACTGTAGGACCCATTCGTTGTCTCTGACAACAGTATTACTGTATCGTCGTTCTCATGCAATTGTGCTGAGTTTTATTCATGGTTATGGTACATGCGTGCCGCGAATACATGTAAATTATTGCTTTAATTTCTACGCTACGAAAACTAAACGGTCTTCGGGCTAAATATAATTGAGTTAATTTAGGTAATGGTACGTTTGTTTGTGATTTTTAATGAGGTTATTTTTATATAATGCTACTTTATTTCTAAATAGGTTGATACTAATATTAACCTATTAAGAAATACAATAACCCTAAGGCTATTTAGGTGTATAAGTTGTATTAACCTCCTTTGCTACCGATAATACTTTTAAAACAAGTGCCTTAACTAGCGAGAGTGATCTGAATCTGAGTCTATTCTGCAGTAATAAACATTTCTGACTGGATGTACCTGATGCAATATATGTGTATTAAATCGTTTAGTCAAACTCCATTCACTGCCTCTTACTCAACTGTAGTAGGTATGTTATAACGGATCACTTACTTTCTACTGAAACAGAAGTCTACATTGTATTAAATCCGACCATTCCCGCGATACCACTACATCGATAAGTAAAATAAAATTAAAATAAATACGTTGAAATTAAACGTCCTTCTGTACGCGGTCGTTGTGTGGATGATTTGCATTTAAAGTGGGGTAATTTGGGTCAGCAAGTACAAAGACCAGTATGTTTGCCCGTCCTGGTCCTCCGGACCGCTTTGCTGGTCTGATATTGTTTTTTTACATAGAAATATAAGGACAGATGCGGGTCCTGTGTGGGAGAACATTTGTTTATTCATTGCCCATTCTTTACGGCAATTTGCTTGAAATCTCGCTAAATTTTTGGATAATTTTATGCTTGGATTTCTTTTGTTTTTGGTCTCAATTGTTTCGGGTATACATACTACATTGGTACATTCCTCCAATAACCATCTGGTTCTAAGCAATTATGTTCGTAGGCTCTATAAATTTAAATGTATTAGTTTCAAAGGGATCGAACCTTAGTAGAGTCAAGTCATTGCGCCCTTCGGGTCGTATTGAATTTCCGCAAATTAATATGTGCTACATAATATGTACGTTCTTGTTATCTTAATATGTAAGTGGAGATCCTTAATCAAGTGTTCAATGTTGGCATCGTATGTAGCTTGATAGCAAATACTGCTTCCAAGCACGCACTTAACTGTTCTCCTGAGCTTTGATAGATAATTACTACAATAATTTGAGATAGATTTGTATTCTAGTGTTTGTAATATAATCGAATATTATGGTCTTGCCTCCTTAAATAAATATAAAAGCAGCTTTACGCGATTAAAAGTAATTAACAACACAATAATCCCCTGTTATTTTTGCGAGTCACGCCACATAAAGCTCAACGTTTCTAAACCCGATGTCCTATACATTTATTCATTATGTACGGTCACCAAAACAGTTTTTCACGAGTTAAGTATCCTAACTCGGTCCGAGCGTGGCCCGATTAACATACAAATTGAAACACTGGTCAATATTAGCTGAGTCGATTTAATTCGTGGCTAGTACCGGTACAGTCGACCCGATTACACCAATTTTTAGATATTATCACCGAAACGAAACTCGATTATTGTGAAATTGTTTTCTATTTTCGATTGTTCAATTCCCGCACGTGCAATTCAACTCGAAATTAATTAGGGTTTGGGCTTAATGATCTTTTTGTATGTTGTGTATTTTTAACCTACTTATATTGTTTTAATCACCCTTCTAATTACCATCTATATCGTTTTGTATAATGTGATAAGAATATTTTAGGATATTGCAATATTTGAACATTTGGTAAGAATTTACAAATAGTATCCTAAACCCCACAGTTTTAAATGAGAGTAACTGTACCGGATAGATACTTAGACCACTTTCAAATTGAACTTTATTCAACAATCCGTAATCCATTCATTCAATAGCAGAGCTCTGTTGAATGGTTAATGCCGGAACACTTGACTGTCTAATGCATATTTGACGACTTGGTTAGCGTACTGGCTTACCGACTGACCTGATGTACTACTCCGTTACTTAGATTATTCACAAGCTTCCTTACTTTTTTTCTTTAGACAAATTTCTGTTCTCGTATATTTTTAGTATAAAATAGGCGTACAAAGCCACACTAATAGTAAAAATTCCAAAGTAACCCTGTCAGTTTGTTTATCTGTATGTCTGATAGTTACTTTTTGACGACTAAAAATAAAACCGATTTGGATGAAATTATGTTATTGAGTTATTTCGAAATGTAGAAAAGTAATGCTACTTTTTATCGGAAACGGTCATTCAATTGCTCTTCAAGCTGTGTGCGAAACTTAGTCTCCAAGAGTGGCAAGAGTAATTTCTCTAACACATGGAAATTCATCTGTTTAAATTCTGAGCGTGTAAAATTACACTCACCAGATGCACACAAACCTTGAGGCTTGTAATTGAAAACGACTTAGAGCAAACTAGGTAAATATACCTACCTGTTCCCTGTTCCAAGTACACAGAAACACAATCTACTCCAGCCACTGAGTACATATTACAGTGCTTTACCAATTGAATTCAAGGCTACGTATCCAAGCCCTCTGCGGCTGCCGTGTGCACGGAAACTTAGCGCGATGTTTACAGGGATAAACAAAACCTCTACAAATATTATTATGTTTGGCATTGAAATCTGTGTATCGGATATTTGTGTGAAATGTGTGATTTATTGTAGTGGTGAATGGAATATGAATGAGGTATTGATGCATCGGGATTTATGTTGAGACTTTGCTGTCAGACTAACCGATGTCTTGAGGAAAAATGCTCGCGAGCAAGAAAACTTGTATTCTAAATATTCAATTGATGGATGTAGCTAACTATATTACATATACAGAAAAAGACTGTTAACGTGTCTAATCAAAACCGTTTATAAAATGTGGATTTTGTACGAGATCGATTCTCAAAATAGTAGTTAAAGCGCACACTCTTATAAATATCATGAAAATTACACAAGCTTCGAAAAAATGATTTATGAATAAGCTTGTTAAAAACGAGAGCTTTGAACTGAAAGAGATCGTAAATAAATCTTATCAGCAGTCTTATCATCCTTTAGCAAAATTAGTTTAAATAAAATCCTTTTCAGGGAATTTTTCTTCGTGAAAGCTCATAAGATGAAAATCGATTGGCTTTGTTCACTTACATATAAATATTAGCCTACCTTTGTAATCTTGGAGATAAACTCATTACTGTCTTTTCCTTTTTATTTACACGATATCCCATCGCGTGGAGGCGGTGATTGCTTGTATCTGAAGATAATAAATCTCATCAATTTCAGTCGGATCTCGGACTCCAGCAGTTATTAAAAGACACGTCAACTTGTTAACGGTATTTGTTTGTTTATTGGTTACATTTATTTCTACTATACTATAACTTTTGTCGAATTATACACGATAAAGTATTGATTGAATCAAAGTAATTGTATTCATATTACGTAATTATTGCTTTTCATATTGTTATTTACAGTTAAGTCAGAATACAATCAAACTTTCTCTGAATTTTGACCAGGTTTTTACTCCCCTTAACGACAATTTAACGTGACCGTCACCTAAAACAATGCGCTAAATATTTTTATATATGGCGAAGAGAAAATTTTAAAATAAGCAAGTTCTATAAATGGGTACAATAGCACATTATGCCATCTGTTTTATAAAGCAGGCTATATTAAAAGACTGGCCATATCTCGGTCATCGATCCACTGCTGCCATGGCACTGTTTATACAACACTTTGTAAGTCACTTGACTTTAGAGAGTGCAAACCTCTTTAGTGTGACAATTTAAATGTTTTGTCTAAACGTACACGGTAGCTATTTAGGTGGTTATTTTTTTAAGCTAACAGTCTGATGTAAATTGATATTGTATATGAAACTTGCGCTACAGGTAGGTTTTTAATTAGAATTTGGCAATAAAATGATTTTAATCCTATTTTACGATCCCACAATCCATGATACCTAAACTTTATGGTTGATATAATCTAGAAGAAAATAATTTGACTAAGATAATTATCGTGAAATGGAGCAAAATGTATTTTCAATAACTCAAGCTTGTATAAAGTCACGGCTGGAAATGTATAGCTTCTAAAGCATAGGAACGGTTCCGGCAGCTATACGTTACAAAAGTTTTAATCTATTACCAAAACGAGATTAAAAAGTAAAAACAATACACTTTTAAAACGTTCGCTCGTATTTAAAGCGAACGCAATCTGTAAAAAAGTTGGTACAATAAGGTTGCGATCAGCAGTGAATACACTGGCCAGTGATAAATGACTTTCTGATCTCCGTTACATAAAGAGTAATGGTGGAAGCAATTATGTACTGAACGTGGCCAGAGTCTTTGTAACATGTTATATACAACACAACAAATTGATATTACCTTTTTAATTGATTTTGAAATTGATGTAAAAAACTTGTCAAGAAAGATATAGGAAAAATATTATTAGAAAACTAAAAGAGAAAAACAGAAAACGACGGTTGCATTATTGCATATTGCTTTATTGCGAAAACTTATTTAAAAAAATCAATATAGGCTTTGAATACATTTGAAAGCTGCATTGGAAAATATAATGCAAAACAGATCATTGAATTATCGTAACTCTGTGTAGTTACATTTTATGTTGACAGAACAGATACGCAACAAAAAAAACAACAAATAAGTAGTACTAGCAAAAAATGTCTACTATTTAAGTAAAATCGATGGAAGATGTTAAAGCTAGACTAATCGACACAGCTTTAATCCGTCTACGAACAGCATTATGTCAATGGCAATTCATTGATAGCGAGCGACTTCTTTTAAGCCGATTCCCAGCCAGTGCCGAGCTACCCTTATTCGAGGAAATATACAGACCGATGTTTTTCTTTCTTTGTGGTCTAGTTCTTACGGAAATTATTCGTCAACCACAGGTTTTCATTTTACGTCGTCCTTTCCTTTTGTGTTGTTGCAACAACTTAGCAAAGTCATTTCTATTTTAAAACTTGATGTTTGTGTTGCGTCAAAAGAAGGAAATACAATGCTCTACGTAAAAAGTACTTTTTAGAATGCGTTAAATAATAGGTTTGGGGTTGAAACGCTCGGGTCATGGGGTCCGAGCGCACGAAATCTATTCAAAGAACTTTCCAAACGTTTGGTAGAATCTACTCGTGATCAGAGGGCTGGTTTGTTCCTTGCACAGAGAATCGGCATAGCCATTCAACGTGGCAATGCTGCCAGCCTTCTGGGCACGTTCCCCGCCATTGACAAGGATGACGATGAGTTCTTTGACGCCTGTTAGTTTTTATTTATGTAAGTTTTAATTTTAGTATAGTTAAAGTTTGTTTTTATATTAGATTTAATAATTATACGTTAAATAATATATTAAACGAAAAATATTTTATGTACAAAAGCTCTTTTTCATAAGAAACAATATATTCGGTAGATAACAGTTAATCATAACACGATGAGAACCAAAGTATTTTTGTTTACTCAAACGACCAATATTTTTTTAGTTATTGTTATGACAAACATAATTGCCATCTTTGTTTGTGATACATTAATAAATATTCAATCAAAACGATTGTTATCGATAACCGTTTGTTTTTATAACGGGAATTAATAACAGCAGTCGAAATAATATTCTTTATTTGAACCAAACTGATTTGTACATCGACCCTCCTTTGTTTTATTACGAGAGTCTATTGTTCTCATTGCCGGGTTTTTAGGTTAAAAAAATGTAGAGCCGGCTTAAAAGTTGGAACACGGTTTTTTAATTTTAATTTGAAGATGCTGTTATTTGTTTTTAATATTCATGGCCAGAATGTCACAGTGGCTGACTTTCTAGATTTGAATTCCACATTTTATGATATTCACCTGTTATTTTAAATCTTATTTGAAATATTTGTTTAGAGCTGTTTCGAGTATGTTTGTGCAAGTGATGTGTTAGGAAACATCGTATATTTTATGCAAACAGAACATTTTCTACTGTCAAGTTTTATTTATTTTCTTCTGTTTGTGGAAAAGTTCAGTTTTCTTTTGACTTCATATAAATCTGATACTTAATTAGTTCTTAATTATTGCTTAATCATTTTCGATTTAAAATAATGTTTAAAAAAGTAAACTAGGTTCATCTTTGTTTTTTACTGAACCCAATTTTCTTACTGCACTATGTATTATTATAGGGCCAAAAAACCCTTTGGACTAAATACAACACTGCAACTTGAAGACTGTTTTAAAAGAACCATGTACTAGGTCTATTTACCTATACAGTATTCTTACTGAACATTGTTTTAAAGGATATACCTGAGAGCCTCTTTGGAGGTCGAGTCAAACAGCTGGACAAACTAACTAGACAGAGCTAACTTTAACATGACATAGGTGAAGCTGTGTGACCTTGGTCTATATTCAATTGGGTCATTCGAAATGGAAAGTACTTCGTACCTTCCGGAAAATGCTTGAAAAGAGCTTACTAAGCTTACGCTTATTGTTACGTAATCGTTATCGCTAATAATATGTCTAAATAAAATGAGTTCTTTATTTGCTTAAGGTTTCAGAATATATATTTTTTATTGAGTATATTTTTGAAATTAGAGAGCGTTGTTATCTATTCCATGGTCCCGAAAAAGTCAAACCGAAAAATACAAAAAATGAAATTGTTAAGTCTATATTTTAACATTAAAGTCTTTAAATAAGCTTATTATATCTTAATAAGTACTGAACAACAAAGCTTATTCTCGCTATTTTGCTGAGGAACGTGTAAGGAATGCTATAACTTGAAAATCGTCATAACACTTTAAACAATAGCTCCACAGCGAGCGAATAGAAATTCCGAAAGTTTTTACTTCTTGATTTCTTTGTTTTCTACGGAGTTGTACGTGAACGTAGCTTAGGTAAGGTATTTTATTTTAAATTGTAGCTTTTCTATCTGGTATACCTACGTAACAATGGATAGGTAGGTCATTAGGTTTTACACGTAGTAGAAACTATTTTATTTGCATCAATTTCAAAATTGAATTATGTATTGATATACAGAAGACAAAAAAAGAAGTGGGGGATCAGAAATTATAAGGGCCACATATCTAACGAGGGTACATTTGTCCGCTAAAAGTTAGCTTGTAATTAAACTACTACGAATTTATTAAAAAAATATTCATTAGAAGTCTTGTAAGCTAGGATCTTTATTGCCAGTCTGATATATACCAAGATTAAAGTTTGCGTCCAACAGAATCCGTTGATTGTCTCCTGAATCAAATAGGATAGTTTGACGGGCTAAATAACTTAGTTAATAACTATAAGATTAATAAGAAAAAATATGGCAGCAATATAGTGGTATAAATAAATCACAACATTTATACGTTCTATTCAACTATAAGATATTCAAACCTTTTTACTAATCATAGCCTTATCGGCAGTGTGTCATAAATACATCACAATTTACAAATTCTATTTCGATCAATTTCCAAATTTGAATTGCAGAAATATTCGCCGTGAGCATTCGTTACCAATGTTGCCAATACAAATATTATCTTTTATGAATATGAAAACTGAATGACAACACTGATACGTGTCCCGCGACTGATCAATAAATATATTTATGAAGTAGTTATTGCACAAAGCGATTTCCATGTGTTTTTAGTTTTGAATAATAGGTTGGACAGTTTTTTATTGTTTTTTATTTTAAACTTCTATTCTGTATTGTTGGACATTCCATTTAATTTGGACGTTCGGAAAATGGGTGTAATAAATAAATAAATAAATAAATAAATTCAATAGTAGTCAGTCCAGTACTTACTGAATCAGTCACTAGAATACCAGTAAATCTCATTCCTTCATAAATTTCATAAAAAAATTACCTACTTCGATAAACATGGTCAAATCGGGGTCCCATTCCCTAAATAAATGTCCAAACCGCCATCTCAACATTGACGTCACAAAAATACTTTATGTATTAACAAACTCCGTCGGATACTTTATTACGTCTTTGCATGCCTTTCATACATTCTTAGAGCCTGAATAAATAAATTCCATACAGAATGTAAACCAATTTCTCGTGTACGCAAGCTGGCCGGTTACTTTTTGTTACGTTGGACAAAAGAGTCCCGTGAGAATTGTTTGTTTTTAAATATGTATCGTCTGTGAGGGCTGTCTACCAATATTTTATGGCCAGTATTTTTGGAAGCAAGGTTTTATTTGTGAATGTTTTTGGTGCATTTTATTCGAATAAAAGTGGGCTGATCAAAATTAACGACTTCATGGCTAAGGTCATCGTTATATAATAGTTGGTAATGTTATAGTGTAAGTACATTTTTTATATAAATACTTACTGTTATATATTGAATGCGAAAAGTTTTCACATAGAACTACCTTATGATACTCTGAAAGTGATAATAAGTGCTTTTACTTTATGTAAATATTTAATAATGAAAATAAATAACATCGAAATAAAATAAAAATAAGTACCTACATCAGTTTTACGATACAACACATAAAAAATCATTTTTCATTGCTTTCGTCTTTGATTATTTTGTTATAGCACTGTGAAAAGGCCGAAGTAAATATTATATCAGAACATTAACATCACAGAGGGCGGTGTATAGTATATGAAAACCAAGGTTTCGCTGAAAAAAGCAGGAAAATCAAATAACTTGAAGGAAATTAATTCCATTCGTTTCATCTGTAAGTATAGGATTAATTTCCTGGGCCTTATAATTTTTATATATTATACATGACACCATGACTATGTAAATTTTGCAATTGTTCGTTAGTCGTAGATAGTATTATAATATGTGATGTTTTATTATTATACGTATATGTATAGATGACCAAAATTTTTTTATATTATTTTTTACATAAGTATTTTCTGATAAATAAATCTTCCCGATGCCAGTTTATCATTGGCTTATACATAAAATAATTTAGAAATAATAATTTCGGATTGTGTAAATTTCGGATGCGCTGTATTTACAAGTCATTATATAATATAAGAACAAACTCTAACTATACTAAAATTAAAACTTACATAAATAAAAACTAACAGGCGTCAAAGAACTCATCGTCATCCTTGTCAATGGCGGGAAACGTGCCCAGAAGGCTGGCTGCATTGCACGTTGAATGGCTATGCCGATTCTCTGTGCAAGGAACAAACCAGCCCTCTGATCACGAGTAGAATCTACCAAACGTTTGGAAAGTTCCTTAAAAAGATTTCGTGCGCTCGGACCCTAAGACCCGAGCGTTTCAACCCCAAACGGCTCGAAAATATAATTACCTACAATGTTATTATACTTTCGCCGCTTAAGGGTCTCCGTAGCTCCAGCAGCAGCGCCAGAAGAGGCTGCCGAACTTAGAACGTGTGACGGCGCAAGGGTGTCGACGCACGTTGCGTCCCACACCAAAGGCTGATACGTTTATACGTTTGTTTGTAAACACCTTTTAATAGGTAGGTAAATAAATCGTTTCGTCCAAATCGTTTCGTCCTAAAGCTCATGTTAATTCGTGCGCCTAAAGCTGTAAAAACCATCAATTAAGCGTGCTCAGGAATAATTAAGGTAACCAGATTAACTGTTGTTGTCCGTAAATATGGTTCCATTGTATCGTTAGGATAATTATAATGTGGAAACTTTCGTAATTTCTGTGTTAGTGAGGATTTACATTGCGTTATATTCTCAAAGGTACAAGAAATATGTGGTTCCCTCGGTTGATTTAAGATTATGTATGGTATCATAATAAGCCTTCGTTTGTTTCAAATACCATCGTATATAAGCTTCAGGCACTGAAGCTTATATACGATAGTATAGTTTTCAATATTTAGGAAATACATCATTTGTCTGCAATTAACCATATTATCTCGTCGAATTATTTCATCCAACTTAAAAAAGAAGGTTCTCAATTCGTCTGTATTTTTTTTATTGTAGTCCCAATTTTTGCATGTGTTGACATGGTGTTCTCCCTGAAGTAGAAACTACAAAGACCGGTCAATGTATTCTACTCAGCATACTGGTTTAATCCGGTTTAGCTTAGCTAAGAGATTATTCTGTTAGCTTTATTGATTAATGAGCGATGCTGTCAGGCTGACGATGTCCGGAAATTTAAAATAGATTAGCGTTTAATCATACGAGCTAGGAATAAAGTATGCTACAATAGTTTACACGTGATTGCAATATTGCATGTCATGTGCAAAGAGATTGCTGATATTATTGTACTGACGTTAAAGTATAGTTAACTACACAGAGTTTTATGTCGTTGAACCCATTGCTACTTATATTAACTGTTATGGCGATTTTCAGGAAGTAGGTACATGAAAATGAAAATCTTTTTTTTTTCCCAAAACTAGACGAAAATGTATACTTCTAGGCGTGTTATCAAACACAAGGCCATAAATTGCGACGAATAAATCTGTATAATAATAATAAAATAATAAAAGCTTTATTGTTCAACAGAGCAGTACAAATTTAAATAGCACTAGCCTCCACACTAGGATTCCCTGTGTCGTGGAGACTAGTCTCTTTCGTTTTACAATAATAAGTGAATAAGTAACAGAACACAAAAGTAATGTAAGTTAGAAGAATTTGTGAGGCGACAATAATTTATTATAATCTTAACAAACTATATCACATCTATGTAAAAATCTTATTTCAGTTCAGTTTAAATGTGTGTAGTGTATATTTTTCAAGGTGTGTTGTGTGGGTGTGTGATGAATGTGTGAGTAAAGATAGGTTTGGGCCATACGACAGCATTCACTCGTTTAGCCCAAATCGACCCTTATGTGTTAGTGTCATGAATGTGTGTGTTGTGAATTGTGATCATGAGTTAATGAACTTCTCCGTGCTTTCATAATCCATTCCCGTCAAAAGTTTCGAAATGTGTTTTTTGCATTTATTTCTTGTCATATTCATTATATCTATTTCACCATTAAGCTTACTGTAGATAAAAGGACCCATATAGAGAAAGCATCTGTTGCCAAAAGATAGTTTACATTTGGGTCTATGAAACTTGGGTTTATTAGCATTTCTAAGAGAACGCATGTTTGTGTATGTTACCAAGTTGTGGGAATTTTTATGGTACCTCAGTGTTACTGCAAGAATGTACAGTTGGCGCACGCGTAGAACACAGGTCTCCCGGTACAGAGTGTCAGTCGAAAAGCGAATTGGTTTACTGTAAGTAACCTTAAGAAGGGCCCGTTGAGCGCGTTCCACTTTCATTAGATGTGTCTTGTGAGCTGCACCCCATGTTATAATGCAGTAACTGAGAACAGATTGGCAGAGTGTATAATAAAGCATATTCAAAACAGTATTACTTGCAATGCGGCCCATTCTTTTGAAAATGTGTATAAGCTTTCTTACACGACCACTAACATGCTCTATTTGTTTAGTCCATTTAAGGTATTGGTCTATGTGCACGCCGAGGTATCTAATGTGCTTGACTTGCTCAAGGCGAGGGCAGATACATCTTGCTGGCTCATTACAATCACAGGAGTGTAATTTAATTGACAAATGGTCAGGACACGAAGTTCTTTTGGTGACGCTAAAATTCACAACCTTCGTTTTCGAAGCATTGAGAGTTAGTAGATTGTGATTAAGCCAAGATGAAATCAGGTTTACACCCCTGTTAGCAGCCTCTTGGACCCCTTCCCAAGTTTTGTCATAGAAAATCATGGCTGTATCATCAGCGTAGGCGAAAATTTTTGCTTGATGCAGTTCCAGGGTACAGAGGCTGTTTATGTAGAGGATAAAGAGTGTCGGCCCGAGCACACTTCCCTGGGGAACTCCGTAGTTAAGGGTGGCATAGCCGCTGTAATTGTCACCCATGCGAACCCTTTGTGTGCGGTTAGTTAGGTATGACTGAAACCACTCCAGGGCTAAACCTCGAATACCAACAGCTTCCATCTTTTTGAGGAGAATATGCCTAGACACCGTGTCGAAGGCTTTTGCCAGGTCAAGGAAGACACCCGTGCATTTATAGCCGTTGTCAACTTTGTTTACTACAAAATCAACTAGGTTGGTAACTGCATCCTCCGTTGACCTGTTCTTACGGAAGCCATATTGATTTTCTGATATCAAGCCGTTTTTTTCAAGGAAGCTGAGGAGCCTGCTGTTCATTATCTTCTCTAGGATTTTAGATAGGGAGGTGAGTAGGGAAATCGGCCATCAGGGTATCAGTATATGATTATGGTAAAAAAATCGGGTTAGATTTAACCAGTATATCCATATCTCCTAATTCGCTACATACGTAAATCATGCCTATTTTCTTAATAAAGTCTACGGTTGCTAGAAAAAAAGCACAACGCTAAGAATGCTTCAAAAACAAACGTCTAGTCAAAACAAAGTTGAGCTAAGCTCGGATACAATAACCAAGAAATCTTGACAATCTTAAGAACGAGTAGCGAAACAGATGAAACCGAGTTTTTTTGCAATAAGCTACAAAACAACAATGTTGGCAATCTTAGGAATGCTTTATGCAAAGTTGTCGTTTGATGTGAACCTTTGAGCTTTAAACGCATAGCATCGAAAAGGTTTCTATTGTAGATAAGTAGATGTTTACTGACTTTCTTGCATTGTGAATGAAACTGAAATGAAAATAGTAGAAATGTTGACTCGTTTGTGGGATTGTGTTGGAAAAAAATTATTTTGATGGGTCTCACGTAAACTGGTGCAAGCGTAAAAATACAATTTTACAGGAAAGCTATTTGAAGGTACTTTTTTTTTGTAATTTGACATATCTCAACATAAATTTTTATATATTTATCATGATATACATGTACAAGTACATTAATATATTTTTTTATCTTTGCATCAGTTTACGTGGGACTCGTTGATTTAATGTTATAAAGCTAATGATCCACTGATGGTCATAGGCTACTGCCAATTTATGCCTAACATAACGTAAATATGCCATTTTAAATAAATAAATAATTAATTAAGAATATTAAGTAAGTGTAATTTGAGAGGCCTATGTCCAGCAGTTTACTGCTAAAGGCTGATGACCATGTTTATTTAGTCGGTTTAACTTGTATTTGTTTTTACCTATATAAATTACCACCATTACCGTAAATAGCTGTCCAAAATACTGAAACAGCATCAAGCGCTCTCGTAAATTCAAACTAGGAGAATTCGTACCACGGACATAAATTATAACTGGCATATATCAAATAAACAACACAACGAAAATGAAACAGTTGCGGAAACTACGCCATACCTATTTGTATTACATACTAACATTAGTAAAGGTGCGTACAGACTTTATAACGCGTCCTCATTATGTAACCTTTTTATACGGGCCTGTTGGTCTAGTGGTTAGTGATCCTGACTGCTATACCGGAGGTCGTGGGTTCCATTCCCACTTTGGACAAATGTTTGTGTGATGAGCACGATCATTTGTTCTGTGTCTGGGTGTAATTTATCTATAATATGTATGTATTTAAAAATATATAAGTATGTTTATCAGTTGTCTGGTTACCATAACCCAAGCTCTGCTTAGCTTGGGATCAGATAACCGTGTGTGAGATGTGCAATATTACAGAATATTGTACCCAAGAATAACATGTTTCCTAACATTCAGTGTCCACATTATCTGAAACCTGTTATACCGCATTTTGTTATATAGTCTGTACGCACCATAATAGGTAAGATTCCTTACCTGCGTATTCCGAGGTATTTTCTTATCTACTAGAGATTGTATGAAAAGGGAAAAGGGCTGACAAGTTCTGCATGGATTTGAAATGTAGAATAGTTTACGGCTGACATTATCTCGTTTAGGACAACGAGTAAGGTGTTGGGTAAGGTTCATTGTACTAAGGAGTATGTATAGGTATTGTGTTATTTTTACTGAAAAGGGTGTAACCGGCCTATATGTTATTAATTTCATGTTCTAATTGTATAGGGGTTTTGATGTGTCAATTATGCATACTTATAGCTTTTTGGACACAAAAGTTAACTATATTTTTTAACCCCCAAACAAGAAAGAAATAACTTCATTTTTAAATAGTCTTCTTTGCTTTTATGGATTTACTTGCCGGTTCTTCTCTCTTCGAGTGACATTTTCGAAGTTGCAACTAGAGTCAGTAATTTAACGTTTTATAAGAGGTTAAAATGGCGTACTTAGAATAAAAAATGTTTGATTTTGCTTGAATCTGATTTTAAATGGCTGCTACATCGGGTTATTCAACATTCGCTTGCAAACAGATGACTTTTATCGCTTTTAGTTCGTATCAGTGAGATTTGGATTCGCCGACGTTTTATTTATTTAGAGCTTCAATATCTTACAATGTTACGACTTCGGGCCCAGACTATCTCAACAAACACTCTGCATATATGTTTGAATTGATAACAGATGCTGCGATGTTACTAAGAAGTTCTATCTTTAGAGTGTGCCCGTGACCATTAATTATAATTAATATATTATTCTTATAATAATTTCTTAACAATATTATGTGTGTACATATTTTTGCTCGAGACTGTACATAGTCGTGGGTCGCCGAGAAATGGCCGACCCACGCAGCTGGGATGCGTTTATGACGTCAATTGCTGCGTAGCATGTCCGTGCGCTGCAGTGGAAACGCTCTCATACATTTTGTACTAAAGCGAAGCTTAACACACGTGCACAGCCTCTCCGTGCGCCGCTGTGGGTTTCCGGCTTTATACCTGCATAGGTGACGAAACGTCTGCGTCGGGACCGTCAAATCTAAATACAAACCGCTATAAAATCCAGAAAAGGAGTTTTATTTCAATATCTAACATTCTCGTAAACCTCAGAAATCAATATTGTCTTTAGATTTTGTTCTTCTAATTATTTAAACTTTAATCAAATGAGCCTATCGCGGTCCGCAGCTAGACATGTGCCTTTTTTAAGTGGCACCACAATTGTCGGTCCTCTACATATTATTACTATATGAAATGAAATAGTTATTGAATCTGTAAGTGCAGAAGGCCGCGTTAATTGAATAAACTTGTAGTAAGTATTTCTATTAACTTTTTGTTGTTTATGCTTATAATAGCCTTATCCGACGTAACTACTTTAAGATCTATTTTATAATAAAGGTAACCTACATAACCTTTAACGTTGAAAAACTTCAGAACCGATAAGATCTTTCGCGAAATACGATACCATAAACAAACCATAAACAAACTTGCAAGGTTCATAGACAAAGCTGGATAGTTATTTAAACGGGGTTACAAGATTTATGCTACCTAAGTTGTGTGGCCAACACGCACGCTAAATACTTCACGGCAGCGTGACATGAGATACTTATCCTGCCTAGCCTATTACACGTGCTTTACATGTCCCAAGGTGTGGCGGTTTACGATTATCTAAACGAATCTAATTATATATAGTTGGATTTAAACTTAATGGCGGTTTTGAAGTTAGCTACACGCTGCGCAATGCCTAGCCCCGCACCCCCGCTGGCGCATAAGTTTGTTACTGCTCAGCGACTCGCCTCGTGTTCAGAGCCGCCATTAAGTTTGCACCGTAGTATACAATACTAATTTTTAAAGATTCCTGGTAAATTAATTAAGGTAGGTAAACAATGATTATTAATGGAATTTATATTAGGGTTGTCAAATTTACCCACAAATGTACTTAACACTCTTATTCTAATTAACGTAAACTGTAAATATTTTAGACTACTAAAAGCTTCATAATTTAAAGGACATTTAAATACTTAGTTAGCTATAGAAAACTTATTTAGAACGAATTTAGCAAACGAAAGTGTATTTATAAAATGGATGACTGAAAAGTTTAGTCGCCAATTTAAGCTCTTATCTAACACATTATTTTTAAAAGTTTCTTTGAAGATTTTAACAATGTTTATTAATCAAACCACTGCTAAATAGATCTCGATAAAGTTTGAAACAAAGAGATCATTAATTTGGAGCAGTTTTTACGCAGACACAGCTGTTATAGAAAACACTTCAAAATCGTTTTACATTAGGAAACAAAACACAACCATTATTCCCCAAGCATGCCGATAAATGAAAAACAACGTGTTCCGCCATTCGCATTTATGATAACAAAGGAAAATATGAAACATCTCTTAAGCGCTAGGGAAATTAAAAATTGCATTGAACGAGAAATGAGGTTTTACTGTTCAACAGTTAGTCTATGTGTCGAGTTATAAAGTTATGTTTGTGGCCGCAACTGCGCATTTCCTAACCACAATACTGAAATTCGTTAGGCGGTATTCATTGTACATTATTAAATGTCCAATCGGTGGTTTGCTGTAATTTTAAAGTATTGTAGATAGGTACTTAAGTAAGATAATTCTTAATTCTAAATTGCATTGAGTAGATTAACATTATATTGTGATAAATAATGGTGTATAATATACAACTACGAGAAGGTTCAAAACATGTGTTCTTCTTCTTAGCGTGTCGATAAATGGCAATATAACCAATAAAACTTGTGTTAACATAGGTAAATGTAACAAATAAACTTTACACATTATTTCAACACTTATTCTGAACAAAGTTAGCTTCAATGAAAAACATTTATATTAAACTTACTGGGTACTTCTATTCCTTCTTGAAGCATTTCGCAGGCCTACAAATTTTAATAATATTTTTATCGCAATCGACGAGGAACGAATGGAACAACTAAGATAAGAATTCTTATTTGATTCTTTATTTCGTCATTCTTCAATTCACATTTATTTATCTTATATTATACCTTTTAATATATTTCTTTCAGAACTCTATTGTATGTAAACCTTGGCTTGTGAACTATCGGACAAGACATTTGCCTTATTTTTTAATAAATTGCGCGTTTAGAGATACGTTATAACTACTTTCATAAATGGAATATGTTATAGGTATATTGAAGATATCTGAGTTGCATTACCTCAAACTTGTAAGATAAACCAAGTATCTCAAAAAGATATTAAGTAATGTTTATTTATTCCGCCTTTTCCTTAACTGGTGATTTTCGCGCGACACCATTGAAGTGTTAACTCTGTAAAGAAGCCGAAAGCGTCGCCAGCTCAATTAGGATTACTGTGGCTTTCCACCGCGCCAAGAGGTTCTTTATTGAGCTGTTGGACATATTGCGGGGAGGATGGAAATGCCGTAAACCCTGGTCAATATTGGATTCAAGATTCGTTCCGGGAATAATGTCGAACAAAATTGTTAGTATATTAATAGTAGTTAGTATGTCACTTATGGCATGGTCTGAAAAGAGAACATCAGTAGGTAGAATGTGAGAATATGAGTCAAAATTTTTATATGCAATTAGTTTCTTATAAATTCAGTTTCAATATATTTTGGCATCTAAGCACCATAATACATAATTTATATTTTAAAATATTAGTACCATAACTTTGCACTGAATTAAATGACAATGTATCTATTGTTACAGCATATCACAGCACAGCGGCCTAAAATACAACAGAGAATATTTATTAACATGCCTTTATAAACGCGGATAAGCCATTACACAGCATAATTATCTAAATAGGTTCATACCAAAATAGGTCCCCGCTGAACACTGGCTTTCATCAGAAATCATTACCTACCTAAAATTTCAAGCATATTTGCAACAACGGAATATATATTATGTTTATTTGAGTACCTTGATTTAGTTGACATGGGTGATGGGTCCTTCGTGAGTTTCGTGACAAGATAATACCCAGAGAGTACATATTAAGTTTCAGTTCGCAGCACATGTTGTACAGTCACACTCGAATAAAAGCGTTCCCTATTCTCAAAGGGACTCGTGTTGAAATTAGTCCGTCTGTGTATGTCTGAAAGAGCGGTATTTAACTCAAGCGACCGGAAGGCTCCATCCGGCGTTGTGGAGTAGGTGCGCTCCACTCGGGGCCGAGAGCGGATGATACGCGGTGAACGTGCGAATGGGAGAACACATTGTCACGTAATGGTGAATGCGGACGTCATTTGAATATAGAACGTGATCTGTGCAAAAAGTGGCGGAATTTTGTTCGCGGTGACTTTTTTTTTACATTTTCAGTTTAGTGCGGACTGAAATCGTTTGTGCCATCTATGAGCAAGGCTTATGTCCAGCTGTGGACTCTGATATGTTCTATATTGAAATTCGAACGCTTGAAATTGGTTCTGGACTTAATAAGGATATTTCAATTCTATCCATCCATAAGAACTGGTATTAGTCAAAAAAGGTTTTAGATTTTTATTGAATATACTTTTAGTTTAACTCCTCCCATCTAAAATATGGTTTGGCAAAGTTTAGGCCGTTTGTATTTTGTTTGTTAGACGATAGTTTTTATCTTACTATAACGGCTGTTTCTTCTTCTGTTCGGCTTGCAATACCTAAATCTGTGGTCAGCGTAATGAATGTTTAACACTCAGTCGTGGCCTTATTTATTTAAATCCTTTCATAATACATCAATTTCTTTTTTGGGTCCACTATTCGGCCAGTAGCCGTAGTAGTTATACCAAAACGTACGTTAAAGATTAAACTGATATAAATTTTGCAATTACGGAAATACTTGCCACTTCCACAATATTGAAAAAAAAAATACAGAAAGTTTTACCTACTAGCATCACAATAGTAGCCCAAAGTATTTCAAACAATAAATCCGGTACACACAGGAGCAAACCCAAGTGCGATCACAAGTGGTGAGTGTGATGTCGTATTGTGAGGCAGAAAGAAAGGAGGCTGCCACCGATGCCTGTCGGCGACTTAAATTCATCCGGCCCATTGTGCCCGGCTTTCACCCGGCTGAAACAGGAAGCCGGGCAAATAGAACTGTATGGAACCTGGTGTGTTACATGTTATGTGGTTTTACTCAAAAGATACTCGACGATTTATTTAAGTATTTTGAAATGTATTCTAAATTTTTTGTTTTCTATTATAAGATTTGATTCAAATATGCTATGAAAATTAAAATGTTTTATTCTTCCAGCGAATAGGTACGAAAAAAAACATTACTCTATATAAATAGGGAAAACTGTAGATAGGGGATCTTTGGAATATAGTGACGCTCTTCAATCCTAATGATAATTGCTTGTTGGTAGAAAAAATGATTTTATTTTTTCAATCCATTCATTGCAAAATAGTAGAAAATAATGCTAGAAATTATAGGAACAGAAACTCGGATTATATTTGTATGCTCACAAAAGATAAAAAGTATGTGTGAAGAACATAGTACCAATAACTTAGGTTTTATTCTACTAGGGATACCGAGGGAATATGTAAGTAGTTGAAGGCGACACTTACGGATGTGCCACCACCAGTTAATATTCCATTACTGTCCAACATTTACATACTGCAAACTGCACCAATGCGCGTTCGAATCTAAATTTAAACAAAAGAAATTCGACGTAACAATAGAAATAAAAGCCAGTCGTACCTTGAATTCTTGAAAGCTATACTATATACATATATACTATAATTTATGCTCGTTCGGGGCCAAATTTCAACAAGTCCACGTTTCTGAAAGCGATTCGACGTTGTGTGTCCATTTGCGATCCCTGGAGAGTCCGTCGAGGGTCGCTCTTTAAAACTTTACGGTACGCGGACACGAACGATTAAAACCTGCATTTTAGCTGCAGGGGTTGTGAACAGTTTTAAAACGTAGGTAATGGAATGAAAAATCTTAAAAGATGCTAAAATGTAATGTAATTAACGAGTTTATTTCTTATGAGATACTTAAGAGGGTTAAAATCTATGTAATTTATTTAGTTTGAATAAACAACTGTAACTCAATAAAGGCTTCAGGTTCCAATGACAAGAAATATGTAAAAATTTTACAAATACTGATTCTGATCCTGAAAAGCTTTTGTATAGTCTGCAATGGATTGAAACACGTCATAGAACCGACAGACGTTGAAATGCACTCCACGGTTTCGGAATCATAATGCATTTAACAACAGACCAACAGAACTTTGCAGTGTAAGTTTTTAAACTTTCCTTCATACATTTTTGATTTATGCTCCATATTTTGTAAGAATACGAACACCATTTTTATTCTACCTTGACTTGCACGAACACGAGCGCCATACAAACAGCTGTCCTTGTATAGTATCATTTGCGGATAGGAAACTTAATAACTACAGGCAATACATAAAATTAAAGCTTCTACTTTCACGAATCTCATCTATATTTGAAATTCAATTAGTTATACATGAACATAATGTTATGCATGAAATGTGAACACATTCTGCTTGCCAATGAGACCGACCTTTCATATTTGATGAGATGGCAAAAGAGGTGTTAATATTATAAGCATTTTACTTTTTAAAGAGGACACGACCGCTTGCTGTTTTATTTGCAAATGATACTTATTTCACAATTTTATTTTCCTGCTGTACCTTTTCATAAAACTAGGTCAAAATGTCTTTAGTACGGGAAATAGACGTGTCATGTATTAAAATTAGTTGTAAGCATTTAGAGTCGTGTTGAAGGGTAATTTGATAGGGGATTTCATCACGCAATTTGCCTAAACATGTAAACTTAGCCATGGGTATAAACTTATATACCAACATGTTAAACGGAACTACCCTTTTCCGAGCAACTAACCTTTGGATCTAACTTCGTTGGGGTCAATCTCTTTTCTAACTATGTACATAGTGGACAGAGAGACATTAAATGAGACCCTGTAAAGTGTATCATGTTTTCTGACCGTCGGAAACTAATCTAATGTAATGAATATTACGTCCTTCTCTTGCTTAAGACTTTCTCTTACTACTAAAGATTGTGGCTTTCATGGATGACTTAAAGAAAACAATAAACAAGCCATCATTTTTAATCTTTGGAGTAAAAAGTTTTTGTTTCAAGCCAGTACATGACTTATAGGATTATACACTAAGACAGACTTTGGAATAACCCATAAAAGGAATTAAAAGCCTTACACAGCTATAAAAAGTTATTTAAAGGCGGAAAATCCGTCACCAAATTTCATACGTATATAAATAAAAGTCAGGTTGTTAAGAAACAATGTAAGGGAATGTTTCGTGCTCATAGCAGTACAGTTCAGGATTATCAGAGCACTTGGTGATTAGGGCAGCTTACACAACAAAAGTAGGTAATCAATTAAGTCTTATACAGGATAAGTCTTTGACGTAGCGTATAAAGCTACAGAGTTTAAGCGCTTAACTTGTTATGTCGTGTGCTATATGTTAAAGAATTTTATCGAGAACACCCTTTTAGGTATTAATAATGTAAAGTACTATCGCAGTGAAGCCTACAAATGAGACTGCTAACAAGGATTTTATATTTTACTCTTGTCTCGTGATAATAGTTGTCTGCTTTTGAAAAGTTTTAATTAAGAAATGGGCTCAGGTAAACTTAATGTCGTGCAACTTCTGTTTCATAAGTTACAAAGCCAGGTTTAGCCAGGTTACTTAAGAGATCAACGATATTTTTCATATTATACTGGCTTGGTTTGTATCTTCATTTATCTAGAAAAATAAAGGGGACCGTTTTACTAACTGAAAACTTGTGTTAGAAATGACCTAGACAAGCCTAGGAGGTACGTGAGCACTGTCCATTCTATTTTCAAATATATCCAGCCAGCGTCCTTGCTCTAAAAAGGAATACAAAGGCAATTTAAAAGTGCAAAAAGTTCTATAAACGTTGAAACTCTTTCGAAACAGTTACTGGAATATAATAACGAGTCTCGAATTTTAATTAAAACAAGTTAGTTCTCGGAAAAATACTGGCCAGTAGGAATTGTTGATGTGGACTGCATAGTTTTTTAGACGTAGTTTTCAGTTTAGTTAGTTTGGGTTACCTGAGTAATTTACTATAGAACTTCAGGTTTTATGTTATTCATTTAGATAGACAGTTTAATTACGGTACAAAGGTTTATAAAATAGTTATAAAGGGATATTTATTTTACATGAGTAGCGACTACCACAATATAATCGCCTTGAGCATTTAAAGAATGTGAGATTTAAATAGTTTAGTTATGTTTTTCTTGGAAGTGAAATACTGTGTTAATCTCATAACCAATTTTTAGTATAATATAATACCATTTATAGATGTAGAAAAATATTTTTAATTAAAATACTAGGGATTTTACTGAGCTTTTTTTAAAGCAGAAAAGTATTTTAAGCACAGCAAAAATCGTTATATTTCGAATATAACACTAATTCATCGCCACAAATATCATTGCTAGACCTAAATATAGGCACTAGAAACACCTTGAGGACGGCACTTCGGCTCAGCTGTCACTTCGGAGGCAGGTACAGCCTGACGTGGATAAATCGAGTGCCAAGCATTCGCAGCGATGACTAACGTTGGACTAGGTTTCAGAAAAATGTTTGTGGGTAGGTAAAATGTTCTGGACATTAATATATGGAAAGACATGAGAAAAATATTTGCATGCCTAGTTTAAGGTAGATTGTAATAGAACTATATTTTTCTTGTACACCTTATTTCCATGTACCTACTTTTTATGCAAATAAATTATATTATTATTATTAAAGTATTAACATACTTTAATAATAATAATTCTGAAACACGCTTTTAGATCGGATTATATTCCAAAATTTCGAATTAAAAAAAAAAACAAATGTGAAAAAAAATATATTGTACAGTATGATTGCAGAATGAATCCAAAAAATACGTTTACGGATTTTATAGAAATAAATAGGGTAACTTTTAATATTGTAGCCAAAATATAAAATAATATTCAAACGATTCTCCCAGCTTACAGAACCATCGAATAACAAAGCTTGGATTAACATAGTTCATGTAGAAAAATCTTCGTTACACGTGAAAAAACTAACCACGTCAAATAAAGGAAAAAGAAACCAACTATTACAAAAATACGCTTGAATAATCAAGAGTTTTGCTACAAAAACCTTTATATGGGCAAGGTTTATATTTTTAGGTAAAAAATACATGCTACGTTTAACATAGTCTAACGAAATATTATACGAGATGTAAAAGATATATTAGGTATATATATAACAGCTTAGTACCTAAACACAAGAGTTTTCTTTCTAATTAATCTTAAAGTATCTAATGTTTATTTCCAGACAGACTCCATTTTCTGTTTAATAAACACCTATGTTAACATTATATTTAAATCTCTCAATTGAGGTAACTTCTGAACAAAAATATGGCTTAAGAAAGCTTATTCGCTATCGTAAGAGGCGTCGAACTTATAGATTTTACAGCAATCTGCGCAGAAACTTATTCACTAGTGAGCAAACGATAATAAATACCTAAATTATCCTAAAATCGATCCCGGAACGGTTTAAAGTCGGTTAACGATCCTATTTGCAATAACTCTGAGACCAGGCCAAACGATTTTGTAATATTTTAGACTCGACAATTTTCAACGAAATTTTTAGTGTAAAATGTAATCTGCAATATTTTTTGAAAACTATAGCCCAAATATACTATGCTTTTTTTGCAATGAATAGTGTTATAAATTCCAGTTTTACAGCTATTCTTATAAATATTTTAAAAGAATAGCTGCAAAAAATGTTGTATCCATTTAAAGTAGGTATTACATGCAAAGTACAATGGTTTGATGAATTCTCAAAGAAAATTAATGTATAAATGATCCTTCATATTTCTTTGATCTTATTATTTCCATCCCTTTCATTGTTGTAATTCCTTCTTCAAACGACGATTGTTGAAGTATCAAGGTCCCTAGATAACCGAATCTTGAAACGATTACCCATCTTCATTAAGGAAACTTCCAGTCAAAATCGAGTCACCTTGTAAGTTGACCCTATTCAACGAATACCTAACTTACAATCGCTAGTTGTCCCTTCAACTCTCAGGAGAGCCATATACTCGTAAACCTGCGGAAAGTTTTGTATAAATCAAATAATTTCGCTTGAAATAAAACATCACTAACGGAGATAACAAAGGAAAAAAGTTCGGGCCTTGACACTTAGCCGATTGTGTTACATCAAGGACACGTTTTCGAAGATTCGCTCAAATCATACGAACAAGTGCGCACAAATCTAATAACATCGAAGTAAAGACAGATACAGTTTAGTCCCTGACAGTACCTTTTATCCGGGGATTAGAAAATGACTATACAATGGAGAAAGTTTGCCGCTTAAGGTCTTTAAGGAAAGCTGAAAAAACATGATGGGCAAAGTTAAACAATGTCCTTTCAACTTATTAATTTTTTTACTGAGTAATGTCATCAATCACGGGGCTTATACAATTATTTAAATTGTTATTAGAAACACGCAAAAAGGCTGTTTGTGGCTGAGTGCGGAAATGAGAAAAGTTTTTGTATGTACCTACCGCAAGGGTTGGTATACACCTATTCTAGTTGCAATGCGATTGCAGTTGAACTGTTTAAAAAAGAACAGTTTTAAAATGAGTCGGAAATTCGGGGTTTTGTGGTTTAGAGTAGTAGTAGTAGTTTCTAAATGGTACTTCGTTTCTATTTTAGAAACTGTGTGATTTTAACAGAGTGCGTAACCATTTGTTGGGTCCATTATAACACCAACTCGAAACTACCGCATCTTTGTATTTTTCTTATACATTACTATTTCAAATTTTATCTAAATTGTATGTCAAAAAGTGGTTCTTCAGCTTGCAAGGCTTGACCTACCCAAAAAACATAGGTACTTTGCCAGATGAAACAGATCTTGTGAAAATGTTTCATCCAAATAGTTTGGTAGCCGTGACATCACGTGATCTCCCACTCGATAGTGCTAATAACACGTTGCAGAGCGCTCCACGTAACTGGCTACTTAATTAAGATACGGCAGAGCATCAACAGGACAGTCCCGTATTTGGCAAGCTTCCAGCTCGTTCCCACTATCTGCGACCCATTGTGGAGCTAGTTTACGTTTTTTCACAGGGCTTTCGAACCCTTTGTTCGTTATACGTGATATGGTTTTTTTTTGTTGTAAAATCAATACTTTGTTACAACTCTAACATGTGAGTTATGTAAGACGTCTTAGCTGGAAATCTACTCGTGTTATGACAATGTTGATTGAAGAATAGGTTATAAGGTTAAGTTAAGTTTCACCTGTTCGGCAGATAATCTTGAGAGATAGTTATGGCCCACTTCCGGGTCCTGGTCTAGAATTGCATCCTCAAAAATGTATATCAGATTACATGATCTGTTGATGGATTCAGAAGGTGGCTTTTAATACGACTCAACCCTATCGAGTTTGGGCTCTAAAGATTCTTCTCTCTTTGACAAGGATTACTCTTCATGGACATCCAGATCTTTTACTTTATTTTTTTTTGTTTTTGTTTTAAACTTGAAGATGCGCAGAGAAATAAACAGGAAGGAACAATATGAACATACAAATTCTTGTGCGCCAAAATGAGTTTCATAACAGCTTTATTAAATATCTAGGGCGCGTACCATCGCATATTCAGGGGCAGTTTTTGCTTTGTTGGTTTCGTTAGACGATTATGGGCGTATTATATTATAATTGTTTTTGTTCAAACTTCCTCGGGTGTAAGCTCGTAAAAAATATAATAGGGATGTTAATGTTGTTATGGTGAAGTTACTATTACAAGTTATATAACATTTAGGTCATATAATTTTCTGACTGTAGTTGTCTACGTATACGAAATGGACCATAAAAATAAAACATGATTTAAAAAAAAATGAAAGTTTTTTTGACAAAACAACATCTCATTTACAAGTTCGTTTTCACGATTGAAAGAGCCATTAATACATCCAAAATATGATGTCTGACTACGGTACAGATAAGTACAAATCCAAACCGCCACAGAACCGGCTGACATTTAGATATACAAACAGTTTACATACAGACAGATACCGCGATAATGCAAGGCTATGTCGCTCGCGCGGATTTTGCTTTAATCCAAGCCTGATTAAGCTTTGCCCGCGACTGTACTCGGGGAATTAGCTTTTTTATTTCTTGGATTGATTAACTGGACCTGTGAGTTAGACTGTTAGTAAGTCAAATTAGAAGTTTCTATGAGGGATTATGATTATAAGATGTTGATGATTTGATACATAGGTGGTCTAGCGGACTAAGCTATTCCGCTTTGGTGGAAGTAAACAAAAAAAAGAAAAAGTGTCGTAAGTTATGTAAACTTTTTTACGACACTTTTCTAGTCGACCATAGAAGCTTTTTAGGGTCATTCTAAAAATAAGTACGTGTACAGATTCACTCGCTTGGCATGAGAACGACATGTTATGCAAATGCTGCATCTTTTCGCGTTTATTCGTCAAACGTAAGAGGAACTATGATGACATTAAGGGTCGCTTTGGAACCATGTAATATTTTTACGAGCGCCAAGTTTCAAACAAATTACTTTGAGGTTTACTGTTAGTTATTGTGAGATTACGTATAGTTAGGCATTTTGAAAGACCTAATATTAAGAAATGAGACTAAAAGTTAGAACCATTAATACTATGATTAATAAAATAATAAAATACGTTGCTAATTTATATATATTTATAGTATATATTATTTATATAATTATGTATAACGCCGTAAAATACCATAAAACGAGACAACAGTAATAAATCTTTATGTAGAATTATTAAAACTGACGTTTTACACTGTGGTTCTTTCCCAGCAAAATAATTCACTCTTTTAGTTCAACGTAGTTGTAACGACTGAACCGTTCCCGAGCTCTCATAAATTATAGTGAAGCAGACGGGCTCGCTACTTAATTTCATTTAATCTTAATCATGAAACTCCATTGTTTTAGCTTCAGAACCAGAATGCAGCTTTTCTTACCTTGTGGAACTAACGTGAACTGCGCAACTTTGAAACACAATTTTGCACTTTCTAACAAACTTTAACTGTTGGGATTGTAGGGGGCACTTAGCCGTCGATTTGATCGACCTCTAGCGATAAATGGTGGGAAACTTTGGTACTGCAGGTGTTGAGTTATTTTACAGAATAAATGTACCTTATGTTTTAATTTACCTATGTTTCACAATAAATGATTATTATTATTATTATTATTATTATTATTATTATTATTATTATTATTATTATATTATTATTATTATTATTATGTGTCCTGTCCATGATGCGCATTGAAATAAGTTAGAATTAGTTCTTAATACTCTTTAGTTTTTAGTGTGAATTTCAGACGTAGGTACGTTGGAGAGTCTAACACATTTTTGTTTACAATCCGCATATCAAGAAAGAAGGTATATAAGTCATCTACATATGAAATAAAAGCTTCCGTCATTATATAAAAACTTCAGTTCATACTAAGTATGTACTAGCAAATACCAACTACATACCAGTCCGTTGTGAACCTACTACTGAATTCTGTATGTAATACAAGGTTTAATAGCTAATTAATTACTCAAAAGTATACAAATTAAACCGGGGGCAAAAAAAACCATTTCTTTCTTGCTAATTTATTAATTATCTTATATTTTATAAAACGCTTCTCAGATAAAAACCTCATTAAGAAGAGTGCCCTTAAATTAATTCTTAATCACCTTTGTCTAAGACATTTACTTTTTATAAAAACGGCCACGTGTTTTAAAAAAGTATCTTTAAAGACAAAATAATTAGCTTATTTTTATACGGGTTATTTTTAAACTGTGTTAGGGCTTTTTGTGTCATTGAAATTAGAAAGATCAATCTGTTTATCCTGTAGTCATAAATAGTCCTTACTTTTACATAACTTAATAAAAACTTACAATAGCAACCAGAAAAACATCTCCACCATTAAAGGTAAAGGTATATTTATTTGTAAAACCATTGGCGTACAAATTAAATGAGGTAGAGGTGATTTGTCAAAGGTATGCTTTGTTTTGGTAGCACTTATAAGAAAAATACTAGCACGAAACTTTAGGTTTGGCGCATCGGTAGTGCAGCAGGTATTCAGTTTGATTGCAGATACCTACTTTCACAAAGAAGTTTAATATATAAACCAACGCCGCATTTAACATTTTTTGTAAACGTTTATTAGAGCATGTATGAATGAATATAAAAGTAGTGGAAGCGAAACAAGTGTGTTAGGATAGTAATCGTAAGATTTTTTTTCTGCCTACCCCTACAAGGGAAAGAGGCGTGATTATGTGTTTGTATGTATGTTATTACAGTGTTATCTATATCTTTACTTAGGAGATGTTTTATGCTTTAAAAGCTGGCCATATAATTTTTTGAATTGAGGATTGGTTAACCTTAATTTATTAAATTATTTCTAGTCACATAACGTATTAAAACTACGTCCATTCGTTTCGCATGAATGGCGCAGGGATTAAGGGTTCGCAGCCGAAGTGGGGCACATTCCCCGAATGCTCCAGGAAGTTAAACCAGCAGAATTGTAAATAGTGATTGTGTATTCTATGAAGGGATACGCTGCTGCTGAGGTAAGCACTATTACAAGATTCGATTTAGTTCAAACTATGCTTATTTCCTTAGGCCACTATACAATAGTACGGAAGGGTGCTGTGCCTTAAATTGTAGTGTTGACTTTTGTTAATAACATCTCTTATATTTTACTCTATCTTCATTTTGAAGAGAAGGTTTTTTTAACGACGTGCATAAAAATAATATACATAAGAGTGTTCCTCCCGCTTGAGGCACAGGCCAGACTTATAGGTATAGATACTATTCAATGGACCTTTAATAATTATATGAAAATTTGCAATGGAAATCTGACCATAAAAATTTCAATGAAAATCACAATTTACAAATAAATAATTGTTAAAGTTAACGTAAACCAATTATTTCGTTAACTCTTCTCAATATATTAACTGGTGCATGATATGGCTACAGTAATTAATTAACTGGTCGTTTATAGCGTGATATGATACCGGCTTAAAACTTATGACGTCATAACATATTATTACCAACGTTGCACTACTCGATTGGCGGGCTTTATCGCCTGTTTAACTATAAAATAGGGGATGTAAAACATTGTGAGCAGTAGCTTTATAGTTTTGTAAATAAATTAATAAATTGAATTTAAACAAGTACGTAGTATTTTTTTAATCATGTTACACACAAAATAAACACTAAACATTCAAGAAAATTGCAAACTATTCTTTAAGAATTAATCGAAACATAAATAAAAAAGTATAGGTAGTTACTACCCCTTTGTCATAGTGTCAGTATTCAGCTGAATCCTCTGAGACCAGGCTGAATTCAGGACAAGGCTACACAAAATAATAGGTTACCTAAGAGGACATTCGTGTTTTGTTTTCATCTTGCTACCTAGCATTTAAATGGTACACCAGGGCCACGATTCAGCTATTTAAGAGTTGCTTCAATTGACCTAATGATTTTTACGATAATTGCCATTCTGCTAACTGTCATTACGATCATTAATTAGTCATTAAGATCATTCTCTTCGAGAGTTCCACGAGATTTTATTGTAGGCTTATCTGGATACAAAACTTAGGCACAATGACAGGTACACTGGCAGACTACTGACATGCATTCAAAATAGCTGAATCGAGGCCCAAAACATGAGAAACAATAACATAGGTACTCTCCTTTGTGAAACTAATATTCTCGTTGTAGAATGCCTTTGCACGTCTACTAAGGAATATCGTAGATCCTAAGGTTATCGAGTTTCATGCATATCGGTTTTTGATCTTCTCACAACAGCTGTCGCTTTGATAGAACAAGGATGTTAAATTTATGTGATAATAATTAAAATGATCAAATCTTTAAGGATGTATTAGGTAACACTAGTCTTAACTGTTTAGTTCGATTGTGTTGAATATCGAGTAAGTATCATACGTCTATAGTTCTCGTTTTTGCAGTTCGTGTGCGCACGGCCTAAATGACAAAGGATTTTATTTTATACATCAAATAGTAAAAAGTTCGATCAATTTGTGTTAAAAAAGAAAATCTCTTTGGTAACAACGCTTTTTCACACGACAATTTGTTCAAAACTATTTGCACTGTATCTATTTTACCAGTTAGCCGACCTATCACTGTTGTGTAGTGTATAAAATTTGTAGTTCAGCTGAAATTCATTTTACATTTTATTTTATATTTTACACAAAATCCTTTCCGATTGCATTTCCAACATAAAGTTAATATTTGAAACCACGATACAATATCCTGCGTTTTACTGTTTTATTCTGAGCAGAATGCGGATGTAACATGTAGATCTTTATCGATGTATTCCGGCTATGCATTTCACGATTAAGCTGTCTGTACGTGTAGCCAAAGCCGGGGGATTACACGAGTTTTGATTGCACAGTAATATACGCTGTGGATAACAATGAAGCATTTTTAAACGTACGTTTGTTCGGAACGGGATCGTTCGCCACAACTCGCATCGTTGGCCGCTTTGATTCGTGTTGTAAAGGAAACATATTGCCTTCATGTATAATTCATAATTGTAGGTCAATCGCTGATGAAAACGGCGGTTTCATCGCTGTAAGGAAGCAATACGGATTCATTGATGCGAGAAATTGCAGTTCTTGGTATTTGTAATTTGTTGCAAGCTTTGCTTTACAAAAATAACTGTATAGAGTTCTGAAAGCTCACTTCCATTTTCATTTCAAAGAATTGAGCAACTAATCAAACTATTTTCTGTAAGACTTGTCTAGGGACTTGCGTTTCTTATAATCTATACAATAGTTTTTAATAAACTGTTAATTTATTATTGTCAAGATACAAAAAACTTACCTAAATCTCAAACAATACATTAGTCCATTATTATTAATTCAATTCTTATTTACAATCATTTATCTTGACCTTAAATCTTAATTAAGAGATATTTCTCTAGGGCATTACCTCGCGATCAATGTTAAATGTATTATAAAAGCTTTCTTTTGTCCATACAAGTGTCGTTTCAACGTTTCAGCAGTTACACAATTTATCAATTTAGCGGCGATATTATTTTGTCGGGTGGCTGAAGTTCAAGTGTGCTCAATGAACGTGACGTATACAATTTATTAGAAGATAACAGTTCCGTCTCAAGTTTGCGGGAACCTCGAGCTAAGTTTGTTAGAACTATTGTTGGATTGAAGGATTCGGGTCAGTCCGAAAAGCTATCAGCTAGTTTGATACATTTAAAGTTCTAGTTTATATTACGTTGATAGATGAATAAACGTTGTATGGATAGATTAAATTATTTGAGCTGAAGGATGTTTATTTTAATTATTTAAGTATAAGAAAAGTAGAATATCACGTGCCAAGTAACTAGCTATTCTACTGATGTATAAGCCGGTAAGTGATGGTTATCGTCGGTAGCCTTTCATAAAAAAACATATGAAGTAATACAGTTTAGTTTTCTCGCTATTTTTCGCCTATATTAGTTTGTGTAGAGGTGATCACTTACCTACCTTCTGTCGTACAGGTAGAGAATATAATACTACATTTTTAATACAAGCTTTTCTTTTACTTGCAGTACCTTCTTGATGTCCGATCGAGATAAAATTTGCATACTAAAATAAGTTCGGTAACAATACAATGCTCTGGTACTTTTAAGCTGCTCTGGTGATGAAACTAGAAGGTGGCTATAGAAACTCTTTTCTGTCCGAAACGACGCAATCCCATTTTGTTTAAGCTTGTTTAATTTTTCTTCACTAATACAGTGTCTGCACGGTTTGTCGGTTTATACGCTTACATTTAAAACTGAATACACAGGTACTACGAGAGTTTTCAATCACTCATCTATTAGCAATACCCAAATGACATAGTATAATGATACATCAAACGTAATGTCAGTAACGGTAAGATACTTCTTGACACAAAGTTTATATGGGTCGATCGTCAAAATATATTGCTTTAGTACTCACTTCGCACTTTTATGGGAGTTCTGTAAATGAAAGATAAATGTCGTATACAAGTTCAATATCTTTAGATGTAGAAGGTTTTTATTATTGTTTGTCTTCAATTTGTGAGGAAGTCTGAACTATTTTTCTTACGTGTTATTTTATAATATGTATTAAAGAACTCGAGGTTAAAGACATCGTAATTTTGTTTGTAATCTGACTAGTTTTACTATAAACACATATAATAATAACAATGATATATAATATATATAATATGTATATCTATAAAGAATATTCTAATCTAATCTAATCTATGAATTAAAATAAAACGAGAAGACGTAATAATACAACTAGAAGACTATTTATTGTGAAAAATATTTTTGGAAACATGTCATGTTGCTGAATTCGGAATGAAGATACATTTGAATAAGCTTTCATTGGCCTTTTATTATTAGGCTTCTGAATGCTAGAAATATAATATTTTATCGAAAATCACTTTTCCAAATTATTGATTGGTGAGTAGTCAATCGCGCTCAATCCCTAAACAGGTAAAGCAAGTTAAAATTAAAGTCACGTCCATTCAGTGTAATACGGAATAGGTACGGTCTAACCTGAATTTTGACGAGCTCTTATATTAATTCATTCACGAAATAACTACTGCTTACCTGTTACTCAACGTCTGAAACAGGTGAAATATTCGAACCTAATTCTGAAATTAGATTTCGTATAAGGATGTTTGTTTCGATATTTTTTACAGAGTATAGGTACATGGAACATGAGGAAGTTTTTGAAAAGGTTTTGCTTTTTCCAAGCAGTCTCGTTAAAATGTTACCATGAAATACGTTTGTTGGAACACTTGTGACGTCAGATTAATAGGTTTTCCAGGAAATTATTGCTGTACCTAAAACATTATGTGAACGTTATGATTTTCATTTGTAAAATAAATAAAGGATTATCCGTAAAATTAAACCCATCTCGCTTTCATGTTAAATAAGCTGCGAGATAAAAGTTACTTACAAATGTAAAATGACTGTAATATTTCAGCAAAAATGAAAATGTTTATTTTCGTGAGCTTGTAATTCGAGAACTTCAAACGAGGTACCACCAGATAATTTATTATATACAGTTAATATGTTATGTGCGGCAAGAGCTTTATAAAAATGTTTGTTGGTCGTTATTTCATGTAAAATTAACAAGTTTGCGTCCCGAGTTTGCGCGCATCCTCCGATTTAAAATTCAGTTCGCAAGCCGCTACAGAATGAATGAAATCAGCGGATTTCTAAATGTATTCAAACTCACATCGGGTCAGAAGTTGCAAAGCTAATAAAACTGGTTGCATGAATGTAGTTTTCAAGATTGCCTGCAAAAATAGGTTTTCATATCCGCCGCTACCGCAGATATTTAAATTAATCTAGGAAATTCTGGACTCGGGAAATGTAAATGTCATAATAAGAAATAGAGTTTATGTTTATGTTTCTAAAGATTATTGTTATATTTTTTCGTTTCGTTTGTAGTAACAGTAGAAGTTAATTTTCTGGTACAAACTATTATTTGTGTGACACCATAAGTTCCTAGTAATTTTACATCTATATCGAAGACCTTGATTGTTTTATCCTGTCTTAGTTCGTGAATGATGAGTTTCTCAATACACTTTATTAATAGGTTGTGGGTTTTGCAAATTCACTCAAATTAAACAGTTTAAGTCAAATTCCTTTGAATCGAGGTTTAATAAGCTTATTCAAGCCAGATTGGGTTAAAATTTGGGAAATTGGTTTACAATATAGTTACTCAAGATAATCATGCCGCGAACATATTTTATATTTAGGTATACATTAAGATAATCTGTTTATTCTGCCACTGTCTGCTGATTTTGTATAAATAAGTTTTCAAATCTCTATAACTAAAACTTTGACTGTCCTGCCGGTCCTGCACTCTCCAGGACCATGGAGGCCAGTGACTGAGCCATCCAGGTGGCATCTTTTTGGGCACATTTTTGGACTTTGGATTTTTTGGACTCGAAAAGAAGGAAAACATCATTCTTATTATGCTTTTTTCCATTGCTATACCTACTTATATACTATGTTTCCTGATTGATACTGAGTGAAGTGGGAGCTGTTTTTTCTCGTATTACCTCGTTTGATTGATTTCGTTTCGGACCCTAAGACAGTTGAATCAATTTACGGAGACGCGCCGACTGTGACTTGGTTTTTTTGCCGAACGTTATTACTGGTTGACGGTAGTTACAGTGATATAGTGAGATGGGAATAGTCGAATACCTTTGAGTATATACTTTTAGGAAGTTTTTAGTATGGGTTTTTAGTATTAACTTTATGGTAGAAGGAATATGCTCGTATTAAAAAATAGTAAAAGAGTGTTTTCAAATTGCGTAATGTTTTCAGCAATATCACTTGCGTTCACTCTCTGCTAACTTGTCGCTAATTTCCAAACATAATATATTCCATCCAGCTTGGATACGCACGGAATATCAATATCATCACGTACAATATTACGGTACAAGACTTTATCAAATTTTAGTAACACAGTACTCTCTACTATTGACACAGCCAACTATCTTAATATATATAAATCTCGTGTCACAATGTTTGTCCTCAATGGACTCCTAAACCACTTAATCGATTATAATAAAATTCGCACACCATGTGCAGTTCGATCTAACTTGAGAGATAGGATAGTTTAAATCTCAAATTACAGTCGCAATTTTAATTTATTGCTTATTATTTGTCTGTTATTGTTTGAAAGTCACAATTATCTGTTAACTCCAAATGATTCTAACAGATGTTGATACCTTTCGACTGGGTTGAGTAAGTAATCAATAGATGGCGCTGCTATGGTAAATCAACGAACGTGATCTGCATTTCACCCGTGCGAAGCCGGGACGGGTCGCTAGTTATAATATAAACACAAATACACAACGGCGGTTATTACTGGAATTAGTCCTAAACAAGCGACTCGATAACTAAGTATTCTAGAATACACAAAGGAAAGCGATACGTAGTACGTAAGTGTTGTTCTAGCGTGACTTTGCTGACTTTGTAATACGATTTAGTCCGAAAATGTTTCGGAGTAATCCTCTAAACATTTCGGACACAGCGTAATCCAAGTGTCCTAGCTTTAAGACTTGCATGTTACACTGATAAATATCGCAAGACTCTGTTTAAGACAAGGACCAGTGTAACCAGGTCAAAAGTTGAACCGAATAGCAAAGAAATCGAGAGAAAATAGTCAATGGAAACTATACCCACGCTGTACAGAAACAAAATAAGGTGACGTAGAGAGATTAATGTTTCTAGTTTACGTATGGGTTCCATTACGCAAGGGATGGTGTCTGGAAGGATATGGTGAAGGCCATTGCTCAGAATTGTGACATCGTTCTTTGACCTCCTATATTTATAACGCATTAAAAAAAGTACATGAAATTAAAAGTGGTAGTTGCTAGTTAGTGGTAGTTTGGTTTATGTACACAAATTTTTAAAAACCGGGGCATTGACCTTTAATGTTCTGTGGTGAGCGCAAGATCTTATTCTCATTTATTACACAAATCCTGCAAAATGATTAATTCACATGTATCTATATATGTGTGTGCAATTGTCCATGTAGATTTATGTCAGTACATTAAGTTCCCAAGGGACTAACAAGCTCAGCCATTACGTTCACTGCGTCCTGGTGAATATCAGAATGTCTAGGAATATAGCAGTGGGATATTGGCTAAACTAATTAGCGTGGCAATCATTGAACTAAAGTGATGTGGGTGCTGACGGACGCTTGGAAACCCATCCGTCTCTCTGACAAGCCCGTTAAGCCGTATGTTAAAACAGTTCGAATTTTGAAAATTAACCGTCAACGATCGCAAATTATAAATGGCCACCATTTGACTGCTTGAAGCTTCATAATGTATCATTTTCTTTTGTTGTCAGGTTTAATTAGCGCTTAATGACAAACGTTGTTTTCAACCTGTGAAATTAGCAGTTGCTTAACTGAGAATTTACATTTTTTAATTATACAGCAATACATACTTAGCTACTTCTTCTATAAAGGAGACGTTAAAGTTACTACACATTAATGTCGTCTCGTTTACACTCTCTACACTGAAAAGAGACAGACGTCTCCTAAATCCTATTTGAATAATCTCCAGTATGGGATCAAACGTTCGGTGGTAAATATCGAGCTGTTGTTGTCGTCTTTGTAAGTTATATCGATAAAAACGTCTTTTATATAAGGATGGTTAAACTTCACAGAAGATCAACACATAAAAAGAAAAAATAGGATGAAATATTTTATTTATATTAGTTAAAACTTACTTCTACTACTGAATAAGATACCTAAAATAAAAATGTAGCAAAACATTTTTAAATCTCGGTAAAAATTTAAATGCCAAATATTTCGAGAGCTCCACTAATTGTGGCCGCACTCGACTCGATAGGCTTGAATTTATTATACGAGTTTAAATTTAACATTATATACCAAAAGCATATAGACTATAAGTACCTACCTACCTTCGTTCTCGTTGAAGAGTTATCCACTTCATTAATATTCGTGCTACTTTTTTGAAATGTCAGCCATTAATTTTCAACCTGGGTTTCTGTAAATTTAAAAACTTTATGTATACTCTATTAAAGTTCTATTCACCCTATATAAAAAAACTTATAAAAGAAGAAGTACACATACACACACATTTATATGTGTAAGTAGGTACAGGTTTACGAATAGGTTTGGTGTCTGTGTTGCAAAAATTTGCTGCTGAAAACACACAGTCACACAGTTGAAAAACACCCTTTATTCTCTCAACATCTCTTTCAGTAAAAGAAATAAAATAACATATTTTTTTGACTTAAACCCCCAATAATGAATTATAATTACTTATATAGTTAGTACATATCACAGTTCACAGATGGCGCATCTGCCAATATTATTATGACGTGTCGTGATAAATCGCAGCCATTCATATTGGATAATTCGTCTGATCTGCAGTTGAAATGGCTAACGAGCCTATTGTAAAATCTCCTACTGTTGACGTCTGTATAATTATAAATCTTATTACTTTATGGTGGTCTGGTATTGTAAGTTTTAAAAGAATATTTTTTTTTCTTTCTCCTCCTCCTTTTACTTGGTACGATTCCCAAAAGTGTTGTTTTGGAAGTAAAAAACAAAAAAGGGAGTTTATTTTGAAACTGAGGCATAGTACATTATATAGGAATATACTTAATTCTTGTGGTGCAACGCGGCTAGTGTTTTTATTGTTATTCTGCTACTCGGAAAGCCGACAAGCCAAACAAATCAAAGATCATTAAAATTAGTCCACTCGTTTTTGAGTAATATATTAAGTAACTAACCCGACTTTGTTTCAATTATCGGGTAATCATTGATTCATATTCCCGAGTTTGATTGTAATGGTATACAAATAATAAATTTTGTTGTTTAAGTCAACCAAAGGCCACTATGGTCATTAATCATTGGTCTATTTGAATGTTATATTAATGTCACATAGGTACATAATCGTTGCAGTAGTGATTTATTATCCATCACAGTACACAGTACACACTCAGTCTAATTATCGAATTTACAACATTAGGTAGCATTGATTTTACTATGAGGCTTCTTAACATGGTTACTCGGCGAGTGTTAATGAAAAAAGGCCAGATCAAGAGTACCATAAACCGAAAAAAATGTATGAAGAGAATAATGAAAGTGGACAAAGCCAAAAAAAGTGTGTAAGGATCGTAGCAAGTGGGAAGAACAGGCAGCACTTAGCGGTCTCTGCTTACCCCTATAAGGGAAAGAGGCGTGGTTATATGTACGTAGTATAAGTACGTATGTTACTCGTCACAAAACTATCACAGATATTTTTATAGATACTAGCTTAACAACACCGGTTACACAATATTTCGTTGTTTTTCAATTCAAATTAGTTTGTCAGTTAGTATTCGATAGAATAGATTTTTCGCGTAACATGATATGGAACTAAAGTGAAACTAGCGATTAGATAGACGTACAGTCACCCACACAGCTGAGAAACAACGACCTAGGAAAATGAACTTTATCCCTTTGAAAATATAAGTTATATCTACATGAAAGTGGTGACCCATTGTGGGGCGGAGCGTATATACCGTAGTGGAGGTTTTGTGAGGAATTACTTTGGATGTGGGACATGACATGAAATTTAATTGTGCGAGTAATGATCCCCGGAGTAGCTGTGAATCTGAATATGAAAGATGATGGTCCATTACTGACATCACGGATGTAACGTTACTCTTTTAGAGAGATGGGATCAGTGATATTCTAATAAACAGATATGTTATACACATACAAAACAATCGAAAAAAGTGTTCCGCGCAGCGCGGCAGCTAGCGAAAGAGATAGCGCGATAAAACCCATAAGAAAAAAGAGACAAATAGTTTTGTTGTTAATGGCAATACGTCCCAATTAGGACGTTTTCGAGTCTTCACGATTGCACGCTTATAACATATCTGTTTATTAGAATATCATTGGATGGGATAAAAAAACTAGAAGCGGCTATTCAATTTAACTAGAAATTTGAAAGAACAAGAATATATAATATGTTTTATGAAACTTGTGTCAATATTTAGCTAGGTGTACTGAAATAACAAAAGTAACTTAAAACGTTTAGAAGTACAGGATACGGTTCTATGGGACGGTATGCTGCTTATTCCCAGATTGTTTACCAAATATAAAATCATTATTTTTTCTTTAGCCTATATGGGATCCCCCTATTGGGCAAAGGCCTCCCCCTCCGTCTTCTAAACCTGTCTATCTATTTCTGGCAACGTGCGACCCGCATAATTATAAAGTTATGTGACATAAAAATATTAATAACACATACTAATGCAAATACGTTAGGTACTATTTTTGTCATGGTACCTAGCTCCTTTAATACTATTTCACATGATTCTAGTTCCATAATTTTTCAGCTACGTTTCCCTTTTATTTTTGTCCATAGTCCTTACATAAAACGTTGTAGGTTCAAGCGGAAACATCTGCTTGAGCTAAATCTCTATTTCACTTCCCAATGAGTCAGCATTCTCAGGGCTCCAATTGACCCGTATAATGCTCGTAAATGTTTACTGCTGAATTTGCATTCATGCTTTGTAAAACTGATCAAGGAAAACATCTTTAAGTAGGTAATCAAACAGACCAATCTTATTAGTTCTCTTTAGAGAATACCAGTTAGAGCAATCGTATAGGTTCTCTTTATACATACCTAATACCTACGTCGTTAAATAGTCGTTGATGAAATCGTCTTTTTGACAGTTAAAATCTGCAATAAAACTCAGCCTTTAGAGGTCTACATAGTTTTTAGCCGACTACAGCGAAGCAAAAAAAGAGGGTTATGTGTTTTTCTTTGTATTAAATTTTGGACTCCTCATAAGTTATAACCTATGGATAACGTAGTGAGTTACGCACTGATTCTATTACATAAGTAACTTATATTTAGATAACTATGTTAAGTGTGTAATTGTTGGTTTTCCCTAATAAATAAAATAAAAAAATAAAAAATAAGTAGTGTCATTAAACTATTTCCCTTTCTGTGCAATTTTTATTAGTCCTAGTCATGAAATCATCATCCTTTCTTCTCAACAAAGCTTTTTTGCAAACTAATTACCAATATCGCTACTCGTTGAAAGTAATTACAGATCGTTAACAAGTTCTAAGTATGAAATACACTGTAGTTTAACTAACCTTGTTTAGCAACTAACGATATTCGCCCGAGAAACCTAAGAACATGGAAACTTCGGAACGAAAGGTTAAAGGCAGAACTTGTGCTGTGTATTAATTGTGATTTTCAGGTCAGTAGAGTGGTTGATAAGAGTTAACTACCTCATTTTTTAACCTTAAATGTGTTATTGCCGTGACGAGGTGGATGCTGCTAGTCTATTTAATAAAAAAAAAATGGCCGGATAACTGTGCGAACAATAATTATACCGCTTCCCCTATATAAAAAGTATTATTATTATTATTCGTGATGTGGATGAATTTATTGATGCCTTATTCTAGTTTTTTGGTTTTATTTGGTATATATTTTTTCGAGTTAGTTAGTTTTATATTATTGTTAGTATTTTAAGTCTAATAATAATCCATTAGTATTTGATTTAGTAACAAAAAACTTATATTAAAAAGTACTTAATTGTAATTATAATGTGTTAATAATGTTCTTTAGCGACAGCGTATAATTATATGAAAATCCTTAATACCATTTTTTTGTCTACATTGAAGGTTTAGCAATATCGTCACAACTATTGTAATAACTAGACCTATATTTTTAAGTACTATAATCAAATATTTATAACTTGGAACGTAACATCGATTTTTCAAGCAGTCGCACAAAACATGACGTAATATTTGTAAAACGCCTCGCTTTAAGTTTCTATTGTTTGATAGTGCTAATAGCATAGCGTTATGTAGTCTTGTTGAAAGCAATTAGGTGGAATGGATTCCTAGAAACTGCGAAAGTAGCTTGGAATTATTTTAAGTAGGTACCTAATGTAACGTGAACACAAACATAAATAATGTCACAGAAACTAAAAGATTTTTGATTAATATAATGTCCAGTTATACCCGGTAAGAGCCGGACTCCAACAAAGTGGACCAGAGAAGAAGAATTCTCCGCTCTGCTCGTCTCCGCATTGGTGACGTCTGGCTCTCAGAAAATGTATGTTCCTCTTGTAATGATAAAATCTGCCTGAGCCATTGTGACCCAAATGTTGGACAAAGGTCCTAGTCCTTTACAGAGTAAAAACTAACGACATAGCAGTCACCTTTCGCGTTACCTAATGTCAAACAAAAACACAAACAATAATATTCAAAGAAATATTTAGATAAATCAAATGAAATTTCATCTCACGGCGATAGTATTGAATTTCCTGCCATGACGTCACAGGAAGGATATTCCTAACAAAACGAATCTCATCTTATATGCCCAAATTGCTTGAGGCGTTTAAGCCATCGATGGAAATACTTAAAGTCCCCGAAATACCTTTCATCGAGGTAGAAAATCCTGTTATTCTTGATGCGGTTTCAAGGAAATTGGGTTAGTCTCATCTTCCGAATAAGTTTCGAAAGTTGTCATTTGAATCCATAAAATGCTTAAGAACAGTTTAGGATCGTTCTGTTTTGATCTGTGCTTAAAATGTGGTAGCTAAAAATTTAAGTCACTTATTAAATAATTTCATATGTCGTGGCCCTCGATTCAGCTATTTAAAAGTTGCTTGAATTGATCGAATGCCCTGCTTCATTTAGTAATTTTTACGCTTATTGGCATTCTGGTAACCGTCATTACGATCATTAATTGGTCATTACGATCATTATCTACGAGGGTTCAATGAGATTTCACTGTAGGCTTATCTGACTACGAAAATTAGGCACAATGACAAGTACACTAACCGACCATTGACATAATACATATTAAAAATAGTTGTATGGCGGCCCAGGTTGTGTTGAAAGCGACATTTTTGGATACTTGAAATATACATACTTGGTTATGCGTACTTAGCTTCACGTGAAAAGAGAAAGACATTAAGTAAAAAACTTAAGAATAATGCCCTCTTTACCATAAAGTTTCTAATCGTGTCGTGAGAAATAGATATAAGGAAGTTATTCAAGGAGTTCCTCTCTGAGATTGCGAATTTATGACGGAATACGACACAGTAGAAACGAAGGTAGAACCAAGTTGGTACATATAAATACTGGGTAGTGTGGGAATTAGTTTCGACAAGGTCGTAGATAAACCGATTTCGTTGATTAAAGTTGTCAAAATATAAAAGGTCCGTTTTGACATTTGAGAAAAACCCTAGAATGTAACTTGGAACGAAACTGAAAGACACAAAAAAAAATAAGAATTAATGTTAAAAACACTTTAAGTAAGTAATTATTATTTTATTGTTTCTTTCAGTTTCGTTCCAATATATAAATAAAATCCGTTATAATATATAAATAAAATCTTTTAGTTTTTTTTTTGATAATTAAGAACTTCGTTAGGGTACATACTTTTACTCGTATAATATTTAAACGATATTTTATTCGCACATACTCGTACATGCATGAACTATGAAGTAATATCGTACTATCGAATAGCACGGCCAATAAAGTTCACGTTAAATAATTAAAAAGATTAAATCTGCATACAGCATGTTTTAATCCGGGCGGATTTCATCCGATTACGCAATGAATCAGTAGTTGATGGATAATGCCATGCGGGCGACTGACGTGGAAGATATCGCTACACATCCCGCTTACTATATGTTACCGGGACTCGGTAATTTGAATAATACCAGCTTATGAATGTCCCACTGCCTGGGCACAGGCCTCTTCTCATGCAGAGGAGGCACGACCATTGATCACCATGCTTGCTAATTGCGGATTGCCGATTTCAGATCCCAATTTTTTGAAACCAGGTTCCCTCACGTTGTTTCCTTTTCCTTTCCCTTCCTTTTCCTGCACCGTTCATTGTGGTAATTCGCATACTCTTTGTAAATTAAATCGCTATGGAGTCATTTATGGCTATCTTAGTAGTGTCTGATTTAAAAATGTAATAAATATTTTTTATTGTCTTAAAGTGTTATAAACAAAGGTCTAGAACGCTTATTAAGTACTGTTTATACACTTCCCTAATTTATTGGATCCGAATTACCTATTTGATAAGTAAATTAATTGCAAAATTGTGTGGCCATTGTAATTTGCGGTAAACAGCTAATTCTGCGTACAAATATGCAGTTTTTGGTATTGTTATTAGAACCAACCAAACAAAACCAACAGGCGGATGTGTGCACAACATAAACAATAGACTAATAGCCTGCTAACATAAACAAGTGGAAAATAAATTACGTTTGGAAACAATGCACGTTTGAAAACAATTCACGTTTAAACGATATTAATTATCTGGAAATATCGTTTGAAAAGCAGACAATTTCGAACTGTGTATGTACAAACAAATCTTGACACTTGTAAATTGTTTTCAATTTGTTTGAGACTTATATTAACTCAAAAATATTGCTTCTACCTTCACGGAACTCTGTTCTTGCTACTTCTAAATTATGTACCCAAGAATGACAGCTTTAAGGAAACTGACTTAAATAAACTGAAATATGCATTCATTACACGAGGGAAAACAATATTCTAAATGAAAATAATAAAGTTCCAAATCGTGAGATACGATATTTATAAATATGAAGTGGCTTCCTGTATCAACATTTTTGAAATACACCAATAAAAAGTATGACAAAGATATCGGAGAAAGTCTAAATTGCCCAGTCCATTTAAACAGCTAACAAAATTGAAATGAAATACAAAAATAAAGGTTAAAGTTGATATGTAATTAGTGCTTTTGAAGCATTAAACTTTTATATATAAAAGTATTATAGATCATAGACTGTGTAGAAGTAGGCTAACGTTATAATTGGACTGTAAAAGAAGGCGTTATTTGCATTACAAAAACATTTCAAATTCATTGGTTAACTTTCAAACTACAATTAACTACTTTTCATTTGTTATAATATTTTGATAAGATAACTACTTATTACTTTAATCTTTTTTTTTTGTGTAGGTACTTAATATTTTTCTTTTACAATCAAGTAAACATAAGTTCGGTATGATACAGAAGTAAAAAAGAAATGTATTCAAATAAAGTCACATAAAACATCTACGTTTGTCACATTCATTTGAAAAATGCTGGTAATCGCAAACTGCGACTTGCAACTGTCATCTTAGGTTGCATTTTCAGTACGGGAAAGTTTTATTGGATTATTCTGATAGAAAATTCTCAGGAACTTTCCTCAGTTTTAGAACGTGCAAGATAAATCGCTGGATTAAATTTTCCTATTATAGTGATGTCACTTTGTAAACCTTCTCAACAGCTGAACCCGGTATTCCTTATAGTATTATTATATAACGGGGATTAGCGCGTACATGCTTGAATACCTTTAGGGCGTGACATTTCGACCGGGTTGCGCAGGCCGTGGTCGCAAGCAGACTGGAGATGCGGTGTCATCGCTCAGTGCACGAAGTAAATGATTTTTCATCTACCAATATTTCTTGTTTCTTCCAACTTTAGCCTAAAAGAACGTGATAATAAAGTATTTTAATCTAGACTGAAAATAAATCAAAATTGGCAAAAACAAAGCGCTCGTAAAGGGAGGAAGGGAGGAAAGTAAAATTCTTTGTTCCCTAATTTTGGGCAAACAAGGCAAGATGTTTGGTTGGAAGACAAACAAGATAACTTTCTTACTTTCCGCTCGAACACACAATATTGATTGAAGAGGAAATGTTTTATGTTGACAATTAATTGCATTCTTTTTTACTATAAAGGACTGTTAAACTAAGGTTTTTGAAAGCTTTTACTACTTATTTCTTCGAGAATGTAGTAAACCATCTTCATTATCACGATCTTATAGTGCCGTCTGCATTTTTTGTAATACGTATTTTGCATTTGCAAAAAAATGTCAAAGGTTTTTTCAAGCCTTTGATACCTATGTTCCTGTGTCGGTAAAGGATTTTAGCATTTATTACCTTCGACTTAACGCCTTAACGAATTAACGAATATTCTTGCATAATTTTTATCTATACTTCTATACCAATAATATAAAGAGGAAAGATTTGATTGTTTGTTTGAATTCAATAGGCTCCGAAACTACTAGACCGATTTGAAAAATTCTTTCACTGTTGGGAAGCTACACTATCTGCGGTTAACATAGGCTATATTAAATTTTCAAAAAGTTAGGGATCCATAAGATATAGGTATTAACGCAGGTGAAACCGCGGGGCACAGCTAGTCATACATATATTAACGAAAGTTAGTAGCGGTAAACTGTAACTGTTTTGTGATCACCAAACGTCGAACCTAGTATGTAGAACACACTTCCCGGTGTCACGTCGACGGGCGCGGGAAGTCAACAGCTGACAATGCCTGCTTTCCTAGTACAGCTAAATCAATATAACTGTTTACCTAACAACTAACCAAATAGGACAGTAATTAAAAAAAAGTACGTATGATATAAACTGGCTGCTTTATGTATTACGAAGACTAACTAATGCCTTGTAACAATTCGTTTTGCTAAAAAAGTCTACCCGACCGAAATCGTTTATTTATTTATTTCTTTATTATATATAGTATATTACAAAATAAAATAAAAATTATAAAAAAAAACATGTACAAAAGGCGGCCTTATTGCACCTGGCAATCTCTTCCAGGCAACCTTTCAAAGAAATGTATATAAAAGGAAACAAAACAAGAATGTAAACAATACGAGACATAAAAACAATTAAAATTATTCTTAAGTTTACATATCTCAAGTTTACATATAGTTTTTTGCATATTGGAAGGCCATAAGAGAGCATACGAGTTATAGCAATATTTGTCTTAATAATTCTAACAAAGTAGGTATCACAGTGTCTATATGATTTAATAAAATTCAACTTCGTTGCTTAAATTTCATCGTTTAGGGCGTTCACTCCACAAATTGTTATTAATTATGAAAAGTTAGGCGTGTGTGCCACGTTAAGTGAAAAGTAACGCTACCTTGAAACTTCGCTAAAGCTTTACTTGTGGCTCTTGTATAAATAACACCGGTATTAGCATTGCCTTGTGTACTTTATTATTGTGCCAACCCAATTATTATTTAAAACTTTATGACCCTAAAAATAAAGGCCATTCTTGCATGAACGAGGATAACACACATGGATTAATTTATACTGTTTGGTGAAAATGATATGACGCTGGGGAGAGCTATAAAATCCCAAAAATGTCTATCATGGAAATAATAAAAGGTAAATCCCTACACAATGATATACCATTTAACTGGTATTGAAAAGAAATGAATCATTTTCCTTTGTTTATTGTTTAGATAACTTTGTTGTGATTTTATTTAAGGTTTATTTCACGACAAGCTGTAGGCACTGTGCTGTCAACCTTTTCTTGCTTTTGTTATTCTCAAAGATCATTTATCTTGTATTATTACCTTATTTTGGCAATAATTTTGTAGTCATATTTTGTTGTGCCCTGTTTTTCTTGTTGCTATCACCAAAGGTTGACGATTCAGGTCACTGTCGTTATTTTCTCACGAAAAACTTGCCTCAATGCTTTTAAATAAATTTTGTATTACATACATGTTTTGTAGAAATGGATTAATTCGGTTGACTGTAAAAAAAACTGCAGATGCACCACAATCTATACGCGTATTGTAAAAAAGGGCTAATTTAATAAAATAGGCAAAAAAATGTGCAGATGTACATAAATACTTAAGTAGGCAGATCCTTTGCTTCTTGAATACTCGGCAGTCGTAACTTCTTTTTAAATTATTTGTTTAACCAAATAGTAATCATCGTTCAGCATTTTCCAGCAATAATTATAGCTATCAAATGTGTAGATAATGTGTGTATATATATACATACAAGCAATACGCAACTCCATTATCTACAGAGAATTGTTTAATGGCTCGCATTGATTACTCAGCTCAACCCTTACATAGTAACTTCCAATATTTAAGCTCTGCACACTTTGTTGCTTTGTTTTTATAAGAAACTCTTTGCCCCATTTGAGTTGAGCAAACAATCCCAAATAAGCATTGTAACTAAACTGAAGGTAGTGTCCTAAACTAATATTAATTGAACTGTAATTTGTAGTGTGTTTATGCTTCAATTTATTAGTTTGCGAAACAAATACTGTGTGGCCCGAATCCTGATAGTAGAAGAATAGTTGCTATGGGTTTAAACTTCAATAAATAATGGTATGGTTAGGTCTGTTTCATATAAGGAATGTTTGGCCTGACAGTCAAAGCATTAACCCTTTTTTACAAGCAACTTTTTTCTTTGATATATCTGGCTATTTATTCACAAAAGAAAACCACGTCATAACAATTATATAAGTAGTTATGATGTTTATAAAGTGCACATCATGAAGCAGCGTTTCGTTACAAATGACCATTACATTAAGCCGTCTCCATGCATTCTTCAAACTAACCATCCGAGATAGCAACACGTACCCTGAAACACTTCGCAATATTTTCGTATTTAGTTCGTTTCCCGAGTCGACCAAGGTGAGATTGGGTTTTTCTATGAAATTCTCAGTAGCAGGTCCGAGTTTGGATTTGTGCCCGTTAGTGGCAATAGGCTCGCCCCCTATTAAATGGGACCTAAACATATCGGATAACCGAGGGCGTACATTGGTACGCCTCTGCCTACCCCTTCGGGGATACAGGCGTGATGATATGTTATGTTACAAAATGAAAATTTACTACTGCAAGCCGCGATTAATGTCCTCTATTCAGCTCGTTCTATGCTTTAATGAACATAAACAATAAAATACAAAGGGGGACGTGAGAATTGAATCATCGGCCTATTGTAGAATGGCAACGGTGCTCAAATTTGTGCGGTACAAAGGGAACTAGTGTTAGGTTTAAATTTGACCGGCACTCTGAAGGCTATTGGCTTTAAAAGCCGAAAACTCAATTAGTGATGAAATTGGCCGCAGTTTCGGAGCTGTGCTAGGTCAAGGATCGTGTTGCGACGTGTACTTGTTAGGAATGTTGATCTTTATCGCTCGTTTAATGTTTAATTATATCTAAAACAAGCACGATTATGTACTTGTGAAAATGGAAATCAGAAATGGTAGAAATATGGTAATTTTCATAAAAGCTTCTCAGGTCATTTGTAACTCAGATGAAATCTAAAACAAGGACTATTATGAACTCATGAAAATGGGAATCATAAATGCAAGAAATTTGGTAATTTTCATATAAGCTTCGGCCGTTTGTTACCTAACTGCGATTTAATCATATGCACTAACGAAAAAATACTATTGTATTTAATATGTATGATAAAATCTTATTCCTAATAATCGTGTCATGAAGGGCATAATACAGTTATTAAAACGCCATTTACTAAACTAAAGATGAAATACATATTTGAAAATAGAACATACCGCACACCGATCAAAACATACGGCCAAGTCGCCATTACATACAAAAAAAAAAGTTTTTATTATTATTACGACATAGACATTATGACGTCACGAGTCCATGTAACCTGCGTAATATACGGAAGTAGACAATCTCCGATTATTATCACATAATGAATAGTATCGGCTATCGCATTGATTGTTTAGAAGCATTTGGTCGGATTCTCATAATTACTGATACACAAGTAATGACTTAAATGCCCTATTGGAAGGGCAAAGAACAATTTAATAATTAAGTTAATGTTAGTCATTTGTGTGCATCGACGGGTTTTCAATGTAATACGTACGTATTAAGAATCCATTATACGTCACCCTAAGGCAAATGGCTGTGGCTATCCAGTTTTTCATATTATAATTTATGTCATACGGGTTATAATATTTTTTCTTAATACATTAGAATGGAAATAAGGTGTGCAATTAGCTCGTCTATATCTTCGTCGTCGACAATGCCATACAACGACAAACTATCAAAGTAATTAATTCCTTAGTACCTTCATTCTATAGTAGGTATAAAACACGTCCAATTAAACGTTTCATGCAAATTTCCTTTCAAACAATAATTGTAATAGATAGATACAGAATCGTTCTGTCTCGAGAACCCTTTCCACAATGACTCAATCATCCTAAACAATTCGTTTTCGAAACAATTTCGGAGTTCAATACCTTGTTAAGATATTTTATGGGCTTCCAAATTTCAATACAACTTCGTCAGTAGGTTTAAAAGTTTCAAGAGGGGTGATGTAGAAAGAAGTATGTACAATCGACCGCAAGACATTTGTAATATAAGATTCAAAAATCAACCTTACTACTTGGAAATAAAGGCGCTGAATGTCTAAATGTAGCAAAGGCTGTGTGGTGGACTGTTATGTGCTGGGTAACTTACGTAAGTAGGTCCTCATGTGATCTTATTTCTTGCCCGGCTACGTCAAAACTTAAGGCTAATATAATTTCTAAAGTTACGTGCTTTAAAAATGGAAGTTTAAGGCCACGTTCCGGCTAATTTAAACTTTGCAGGGTTTATCCGCCATTTTGAATTTGATTTTAGGAAGTAGGTACGAAATATTCCTGCTATTATTATCAACAATCCCTCAACAATATTCTATCGGAAACGGCAGAATATTGTGGACCAAAATGTTTGAAACATCTTTACTGTGCCATATTCTTACAAATAAATAAATCTTTATCTTTAACTCAATAACTTATTTTTTTCAGCCTGAAAGTCATATTGACAATAAAATCTGTTAGTATTGTACGATGTTTATAAAACAACGGCTGGTTGTTGCAGCTTTTTCTAGTGAGGAACTAAGCACAAACAAAAATACGAACAAAATGAAGTCTACGAATTTTTGTTGAACTTTCATTTGTACTTTTTAATTACAGGCTGTTTCAATTAGGCCGTGGAATACTTTTACCACATAGGGCTTGTTCTCAAAACAAGATTGTTTTGAGAACAAGTTGCAATGAGACTATACTTTTTGGAAAAACCTTTCGGGTTAACATTAGCTTGCTATATACTTTTACACAGCAGAATTGATTTACTGCCTAAATCCTTATTACGTAATTATATAATCACGCCTCTTTCGCTTGTAGGGGAAGGTAAAAACCACTTGCAATGATCCTTACACACTTGTTTCGCTTCGTCCCCTTTCATTATTGCCTTCATACATGCTCTTCGGTTTAGGATATTCTTGACAGACGTTGCCCTAACCACACGCTAGACAAAATTTAGGATGAAAACAAATATAAAAAATGTAACACTACTAGTTCTACTAGTAAGAATAAATATTTAAGTAACATGGCAGCACTCTATTCTTGCTAAGTAATTGCTGGTGGAAATATAACAAAGTTCTGTACGTTGCCTTTGTGAGAAATATAGGCGTTACTTTACATATTGCGGGATCTTTGTATAAATCCCTCGCGTCAACTGTCAGGGCGTACAAAGAACACTTCAGGATTAAATAATGAAGAAAATATAACATTTATGTGACACTTTATTCATACACAATTAAATCTAATACAAGAGAAAAAAAAAACAGATGAAAGTATAATTTTGCGGGATTATCCTTACTAATATTATAAATGTGAAAGTTTGTGAGAATGGATGTGTGGATGTTTGTTACCCTTCACGCAAAAACTACTGAATGTATTTTAATGAAACTTTACAATAATGTAGCTTATACATCGGAATAACACATAGGCTATAATTTATAAAGATAGTGTATGAATTGTCATTCACGCGGGTGAAACCGCGGGACACAGCTAGTTGTATTATAATTATATAAATAATGTAGGTTTTAAAGCCACACATCGTATAGTAATGCAGGAGTTTAGTCGGTTTGTATGCAGTTTTGTTCTAGATCACAGGTATGTTGTAAGATACAGAGTATTAAACTATAAAATATACAATTATGTAGTTTGTAATTTTATAAAATACTTATTTTTATTTTTCTTTCGTAGGGACATCACCTTCGTGGGAGCAGTTTGTGAGAGAATCTCTAGTGCAAGCAGCCTGGCCGGTCGCGCTGGTCGCTCCGCCGAGACGTGCGCTCACAGTGGACCATCAGTGAGTAATGACCTTTTTCTAACTTATGTGCTGGATGTGTCTATTGCAGGGTAGTTTGAAATACGCGCGAAATTTGTTATAGTTGTAGGTATTCCAAGATTTAATAAATACAATCATAAATAGTGAAATATATTTAATGACGACTGTTTTAGTAGGTACGCGGTTATTATTATTTTCACATAAAAAATAGATAGAAAAATGTAACAGATTGTTGGGATCTTTATTATTAAAAGCTATTTTTAAAGTTTTCAAAGTGAATATTGATACGATAATAATCTTTCCAATAAAACCACAATTCGATTGCTATAAGTTTTCAGATATTATTGAAATAGGACGGAGCCACGATAATCTCCGATATTTCAATCTTCTGATTGATTTCATTCCATTTCTTTGACGAAGTGTAATTATATACCTATAAACTTCTTTATATACTCTAGGTATACCTCTGCGGTGGTAGACTGGTAAATAAAAAGTAGGCAAATGGAAATGGGAGGGCATTAAATGCCAGTAAAATTACGTAATACCTTATATACATGATCATATTTCATGCAAATAATAATTCTTAGTCTTTCTTCAAGTAAATAAACCCAAAAGCAAAGATGTAGGCTAAATAATTAATACGAGTAATTAAATCATTGATCCGCGCGTTTTATGATTGTTCTAAAATATAAATTAGTTAAGTTTTTAGGAACTACACAAAAGCTTATCCTATGCTTCTAGATTAAAAAGTCGCATTACATAGAAATTATTAATTCATGAGATGAGGGTCCTTGATTTATGATGTAAGATCTCGAGCCTACTAAAATTGGCATCATTTCCCTACGAGTTTCTAAATAACGCAAAAAGTTAAATTAATCTCTTTTATAATATTAATAAGGTGTAGAAAATTCAGTTTTTATCCTCAAGTTGTATCAACTATGTACTAAAGTGTTATAATGGATATCCAGTTGCTAGAGGTTTTATTTATTTAGTATTCATTTGGAGAAAATAATCATAGATTATTAAGTTTGATAAATAGATTTGTTAAATTAAGAAGTTGTAAGTAGAAACCCTAAAATAGATCTAGGATGTACAAAATATCGATTTTGACTGTGTAATATATTAACAGTCATATTTACCTGAATTTTCAAATCTGTTGTTAAAAAAATCAAGATTTTATTTCTACGAATTTCTCATTGATATAATAATATAATTTCTAACAATATTTTTTGCAAATAAATAATTCAATCCCCTTACACAACGATATCATTAACTAAACAAACGCGATCTACAATCAACACAGTTTTACAACAAAAACTTGAAGACACGTCTCGTAATCGCAAAGCGAGGCCAAACTTCCTCGAATCGCATCTGATTACATTGATTTATGAACTTAGATCAAAAAAGTTCTAATAAGACTATCTCTCCATTCCTTTTTATCCAGTACTGAACAACTGGAGATAGTTTAATAAGTTCTTATAAAAACAAACGGAAAGACATTTTTTGCAGGAAAGTTTGTAATCCCTGTTATTTAGTTGGAACGTAGATCTTGATAGTGAAGTTAAACTGGTAACACTTTCCTATTTATTTAGATTAGAGAAAAGAATGACTGGTTTGTTATACTAAATTATTGCATAAACAGCTAAAGAGTTTGTTTGAACGCGATAAGCTCTAAATCTACTAGCCGAATTCGAAAGAAAACTATTTACAAGAAATGGGTCAATTATCGAGGAAAGTGATTGCTATGTAATATAACGCGACAACAAGGCGTGTAAATCAACAGCAAGCTATGACTGTTATATTACAAAAGGTAAAAATTAATTAAAATTCTAGCATTTCAAGCCAGAGCATGTGCCTTTTCGTTCAACTATACGGCTTAGCGCGAACTTATTAATTTTGGCAAATAATGTTCCTAATAACCCTTTGATTGACATATTTATAATTGAAATTATCAACAAAAATAAACAAAAGGTTAAAGTCATGTAATAAAATTTAAGCAACTATATGCAAAAGCTGTACTAATTATATTTATTCATGACAAAGTTAGAAATTATGAGTTTCCACACCGGGTACGTTAAATAGTTCGTCCTCTACCTACCCTCTGAGGAATAAAACATGCGCAATAGTACTTAACTGACCTAATTACACAGAACAATCAGGTCAGAACGTATAAATATTTGTTTAGTACACATTGTACTAATGTGCTGTTATGAGACACATTTACTTTTGAAAAAAGTAGTTTGTCAAAACAAAAAATATATTGACAGACAGACGAATAATACATTGATATATTATTGACCCATTAAGGTTCCTCTTGAGGTCTGGAACCTTCTTCGATTTATAAAAGTTCACAAGAATTATTTAATATAATTATTGAATAAAGCAAATTAAATATAATCGAGAAAGAATATCTGTAAGCATTTTTGAGCTCGGTAGCCTTTTGAAGAAATACTTGGGATCATTTTCATTTTTTTATATATTATTTATATTCAACGTGGCAATGCAGCCAGCCTTCTGGGCACGTTCCCCGCCATTGACAGGGATGACGATGAGTTCTTTGACGCTGTTTAGTTTTTATTTATGTAAGTTTTAATTTTAGTCTAGTTAGAGTTTGTTCTTATATTAGATTTAATTGTGTATTAAAAATAAATATTTCATTGGGTAAATTAAATTTAAATAAAATTATTTAGATAAGAAAATGTAGGATTTTAAAATATTTCACACTTGTAATAAAAACAATTTATTTACACCTGGGAAAGCTTTAAAGGCGTTGGAAACAAGTCTTATAATTGCGATAAACGTTCCTTACATCTTGCTAAGCATTTACTTTAATGGTTGTACTTAAATCTGAATAGACGTTAATGAAATTTTCATTAAAGACTTCCAAAAGAAACATATTTTTACTAAAATGATAACAAGACATTTTCACAGAAAAAGGTGATTCACAAGGGTCACTGAATGACCTTAGATGAATTTTGGTTTCATAAATATCGATATTAAAAAATATTAACATCCACAATTATTATTAATGATCGCAGCCATAATAACATTTCTAACAAAATATAAGTTTTTTTACAAAAGAAACGTCTAATTTAATACTTTTAAGACGTAAGTGTCCGGTGCGGAAAGCAATCCTACGCCTGATAAGCCATGGATTAACTACTAAGCCACTAAGACTTGATGCTTGCCCTTTTGGTGCTCAATAAAAAGTATTATCAAAACCATTTATTTAATGTTTTATGGAGTGGGACTTATTACAATGATCACTTTTGGAGTGCAATATGCAATGGTTAAGTGTAATATCCTGCAGGCTATGTGACAACTGTTAAAAACTTGTATTAATTATGAAATTAATATTATTTACTTTAGAAATATTAAAAGTTCCAAAGGTTTTTCAGTGATGATTTGTTAGAGAAAACTAACACAGATCTTTCTAGTTGTTGTATAATAGGAAATCAAAATGGATGAATCTAACCCAACTTTGCGAGGTAGCTACATTAAGGGTACTCGACTTTTGATCTACTGTCTAAACATATAACATTTTGAAGAACCTGACAGAAAGAAACGTTACAGAAAGTCTTCTGTTAGAGCTATATAAAATGCAGTTTTTATCGACCTGAATCATATTGAAAACGTGAATGTCAATAATAGTTCTAGCTATCATCATGAATTATGGATCGCGACAGTTGAAGTAGGGTCGCTTGTTAAGGCATAACGATCGATCGCTACTAAAATAGATAAAATACTTCGTACTTGTTAGCGCGGGCTAAACAAACTTACCTGTAATTTTATGATTATAGTTTAATAGGGCGGTTTCAGTATGCTATTACTTTATGTTTGGAGCATATTTTGCTTAGTCCGCTAGCTAGCTTTCACGAGTTATGTTGTGTTTGGGGTTTAGTCAGAATTATGGTATTTTGTATAAGCCATTGCCTCCAACAGGAAACTCATACGAAACTTTTTGAGTACAATTTATTAAACGCCGTTTTTCCATCGAAGATTAATATAACTAATAATAATCTTTTAGTTAGATACAACCTTTCTTTGTATTTTTCCATTAGTTACTTTTGATTTATTTCACGTCCATAACTTAAACTTTTAAATAATGAAAAGTGAAGTTACCCTGGTTATTTTAAAGATAAACAAACACCCAATAATAATAATAAGGTTGAACAAACTGACTAGCGAATAATGGGAATTGACAGGAAAGGACCCTCGCACCGGTGCCTACATATACAAACATGTCTAAGAAAGGTTCTAGGGTCAATGAATAATGTATGTAGCAACAAGAGAATGTGTTGAATAAAGAACTTAGCCGGCGTCGCATAAGAGCCTGCCTAATGGAAGTAATGTGGCGAAGCATACAATATTAGATGGAGCTAGTGGGAAATGCTTGGACTGTTTGGTAATTGACATTGGTGATGAAGAAATTTCTTCCGGTAAACAACTGATACATAAATGGAAAGAAGTCTATTCGTTGCAGTAACATTTTTGGGTTGAAATATTCGTGGATGAAACACTTTGATAAAGGCATGTTTCTAAAGAAATTGCAGGACTTTCCATGTGAGCGAGACGCCGCTACGCTTTGTAGTGCGCTGTCTCGCTCCCACAAAAACAATAGTACTCCTTTAACATTTCATGTTACTGGTAGTGGTACAGATACATGCATTCACTATTAAGACCTTAGTTTCACGTCCCCTAGTCTCCCAACAATACTATCAACAATTTACTGCATGGACGTTGTTCCAAGCGTGCAGTCACGTAAGCCACGGAAATTAGGTGTCCCGTGGTCCGTGGCCTGAGGACTATGTACAGTCACGAGCAAAAATGTGTATATACACTACAATTTTCAAATTGTTTACGTCAATTCCTAGATTGATATCGTAAAAATTGTTACAAGGAAATTATGAAAAACAGTTCCTTAATCATGTTCATATTTTCTCTATGTGTATACATATTTTTGCTCGTGACTGTACAGGAGTAACGCTTACGGGTTCAGAGCACGGACGCTGCGGCCAACCGATGTCGGACATGCCACCGGAATGTACGGCGACATGATATAATTACGTCATCACACGTGGCTAGTGGTTGGAGTTGTTTAGTATTGATAACTGATTCTGGTTTTGAATTAACTTGGTTTGTGGTTCTGTCTGGAAAATGAAGGTGATGATCCCGGTCCTCGGAAAATGGAAAAGACTTTCGGTAGTTGAACCCAAAAGTCTACACTTTCAAATTTTACTAGAAAAAATAACCATTTTTATGGCAAAACTATATGTAAAGCGGTCAGATGACTTTTTTATAACCAGCAGTTTTTCTTCAAATATTTAATAAAGATTTTTAATAAAATTGTAACACAATAAATACTCAACTTATCACTTCTATAATTACTCAAAGTATCATAATAGGCGTGGAAGTAACAAAGTATTCTTACATGAAAAGATATTAAAAACTTTTTGTACAACTATGATAAATGGGAGACGAGAGACTAATGTATTTGTCGCATAATAGCGTTGGCACTATACCTTATAAATTTTACTAATGAGATATAATTTACAAGTACATTATGAAAGCATGTATATTTATTAGGCTTGTCGTAATAATTTATCATGTTTGTAATTCGTCGCGACGTATCTAATGGATATGTATATTGTATAGGGAGAAATTCGGACCACATTCATTAGGATTAGGTTTATTAGGATTAGGTTAATTAGACTGTTGAATTAAATGGACATCTCTTTGTCTAGTTTAGTGCAGACATGCCATTGATAAATTACTAAGGATATCTCTCACTTAATTGATTGTATATCATATTCAACAGTTGAAATCTAATTGATAGCCAGTACATGAGCAAGCGTAGTGACCAATCCTCAACCAAGAAACGCTCCTTCTCTATTGCTTAGAAGCCTTTGCCCAGTTGTGGGACATTACCAGGCGGACATACTTAACAATTATTTTAAACAGAAAGGTGTTCTCAATAAATTCATATTTTTTTCATCTTACAATTAAAATAAGTGCTGAATTTGTATGTAGCACATATTTTCATTGTGTGTTTGTAACAACCCAACATTTATAAGTGCCTACCTACTACCTACCGAAAATATGTGCTACAGACAAACATAACACCACTTTTATAAGTGCCTACCTACTATAGGCTCTTATAGAAGTTGTACCTAACAAAGTATTTTGAACAACCTTGGCGAATGGGACACTTGACTTTTGCGAAGGGTCTAACGTAAGATTTCCACTTGAATCATATATATATTAATAGGTATATCATGCAGCTCACATACATTAATACGTGTAAAATTTTACTAAAGGAAATAGGTTTTAATGACACAGTTATTACAACTACTGACTGCTTTGCATATTATATATCGTTAGGGTGCTGTCGTTTTAGTATTTGTATTGACGTTGATAAGCGCTACTTTGTAGCCTAACTAAAATAATGAATTTTGTTTTTTTGATTATTTTTAATTATTTTCAAGAGGCCATGAATACCACAAAGCAAAAAGCATGTTCTGACGCTGACGTTTTACTTTACATTATCATAAATAACTATACCTACGTCAGATTTCCTAACTTCCCCTATCCTGAAAGACAAGACCTTTATGTAATAAAATACTCTTTAAATCCAGAGTTAAAAATAGACTTTGAAAAGAGGGCAAAATATTGACATCAAAAACTTTGTGAACAGTTTTCGTCGTTTGCATAAGAAAAAGTTCGACTTATTTAAGACTTTTCCGACATCTGGCTCCGAAATGTTAATGTGGCTTGACGTTAGAAAGATCGTTCTATGGAACATTTGAATTAGTATATTATTGAAGCCGATTTTTAATTAGTAAGTATATCAACATACATTTATTTCATTTTAAATCACCTTTTTCGAGGTAGACTGGACTGGTCGGCAAGGGCATCCCTCCACTTTTTCCACTCATCTCTGCGAATAGCGATGACCTTTGAGTTTTCTGAAAATTTACAAATTTAATTTCGCCGCCTTTTCCCCTCTGAAACTGAATAGAGACACATTAGTAAAAATATTTGAAATACTTATTTTTATGGTTTAGTATTAAATAACCTTTATTTAAACATTACATTTGCAAATCTAAAATAAATACGGCAATATTCAACAAAATCGTGTTTCTATTACATCAAGGTAATACGCTGAGATTCTTGCGTTACACCACATGCCACTTAGATAAATAGCGGAGCCCTCAAACAGCTCTCAGACATTCTTGTTCGCTTCCTGTGCTGTGTAACTTCCGCGCAAACTTCAGATAATACAAGTCTGAGAGACATCACTTGTACTATACACGTCTGAGAGATGAAATGGCTTTAGGTAAAACTGAAGTAAAGTTCGAAGTGTTCGGAAGGTTTTTTCGATTTAATATTATTAAACAATACCAATTTAATATATTACTGACTATATTACCAGTTTAGAGGGGCTCTTGGCTAAGTGTGAATAAAAACTTTTTAACAAAAAAATAAAACCGCCGAAAAAACTGAAAAGCAAAAAATAAGAAACCTTTTTTATTTAATCTTAATAACTAAGTTCTTTAACGAATGTGAGTATACCTAAATAATTTCGAGTCAGTAAAAATATACGCGTCGAATTGAGAACCTCCTCTGTTTTCGTCGGTTAAATAGCGGAGTCTGCAAATTGCTCTTAGATCACATCCTTATACTCTTCCGGTGCAGTGTAACTTCGGCTCAAACTTCTCTTGTATTGTATATGTCTGTGAGACAAGGCTAAAATGACTTTAGGTACAAAATGAAGCAGTAAATTAGTAAGTGTTCTGTACATTTTTTAGATGTGATGTAACAGTTATATTCTCAAATACACTCGTATATGCTGACTTAGACATGTAAGTTTATGTTAATACTCGTTACCTCGAATTTGCGAATAATCAAAAATAACTAAATTTTAATTAGCTGTTAAGACCCATGCCACTTTTATGCGAAAAGTAGTGATATATACAAAAGAAACAACTTTCAAATCTAAACTTTGTTTTTAGTACTCTATTGTTAGACGAATATTCACAAACATACAATTTATTTAACGTAATTAAGTCGAAATTATATAATCTTGGTATAAAGTTATTTTTTCTTGACTATTTACTTTTGAAAACAAAAAATAAACAAGCATATTAAACTTTTATTTCGAATTTACATCCAAAAATAAGCATTTAAATTTAGTACACACTACACAGTATGTGGAACATAAAATCATGTGTGAAAAGCTTCGCTGTAAAGTCCTTACTCCTCAAGCGGCTATTGTGTTCAATGGCTATACATCAAAGTACAAGTGGCACCCATTGTTTTCCGGATAATCCGGGGCTTATAAAAAATAGAGAAGTTGCAAGCCACGGCAGGTAACTTTAAAGCTCGGATTAATTGCAAATTGCGATCTCCTTGTAGTTAAGCTGTTTCTGCGTGGTTTTATGGTGAGCTGTTGTTTTTTAATTTAGTGTAAACGGATTAGAAATTACACTAAAGGAGAAAAATCATTCTTGCTCAAATGCGTATAAAATTTACATATATACATCCGTGTTATAATACCCTAGTAGTTTTTTACAGCAAAAATATAAAATACTAACATAAAAATATTTAATATCTTATTTTATTCACACACAATTAAATCTAATACAAAAACAAACTGTAACTATACTAGAATTAAATCTTACATAAATAAATAAAACTAGCAGTACGTACTAACATAATCTACTAATAAACGTTTAATATTAGTTGAAAAGGTTACTTAATTGAGTTCAGTTGTCAACGACCGCACATTTAAATTCTTATTAAATTAGAATCTCTATTAGACCCGGATTGTTCGACCCATCTACCTACATTATCTACCCCACACACTTGTATTTGAGTTACCCTGATACACACGAAACTTGTCGCTAATTAATTCAATACGACCTATTAGTTAATTAATTCGGAAATGTATCGAGAATGTTGAAACAAAAGGCACTTTGTTCTGAATTAAGTATTTTTGAGTAACAGTTTTATATTGTTTGTATTTAATTAATGTTATCCGAAATAACATCGTGGTTTATTTTCCTAAAATTAATATTTGGCTTACTGAGATTTCTGTTGAAACAATTGTTTGAGAGTTTGTTTGGAATAATTAATTTTAGCTTACTACTACGTTACAACAGTTTAGGCTTTCAAGATAAAATCGGACACACTGATCCTTAAACATCAAAATGTATGGTATAAGCACAAATGTATGTACCGAAACCAGATTATTTCGTATGATTAAAGCTACGTTCTAACTGCCTCGTTGGCCTAGTGGTGCTAAGCGCGCCTGCTACGCTAGAGGTCTTGGGTTCGATTCCCGAGTCGACCAAGGTGTTATTGGGTTTTTCTATGAAATTCTCAGTAGCAGGTCGGAGTTTGGATTTGTGCCCGGTTAGTGGCAATAGGCTCGCCCCCTATTACATGGGACCTAAACATATCGGCGAACTGTGGGTGTACATTGGTACACCTCTGCCTACCCCTTCGGGGATACAGGCGTGATGATATGTATTAAAGCTACGTTGAACAAGCAGTCTTGTAAACATGATAGAAGCTCAAAATAAATTATTTGTGTCCCACTTTCATTGGTCGGGAATTTGATTTGAATTTCATGGTACGAGGAACATTTCTCATAACTTTGATGTACACAATAATCTGAAGGCTTACACGTAACGCTTTCTGTACTTTAATATACATTTTCATATTCATAACAAGCTACATTACAAATGACGTCATCGAATCTCGTATCTCGTGTGGAAGGGATGGAGCCTTAGAGTATACATAAGAAACTAAAGCGTGAGCCTATCAGAGTTTGAACCGTAAGCCCTAGTGTGAACAAGTTTTGTCGTGAATTATATATGAAGATGAAGCTTGCCGTTTTATAAAACCTATCTAAAACACTAATATTATCCTAACAATGTCAAAACCATCGATATTTTTGTATATAAGTTTCTCGTTGCGCAAAAATTAATTTAAATTAGTAAACGAATGTACTAGATACAGGCTAAAAACTGCTCTCGCTTGACACAAGGGGAAACTAGCGATAGTAGCAGTCTATGTATATGTTTAGTCTATGGAAATAACGCTCCCCAAAAACTAATTGAATAATTCTCGTGTTATAATATATACCTACTTTGTAAAGTTACGTTATATAACGGCTGAAAGGATTCGGTTGTAAATAAGTACAAAGGTAGAATGTTTTTGAGTAGGTTGAGTATTTTGTAATAAAAGTCGGCACCTTTTCCAACTAAATTGTTTTCACTTGTTTTTTCTTTTCCCTTCCATTTATCGCTTTATATTATGCCTGAGGTAATCATCTGCGTATTTCTTTTATTCATATAAGGCATCTTTAACACGTTTTTTGACAAGTTAAGGGCAGGCCAGACAGAAGACGTCTCTTTTGTCCGTACAAATATCCGCGCCCCGTGTCTGCGTCTTACGTCTAAGACGCAGACACGGGGCGCGTACATTTGTCTCTTTCATACAGAATGTATAGAAGCGTCGCGACGCAAAACTTACAGAAGAGACCCGCGTCCCGTCTCGTCTGCGTCTTACGTCTCTTCTGTCAGGCCTGCGCTTTATACTGAATACGTGTTACCATGTCTAGCCGATTTCCTTTCATAGCTAAGAACATCCGGGCGGACTAAGAATTATGTTTCTCATTTTCCGATACTCCCGAACAAATATCTTCCTTTATTATTTTACTGTGGAAATATCAACACAATTATTTTGCAAATAGATATTCGTTTGTTTTAAATGGGTTTATTTCAGATGGAAATTGTGTTCCTAGGAAATCGAATTGGTAATTTTCTTGTGACACTCTCTGGGTATACATTTTTAATGTGTGTTTTTCTTCTATTTGCTGGTGCTGTGAACTGTATACTACATATTTACATATTTTTTAATCAACGTTAATTAGATCTTTTGTGAAATTGCTTTTAAATTTATGACTATTTGAAGCTTCAACGTTTGCTCAAAAGCATTTTCTTTTGTGCGGAAAAGTGTATCTACTCTAAAATTGTGTATCCTTACTTTATTATGGGATTCTTTAGTATGTTCCTAAAAGAAATGATATGGGACTAGTATGTCATTATTCATAATAAAAACATCACAAACGAGTAAAATAATAAATAGAATTCTAAATAGGCTTGTCTCCTTGTCTAGGGAACAGAATTCCAAGAATTTGGATCATAACAGAGTTTTTCTTTGTATACAAAGATGTATCTTAATAAAGCTTGTAACGTATGCATTCGTACAAGAGAAACGAGTAAATTATTATAATGTGTGTGTCAAGTATTATGATTGAATAAACGTAACATTGAATAAAAATGAGCCAATTACTGTTCTTAATTATGTAACACGTGTACTAACTATATTTACCATCTTATGTATCTCATTGGTTAGACTTTTTCAAGTTGCGCAGTCAAGGTATTTAAGCGATCTTATTTATAGAAAAATCTTTAATTTACATATTGATGTGGTTGGTATTATCTAATTCCTAAACAGTGAGTATTTATTATATTTTTTTCGATAAACAATACGTTTGGTTGAAAACTATTTATTGTTTAGTTTTATCTGGGGTACTAATGACGTTATGCACAAGTTATGAAATTCATTTGTGGCATTCAGCGCATCAGCCTTAGTTATGTGCGTGACATTTTAGGGCCATCAATTTCATGCATATCAGTGCACATTTTGGGAGAATATTATGCAACAGACTTATCATTTCTAAGCGTGTTATACCTCTGTCTAACACGCTGCTGTTAGGATACAATAATTATAAAATAAAACTGAGTATTTTTAGATTACGCATACCGCGCCTACGTTAAATTTGCATATATAAAAGCTTGAAATCCTTAATTATCATTTAAAAAAATGATTATTTAACACTATTGAAGAAATGTTACTTTACAACTAATCTACATTTAATTATAAATTTAAATAATTAACTTACTAAAATAAATATATGTATACTTTGTATTGTTCAAGACATTAAACATATTTAAGAAAACTTTTTATTCTCATTCTACCGTACAAAACACGCACTATATTTACGCTAGACATCTACAAAACAAAAGATTTTCTTTCAGTACTATATTGGTGGACTATTAAATATATCATTGTTGCTGGTGTCAAGCACTCAAGTTTTAATAGTCGGAGATACAAACGGTAAGGTCTGAAGGAAGGCTGAACAATAAATCCCTCATAAAGTATAAAATATTTATGATCGTTTCATGTTATTGCGCCGCTGTAAATCTGCGGCCGAATACACGAGGATCGTAACTACGGGCTGTTTATATTCAACACCACACTATTGTATAATAATGGTATTTATAATAGCTTTATGTCTTATTATTTTATTAGTAGGTTTACTTGAGAAAACATTGGGTACTAGCAGGAAATACTACTCCCTAAAAACTAAAACTTGCTTTTCCTTTTTATATAGGTAAAAAGCATAAATAACTTATTAAAATAAATTACAAAATGTTTCTAACCAACCTAAATATTTGCTTTATATGTTATGTCCTCTATTATTTTTTATTAGCAGCTGCACCAATAATGTGAGTATTTCAATATCAGTGCCTGTGAACTTAATATAAAAAAAAATTAAATATTTATTTTGTTTATAATATTTAAATATTTATGTTCATGGAGAAATACCTTGATAAATAGCGACCTCCGTGGTCGAGTGGCGTTCGCACCGGTTTCAAGATGTCGCTAGCTCGGAGGTCCTGGGTTCGATCCCCGGACAGGTCAATGTAGAAACCAACTTTTCTACATTGTCTCGGGTCTGGGTGTTTGTGGTACCTTCCTTGTTTCTGAATTCCATAACACAAATGCTTTAGCTACTTACTTTGGGTTCAGAGCAGAATGTGATGTTGTCCGCATTTATTTATTATTTATTTATAACTAAAACTAATAGATTAATCTTAGAAAAAAGGTACTAAGTAAACGAAAACAAATATCTAACGAGATAAAAAGGATCAAGCTACAATTTATATGAATGAGGTCTCTTTAAATATTTACAAGGCAAGACTATTCGGAATAGGTTATCCATTCGTCTTATTTCAACGTATTTGCGACACGACCGGGAGAAGAGTGGTCGTAGATCCTTATAAACTCTAGGGACCGCATGCCAGCGACTTGTGAGGTCTCGCAATGTAAACACGTATTTTCTAACCGACGTTTTATATATTTTATGTTCGAAACGAACATTTTCAGACATTTATCTCGTACTGAGAAGGATACATTTTTGTAAGTTTCAAGTCAAGGTGGACATGTATGTTTTTTGTCTTGCTTTAGGGTTCCACAGCTAGGTAAAGATCTTCTCCAGTCTTTATATAGTACCATTCCTTTATGGGCACAGCTAAGAGGGGGTTTTCTATGGATTTCCCACACCTCTACGATATTTCCTTTCTTTTGAATTTTAATTTTCCTTATCACTAAACAGTCTTCTTAATGAATTGGATACATATTAACAGTTAGTAAATAAGACATTCAGTTACAAGGTTTTAGACATGAATTGTACCCAGTAAATGGCATTCAGGTTATAACAGAATTATTTACTTTACAGAACAGTCCCTGTACTATGAGGTCTTTACGCAAGACTGTTGCCACTGTGGGAGCGAGACGGCGCACTACATTACTCGTACCGACATCTAGCTTACGCAACCACAAAATGATTGTTTTAAATTTTATAATTTTTGTAGTTTTGTATTAAGTCGCACACTATGGCTACCAATATTCACGACTTCTCCATTCGCGGGTCTGCTGGCAGAAATTTATAATGAAATAAGTAGTACCTTTGTACATCATTTATATATATGTTATATTTACTAAACTATTGTGTGTGTACATAAAATATTAAATAAATAAATAAAAGTCTTGCTGTAAGCGCTTGTAGTAAGCGCAATATTATTATAAGATTATACTTCAGATAATTCTGTCTAGGGAATATGACTTTGGATATACTAAGCCCAATTTTCGGATAAGCATTTGTTGAATCTATTTGCCTCTAAGGACATGATGTTTAAATATCAATTGAACAATATTTATTTAAGGAGTCTTTATGGAAAGTAACGTTGCTAACGAGACTTTGAGGCACCCAAGTTTGTTACAGTAAGTTCTTTGTAAATTAGCATAATTATTAGCTTTCGAGTAACCTTCACTTTAATATATTATGAATTCTGGAAAGGCTTTTCAGGCCTCTGTATTATCATTTCAAAACAAATTTTAAATAGCACTTAGTAGTTACGACGATTCACAACCTAAGCTTTCATGATTAAATTAAATTGTCTGTAATGGACCTACATGTTTTTATAGTATATATAATATGTTACTGTAAACGCCCGAACTAAGGTAAATCCTAAGATTTTCCAGTGAAACCTAAGATTTACCCATTCTTAATGGTAAATGTCTAAAAAGATTTTCGATTCGAACTTTTACCATCATTCACTTGGTAAATCTTAGGAGGCATCTTGGCAATTATGACTTGTTTTTTACATAATTATACTGTTCGTTATTGTAAATCATAAAAATTACCAAGTGAATGGTAAAAGTACGAATTGCAAGCCTTTTTGGAAATTTACCATCAAGAATTGGTATATCTTAGGTTTTATTTATTTATTTATTTAATTCTTCATGTACAATTGCACAAAGGCGGACTTAATGCCATAAGGCATTCTCTACCAGTCAACCTTAGGGTGATGCAGAAACAAATCGTGGTAGATGCACATGTAAAAGATGAGAAAGAAAAGGTGTAAATAAATTTGGGATACCTACGAAATAAAAAATAAAAAAATACATACAAATACATAACATACACAAATATATATATATATATATATATATACAAATAAATACATAAAGACTTCTGATAGATAGTAGGAACTTTAATTTATAATAATACCGCTAAGTTGAATCTGCCACAGTTTGATTAAAAAAGTGGTCACGAACCTTCTTTTTAAATAAATAGCGGTTTGATGCCATCCTGATCTCAGTAGGGAGTGAATTCCAAAGAAGTATAGATTGGACAAAGAAGGTAGAGTGAAGAAAGTCAGAGCGATGGGAAGGGCATAGTAGAAGTCGATTGTTAGAAGAACGAAGACATTTAGAGTGGTTCGAAGACAAGAATTTGAAGTGAGAAGTTAAGTAAGAAGGACAGTTAGGAGAGAAAAGCAAAGTAAACAAATATGTCAGGGCCCGCACACAACGGCGCTGTCTTATAGGCAACCATTTTAACAATGACCTGTGGGCGGAAACGTGGTCATACTTGCGAGTGTTGAAAACGAATCGAATGCAGTTATTCAGAAGCCGGTCAAGTTTGTTGAGGAGATCTGCATTCAGGTCATAGTAACACACATCACCATAGTCAATTATGGGAAATATTAAGGATTGCACCAGCATTGCCTTCGTAGTAGATGGTAAGAAATTTTTAAGCCGATACAGTACCCGTAAAGTTCCTGTTACTTTCTGGTTGACATTTGCAACCTGTGCCTGCCAGCCCAGCGCAGAATCGATGAGCAAACCGAGATCCTTGACACTAGAGCTAAATGGAATGGCTGCACCGTCGAAAATAACTGGTGGAATGATGGCGCCACTCAGCTTGTGGATACCGCGATGACTGCCCAATATCAATGCTTGGCACTTACATGGGTTTACAGCAACACCAAAAGCCTTTGACCAGTTGTTGATAGCGTTAAGATCTCGATTTACTCTGCCGACAGCATCGGAGATATCGTCCACGCTGGACTGAGAGTACAGTTGCAAGTCGTCAGCGTAAAGATGATACGAACACTGAAGATTGTCAGTGATGAGATTAATAAAAATAGAAAAAAGAAGAGGAGAAAGAATACCGCCTTGTGGGACGCCACATTCCAGTTTAGTCCATGCTGAAGAGGAGTCCCCAGCACGGACCGACTGCTGGCGGTCCCGAAGATAAGAGGAAAACCAATCCAACGCTTGTTGAGAGATCATAAGATAGGATAGGATAGAGGAAAGGATATCGTGATTGACGGCGTTGAAGGCATTCGAAAAGTCAATTAGCACCAAAACAGTAAGTTTGGAGTCCTCCATACCTGACCTAACATCGCCAATCACTTTGAGGAGGGTGGAAACAGTACTGTGCCCAGGTCTGAATCCAGATTGGAAACGGCTAAGGAGATTGTTTTACTGGAAATACTAGGATATACTGTGTTGCTTTTACAGTAACATATAAATAGGAAGGATCATTTGAGATTTAAAAAAATAAACATTCACAAATACTTGAAAAAATGTATAATATTATAAGAAAAAAAAAATGATTAAAAGAACAAGAAAATATTAATTTATATGAATGTTTTGTAATTAGTTACAGTCTATTAGTTAAAATACGCCGAGTAATCCAGACTGTTTGTACCGTAATTAGGTTTTATAGATTCCCCGGCTTTCTACCTTAGCCTTCAGAGTACAATGTTAGAGGAAACTGCCTTAAAATAAAATACCTATTAATCATCGTTTCAGACGATTAAATACTAGTTTTAATAATAACTACACCGGCCGCTCCTTACCTTGCATGTGGATTTTATCGACAATTTATTGTTGCTTATAATAAATAATTTAATGACTATAAAAGTAAGTAAAAATTTAAGTGATAATAATTATGATAATGTAATGAAGGTTTGGTAAAATATTGATAGAGTTCTTGGATGTCGGATCATAAAAATCTTGACGCAACCTGAATTTTTAATAGGTTACCGTAATTTTTATCCTTCATCGTTTTACAGTTTTACAAAATATGTGATTATTATTCTTATTCGACGAGCCTGTTGGTCTAGTAGTTAGTGCTCATGACTGCTATACCCTCCGGTATCGTGTCGTGGGTTCTATTCCAGCTCAGGACATATTTTTGTGTCTGTGTGGGCGTGTGTGTGATGATCACGATAATTTGTTCTGTGTTTAGCTTGTGATCAGATTTCCGTGTGTGAGTTATCCCGGTTTTTTTTCTTTATTATGTAAATGTTAACTTAAATCATGCTCATCTACACCTACTAAAAGTATTATTTCTTATACATAAATTTTATTAATATTGTACAATATCGTTGCTCAAATATTATTTCGGGGTTAGAAACACAGAATGCGAAATCCAAAATTCATAGATATTCGGCAATAGAGATCAAAGGATCCCGGATCACAGCACAGAAGATATCTACAGAATACATTCAAATAGCTACAAGAGTACAACTTGCTTCGTAAAAGCAGTTATCATTTTCAGTTATGCGATCTCCTTGGTACATTAGAGAATTTCTCTAGGAATTTTAGGTGAAAATGCGTTTACACCGCAATTCTGCAGTGTATGATAATAATATTGTGGATTTTGTGTTTAATATTCTTAGAATGAGTGTGTAATAAAATGTTACTACGTTTTATAGATTATGTATTATGTCTTACAAATGTTTGTAGGTCTTATTGTTTTTTTTCCTAATGTTTTCGTGAGATTTTTTCAAGACGAATTCTTGTATAAAACTACTCAAACTAAAAACTATAACTAATTGATTTTAGCTTTTAAAATTGACCAATCATGATACCATCACAGCCCATGGTCGTGTATATATCAATTTTCTTTATGACTTGCTAGCTAGCAAAGTATTAATTTTTTAAAACACCCGATATTTCATGAATACTCTATATACCCCAAATTACATTTGACTGACATCACGTTTACTCTACGACGATCCAAATCGTAGAGCATTCGTAGACGTCGTAGCAATGTAACATCGCGTAGCGTGATCGACAGGCCAGTGTGCTCTCTGACCACAGAACACTAAGATCACAGATCACTAAGAGGTACGTAGCAAGATAGTAATTACACGTGTTATAGCTCAAACGTTTAAAAGATACTAAAATGCAAAGAAGGGAAGACGTGAGTTTAAGAAGAATAAAAAAAAAACAATATTGAATTAAATTTTTATAGCACCGTAATAACATATCTTCGATTATATCGCCATTAAGTTACAAACTTACATCGGAATATAAAAACATATTTAGGATATAGGTAGGGCAGAAGTGTAACTGTCAACAAAATACAAAGAAATCATAAGAAAACAATATGTATGTGATCAATACATGCAGTACAACAGTGAGTTAGATTTCGTTACAAGTCTCAATATTTTTAAGAATTCTACAACATTCCGATATGATGAAATGAAAACTAAAAGGCTTCTTTGTATTCACAAAGTCGTATCGAAACATCTGCATGTAATAAATATTCCAATGCTTACAATGTCGAGTGCACGGCATAGCGCTGAATCGATACTAGGTACACAATAAATGATGCATTTAGGAAGTTCTTGTTTATTGTGAAACTGTACATTTGGATATTGAGTTTATAAATGTTCATATTTTAAATTAATAAAGGCAATTTGAACTTTTCATTTGACAACTGAATTTAATTCCTTTTTATCTTTTTGACGACCTCCGTAGTCGAGTGGCGTACGCACCGGTTTTCAAGGTGATGCTAGATCCTCTGAGGTTCTGGGTTTGATCCCCGGATGGGTCAATGTAGAAACAGAAACCAACTTTTCTACTTTGCCTCGGGTCTGGGGGTCTACGGTACCTCCGTTGTTTTTGAACTCCATAACACTTTGGATTCAGAGCTAAATTTAAGTGATGTTGTCCGCATTTGCTCATTTATTCATTTTTTTTCTGACCTCCAATGCCATGATGTGTTAGTTGGGCGGCGTGTGTGATTACCTATGTACTAATTTTCACTCGCAACAGGGCAAAAACGATCCTGTCCTTTTCGTTTATTCTAATGTTACAAGAAAATTTATCGAATCGGTATTGTGAAACCTTAAAATACAGATAGACGGGCAAGGCTACTGTCAGCTTCTTAGTTTAAATGTTACTTGTTGAATGCTATATTTATACCCATACTTATTCAAGTGTGTGACTTCCAATATCAATAGTCATAGTAGAAACAATCAAGGTTTATTTAATGTCAGTGGAGACTAGATACCCATGCTAAGACAAGGCGTGAAAACTAGACAAAGAAAATGAATATTATTATATGAAGACATTACCGTACAACAAACAATACATGTATGGACACATATTGTTCGCAACCCATTTCACCGGCTGCGGTATGAATGCAATCGTTTAACTATAGCTCTCTAATCAACAAATGTTCGCCATACACGTCACTAACATCGTCGAGCAAAACTAAACCTTATTTGGTGGGATTAAAGGCTATGTCAGTATCGTCACTGCCAGTATCAAACCCACTAATGCGTGGTTTTCTGTACGATGAATGGCTCGCCTCAATGGAAACTGTTAATAAAATTGAACGTTAAATGAATAATTGTTTTCCGAATACGTTTTATCTTTGTAGGTCACATTTATTTATTGGTCAACTTTATTTCGCGTTGTATCATCGTTTATTTTCGACTGAATTGTTGCATTTAATTTGAATTAATGATGCAACTTAGTGATTTAAAATGATATTCATATTATACCGTGAAAAGATTTAACAACCATTACAAATATGTTTTATGATTAATAAAAACATGAAAGAAACTACTATAGATAATGATTCATAATTTCGACCGCATGTATATCTGGCTCGTTGGTCTAGGGGTATGATTCTCGCTTTGGGTGCGAGAGGTCCCGGGTTCAAATCCCGGACGAGCCCTTTCTGAGATCGCATTTTGTTGCCCGTTATAACGTGGATTGAGTAACTTAAAAACAAATACATAATTGACAAAAATTATACACATTTTTTTGACGTAACAAGTTTGTCTTTTTTGAGGTTATCCATTGCTGTTATATAGTATATTGCAGTTGCTTTTGAATATTATAACTATGATCAACAATGTTACTTCTTTGTATGGTTTATTAATCCTAATGAGCCTTTCTACACAGGTTGTAACTAAAACAGTTTAGGCAAGTGCATGGCGCGGTGCAACGGTAGTTAACGACCAACATGATAGATGGCGGTAGTTTCGCATTGCTGAGAAATGTTTTTACAATGACTTTTTTACCTAATATAATCAAAATGTCACTTGTAATAGTAATATATGTATATATTATATTGAGTTAATCAGCTATATCGCAAATACCTATTATTCGTTGACACGTCTACTGATACTTTTTGGAAGTGAAAATCTTCTTAAAGGCAAATAAAATGCGAATGAATAAGGAAAAATGTAATAATTCCACAACATTTCCATGGCAACAGAAAACTAGTAACATAATTTGATATACCTCTGGGGCCTTATTCCGCAATATTAAAGTCACTGCGTGGCAGGTTAATGAAAGTTCCAGTGTACTTGTTATCGTGCCTAAATTTCGTATTCATTCAGATAAGTCTATAATGAACAGTGAGTGGCAATCCTGCAATGACAACAGTGGCAAGTAGGTCTACATCTGTTACTTAACAAAAAACATCTGAATACGAAAATTAGGTAACACCCTGGAAAGTTCATTAATCTGCCATCCACTGGCTTTAAAATAGCAGAATTGGGCCCCAGTAGGTCGACTTCAACTTAACTTTTATTCATGAAACTATACGCTTAGTTAAACATAAATCTCGGGCTCAAGTAGTCGGGCTCGCTTTACCCCACTTCGGTATTTCTCGTAGTTGAGAAAAAGACTATGCAAGCATAGGCTACGGACAAAACGAAAAGGAATAGCTTTTGTGAATCAGCTAAGCTAAGTTCAGCTGGAAATGACCTCGTTCGACTTTCATTAGAGCTCGGATTTAAGTATTGCCGAATCGATGTTTTAGTGGAGAAATTGATCTAACGGCTTTTTAACAAGTCGGCCCTGAAGAAGACTATAATCTTTTAGAACCTATTATCATCTGCCGAGCCTTTTTCCAAACTATGTCCGGGTCGTGTTCCAGTCTTTCCGGATTTATCTGAATCCCTTATTTTACATGGAGTGACTATCTTTAAAACCAACCATTCAATAAAATGGGATCTAGGTACAGTAGAAATAAAGGATCTACACATATTTATAAGGTTTTTGGCCTTCAGCTCAAATAAAAGACGAAATTATCCCAAGAAAAACTCGCATTTTCCGCTCAATACTATAAAACGGTCGACAAGACCCTAACCGCACCTTCGGAATATCAAGCCCGGTTAAGTTTTCATTCATCGGGGCTCTATCCGATTACGTCCTGCTAAATCACCGCAAAACGGTGTAGCCTGTTCTTGCGGAAAATCGGCCGCGAACAAACTTTGGCCTCCGATACTGACTACTATAAAGCTGGGCCTAGGTGACGTTTCAGCGATATTTAAAATTGATAGAATAAAATATATGAAGTTCAGAGATTTACGCGAATGGTAGACATTGATGGTCAGTCTGCCCGTGACAATGATACCTGCAGAAGGTGTCGAAACGTCGGAACCTAAAATCATACAATCAATACATATTATTACATGGTACTAAAATGGTACCACAATCACGTGATTTAGACGCAACTAGGTATTATCTGGAAGCCCTAGGGACTTCGTCTGAAGATACGTGTTTATAAATTAGAATATAGATTAAAATGGAATGAAATTATTTCTTAATCTTTTTTACAAGTCTCTTTCTAAGTTAGAATAGCCTATGCGTTGTTGAACCTACAAATGAGCTATCTATTTACATATAAGGTGTTTCCGAAATATCTGCATCGGCTTTAATAAGAGGTAGTATTGTGTTTATAGATTACAATAGTAAAGATAAATTATTGGTAATTTATCATTTTTTATTTCATACAAAAATAAATATCGTATAAATTTGAATTGACTTATTAGTATAAACCATCCCGTGTCATAAGCTGTTGCCGCTCCGCACCGAATTCATGCGCTGTTGCCATTCCTATCAAAGCATGCCGCCGTACGCGCCGGCCGGCGCCGCTCAGTCTACAAAGCCCTGCCCCGCGCGCCCCCACCCTCACCCGCTACCCCGCTCGCCTCGCCGCCCGCCAGTCGCCAGTCTCGCCTCGCCTCCCGCGCGTTCCGGAACGTTAATTTAGTGGTTAGCGACAAGGATTTCGCGCGCGCTTTGATTAAAAATCCCTTGACGCAGGCAGGCCTTCATACTCGGCCGAACTCGAAGAGAAAGTGTTAGACTTCTTCCAGCGTCATCCTCTTGCGAGCACCAGGGATGCTGCTCGAGTCTTCGACGTGAGCGACAATTACGTGTGGCGACTTTTAAATCGTGAAGGGCTCCATCCTTACCACTTCACAAGAGTGCAAGAACGCCGTAACATTATGTGGACTGACGAGATCAAACGCGCATTTAGGCAAGTGAAAAGTGAATCGGACACATTAACTAAAGTGAAGAGACATGTGTGCAACGCGAAGGCGGACTTGTGTAACAGTTTTGTAGATAAGTAGGTAGGAAGTGTGTAAATAACTGTAAATACGGTGCAGTTGTTGTAAATAAAATGATTAACTTTTAAACACGCCAAGTTACTGTAACTTATCGTTATTCGATATTAATCTAACTAAAGTACGCGACAAATAAACCTGCAACAAAGTTTGTTCACCTCCTTCTACTAATGTATCCCAATATTAAAAAAACGATACGTGTCGTTAACACGATCGAAACAAGTGTGTCGTGGTAAAAGGCGCTTTATCGCAAGACAGTACATGCATCAAGGAATATGCCTATACATTTTTTTCGTATCGTTTTTAAATATTGGGATACATTAGTAGAAGCAGGTTTATTTGGCGCGTACTTTAGTAAGATTAATATCGAATAATGATAAGTTACAGTAACTTGGCGTGTTTAAAAGTTAATCATTTTATTTACAACAACTGCACCGTATTTACAGTTATTTACGCACTCCCTACCTACTTATCAACAAAACTGTTACGCGTGCTATACCTATTACACTAACTTGTCAGTCCAAAGCCTGTTTCAAGTGTGATGGGAAGTTTATCATCTTATTTACCTACGTCAGTGTTTTTGAAGAATGCGGTTACTGGTAAGTACTTTTAAAACACTTGTATGCCTGCGTATTATTGTGTACCTAGTAGATTTTGTAGTGACGAACTAGTCAGCTGATTACAGTTCTTATTCACAGAAATGATTGAAAGAGATAGCAGTTGTTTTCATTGACGAACCGTCACATTGCGCGTAATTTGTGAAACACTTTATGCAGAATAGAGTTAATGTTCATTTAACTATTTTAATCTCTAAAATTTTATTGACTGTTCGGGGGTACGAAATTTCTTCACTATTGTAATCTATAAACACAATACTACCTCCTATTAAAGCCGATGCAGATATTTCGGAAACACCTTATATATAGATTCCCGATGCCCAATGAACCACTACCTAAGCGTAAAATCGGATCTAACATGAATGCGTCCACACAAACTTAGAACTTACAATATAACATCCAACCACAGTGAACTACACTCACACCAAACCATATACAGTCCGCAGAAATAAAAATGTAGTTCTTACAAACCTGTAAGTATTGTAGATTGGCTGGGCGCCCTAGTTACCGTGGTTTCCCGTTGTATCGGTTTTCTTTACAATTCTTTATACTCGGTCCATCGATAAAGATTAATCGCTTTGCATGAAATATTAAGGCGCTGTGTATAGCCAGCATTGATGTTTTTGAAGGGGTGAAGCGGGCAGGTGCGGGACGGAGTAGCCCCGACCCTGCTACTCGTTTTTTCCGAATTCGTCCGATGCGTAACGATGTTATAATATTGAAGCTTTATTTCGCCAATTGTTTTAGATGTAAGTTTAGCCCTGCTTGACTATGTTTACTTTTGAGCTGCGCTCTCGCGGCGAACAGTAGGTTCGAATCCCGATAAAGTCATAAATTTTTGGATTATTATTTTTAAAGTATTATGCACCTACTGCATATTATCGTGTTTTTACTTTTAAAACAAGCATTTAATGTTGTTGATTTATTTTTAGAATAATTTTTCAAACACCTATTCTGATTTTCTGAAAAAAAAAAATATAATAATTGAAAACCTGAACAATATGTTTTATGACATTCTATATTTTTCTACAGAATCAAGAGTAAAATATTAAAAAAAAACGTACACTACGCTTGATGGTTGAGTCTGGAGATACAGCGTGTTTCGAATAGTATTTTTTTTTTTTTTTTTGTGAATAACTTTTGTGGTATGAAGTCCTCACACTGCAGATAGTCCAAACACTCACCTGTAAAACTTGTATATTTATAGGTTTTTTTTTTGTGTACGAAAGCGTTAATTGATAAACCTCTTTTGTTTTTTTTTTAATATACACGTGAATCTCATTTATGAGCCAGCCTTGCATGTCCAAGGGGGTGAGGATGCAAGAGTCCGAGAGAGAGCCCTGAAAAAGGCTCTGTCTAATCTGGCAAAATACCTGTAGTGCTATTCTGTAGCATTATTTTCGTATCTCGATAACGGAATCCGCGGTCAGATGTCAAAAACGTATTCTCTAATTTGAATTCTAAATCAAGGCCTATTGGGTTCACTTTTGAAATTAGCTTTATTGTCACTCAGGTGAAGCTCGATATTAAAATTATTTACAGAATAGACATACTGGTGCCATCATTTGCCTTAGTGCTGGATATGTAGGAGAGAGGACAACGGGGGCAGTACATGCCACTACACCACCCCCGCCCAAGTAGATACGTGCAATGAAGGCTGAGGGACCCCCGTCCCCACCCTCTGCGTACTCCCCAGGGCAGGTCTGGCTACTGGGATTCTCGTCCACGCACTGCCCACCATCGGCCATCGGCGGAGCAATGGAACGAAAGGGTCAGCCTCCCGCTCGCGCTCCAAGGTCACTTTCTGAGAAATAACGAGCTTGCAGAAATAAGACACGAAGGCAGACAAGTCGTCTGCGAGCAAGGCGTTGACCACACCCACAAGCAAAAGGTCCGGGCCAAGAAATCCACGTAGGACACGGCGCTTAGCTTCAAAGACAGTGCACACCTTGAATGTGTGCTATGCCGTGTCTTCTATTTCGTAAAATTTGCCTTTCCAATGCGCCGTTGGGGCCTGCAGGAGAGACAAGTTTACTCTCCTATAAAGACAGCCCTATATTGGGGCTCATTAGCTGCTTTTAGAAGGCGTGTAGCAAGCATTTGGGGGCCGTCCTCTTGCACTTAGACAGGACACCGCGTCCCCAAACTCTTCCAGGGACAGCAGGGAAATGTCCTCCGATGAGCTCATCCCGTAGGTTGAATTCAACCTGGGCAGGGTAACGTTGACGGCTTTCGGGAAAACCCCCGAACCAATGAGATCAGTCTAAAGGGTCTCCGTCAGTGGAGGACTAATGAGGTGCAGATTGTTGCGCAACATTTTGGAAGGTCTGACCCTGGTATTGGCGTTGAGACCCTCCAACATCGCCTCTCTCTCCCTCTTAAATGGCGACTGTCAGCGGCTTCTTCGCCTCTTGCTATTGCAGGTGGAACTGGGTTGAACCCTTAAGCTTATTCCCCACTCATAGCTTATTCTAGCGGCCGAGCAGGCACGTCGTAGATCGGTCAGATCTGCAGAAAAGCAGTGAACCGCCTTCCTAGCTGAAGGTCCAAGTAGGTAATGGACCACCTCGAGAACGGTGAGCACCCTTGCGTACCCTGCGCTAACTGAGAGGAGAACTCTATCCGTATGTATCGGTGTTCGGATAGGTTCTCCACGAGCTTGACCTGCCTATACGCAACGGTGGCGGCAAGTGCTGGGGTGGTGAAGGTTAAATCAACCACGGACCCTCCGTGCAGCCACCCGTACAGCACGTATGCTTTGTCCCTCTATTAAGGAGGGAGAGGTAGCTGAAACCGCCCACGAGACCAAAGCATGGCCTTGTGCTTCGTTCGATGGATTACAACACGCCATTGACTTTGCATTAAAATTACCGAGGAAGACCACAAGCTTCTGCGCTAAATGCAACAAGACCCCCGAGAGGGCAGCCAGAAATCGCTCGAATTACAACGGTGTGCGATTAGAAGAGAAGTACACTCCTAACAGGGCATTATGGCTTGATCTTCAAGCTTTACCAACTCGAGGTCGTCTAGTGCTCATCTTCCGAAACTTTTTTTTGAATCGGTCCTTTCGCCATCGCGTTGACCCTCACCCGATCCGCGCCGCAGTCCCTCAGGGCTCCGTACTCTCTCCACTTCTCTTCACACTAACGTTAGCGACATTCCTCGCGGTGGCAAAACCCAAATGTACGCCGACGATACGACCATCTATTATTCAGGCACCAGCCCCTTAGCGATAGGTCAAACACTCCAGACCGCAGTCACGAACCTCGGGAAGTGGTTCACGTAATGGAGAATCGAAGTTAACCCCTACCAAGAGCGCAGCCGTGGTCTTTAGCAAGGAATGGCAGCCTCCCGCTACCCCTCCACCTATCATCCTCTTCGGCAAGCCTATTCCTTGGGAGCAGCAAGCCAAATACCTGGATGTAATCCTTGATCGGAAGCTTACCTTCATAGCTCATATTAAAGCGGGACGCGCGCGAGCCGCCTTCGCTCTCAGCCGACTTAATTGTATGTTGAGCAAGCGCAGTCAACTATTACTTTACTTTTAAGAAGAGAATCTACACTGCGTGCGTGACACCTATCATGACCTACGGCAGCGTCGTATTCTCTCACGTACCCGATTATCGACTCAAACGAATGCAAACTCTCCAAAACCGTTTCATGCGTAGAGCCACATGCGCTCCAGGTTACGTCCGTAACTTGCAGTTGCACTGTGACTTAAAGCTGCCAACAATCAAGCAGTTCATAAAAGTCACCGCGATTTGATTTTTCGACTCCTCCGAAACCCACTGTAACCCACTAATCGTAGCGGCCGCGCGATACGTACCTTCCGTAATATCTAACACTAAACGCCCCAGACTTACTCTCTCCTACCTCGACGATAAAAGAACGCTTCTCCAAGAAGCATTCGATTTAGCTAGCAGCAGCATTACAAATCACAACCGCCGTTATTAATAATAGTAACGTAAATGTTATCCTCCTGTCCCTAGACCAAGCTGGCCCGAGCCTTCCAAACTAGCAATAAAAATATTTCCCTAAATAATAAAAACTTAGATCCAGCGATCCCTTGTTGTTTTGCTTTATTAAGATTGTTAGCAACGCACTAAGTCGAGGCCCAAACCCCGCAGGGGGTGCCCTTAGTGGACGTTGCTGACGTAATTCGTTTTTTCCTATTGCTCTGGCTGGAGGCCTTAAGGTCCTCGCCAAAAGTGCGGTGAAGCAGTCAAAGTTTACGCTCAGGCTAAAGGTAAAGACCTCCACCAAAAAAAAAAATACTTTGCTCTGTCTGCGCGCACACTTTTCGTCGTCTTTCCACAAGACGCCATACATATACTGAATTTGTCAGATCCGAAATATTTTTCATTAAATAAATGACTCCTCACAAATATCTTACATTAATTAAAAAACAGCAGTTTACTGCATTATTGCAATTACCTATAAAAAAGGTTATAGCGTTCAATTACATCTTTTGTATTACTAGTTACTTCAATATTGTACACCATGTATAAGCTTAGTCATGAAAAACTTGTCATGAATTAAAATGAAAAAAATATGCATCTTATTAGAAATCAATGATTACTAATTGTTTTTTTTTTATTATTAAAATTGAACAATTTATTAAAAATTACACAAAGAGTAAAAAAATACATCATTGAAAAAAACATGAAAGCAAAATAATAAATTTCTATTGCTAGGTTCGAACCTGCGGTCAGCTGTAGCATCGCAAATTTTCTATAAGCCCGCGACCGCTAGACCAATGTAGATTCTACATAAACTTTTAAATTACGCTTCTATAGAGGATCAATAGAAAAGAGATTAGATGTGCAAAAAGCAGGAAGTAATTACTTTACAAATTCCATTATGTGTCAATGTTTGACAGATTTCATTAAATTATTTTCGATTTGTCATGTATTTTAGATCTGTCAATCAGAAAAAAAGGTCCACAGGTCCGTCTAGCACCGCGCCTCAGCGCACACTGTCTGTCCGCGTAGGAATGAAAGAGAAGCGAACAAAACGCCATATTTAGTTTGTCAGGAATGTGTTATTTTTCATTAAATATCTGAATATTTGGAAAAATACTACCTTAATTGAAAAACTAAAATAAAGGTTATCTTCATTATTAGTTATTACGTTTCTGTTGAAAAATTTATCAACATTGGTTCATCAGTAATACCGGAAAACTTTTTTGAAAATCCATTTTAGAGGTATGTTTACGAATTTTTTTTATCGAGAAAAATTAATGAAATCGTGTTTTGGAAATAAAGGTTATCTCACAAAAATGATGAAGATTAACATATATTTTTTTGACTGCTCTGACATTTATACAGTTTGCTAAAAAACTGTTTGAAAAAGCCCATTTTTACTATACACAGCGCCTTAAGGGACGTTGCCCGAGTATTTATATTCCTTTGACAACTTTTTATATAGATGGCAAGATAGCTTTTGCAGTATTTAAAAAACCTTTATTTAGATGGATTAAAATTGAGGTAAGGATCCATTTTAAAAAGTTATGACTTTGGACATGTTTGTTTTTGTATTGTTTGATATTTATGTGTATATTATGTGTAAAAAATGAAGTTTTAATTGAAAGTCAAACCGCAAAGACCAGTTGGAAACTTATATGTTTTCATCATAATACTTACTGACGTTTTAGAATTAAAAGAAATCGATAAAAATAAATATACCTACACAAATACAAATTATTCCTCGTCTTCAATACAAGCAAACTAAAGTAGTTTTATTCGGGATAAAACCTACATACCTTTGCAAACATAATCGCTCAAAGAAAAAGGTTAACTTGACAGAGACTCGCCATAACGGATGAATAAATTATACCTTCGTACTTTCGTAAAGAAAAAACCTTTAATCCTATATAAATTGTCTATACCCACTGAATTAAAAGGAAATAAACGAACACATATTTTTAAAGTTACACATTTAAATATATTTATATTAATCATGAAGAGGGTGAGCTGGCAATGTAGACATTCGTTCCAAATTCAAGTTAGGTGTATCGTGACGTAACGCGTCCCCGTCGGCTTAGCTCGAATGGTTGTCAGATTAGGTAACGGAACTATTGCGTGGGTCTAGCATTCACATGTACGAACGCGTGATGCATTCCAACGATGCGTCAGTAGCGAACTTTTAGCGCATGCGTGGTAGAACGACTGCAATGGTAACAATACACGCGTAAAGTTTCGCAGGTTACGTACCATGTAGGTACATATTGTACCTATCGTACCTTTTTAAGCTTTTTGAGTAATATGGAATAGCGAAATGAAGATTCGGCAAAAGTTAGAAACCAAAACGCCTTCATTATCAGTGCCAATTCACAGAAAGGGTTTAATTTTTTAACGCATCTTTCTAAGTATATGGACCACTCGAATTTCACCCATATTAATTCTGAGATTACGTTTCGAAGGCAGTCACTGAGGATTTTGTATAATTTAATATCGTCATCAATTAAGTACATTTGTATGTAATAATTCAATGAATGAAGGTTTGAACCGTCTGTTAGTCAGATAAATTCGTTTCTATATATCAAAGGCAAAGGACCACAGGATAAGATAATTAAGTTGTGATATTAGTAAACTTCATGGACTGTTCAAAAACATTGATGGTAAGCCCTGAGGGAGTTCACTAACTGCCGGTCGTTAGGCGTCCACTTTAGCCAGTTTCACCCTTATTTCTCTTAACTTAATAAGAAATATTCGTACTCTATTCAGAGAAATACCACCCATTATTAAAAACTAAATATACGTCGATAAAGGTCAAAAAGGTCAATACACCGTATTTGACCTTGAGACTCAAATTGATCTCGTCTACATAATTATTAGTTTTACGAAATGATGTCTGGAGTTCTGGACTATGTCCAAGATATATAATTTCTTTCTAATTGTAGTTAGAAGTCAGAAATTGTTACTTGCTTGCTGTCTATTTTCAACTAAAAAGAAAGTGACAAGCTTGACGTAAGTACGGTAAAAAGGTCAGGGTTATCACCGAGTTCTGATTTCACGTTGTATGTGTCATATAAAAAAAGAAATATTAGATTCACATATTATTATCTTGCGATTAATAATGTTCTTTTACTTACATAGCAATAGGTGTCGCTAACTCGAAGAAGATAAAAACTATGTAAAACATTGTCATATGGCTTAATTTACTGTATACCTACAGGGTGTTAAGAAAACCCAGTCCGATCTGAAGGGTGTTATCTAATCCTAATTTTTATTTCATTTTAGAATGAAATAGATACCTTACCATACTTTAGCGGATCGGACAGGGATTTCTTGACACCCTGTATAGTCATGTGGATTATTTCACAGGCTTGTTTGAATTCTCTAAACAATTCCAAAATTCAAATATATTATACATATAATAACTCATGAAACCCTTTCGTTAATTATAATCAGAGCATAAGTAATAAAGAAATATAATTGAGTGTATCGCACACGAACCCTACATGAGCAGTGTGGATCGTTAACAAAAACATTAATCTAACGCCTACCCACGCTGAATGTTATGAAAACGGAAATATACTATGGCCTTATATTTGTTGCTTTTTGGATTTCCGTAGTTATACATTATACGGCTTAACAATATTCTAGTGTTAATTTTTTTTCCTAAGTTATATTTCTTCCGCTTTCAATATTTTATTTTTCCAAGTATATATGAGTCTTTTTCAATACCTACTAAAATCTAATATAACAACAAAAACTTACAACTATACTCAAATCAAAAATGCCCTCGTCCTCCTTGAAAATGGCGGTAAACGTGCCCTGAAGGCTGGCAGCATTATTATTCAGTTTTCTAATTTTCTTTCTTATTATCAGATAGTTTTTAATGCAGCTGATTTAAGGATTTAAGTTTGACGAAGCCTGTTGTTTATGTTAAGCAAATGTTAAATCTTTACTTAAATAATTTTCTTGAAAGATTAGTAAAGTTTCTATCCTACAGGTACAATATTTTACACATAACTTAATGTAATCTCTTCAAACATTTTTTCGCCACATTTACTTGATTAATTTCTCAGATAGTAAGAAAACGTGTAGGTACATTAAAAAAGTTATCCATTACAATATTAATAACTTATGAATACACAATATAAACATGAGCGCCTAATTCATATTCAGTACTCTATCCGAATACAGAAATTAATGCATTTACTCCATGTTTACGATAATGTAGTAAATTATCACATACACGAAAATAAATGGGTATCTATCAAGTGGGGCGGCGGGGCGAGATAATGTGATATCAACCACGTAAGGGTTACAAATAACATGAAAAACTTGTGAAAATAAACAAATCGTTGTGTTTTAGCACGATTTATTGTTGCAGTTAGTTCTGAAACGCCTGCCCCTGAAGTGAATACAGCGATATTTACTAAGAAATAGAAATAGAAAAACATTTATTTGGTACAGTACACAAGACAATACACAGAACATAAATACAAAACGATCATAACAAGGAAAATATAAATAATTAACAAAATAAACAAAAAAGAAAAACAAAAACACAATACTAGTAGAGTTGTGATGCATACAGCACCAAAAAGGTTACCAACTCAGCATATGCTAGCCCAACGCTGAACACCCAGCGCTGGTTTTCAGTTGGCACCCCGCAGTGACACACTTCAAAAGTTGAATGATACAATTATTGCCACAATATATTACAGAGCACCTAATTTCATGCTTTACAATAGCGTGGATTACGTTAAAAATACCACCCATCTAAGGACCAATTGCGGAGAGCTCGGCTTACTTTTAATAGGCTCTCTTATAGGCAAACGTACTATTATTATGATGATATCTAAAGATAATTCTGTAATTTTCCATTTAATTATATCTACTAACTTCCTTTTCAACCCAACTTGTGCCAAGTCCTTTGGGCCCCACCGTGCATTTTTCTTCCATTCATTTGTTCACAGATAAATTATTATCACGACCGTAAATTAAGTTACGTTGAATGCCATTTGTGAAAGGCTCGCGACGGATGAATATAGGATGAATATAGAGGTCTTGAATATAAGGGATCGGAACGGTATGCTATTGTCATACTAAGTGATTGCAAAAATATACGGTGATGTAGAATAAGGAAGGAACAATGGGCCCAAGGGCGCGATGAATAGTTAGGATATTTTTAAGATAAAGCCTTGCGCTATATAACTTGACCTTGTTTTCTGTTATCAGCTTAGTATATGTTTAAGGTATGAAAGTATTGCAATAAGGAAGGTTGAAAGTTTTTTCGTGTCAGCATGAAAATCACCGGTAGTAAAACTAGCCAGTTGGTTTAGTATTATAATGTACTCCTTCATTCTGATCATAGTAGATAGAGTACGGAAGTTGTTTACTACAAATCCTCCTTCATCTTTAATAGTACATATACCAATATATTTAACTTCTGCGGGATGTTTGCGAAAGGCTAAATCTATCCAATAGGGGGTGAAGAGTGTGTTAAATAATGGCTGCTAAAAAATAGGCATCAATTATTTAACTAACTCATTTTGAGCTGAAATTAAGAAAACTTACTCTTTACCAGGAGTACTCTTCACCCCTACCGGATTGTAATATTCTTTTGGTAACACCCTGTAAATTTTCTTGATCGCATTAGAAAAGGCATGAACCATATCTGCATACAAGTAATTCCCTCTCTCAAGTAAACCTCTTTCTTTAGCAATACAACAGTCGCAATAAATAACAGATTCTACATGTAACATATAAACAAAACTGCAAATACGCACCTTTAATAGCGACGTGACAGAATTACAAATTGTGATACACCAAGCAGTCCCAGGTTACCGAATCTTTTACGACCGCCATTATTCCTGGGAAAATTTACGACTAGTATAAGATAATACGGAACAAAAACGTCGAGACACAAAAGGTATAGCTCTGTATTTTGTTCAGGATAACAAAATAAACAACCTTACTTTAGTACTCATTTGGGTGAATTATAATTACATTGTCGGATGTATTAGCCGGCTGATAGCCCAACTCAGCACTCATTTGTTTTTCTTGTAACACAAAAGGTAAGAAATAGCGATGTATTCTTTTGGGGTTCATTTGTTTATTTACAATACAAGGTACTCGTAATTCACTACAAAGAGGTATTTACTTCCTACGTTATATTTCAGATAATAATTAATGTAAAGAACAAGATTCTTAGTCACAAAAATGCACACATACACAAACTGAGTTAGTATAAAAAGGCAAATAATTTGATTCCTTTGGGAAATTTGTGAGGAAACCGTTCATTGGTAGGTAATATAAGGTAAATAGAACTTTCTTGTCCCAGTTGAAGAGTAGCTTCATTTGACAGAAATATTTTATAAGTCTATGTAGATTTTACCGTCAGTTTCATAAGTGAAATATTTTAGCAAATTGGAAGTAGGTGGTGTAATACTTATAATAACTATGTAAAAGGGTGCTCTCTCCATAATTAACCCATCAATCTCCACCTATTGTTGAGCACGAGGTTTCCGCGCCGCCGCCGTGCCGGTCCCGTCCCGCGCCCGTCCCGCTCCCGTCCCGCTGCCGTACCGTGCCCGACCCGTTCACGGTTCAGTCAGACCCACCCATTGTTCCCTCGCACAGACGTCATGCCAGAGACACGAGATATCCAATAGAACGAAAATAACACAGTAATTAAATTTCAAATGAGAGAATATTTAATTAGGAATTAAGTTTTCATTTGAATATAAGTAACGGAATTAAATGTAATCAAAGTACTGAGAATTGAGAGCTCAAATATTTGAGTGGTTTAATAAGGACGAAGGATAATTGGTTTGATATTTTGTCTGAGTTCATTGACCCGACGTTTCTAAGTTTAGTTGCTTATCGTTGTCATGGCAACGCGTATATAGATCTCAAGGCAGTCAAGAATATTTTATGATACCCAGAATTAATAAGCTAGGATCAAACACATAAATTATTCTTAACGTATTTCTCACCTATTCTCTTGAGTACAGTAGAGCAAAGGAAGACGGATTAATCCGTTAACAACGTTAACAGCAACTTACTTATTTTTAAGAGCGGGATATCTTTCATGATTATCTAGTACCCCGAATTGGAAACACTATTTTATTAATAAAGGTTTCTTGTGAAACTTGAAGTATTTTCCTATCATAAAATCAGAACGACTGTTTAAATTAAATAAGTGTCAACAAATATTGGACTAAAAAATTCAACTTAATTATCTGCAATAATAGTTCATATTATCAATATTTTTCTTTTTATGTCCGTGAATATGTACGGTAGACACTCATGATTTCCCCAAGTACCAATGAATTAGGCATAATAATTTATACATATTTACTTTCTTGTCTTCCAACAAAGTATCTATGTATGTACATAAATACGAAGAATAACGAACATTGTGTAGGCAGGTTGAGAATAAATATTTTTTCATTTAAGGATCAAAAACTAAGTTTCAGCATCATCATCACGAAATGTATGTGACAAGACATTTGGTAATCAAAATTAATATTTTAGATATTTATGTAAAAACTATTGTGTTATACAAAATCATTGAAATGAAAAACTTATATTGAGGTTCAGTGTTTGCAATGTTTGGGGCCGCCCAAAGGTATTTTATGAATAGTTTTGCTGTTTAGTTCAGTTTTAGAATTGGAACCGTACGTAAGCTTGTAAATTCTCTTTGTATGGATCTTTGTCCAACTATAATTGAATATATCTTCTTTTATCCGTATATGTATTCTTTTATTTCTTTGTCTTATTACTTGCCTGTCGCAAATCGTTTTGACCTTTGTTTTGCAGAACAGATGTTGATACTATTATATGTATATATCTTTATTAAACTACAAGGATATCAGGATAAGTTATCTATTAATATCTATAAGAAAATTTGTAGAAAAATTAAGTAGGCTTCCTTCCTTCAGGAAATAATCTATTTTCGTCTTTGTTTACATTTAAATCTAGGTATCTAAAAGTATGTATACTTAAGTAACAATAAATTCTAGTAAATATTTTGTGAGTGACAGGGAAATTCTGATAGTACTCATGACAAAGGAATTTAAGCAGCTGTATCTGAATGTACCGTGATTGATTGATCATGTTATCATTATAGCGACACACTAAGTAGGTGAATTAATTTATTTTACGACATTATTGTAATCAGTTGAACAACACTGGATAATGTTGAGCATTCATCAATCAATCTAACACTCAAGTTTTGTCATATTTTATATGTTAATTTATCATCATAACATGTATTGACATATTCTACATAAACCTTGCTTTCACAATTCAATATGCTGTATAACACAAGGAATTATGACTCCATTAAGTATTCCCTGTATGTATATCATATTTAATTCACAATAAGAGCATGTACAAGAATAAATAAATAATAAATGCGGACAACTTCACATACATTGTTCTGAACCCAAAGTAAGTAGCTAAAGCACTTGTGTTATGGAATTCAGATACAACGAAGGTACCACAAACACCCAGACCCGAGACAATGTAGAAAAGTGATTTTCTACATTGCCCCGTCCGGGGATCGAACCCGGGACCTCAGAGCTAGCGACACCTTGAAACCGGTGCGTACGCCACTCGACCACGGAGGTCGTCAAGAATAAAAAATCCAAAAAAAAAATACAACTTAGTTACGAGTAAGTTTGCACAACCTTCGTTAATCAAACGGTTTTACCTGATTATCTAGATACACTACCAGGCAAACATAAAAGTAAAAGAGTAGCATAATAAACTGATAATGTTCCTCTTACTGTGTGTATCTGTACATATTTAAGTCTTGTCTCTACTTAAACGGTGTCGGTTGTAGTTCGTGAGATTGATAACATTGCGGCGTCAACAGGACGTGCTCCTGACACGAGCCTGTCGACAGCTACAATGTATCCGCAACTAACCGTTCCACCCAATTGTGTACAACACATGCAGAAGATAGTAAGAAGGTATTCTTCCATCTGTGTCTATCTGTACATATTTAAGCCTCAACTCAAACGGTGTCGGTTGTAGTTCGCGAGATTGATAGCATTGCGGCGTCAACAGGACGTGCTCCTGACACGCGCCTGTCGACAGATACAATGTATCCGCAAAATACCGTTCCACCCAATTGTGTGCATTTTAAACGAAGCAACAATGTAATTGTTTATTCTCTTTACTGTTGAGAGTATTTAGTAAGTGAAGAAGACTTTAAACGAGCAGTTAGCAAAAAAAAGAAGTAGCGGGTATTATTAATAATTTGAAATGACGATTAAAATTAAAAAAAATGTAAAATGGCCGTTATCTACAATATAGACAGTGTAACTAAGGATGGTCAAAGGATTATATAACATATTCAATTTCGGTCAGGCATTTCAAAGTTATGGTAAAATATAAGAGTTCCATACATGACATACATAAGTACCTACTTATGTATACATGGAGTGTACATGGAGTCTTAAATATTCTGGAAAAACGTTACATACTCCGTTTTCGAACAGTTGTGTCTTACAACTGTTCTATGTTTTTTTAAACGAAGAACTTACGTTAATGGTTTCCCACTAATGAGGGTAGTTTTATATTGCCGGTGCAGTTTACAGGTAAATAATATCTCATGCAGTAACCTAGTTTCAGAGGTTAGATTAGGACGTGATTGATCCCTTCCTCATTTTAATTGCATGAGAACGGCGATCCGTTTAATTTTACTAGTGTTTTGTGTTTAGGTAACTGTTTCAATTTTGTTTTACTTACTTTGTTGCTTTTAACCAACATCAAAAAAGGAGGAGGTACTCAATTCGACTGTTCTGTCAAGTTTTGACAGTGAGATCCATAAAGAAATTAATATAAGACTGATTTTTAATTCGGTTCTTATGTTTTTTTTTTGTTTGTGTTAATTTTTTTGGGTTGTGTAATATTGAAGATGTAATTTATGTGTAGTGTTAAGCTGTAAGTAAAAGTTGGTTACTAAATAAATAAAAGACACATTTACCCAGACAGTTATCACTCGATTATCGAATATCGATTCTTATTTCATTTTATATTAAAATCATGTTTATTTTCGGCCATGTACGTAAACTATCGATAGCTAGGTCCGGTAATGGCTATCGAGAGGTCGTGCTCGGACCCTTTGCACTATTGATGTGACCCTCCCAGACTAAGTATAAATATTTAGTTAAGGAGGGTTAACTGGATAGCCAGGCCAACCGACCGCTTGACTTAAAGTTCGTGTAAAAACTAGATACATACTACGTAAGTATAACATATACTTACGTTCTGATATAGATTTTTCTTAAACATGTAGTCTTCCGAATCATTTAAAGGCACTTTTCGTAGAGAAAAATGGATCTTATTATGAGGCAAGCACACATTTGACACCCAAGACTTATATTGTTATACGTACCTAAAATATAACAGCGTGAGTCTTAGGTTGGACAAATGACGAGAAAAGTTAACCCACCCATACATAAAACACGAAGCAGTAGGTTTAAGTCTTCAGCGGTAAAGATCTCTTTACAAAATACACAAAATACTTCTCTATAAAACAGAGTACCCGAAATATCTAACCAATTAATTTCACGGATCTGTACAAGTATCGCCGCAGGTAAAGATAAGTAACAAGAAGAAATCGACCAACTTGAGTAAATACTGGCATAAAATAACATTCTATTATTTAAATTTCATTAAGAGCTAGAGAACCAAATTATGAAGCTCATGTATTAAGGGAATATTTAAATTAAATACAAAATTAAATCAGCGTCGAAAATTATAAATCCCATTTAGGGATGTCTCGCCCAGTTTTTATGTAATGTGGGCGTGTATTTAGGTCAAAATGAGCTAGGTTTATCTTTAATTTTGAAGGAAAACCTTGTTACGTAGCATGTATATTTTTTTTGTAAATACCTAGAAGCTGTGCTACATACAGAGGTTTCAAATATAATTAACTAGCTTTTTTTCTCCCTGCAGTGATTTTAATGTCTATTTTAAACAACAGTATTAACGATGAGCACATAGTTTCAACATTATTCAAAATGACGTAGCTACTCCTGAGATTTTATGTCACATTTTTGTGTTCCATTTAAAACTTAACAATAAATTCCTCTGATTAAGGCACGGAGAAACATATGTTCAACGTAATCACGTAACAAGATACAGGGAACACTAATCTTATTTTTTCTCTAATGAGATAGGAGCGAACGGGCAGGGTTGCGAGCAAACAACCACGGGCTAATTGGCGATGCGACTAGCCACCTGACACCCCTAGCTGTTCAGTACATAGGAAAAATGTTTATCACGTGGACAAATTAGATGAAAATAAAATGATTTTGAATGGAATGAGGAATTAAATTAAATATAGAATATTTTATGATTATTATTAAATATTAAATAATTAAAATACAATTAAAATAATATAAAAGAATTAAATCGAATATTTATGAGCAATTCATTTAGTTTTTCATTTAAATATTTCTTCTAAAGAAAATGTAAAATGAACTTGATACATATTAATGAAAGTATAAATTGCTTTGAATAATTCTCTAGTAATAAGATTGTGCACATTAATTTGTTCCTGTTAAAAATATAACATTGACTTTTACTATTTATTATTCACTGCTTTTTATGTTCTTTTAAAAATTATCCTTAAAAGTTCCTTTTGTTGTTGTATTAGAATTACTAAAACAATAATTATTTTATATACATAACTAACTATATAATCAGACACGTGAGTAGTATTTTGTACTTTGAATAGAATCATTATAACAATATAGAATCATACGACTGTTAACCTCACATAACAGCTTCAATCAATCAATCAATCAATCAGCCAATCATAGTCCACTGCTGGACATAGGCCTCTCCCAATTTACGCCACAACACCCGGTCCTCCGCCTTCCGCATCCAGTCCCCTCCAGCGACCTTTCTCAGGTCATCGGTCCACCTGGCGGGCGGTCGTCCTACTTTACGGTTGCCGAGCCGCGGTCTCCATTCTAGGACTCGTCTGCTCCAACGGCTATCGGTCCTTCGACAGACATGGCCAGCCCATTGCCACTTCAGCAAGCTAATTCTACGAGCTATGTCGGTTACCTTGGTTCTTTGTCGGATGACCTCATTTCGAATTTTATCCTTCAAAGAGACTCCGAGCATAGCTCGCTCCATAGCCCGCTGTGCAACTTTAAATTTGTGGACTAGTCCAACCGTTAATGTCCACGTTTCGGCACCGTAAGTCATAACAGGTAGGACGCACTGGTTGTACACTTTGGTCTTCAGGCATTGCGGTATAGGCGAAGAAAAGACTCGACGAAGTTTGCTAAACGCTGCCCAGCCCAACTGAATTCTCCGATCGATTTCCCGCTCGAAGTTGTTTCTACCAAGCTTGATGACCTGCCCTAGGTAGATATACTCTTGAACAACTTCGAGCAACGATCCTTCGACATATATCGGTCTCGGCCTGACATGTTCATTGAACATGATCTTGGTTTTATCCAAGTTCATGCCAAGACCGACCAGTCGTGAAGCTTCATTTAGGCCATGCAGCATCTCGCTTAGCTGGTCCAGCGACTCTGCTACTATGACGATGTCATCGGCAAATCGAAGGTGCGAGATGTGCTCACCGTTCACATTTATACCCCGTCCAGTCCAATCCAGAGTTTTGAAGACATCCTCGAGCGCGTTGGTGAACAGCTTTGGGGATATAACATCCCCCTGTCTCACCCCCCGACGCAGCTCGATCGGATTCGTCTTACGGTCATGGAGCTGGACAGTCATGGTGGCGGTGTCATATAAGCATCTCAGCACCTCGATGTAGCGCCAGTCAATACGACATCGTTGCAGGGCATCCAGAACCGCCCAAGTTTCGATGGAGTCGAAGGCTTTCTCGTAGTCCACAAAGGCCAAACACAGCGGCTGATTGTACTCTTTGGTTTTCTGCACAATCTGCCGAACAGTATGGATGTGGTCTACGGTGCTAAAGCCTTTTCGAAACCCGGCTTGTTCTGGTGGCTGGAACTCGTCGAGTCTTGTAGCGAGGCGGTTAGTGACTACTCTCGAGAACAACTTGTAAATGTGGCTCAGGAGTGAGATAGGTCTGTAATTCTTCAGCAAGGTTTTGTCTCCTTTCTTGAAGAACAGAACCACCGCACTCCCACTCCACGCTTGTGGTGTTAAGCCTTGGTGAATGACGGAATTAAAGAGACTCGCTAGCTCTTTCAGGACTGTGGTCCCACCGGCCTTAAGGAGCTCGGTTGTAATTCCGTCATCACCCGGCGCCTTGTTGTTCTTTAGTTGTCTGAGAGCTGCCTCTACCTCGCCCAGGTCGACATCCGGGATGTCCTCGGTGTAATGGCGCGTGAGTGGGGCTCTGTGGTCATCTACGCCTTGTCTCGGTGTTTTAGTCGTCCGTGATGCGTATAGGTGTCTATAGAAACTCTCAATTTCCTCCAGAATCTCGAACTTAGAGGTGACGGTCCTGCCATCCCCGGTCCTCAGTTTCGCCAGATGGGGTCTGCCTAATTGCTGAGCGAAGACTTTGGTGCCTCTATTTCGCTCAATCGCAGCCTCGATCTTACGAGTGCTGCAGCGTCGGAGGTCACGTCGCGTCAGTTTCCTGATTTTCAGGTTTAGGGACCGCCTATCTGACGAAGACATCTGGGCATCTGGCGTTTCTCGTCTTTCCTTCATAAGTTCGAGAGTCTCTGGTGAGAGTTTGGACTCCCTTTTACCGCGTTTTCCGGGGAACAACCTTCGAGACACACTCTGTAGCGTTTTGACCACTGTGTCGGTTTTTTCGTCAACATTGTCCGTGGTTGCCAGCAGTGCGAAACGATTTTGGAGTTCCAACTGGAACTTATCGGAACCCAAAGCTATTTGGGGCAGCGTGGGTCGGAGAGTAGGTCTCATCATCCTAACTCTTTCAGCCTTAAGGTTGATATTTAGAGAGCCTCGGACGAGTCTATGATCACTACCGGTATTAAACCTATTGATCACCGAGACGTCTCTAAATATATGCCGCTTGTCCGTGATGATGAAATCTATCTCGTTCCTCGTCACATTATCGGGGCTTCGCCATGTCCACTTTCTGTGGGGCTTCTTCTTAAAGAAGGAATTCATTAAGAAGAGCCCCTGGGACTCTAGAAAGTTGACCAACATTTGGCCCCTGTGATTTCGGCGCCCCACGCCGTTAGGTCCGATTATCGTTTCGCCGCGTTCTTGTACTCCCACCTTGGCATTAAAATCTCCCATAACAACGTTGTAGTGAGCCTTCCTGGTACCATGTAGTGCCTTCGCTATGTCTTCGTACATGGTTTCGGCTATCTCATCAGAGTATGTCGAGGTCGGCGCATATACCTGCACCACCTTCAGGAACTTCCTGTATATAACAGCTTCAGCTTCCGTTAATTTAACCATTCACAGCTACACACCCCTGTCTTGAATGACAACTACTTGAACAGTACACTAGTACTGTTTCAAACCAAAGCTTAATGCGAACAAAGCTGAATGAATCAAATTAACAGATAATACAAGTATCTGGAGCGAGGCCACGGGCCCGATCATACATATTTTGGTAGTTAAACGAAAATTAACCCTATACCGCATAATTGAAACCACATTCAGGTAACAGGGGGTTAATTAAGGACCCAATTATGCACACACTTGTGAATAAATGAGTGAGAACCATAGACTAAACATATACTAGACTGCTACTACCGCTAGTTTCCCCTTGTGCCAAGCGAGAGCAGTTTTTAGTCTGCATCTAGTACATTCGTTAATTGATTTATGTTAATTTTCGCGCAACGAAAAACTTATATACGAAAATATCGATGGTTTTGACATTGTTAGGATAATATTAGTGTTTTAGATAGATTTTTTAAAACGGCAAGCTCCATCTTCATACATAACTCACGACAAAACTAGTTCACACTAGTGCTTACGTTCAAACTCTGATAGGCTCACTCTAGTTTCTTATGTATACTCTAAAGTGAGAACAAAAGACTATCATGGCTCCGTACTTTAGGTCTTCGGTTCATACCAATTTATCATGTAGCCAGCCATTGAAGGCGTAACTTTGGATGAAAGCACACAATTGAAATAATAAATAGGCGTAAAGGCGCGCTCAAGGCCTCTTTTAGCCTCATTTGTCATGTTAAGGTTCAGTACCTCTGAAGTTAAATAAACTGTGCCTAAATGTACTGAGAAAATAGTTGTTGAATTGAGCTCTAATTAATTGGTTTTCTCTGTTCTATTTCAATAAGACCTTGACGAATTTTACACGTGTTAGATCTTCACTAAGATTAGTTTGTAATTAGGTTAAGTTTGGGGTAAGATGTTGAATGCTAAGTCTATCTTCATAAGCAAATATCTCAACGTTCAGTGTGTAAAATAACTACTCTAGTACCTAAGTATACCACTCTATACTATTCTTACACGTGTTGTACCCATTCTATTTGAACAAAGAACTATAGACTTTTTTTAAGAATAGAAGAGGCTCGTGTATATTTAAGAAACATAACCAGCCAGTAACAGTTCCACTGCAGGGCAAAGGCCAAACCATAAACAGCAGAAAAACAAGCGTGTATTAATCACCACCATAGTTCTCAGTGTGTTTAAGTTTTCAGACCATTAAATACAGGTCTTTTCGCAACATTTTCTCTATACCGTAAGTCAGAGATTTCAGTATCCCAAAAGATTGTGTTCAAACGTCCACGACTATGAAATGTTGACTTAGGATCCATATTCAAAACTTATATCGACATTGAGGCACACAAAAAAAATATATTTCAGCTGCTTAATAACTGAAATTTACTAGAAGATTATATACACTTTAAAGATTTCAATTACAAAACAAAATCATTGAGTAACAATTTTTTATTAAGATTCAACAGAATTAAAACTATTAAATCAAAGTCCTAAACTACCCATGTTTACAGCAACTTCTACAAACTAGTTTTCGATTGTTATAATAGAATAAAAAAAGAATTTTCCTGTTTTTCCAACCACGTACAATTGAATTGGACCATAGCTTCTACGGAATAGGTGTCAAAATTGAATGATAGCCTACATCGGTCTTGTAGATTGTGTTTTCTACGATCCATCAGCTCCGATTGGAATGAACGAAATGTACGGATAGAACGAACGGAACCCCTTTTTCGTAATGATTAGATTGTGTTTGAATAAATAACGCGTTACCTACAAGGACCTGTATTTAATCAACATTTATTATATCGAATGAATTTCCATTTCACTGCTTTACTGATCAAATCTGTGGAGCAACTACTATTTTCAGAAGTAGACGTTTTTTCTTCAAGTTTGGTACAAAAGTTTTACTGGTCATTTAACCGACTTTAAAAAGAAGGAGCAGCTCAATTCGACTGAACTGATTTTGATGATTCTTTTTTTTGAAAGGTGTTGCTTCCAGTGTGCCCCATTTTAATTTGGTCCAGTTTGGATTGTTGGTATATAAGAAAACTAAATAAGACTTATTTGGAAGTCGGTTTTATTTGTAAGAATTATATCATACCTGGTTGTATAAATAGGAGCTCATTGTAGACGTTTCAATTTCAATAAGCAAATAAGCATTTTTATGACCGAAGAACAATAAGGTAGGTACCTATGAAAAATTAACTACCTATCTATTGTCATCTCACGTAAAAGGAAACCGAATCACCTGAATATTTTTACGTCCCTTTCCATAAAATAAATCATTCAAATGTATTGTTATCGGCCAAAATAACTCAGAAACGTTTTCAAGAAGGTCCCTATACGTCCAATCGCTTTATATATCAGAATAAATAGCTAGGTATTACATAAGAATTTATTTGACGTCTGATATATTGCTCAACTCTGTCAACGATAGCGAAAGATTTACTCAAATCCCGTATTAGCGAAATTTCATTTACTCAAATCGAAAAAACGAGCAAATTTTTTTTAGGTTTGTAAATAAAGTTTGATAAAGATTTGTAAAATTGTGTTAGGAGGACCGCCTTCAATGAAAGTTAACTTCGGTACGTAAAGAAGGTTATTATTCAATCTTCATAACTAACTCAATAGACAGAAGATTTTCTATGCGTTTTAGGTGGGAAAGAAACTAGAATTTTATTTAATAATTCAGCCTATAAACGTCCCACTGCTGGGCACAGGCCTCTTCCCCTATAGAGAAGGCGCGAGCACTGATCACCACGCTTGCACCCTGCGGTTTTGCGATTTCAGATCCCAAATTTTTGAAATCGAGTCTTCCTCGTTATGTTTTCCATCACCGTTTGTCAGGAGTGTCTTAGAGTAATTAAGAACATACATATAACTTTGAAACTGCCACATTGTGACTTGTCTGGGATCGAACCTGCAACCTTGTGCATACAAATCCGTTCATTGAACCGCTGGCCACCACGATGTTTATTTAGTACTTACATTATTCAAAAATATAATTGTCATCTCGTTTTTATACACACATATAAAAGTATAATATTCTGTAGAGCCTTATTAAAAACGTGTAATTAATCCGTTTCCCCGTATTTCACTCGTGAAACACGGCTCTGAATGGTCTCAACATAAATTATGTCTCTGTATTTTATAGCCAACATGGAGTAGTTTTCATCACACATTTTTACTATTTTCACTGTGACTTTAGAGTATACATAAGGAACTAGAGTGAGCCTATCAGAGTTTTTACCGTAAGCACTAGTGTGAACTAGTTTTGTCGTGAATTATGTATGAAGATGGAGCTTGCCGTTTTAAAAAATCTATCTAAAACACTATTATTATCCTAACAATGTTAAAACCATCAATATTTTCGTATATAAGTTTCTCGTTGCGCGAAAATAACATAAATGAAATGTACTAGGTTCAGACTAAAAACTGCTCTCGCTTGGCACAAGGGGAAACTACCGATAGTAGCAATCTATGTATATAGTACCTACGTGTGGCTGTGACACATAAAATAACATTTTATGGCGACGGAACATTATCTCGGTATGTTATAATAAAAGTTAAAATTTTATATCATGACACGGGAATCCATCAATCGTAATAAATGGAATATGTTTCGGATTTTGTTTAACACATGTTCGTGCACAAAAGTCGTGATTTTCATAATATAAATGTGGAAAATCTGAAAGGGATTTATGTAGGTAGTAACAAGTTTAGATCAAATGTAACGGGTAATTATGTGCAAAATGTGTGAACAAACTTAGATAAAATAATGGATTCTGTAAACATGAGCATGAGAACGTATGAAAACACAATAGTGCTTAGTGAAACATTTTTTGTTTTATTCTTAATACCTAGTATATACGAACCTATAGCGATTTTAGGCATTTCGTGGTATTAAAAAATCTCGGGAATACTCGGTAAAGATGGCACAAAGATATCTGCTTATATTTCCAAGCACGTCCGTATTGCAGAAAGATTATAATTAATACCGGACAAGGGTTGTCATCTCCGCAGAGTTTAGGGGCCTTGACCCCGGCCTGTCATCGCGTTCATTACTGGCTGGAAATGGTCTGACATCTGTCACTGTATCTGTGACTGTACGTTGTTATTTTTTCAATTCCGTAATGCCTTAGTTATAATGACAAGTATTTTCGCGATATAATTGTGGCAGTACTAAATAGAAAGTAAAACTTGTCATATTCATATTCTTTACTGCATTTCAACAATGTTTGATATAGAAAGATCTTAAATTTTGGGTTGGACATACATTACGGACCCGGCTAGGGCACGGCAAAATATTTATATCTACTATTGTCGGCAGTAAAGCCCATGTTTAAAGATCATTAAAATGTAACTCATTTAAATCAATAACTGAAAGCTTAGATTACTGTTTTAGGAAGATACGCTTAGGTACACTTTTATGCATTAAATAAAACAATAATCAGTTACAAAAACTATTTATTCCTACAGCTCTCTGAAAGACAATGCAAGCTTTTAAACTCCTTCACAAAATGGCCGCTTGCGATTAGCGCTTTCGCATCTGAACTAACTATACATAAATGGTCTTTGCAACAAAACTACGACGCAGGCATGACGCAGGGCCTCGATTCAGCTATAAGAGTTGCTTGAATTGACCGAATGACCTGCTTCATTTAGTATTTTTTACGATAATTGGCATTCTGCTAACCTACATTACGATCATAATTTGGGCATACGATCATTCTCTTCCATTTTATTATTGCCTTATCTGAATACTTACGAAAATTAGGCCCAATGACAAGTACACTGACCGACCACTGACATGCATTTAACATAGTTGAATCGAGGCCCAGATATGGATTCTGTGGCAACATCTAGATAAGGAGACGAATGCTGGCGGAATATAAAGTAAATACTAAAGCCACTTACGTGAAAGCAGTGTCATCCATTACCGAACAACGGGAGCCCTATTATCGATAATAAGTTAGTACGTGTAGTAGGAGTAGCCTTAATTAGATTTGGTTTCGTATTAGAAGAGGCTTTTCACTAATTTTCCAACGCATGTAGTTATTTTCCAGTCAACATATTACATTTAGATGAAGTGTTGATTAACCTACTAAATTCACTGCCAAACATAGCATAAACCAAAAAATCAATATTCGGTGAATGAATCAATCAACTGAGCCTAACGGTCCATTGCTGGACAAAAGCCTCTAAGCTTTACGCTATAATTTACACCTAAAGACACAACATCTAATTTGAACACATAAAATAATATAAGTCCACACCAGCCCTAAGTTTATATAGGTACAGAATTTTCGTATAAATGCCTTTGCTCTTCAAAACAACTTGATGTAAAATGCAACATGTTATTTTAGAAAGTCAGTTTCTATTGAACGAAATAACACCTTATTTGACACGTAATAAAACACTTCGGGTCCGATACTCATGTTTACACATAAGTTGTAAATAAGAAAAGACGGAGCCGTGTCGCTATGATGCTCTTTGTATGCATGCATGCATGTATGCGCATGTTCCTTCGAATTCTGAATAGAATATGTGAAATAAACAAGTGAACCCAACTGTATTGAATTGAATTTCATGTACAGTTTCAGTATACTTTTGTACTTTAATGTATTTTTGCCTTTGTAACTAACACCTCATCATCTGCCTAGCCTTTTTGGTCATCCACAGTCCAACCGCGGCGAGCGCGGCTTAACCTGCATTATCGGTCAAATCGTATGGCTTACACTAATTAACCACGACCTTTGTAACTAACACACAAACACCTACACCCCAAAAATAAATTAGGTGCGTCATATGATTTCATTTTAGGTAATATTTTTTGTTGGAATTTCACAATCCTATCGCCTCTGTGTAATAGTACCTAAGTAAATATTTGACGCACCTAAGATCTAAGTTTTATGTAAATGCCTTTATACTCCTTTTAGCTAAGTTGCAAACAAAGCATGATCGGCTGCACATGGCCCCGATGAGCGAAAACAGCTTACTGGCTATACCAACAAATCTAGACAATATGTATAATACAAAATTGCTTTCTTGAAAGAATATAGAAAGAACCTAAAGTGATTAGATGGCGACTGATACAGCATACCTACACATCAAAGCATTGGTCATATTTATTTAATTTACATGGTAATTAAAATCTCTGTATTTGTGTCTTGCATTATGAGGGTCTACGCTGCTACGCAATAATTAGTAGCCATCGTCCGAGCTACGGGCTAACCGAATATAGATATTGTATGGAATTATTATTATATTCTATCGCGAACACTATAATTTCGTTAATCGTGTGACATTAAAAAAGATATAAAATCTAAGAGATTCCTTTCACTTATATATTTTTGCTATTTTGTTTAGAAATTGAATCTAATACATGTCACAGAACCTACCTTAACACATAGGTACTACGAAGCTATCTACGTACCAACAGATCTATTCATCTCTATCTTAACCTTCTCTACAGGTTCATTCTATTTAAAAAATCATTCTCTGACCTACGAACGAACAAATTGTCCCTACCCCTTTAATTAACAGTAGAACGAGATGCAGACTGTCCCGATCCACCTCACCGCATCCAATCATAGTAATCTGAGCGCCAGATACACCACAGACTAAATAAATACGTGCCAGTACTATTATTTAGACTGATCAGAAATGATCTTTTAAAAATACTTAAGTGAGGAACCTTAATCAAATTCTTCAATTATGTATGAGTACCTAACTACGTATGTCACACACTGGGTAGTGAGTAGGTGCACACACTGGGTAGTGTGTAGGTGAATCAACCTATCTCCGAATTCAGTGCGATAACTTTACCAACTTAGGCACATTGATGTGTTCTAGTATTTAGGTACAAGGTTTAATTAATTTTATAAAATAAATAGGATTATTTTGGCGCAAATAATGATTTTAATTTCTAAATTTAAGTTACCTACTTTTCTCGATATACGTTGTATTTATAGATCTATGTAAAAATGCGAGAACAAAAAACAAACTTCCGAATGCCTCGACCATTGGTGCTCTTACAAAGCGTGTGAAAAACGTGTCCTATATAAAGTATGCATGAGGATTTATACATTTTTAAAGTACCTACCTACACATTTATTGTATCCTTTTCGAAACCCAACCGCGGTAAAAAATGTTTCGGAACCATTTGTCAAAGATCAGGGCACAAGATAAATAAAAGTGAGTAAGGCCTTTGGTGGTTGCTACAGATAAAACTATAAAAGCAGTAAAAATAAAAATTAGAAGGTAGATAAATATTTCGCGTTACTGTGTTTAAGATGTAAACCTATGTCTCTCCTATTAATGAGACAACACCTGTTTGTGAAAAACAATTTTCCTCACTATGTATCGAACAACGTTCATATTTATTTTAGAAAATATATTGTAGGTAGGTAGTGAACATTTATATTTTCAACGACATTCGAAATGGCAACGATTATAAGACATTTTCTAGATATGAATGTCATGAAACCTAATATTGGAGACGCGTCTGCCTATTTATCTCTAGCCCTATATATAATGTAGGTCTAATCTACGCCATCCGTCGTACAGTAACGACACGCCACTCACCAAAGCGGGACATTTTTTCTTAGAGCATAGTGAAAATAATTCTTTACTTGTCAACCAAACATTATAATTAACTGATTCTATATTATTTTCAGTGTATCAAAGCAAAAGTGGACCTGGGTGAGTTTGTTTGTTTCAGTAGTGTGCTTTGCACTATCACGCTTGAAATTAGATTCGGGAGCGGGCACGATTCGTTTTGCAAGCGCGCTTCGACGATATTGTGCATGTGATCGAGATTTAAAAGAAATACGCGGGCGGTTAGCCTTTGGCCGATGTCCCCAGTTACCCTCCAATCTCTATAGGTATCTATCTAGGATAGAGGGTACAATACAGAGTGCGAGCCGTGTTCACTGTTCCAGCCCAGTGGGTCTTCATCAGTCGCCGCGGCCGCCCCACCGCGAGCGCTCACTAAATCTGCTTGCTGTGTAAATTAATAAAATGAGTATATTAGATACTTAGATAAAATAGTGTTGGCCTTGTGATAGTGATTTAGTGATAGTGGCATGATTTGAATACGTAATAGGAGCAATGGTGTTTGATATAAAAATAAATAAACCAAAAACGTGAAAATGAAACAAGTTGGTGTAATAAATAAGTCAGTTTATTTAGTTCCTATACACAGATTATCGCACAGGTATTAGTCTTTCACCAGGTAGTAATTTCACGACACAATCAGTGCAGTAGTCAGTGCCGGCATTGTCTGTCCACCTAGCTCCAAGGAACCCTGTCTTTTGGCACCCCACGCACATAGTCTTAGTCTGGTAGACAGGTGAGGTCTCATCCAATACTCTCTGCTCTTTTGCAGCCTTCAGCATCTCCAGCATAGCTTTATTACTACTCTTCATTTCCATTCCGGAAACATTATCATGAGCTTCTCCACTGTCATATGGATCCTCCATAGTGACAGGCACATGTAGCTGAGGGAAAAATGTTGACTTCTTATAAAACATAGATTTATGCTTATCTCTACCTGCCCCTTTGGGGATTCTGCCAGGTATTGGCAATCCCGCTTTGGCTAATTTAGCAAAGTACTTCTGTATTCTGCTCATGACTTGTATAGGAGTCCTAGTTCCTAAAGCTTGTGCTATTTTCTTGTACCGTCTTGCCTCAATGGGCTCTTCAGGGTAAATCTCAAGTAATTCTTCTAACCGTTTTTGCTCTTCACAGGACCACAGCTGGTTAAATGTTTCTGGTTTGTTATCTGTGAACTTGCGTCCTCGAACTTTTGTGGCAGTGTCAAGGTCATCTTTGTTTGGTTTTGTGTCCCTTATGTCATCACCGTCTTGTGAAGCATCTATACCATAGTTACCCCAGTTAATGTTTGGTAGCTCCGCAATAGACTGTCGGGGAGGGAAATTCATGTTTCCAGACTTCATCTCTTCAATAAATTCCAGGGGATCATTTAGAGCTCGGGTTTGGGCCTCCGCCAAGTCCTCAATGTCTTTTAGAGCCTTTACCTTCTGTGCCTCTAATTTCACAATATACTTCAGCAGGTCACAGTAATCTTTATTTCCTCGAAGAGCTAGGTGATCAGTTTCAAAAGCAAATTCTTCGTCCGAATCTTGTGTGTCAGAATCCATGGATTCCATGACATCCATTTTATCTGTAATTATAAAAATACTGTTATAAATAACAATGAGTGTAACTTCTGGCTTAAAACTACCAGGAAGTCCAAAGAGGTTAAGTGTGAAAATTAAAAACAAACTAAATAGTGCACAACAGAAAAAATGCAAACCTGAAAATCGAAGCTCGTCTCTTGAAGGCTGGTCTGGACGGTAAGTGAGTATTAATTAAGATTGTATAGTTACAGCACAGTACACAGTGACTAAATCATTATTGTTTATTGTTTGTTTGCGAAAATAACATGTTTATCGCGACCGCAACTCCATCGTTATTGACAGAAATGTCATGTTTAAACGTCAAAAAAGCTACGTTCCAAATCTCAATACGTCACTCTGTACTATGTTGTAAATAAAATGGTTTTCTTATCAAACATAATTGAGTTATAATTCAAAATCAAAAGTCTAAATTTAGATTTTGTTATATATTGGTAAAATTAAACTAAGTAAGTCCTTCAATGACGCTTTTCAATATTTTGATAACGATGTTTTCCAACGTTTGGAACTCAACTACGATGTTTGGTTCTGCGCCACCTAGTGGATACTCTTAAAACTTCTGCGAACGCTCCTTCTTATAAGCTTCTCTCTGATGTAGAGGGCGCTGTCTTGTAAATGTAATCCAAAAAATACACCAGGTTTACACAGATGGCGCTATGTTAAGTGTACTTTTTTCTGTCGTTGCATGTGGTGGAAACTTCGAAACACGAAACCAATCAATCCAAACATTTGGATTGGGCACTTTCGATCTAAAAAATCATATACGTATTTACAAATATTGGATTTAAAAGTACCTTGTATATTATGTTATGACAATTATTGTTATGTATGGATTGACAATAATCTAGACTATCTACCTATCTATCGGATTTCTCTCTAAAACACTTTGCCGAGTGTAGACCGGGTTTAAAAAATATATTCCGCATTATATTTCTAGTTACGTGGAAGAAAACAGTTTTATCAAACGACTTCAAAAAAAGGAGGTTCTCAATTCGGTTGTATTTTTTTTATTTTTATTTTTTTTTTATGTTTGTTACTCGATTTCTCAAAGACGCCTGAACCGATTTCAAAAATTATTTTTTTATTTGAATGGGTATGCTTGTCATTTGGTCCCATCGTTATCAGGTCAGGACCTGATGGTGGAAACCTTGAGAAATCGAGGGCATTTCTTGAAAATTGTAGGCAAGCATGGGTTAAAAACTTGAGATTTATGTGTATATCTGATGAGACTACAATACTATGGAGGTTTAGAGCAGATCTAATGATGGATACGACAGAGGATCGAGGGAACTCCTCAACGGCACATCTTAACTTCCTCGTGTTTGGGCTTATTTTATTCGTGTTGACAAGATCTTTCCGCCTTCAAAATAGAGGGTTTTTAAATAACGCAGTTATTTTGTCCTTTTTAGTGAATTTTATTTTTGTATTGAAGTCGTTTTTTTTTTGTTAAAAATTATTTTATTAATTTAGGAAAGTATCTACACCACTTCTACTTACATGAACCTTATACGCCCATATAAATCATTAACATCAAAGCTTATCATGATTCGTTCGTTATAGAAAACTTAACGCCAGGTGTACACCTACCTATTATTAATTTTGAACAACTCAATGAAAAGGTCAGAACCAAGCCTTAGTCTTCAATACTAAGTAGGTATGCCATATAAAGGTGGTTTCCACATGGATAATAATTAAAGGTGCCGTAGGTCAAAATGTGGGCGGACATTCGTGGCATGAAAAGAACGATTACGTCCAAAGTATTTTAATATTAACCATTGGCTTTTTAATTTGTGCTGAGTAAAGCTTCAAATACTTAGGTAGCTACTTATATATATTTTCTATTTGACCTTTCCCTACCCATATTAAGTTATTAGCAGTGGGTACCTACTTCAGCGCCTACTAATTTACCTACTCATATAAGCTATAAGTACCTAGGTAGCTACACTGTAAAGATATAGTAAGTAACCCAAACTATAGTTAAAAAGACACATAACTCTAGCAAACACTTGACCTATTCTCGATACATTTAATCTGAATACTTAACCTTATCAATAACCTGGATTAAGTGCAGCTTTGTGAGGTGTAGTGAAAGAAAGCCTCGTGTTTTGGCGCTCTGCCAGGGGTCCAATTCCGTTATTTTAAAGTCAGTGGGCAGCAGGTGTATGAACGTTCTAGCGTATAGGTACCTAAATTTCGCATTCATATGATTTTAGATTATTGACACATGTACATCTACTTGCCACTGTTGTCATCGAAGAAATGTCACTGACTTTTCTCCTCCAGACAGAAAAGTCTGGAGTCAGACGGGGGAGAAAAAACAAGTTACATAAAAATATGAATACGGAAATTAGGCACAATAACAAGTACACTGGGATGATCATTAACCTGCCACTCACTGACTGTAAAATAGCGGAATCAAGCCCCAGGCTGGCAGACTGTCTTACAGACCGAAGCTAAGTTGAATGGAGAAGGAAACTATAGCAGCTCAGCGTTAACTCCGGATTATGGCGACATTAACTTAAACGGTTCTCATTTAACTGGAGCTCTTAAAGTGAGTTCATCGAGAGTTCGAGACACTTTATTATGTATCGGCCATTTTTCTGATTATAACTTATTGGTTAGCTGTCTAGTTTTGAGAAATCTTTGTTCTTGAGGAATAACGATACTTTCAAGTTTTTACTATCTATTGGAAACATACTATGTACATAGTGTATTTCCTTACTAACTACCTATGAACGCTCACAAGAAATTATGTAAAGGTGAACCAAGTGAACCTGAAGAACCTAGTTATTCAACGTAAGCTAACGTAGCATTTTCCTACGCCTTCTACGCTGTTACCTATGACGTATTCATCATTGACGAGCCGGTATTTACATAAATAAAATATCCTCCTCTTACACACAGTCTAATTCCAGAAAAGACAACGCTATTAATAGTGGCCAGTCAATAAACCTATTTATATGGGCCGATGAAGACCCTTATATGACTTTATCTTGCAAAGATAATTTTATTAATGAATGGAGATCTTCTATTTTTGTATGAATCTCCCTCTACGAGTCTATATCTGAGAATGACGAACATGACGTGAAAAGACATTTATAGAATGTTTGTAAAAGATAGTTGAATAAATTAATTTTAAGGTATGATAATTACAAGGCCAAGCGAATTGAAATATTCCTTTTTTACGAAAAAATATAGCAGCTAAATATAAAAGTAATATAACATTTTTCACTGCAGATAGAAAATAGATGCCATGAAAAATAACGTAACGTAGAGTCGGAAAATGATTGCGTGCTGGACCGTATTTTGTTGGAAATAATAATGGACGTGCAACGGATTTAAAAAATACAAACAAAGAACTTTGATTTAAAGTATTAACATTGTTACTTTTAAATAAAGTTGATACAATATTTTTTGCCAGTATATTTTACGGGTAAACTAGTCTTTTTTGAACGATTGGATCGATTGTGTTCGAATGACCTATATTTCTTGATTAATTGTATCATTGAGCTCTGAGGTTTACGCGAATGTTAAATTAAAATAAAACTATTTTTACGGATTTTATAGCGGTACTACTGCAAACGTCGGAACTGAAATCTCAATACAAACCGCGATGAAATCCATAAAAGTAGTTCTAATTCGATTGATTTGTTGGGCTAATATACACATTTATAAAATTTACTATTGTAATATAAGAACAAAATCTAACTTTACTAAAATTAAAACTTACATAAATAAATATTGAGAACTGTGGTGCTTCAATATGTATATTAGTAATACAAAAACATAATAATACAAAAAACATAAATTGTTTTGTATTATTATGCAAAAGTGAGTACCTTAACTTAAAACCGCTTGACGCGGCTTATAGTAAGTACCTAAGTATAAGAATAAACATAATATTAAAGTTCAATGCTCTGCCGTCCTCGGTCCACTTAAAATAGGAAACTTCTAAGTTGTGCTATACCACAAAACATAAAACTTACAGCGCTGTTTATACAAACAACTATTTTAAACTCGACATAAAAATTATACCGACTTTATCTGGCTTCGAAATTGCACCATCAAGTAAAATTACGTTACGGAAGTTTCAGTTAGTATTTCTTCTTATTACTATTTATAGAGATGAAACGTATAGTAATCTTGAATGTAATGCAAGACGATTCATTTAATATAATTATCGGATCAAAATAGATCACCCCTGTTCTGTTATGTAATGGTTTGGGACGCACTGCAGCAAAGTTTCTAAAAGTTTATAAAATACAGACTCAATTTAGTGGTATAACTGTTATGGTTAGGTAATAATAATAATGTTTATTTTCTCATCATCACATAATATTAGACAGTTAGTAATTAGGTTCTTAAATAGAGACTGGTGTCTGTGATAGGTAAAAAAAAAAGTGAGTTACAGATCACCAGGCTACCCTCCGAAGAGACACAAAAGTATTAATGGAGAGAGAATTCTAATCTAAATTAGAATATTTTAAACTAAAGCTAAAACTATGAGATCAAAAATTTTATATCTAATGTTTAACATAGGAGAAACAAAAAATAAGTAAACGGCGGTGTAATATTCCGTCTAATCTGAGTGTTTTAAGTAAAAGATAATATTTGACCATGTTTATAAGTTTTACGTAGTAATTTAATCATGACAGGATTTTTTTTATGAAACTGCCAGCAATAGGTCTACATCTACATTTAATGTTAGTATGTAGGCTTACGCCTACTTATACCTCAAATATTTTCATTTCATAATTACGAAAGTACGCACCGAGCTTGTCTAACGCTAAAAATACAATTCGAAAATAGCCGCCTTATAATAAATTAAGAGCATAATCTTATAACCCAACGTCAGTGCCCCCACGTGTGTTAATATGGAAAACTTCTTAAACAGAAAACAATCGCATTGTTTTCTAAAAATATTTACCTTTGCATGTTAAACACACTCGGTTCACGGAACTCCTACGCCTGTTAATTACTGTACAAACGTCTACTCGAGATAAATGCTACGTATTAACTAGGAAACCAGACATACTTAGATACGGCTACAGGGGCCCGATGCCGCTATTTTAAGTCAGTGAGTGGCGGGTTAATAAATGTTCCAGTGCACTTGTTACTGTGCCAAATTTTCGTACTCACATAAGAGCAGTCACTTGCAATTCTACAATGACAACAGTGGCAAATCGGTGTACATTTGCCATTAAAATATTTTTTCCGAATACAAAAATAAGGCACAATAGCAAGTACACTGGAACGTTTAGTAACCAGCCACTCACTGACTTAAAATAACGGCATCGGGCCCCAGTACCCACAACAGCCCACAGCGTAGGGATAATCGTACGAATAAAACCTCTCTACTTCACTTACCGACAATTGCGAAATCACTTGGAAATGGAAGGGAATTTATTTCCAGCATTTGATTTAGTTTTTCCTTAGGTTTGATTTAGTACATAGGTACGTGATAAAATGGATAATTTATAAGTTTAAACGTATTCTAGAGGTACTTTTTTCTTTGGGTTAGATTTGTGGATAATCTTCAAAAATCCTAAATAAATATATTAATGAACATTTTAATTCTTAAAAATGACTAATTTAACTTCAGCCAAAAACCAACGTTTAAAACTGGAACATTTATACAAACTACACTGAAAAAGCACAGTGTTCGCTGTTTTTTATCTATTCATCCATTTTTACAGTTCACGGATTTTAAACTTGACCCGTGGCATGTATCATAGCTGCCACGTCATTAATTTTCATGTTTAGAACATATTGTTGTTGCCTAATCGATTTAGTGTTGAATTCTATCGGACCACTCTACTAATTATGCAGGGGCATCAAATTAGACGATGGATGGCTGACTAATTACTCGCCTGTGAACCCAAAAGGCGATTTATCGGTACTCTAAAAGGAACAGGCATGTGTGCTGTAAACATTATACAGTTCGCTCAAGAATTTGATTGCAGTTTGTACGCTAGCCTAGCATTATTCACGTGATTTTCGTAGTGGAATTGCAGACTGATATAGATCAAACAAAAACAGAACCAAGGAAACCCCGAAATTTAATTTGCTTCTTGGATTTCGGTTTTAGGTTCTTGGCGCTATGTAAACTGTATCTTTGTGTATCTTTCTGGTTGGCTGATAAACGTGGACTATATTTTATTATTTTCGATAGATAAGACAAAAAGACGTACTTTTCTCCTTTACAAAGGATCAAAGTAGGATGTAATAATAGAGCCATTGTATAAGGCTGTGGATAATGATAGTGATGAATGATTTTGATCATTTACATGCTTGCCATGAATTAGTAATGTATGAAGATGTAACCGTAGGTATATATTTTGTTACGCAAGTACAGACGTGCCCTAAGGCACATGAAAAATATTATTATGTTGCGGTAGGTACTGTATTCTGGTACTGAATAAAATTTCGTATTTCGCAATATATTGTTATGCATAACATAATATTTTGTTTCTTCTGTCAAAGAAAAATTCTATTACGATTTGTGAAACGAAAAGCCCTTTTTTGATGTAGCATGTATATGGCTACAATTTCGTATCAATCCGAAATTATGCGGAATGTTGTGTAGCAGGAAATGGGATTCAGGGTAGCCGTCAGCCGTCACCCACTCGTTGCCGGCTTCCAAGAACACTGTGAATATGGCTACTGAATATATAGGCTTTCAAGTGGTGTCATGACCTAGAAATGTTTCCAAGGTCATCTATCGACTCGATATTTTAATTGATTAGATTTATGAACTTCAAAGAAGCAATAGGCTCGCCCCCTATTACATGGGACCTATACATATCGGTGAACTGTGGGTGTACATTGGTACAACTCTGCCTAACCCTTCGGGGATACAGGCGTGATGATATGTTATGTTAACTTCAAAGTCGAAGTTCTTTACCTTTTTCACTCGCGTATTTTTGAATTTTGTTTTATCATGTAGTTAGCAGCACTTTGACAGTAAGTTCTAAGTATATCAGACAAGGGTATGGCTTATTAAGCTTTATCACATTATAATCACTGCAAAGTAATTTTGGTCACGTATGGAATTTTTATTTATTTATTTAATCATTTATGTACACACAACACAGGAATATTTCGTACAGGAATATTATAATTATAGCAGGATTTTCAACAACAGGTATCTAAGTGATTGCATCTTGTGGTTAAGAAAAGTTTGAAGAGTTAACAATAATTGGAATTGGAATGGAATCAAGGCGGCTAGCCTATTATTACATTTTCGTGTACAAACGTGCAACTTTAGAGGCTCACATAAAGAGGTCGTTATACTATAATACTTAATAGTACAAGTTACCATAACAGCTTTTATAAAGTATTCAACTTTCAATACTATGTTGGCTCGGAAACTTGAAACATTATCCCCACACAAAGTACACTTTATGCATTAATAAACTAGATGTAAGTTCAAAACAAGACAATATTATAAAATCTTAGGAGTAAAATTTCTTGTTAAAGTGTTTTCCGATAATACTTCATAAAATTATATGTATTTACTACGAAACTTCCCAGGTCTTTACGTTGCAAGAGTGAACTAGGGAAATGGGACTCAATGGTTTTTACACTGTGTAACTTTTACATAACAATCACGCCTCTTTCCCGTAGGGGTACGCAGAGAACACTTCCTTCCACTAACTGCGACCCTTACACACTTGTTTCGCTTCAATCTTAGTGCAACTTTTAAACTAAGATTAGACTTTGTGCTCTTAGAAAAAAAAAACCTTTATCGTGGGGGTCCCAAACATTAATACTACCGATACGTAAAAGCCACCCATACTTCGCACAAACATTTGTTGTAGATCATCCAAAATTCGTCCAATGTCAGGTTTAAAATCCGCAGGCTTTTTCACTGTTATTCTAAGCATAACCTCTCGTACGTAAATATAAACACCACAATTTTTAAACAAAATTATAACCCTCCTTCTGCCGCAGTCCGGCAAGAATGGCCTAAAAGCATACATATCATCATCATTTACTTTCAATCAGATCGTTCTTAGAAAAGTTCGTATGGATAACAAGAATTGCAGGCATTAACACTGATACCTATTGGCTTCTATTTCGCGTATACATCGTTAGTGTTAACAGTTATACATGTTTCTAGGAAGTACAAGCTTCAAGCCAGCAGTAACACAATCTTCCATTTCCCGGGTACGCCGCACGTTCAGAATACGATTGAATTATTTACGCCATTTTGGAACGGTACTGAATTTCCCGGACAGACATTTTAGATGATAGTAAAGTAAATATAGTACATAGTAAATTACCTAAAACAGAGTTGATGGTGGATTGCGAATCTTGCAATGTTATGTAAACATAACATAACATATCATCACGCCTGTTTCCCTGAAGTGCTAGGCAGAGTGTACCAATGTACACCCACAGTTCGTCGATATGTTTAGGTCCCATGTAATAGGGGGCGAGCCTATTGCCACTAACCGGGCACAAATCCAAACTCCAACCTGCTACTGAGAATTTCATAGAAAAACCCAATAACACCTTGGTCGACCTGGAATCGAACCCAAGACCTCTAGCGTAGCAGTCGCGCTTAGCGCCACTAAGCCAACCAGGCAGTTTGGTATGGTATGTTGGCATCTAAATTGAATAAATTGAATTTATATCAAGTGTAAATTTATTAAAAACTACGCATCCATGGCAAGACGCGTGGCCTTCACAAATTTCCAATGTGCTTTTAAATACTTTTATTTCTCAGTTAAAGACTATGTAATGTTATCATGTAAAACACAGCTTTTAGCTATCCAACTACAGGGTAAAGGCTTTTTCTAGGAACAAGAGTCGATTACGTAAGGTACCTACTAAGGGTACTCTAAGTAAGAATTTAAGCTTGTTTGGAACGCGCTCTGAACGTTATTTTCCTTCACTATTACTCGATTTTTCTCAGAATAATTATGAAAGTGAAGGCAGAATTTAATAAAAGTATTTATAATTTATCTACTCTATAAGTATAAAGGTTAAAGAATCCGTTTAATACTGGACCATATATTCTACTAGAATCTTATCTAGCCATAATGACAAGAAGTTTTCGCCCGTAGCGTTCGCTTGCTAAGTTAAACTTTTAAGTTGTATAGACCGAGCACAAGTACACAACAGACAGTCAGGCGCCTGTTTCCCGTAGAACTTATTTTAGCTTTAATACAAAACATTGTCGGCTTGAAAAATTACTCGTGAAGATGTGAAGATAGCAACATTTTGTATCTGTGAAAGGATCTAAATCTTAAAACGTAAACATATGCTTTAAATTTACGAGCTCGAAAATAGATAGGTACATGTTTGGTAGCGGTGTTATTTTCGGATGTAAACTTTGTTTGCAGTGTTCCTTCAACTTACAACGGTTAAATTTATTGGATACTAACCGTGCTCCGCGGTTTTATCCGTGTAGCTCTCGTTCCTGTAGATTTATCGGGATAAAAAATGCATAAGTGTTAATCTAGTTTATAAACTATCCTTGTGAAATATTGAATCGAAGAAAAACGGGAAGTAATTTTCTATTAACTTTTAAACTATTGCGCTGCATGTTTATAGGAATATAATTCACGGGAATTATATTACGGGTTACGGTTTACACCGGCCTTGTTCGCATCCAGACTTCTGCTTGAGACCACGGCAGGTGCACCCCGGTCAAAATGAAAAGCCCAAAAAAAAAGTATTATATGATAGTACATTTTCTGTGAGAGTCGCATACATTCATCCATCCTTACAGAATTCGTAAGCTTCTAATAATAAAATTTCTTCGCTTAATTTTTTTTATTTTAACTATTGTATGCACAAAGAGTTATGTTAGAATGCACTTGCACGTGTTTAATGAAGCCTTACTAAACTATTGTTTATTGGATTGTGAAATCGCATCTGCTGGTAACATAATGCGCTTAATCTAGAATACTAACTTACCTACTTAACTAATGTGATTTAAATCTCAAAGCAATTTAAATAAAACCCTTCTTGATTATATGAAAATTTAAGCTAGATAGTTCCTTCCTTGGTTGCTATGTACTATTCTATACTAGCAATTGAATAACTACACTTGTATATGTAAAAATACATAACAACCTAAAGTTATCTACATCTGTATCATTAAAAATTTGTTATTACACTAAAATAAATTCTCATTTTCAATAACCATTTTGACTGAATGTTTACCGTTAATTGAAACGCGTGTTATTCATTAAAGTGTCATTATACAAATAATTTTAAACAACAATTTTGTATTTTAAATTGGCATTTCGACATACATCTATTATGGAAAAGTTTGTAACAAATAATAATTCAATAACCAACGTAAATTCTACAGGATTTTCAGATTTGAGTACCTATAACATAAAGCTAACTTATGTACATATTAATAGACCAACATGTTTCATTTAAACGAACTACTAGCGTACCATTTACCAGTTATGCAATAAATCAGTATCTGAAAACAGATTATTTCAACTCGTCGAGAAGAGGTTATTTGTAACGGATCATATTTTCCTGAGGTGACCCTTTTTGTATATATTTCTTATAAGGATACAAATCCTTGAGGATCGACTTATTTGGTTACGGAAATGTTGAAGATAAAGCGATGTTTACGGGCGTCGGGGGAAGGTAAAATCATCTCAGTTTCCATGGCTTTTACAATATAAAGTTACCTATAAAAAGGCATACGCACCTACATAAGTAATATAAATAACATAACATATCATCACGTCGGTATCCCCGAAGGGTTAGGCAGAGGTGTACCAATGTACACCCACAGTTCGCCGATATGTTTTAGGTCCCATGTAATAGGGGGCGAGCCTATTGCCACTAACCGGGCACAAATCCAAACTCCGACCTGCTACTGAGAATTTCATAGAAAAACCCAATAACACCTTGGTCGACTTGGGAATCGAACCCAAGACCTCTAGCGTAGCAGTCGCGCTTAGCGCCACTAGGCCAACGAGGCAGTCCTCCATAAGTAATATACACACATATAATATACACATACACATACAAGGTGTATAGGTGTAGGCAAAAATGTGAACTCGTGCGCGAACGTAGAATTCTACCTATATTTTTAAACTGTAGTTATTAAATTCATGAAATATTTTACATAAAGCTCCTAAGAGCACAAAGGAATACTTGGATAGTGGAATCCTAATACATAGGGTTATAGATATGACACTATATTTATAGGCTTGTTACTTAAGTTAGGTGTTCTTAGGATTAAAATGACTCTTATAACTTTCCAAACAATAAATATTTTTAATTTGAATTATTTAATTTCTAAGGTCATCCTACGTCTAACAAGTATATTTTGCCGTTTAGACAATATTTTTGAATAAGTAGGAACCTACGTGTAACGTGCCTGCGTACAGAATAATATAATAAGACTAGAAAAAAATTATCAAATAAAATAATAACTAAAAACAATTACTTAAGTACATTAACTGTAATAACACACCCACAGTTATTAGGAAGTCAATAAACTTTTATTTTTACCATGACACTGTATTATACAACCTCGCTGTAACGTGCTCGGCTCTAGTTATTTTTACTTACATACGGAAATAGTCTGTAATAAGCATGTTTATTATACAAGATATCTATTTTTATCTTCGTCCATCCTTATATTGGCCGAAGATAACACCCCAAGCCCATTTCCGTAGTAATGTCCTGACATCTTGTCAGAAAGGTAACCAACATTGGTGTTTCGTTTCAGCTCTGTTACATTAAAAACCGTATAATCATAGCTGTATGGACAGAAATTTTATAAATCTGATGAGCAACATTTAAGGAAAAACTTTTTTAAGTTAATAACACAGGTACTTACACATTACTTACACATTATATTGAAAAAATAACAGATGATGGGTAACATACGCAATAGGTAAAATCAAGCATCTTATTCAGTTGTGTGGTTTATAGTAATATTTGATTGTTAAATTAGGTAGTAGCTACACTGTTTCCTATGTTAATGTTATTTAATATTGATTGATTGCCACGTTTTAATTTAGTCGTTGTCGATAATTTTGTTTATATTTTTTTCCTTTCCTTAATATTTTATAGACGTTTATTTTTGTTTTGTTTTATTAGAGAGATAGTTGTTTAGTTTTGTTGTTTTTTTTTTTTGTTACCTCTAGATTTTATCTTTTGTATGAACAATTTTTTTTTAACTCAAATTATATAGAACACAACCTTAGTACACTTATGTTGTAAATGCTGTGTGTACCTATAATAGGCATGCATATAAGAAATGCTGTCATTACTGATTTAATTTTGTACACAATATATGTTATGCTGTTGGTATACCTAATAAATAAATAAATAAATAAATTACAATACCTACTTTTACAGTGCACTATTTCAGAAGTACTGTCTTACATATCGCCTGAATTTTCAGATTTAATATATAGGTAGCCTTTGTAACCTTACAATTCTGACAGCTTAATTTTCAGTCTTAGCAAATTAGCGTAATTAACTTATCCAGTAAATAAGTGGTACCTGGAAGGAATAGATCGTTTAATTTATAATAAAATATGCAATCAACTAAATTAGGTAAGACTGGAAGCCGTTCTCAAATGGGAACAGCTAGCCAGACATATTAAGAAAATGTTCAGCAAACTGTTAGATACTTTACTGTTGTAAGATTTAACAGAACCTGCGCTCTGTAAATGATGAGTGATATCTCTCTCTCTCTATAAGTGTAAAATCGAACTTTAATTAAACTGCGGTTTTCGGGGGTTTGCCATAATTACAGCGGTAGGAGCCGGATTGTTCATTAAACGAACGAATTGAAACCAGTGTTCACAGTTCGTTCAGTAATCGTTACACCACACTTGTGTGCAGATGTGGAAGTTGAGATAATTAAAGTATCACTGCTTATTAAATGATTTTGTATTAAATAGTAGAAGTTGAATTAGTATTTGTAGCAACCATCTTTAAAGGAACGGCGATTGTTGCTGAGTTCTGTACTATATTTTTCCAAAACATAATATACCGAAAAGGACATGTGCGGTTAGTTCTAAAGTAAATAAAATATCAAATAAAAGGTCAACCACTACTTTTTTATTTACTTAAGGACTGTTTTTCCTACACTATAATATACTTATCAATTTCAAAATCCACTGATTGAAATCTATTTCAAAGTACACAAATAACAATATACATACCAAACACGAAAACACTACCAAAATAATGATGCTATAACGAATAGATAAAATCGTTTATTGATATAAAATGACGTCACAGTAAAGATGGCGGCCCGTTTTGGCGGGCTTTCGTAAATAAAGCGTACAATGACATGACCCAGCGACCGAGTGCCAGTGTAAACATCTGCAGGGAACATTCCCACTTTAAATACATGGCAAACTTAGTTATGTTATAGGAATTTGCCGAGGCTTGTAGTTTACCGAATTCTATTATTGCGTTAAAAGAAATAATAGCAAGATACTTAGAAGCACGATAGGGTTATTTACAACCATAGGGTCATCAACAATAATTATAAGGACAATGGAACAGCTTATCATATTATACACTATTGTGTTGGAAAGCATGCATTAAAGATCCAGCTACTAGAAATTTCAGCTGATGTATACCTTCATACATGCAAAACTTAAAGCCGGCAATGGATATTTTAATCTCTGGTTTTGGAGCTATTCCTGGGCCATAGCGCCACGACAGTTACCTGTTAAAGGGCTACATAATATGAAGTAAATGGCTATTTAAAAAACGTTTACCATAGATATTAAAAGACAGTCCAGGCAGTGGGCCAATTAGTTCTGTAATATTGTAAATAAGCAAAACGGAGAAAATAACAAAACAGTATTCTACAGGAATAGCTTCAGTAACCAGATGCAAAATCTCCACTCACTGTATTGCGGCAATTGTCTGTAGTCGTTTTAAATCCAGGTGGGTTTCCCTGGCAACCCTCCAGGTATGGTTCATTGGGAAACTTACTCAAATTGAAAAGGTAATCTACGCGCATTTTGGCCAATATTGCGTTGACAATGCAGCATAGCCCAAATGGGAGTCTTCTTTCCAGGCGACGCGACTTCATGGTGGTGCTCTTTGCCTCACAAAAACATAAAAGAAAAATATTTGCGAATACAAAAACAAAACACTGTCGCATTGAACAAAATTTTGGCAACAAACTCTCGAGTTTTACTTTTGACTCGTGGTTTGACTGTATGCAAAGCATATCAAAACTGAAACGAAACCAAAGTGTCGATACTATTCTGTGTTCCCTACTAAGATAACTGGCGTATAAGCTAGTGGTCTCCATTTAAAAGTTCCGAGCTTACGTAATGTGTATGTATCGCGGGCTTCCATTACGATGGTATCGGACCACAAGTGACATTTAACCTCAGATATAATAAGTTGCAGGTCGCTTACGACACCCCTGGGATGTACCGCAATCTTAATCGTAATAGGATCCATTGTCCTTGAGCGTGCAACGTTCCTCGTTGCATAATCAATACTGGAAGAAGGGGACTCCTTGGTGCACTTTTTATACTTTTGAAACAAGCATTTTTGCTGCTTGATTGCGATTTCTGAGTGTTTTTTTTTGCGAAAAGATATTTTACCTATCGCTCTACTTATCCAGGCCTTACTATGATGCATCTACTAACTGCAAGTCTACTAAATACCATAGCTATAATCAAATGTCAAATCTAACTAGCCTCGAGCTTATGTAAACCTTCTTCTTCTTACATCTTTCCAAATTACTTATAAACCATCTTATTATATCAATAAACAATATAACAACCAGAAATGTAAACCCGATTGTACTTATTTTGTATACTTTATGACAACCAAAAAGTTAAGCTTGTTTCAAACAGGCTGATTAGCAACAAACAAACAAAAAACCTTCAGGAACCTTTTTCTTAAACCATTTGAAATATGTCAGCCACAGTAAACGTGTGCTTAGATTCTCACAGATCAGCACGTGTTATTAGATATGTTTGACTTTACTTTATAAGTATTTACTTAGAAAAATATTTATTGCATGACATGTAATAAATTATTACGGAAATTAAACGCCACGACTCTTTTGATCACCTCTCGTAGGTTGTCTGTGACCAGTCTCATAAGGTATCTACGAGTAATTGAAACTTCATCCGGGATTAAGATTCCATCTTCGTAATATGATTTGATTTTGATTTTGATTTGGTACCTAGTTTTCTTTTTTTTTTCAGTTTAACCTAAAAAATATTTTCTGTAACTTATATTTTAATGATAGAGGTGGGGAGGTTTTAAACAACAATAATCTTCTTCGAGTGTTTTTGAATTTCTAACATTTCAACATCTTTCAAATGAACTCCTTTCAAATGTCATTTGCTATCTTCCAGTTTGTTTTAAGTTACATTTTTAAAATTAGATTCTAAAACACGCAAGGAGGTTGCAATCTTTCTCACAGTTTACATAAGTCTATATTGTTTGTTCTAGTGTCCAATCGTAGTGGTCTCCGATAGTGCTTATAGTCACTAGATTGACACCGAGGCACGTTTTTAATTTGCAAGTAACGGTTTTCAAGTAGCGACGAGACTGGGACATGACGGGAAAAAGCGACGTATTTAACGAGGTTTTTTTTCTTCTTGCAATCGAACGTTTCATTATTTTGTATGAAGTTTTTTTATTATTTAATATTGAAAGATGTTTTCTATTCTAAATATGATCGAGTTAGATGGAATCAAAATGAATAGAATACAACGAACTATTTAATTAATTTCATGTTCTTGCAATGTGCCATATACTAAGTAATAAAAAAAAAATGAAATCCAAAAAAGAGAAACGAAGAAAACGAAGAAAAACGAAATGAAAATCGTAGTGGAAGTTAATAATATGCTGTCACATAAACAATAAAAATACTGATAATCATATAGAGTTGATTAAAATGGTTACATTTCTTATACGATCGAGTAATCAATCTAATGTGACACAAACCAATTCATTTTGATGAAAGTTTTTCTACGGAAATATATTTCACTACGTAACTACTGCTAGGCAGGTACTCGTAAGCTCGCAAGGGTTATATAAACATAGGAAAGGTTTTATAAATATGTTCCGCGAATCGGAACTGATTTATGATAGTACCTTGTATGTAATATCTGGCTTTATGTCAATTTTATCAATGAAAAACTTACCCGTCCTGCAGAAAATGGTTCATATTTTTTCATACATGTAGCTAATAACTCTTGTTTTCAAAGTAAACAAAGCGTGATTTCGTGTAAGAAGTTATTCGCTTTAATATTATATTTTGTATAATACCTACTGGAAATATTGCAGCTATGGCGTTAATTCCGCATACGAACCATAATGCCTTCTTAATTACCGGCAGCGAGTGGCGCCGTGATTACATTGTACTCGTTGAACACGCTCGCATGAATCCCGCCATGATTACATCGCACATAAAACTTCACACAAGTTGGGTGACAACAAGGCGTCAAATAAAATCATCGCGAGTATGCGCTCTAATATATTATATTATGGGAAGCAGTGGAACATGGTGGAAGGCGAGGCGGCGCTGTCGTGTAGACACGCTACGGCCGTAGTGGTGCGCTGCTCGCTGCTCGCCGCTCGCCGCTCAGTCGGCAAGAAGCGCCCGACGCGACACGTCACCGCCCCGGCGGCCGCTCACCCAGCGCGATCGGCGGGAAACTTCTGCATAAACACACCGACATTATTTCGTATTTTACAAGCACGAACTTTATATCTCCGCGATCGCAGCCGTCAATGTAGTTCGGTGCACAAGTTTGGATGCACTTTCTGCCGGTGCCGACACCGCCAGGCCTACCTTCTCGCGTGATGTAACGGCTTTGCCCCATTTACTAATGCGATTGTTTCTTCGTAAGCCTGACTTATCGCCACCGTCAACCACATGATAAACTCCGTGATTAACTTTGTTCGTGAAGTGGCACATCAGTAACTTACGAGCGCCTGACAAAGTTTAATTGTTCCAGTGAATTTTTAATTCGCAGTGTGCTCGGTGGTTTCTGTTTCTCATAGTTAAAATAAAAAGTTTTGTAAGAAATATTAAAGAAAATACAAGCGTGAAGTTGGAAAGTTTGCGGTGAATATTACATAAGACAGGGGTATAGTTTATCGGAGTGGTTAGTTTGGTATTATTGAGCGCTGCACTTTAATGCATAAGAAACGCGACGACATTGTAGCGAGTGAGTCACGTACGTGTGTGGACTCAAACTTGGCTATTAGCGTTCTTACGGTTACGGTGCACGGTGGCAATAAAGCGAGAAAGTATCGACGTTTGTTGTAAAGTACTGGTTGTATTGGAAGTGCTGAGTGTTGGGGTGTTGGGGTTGATCTGGTCGGGAGTGCGGGGTGTGGCGGATGGTGTGCGATGGTGGCGCCATGCTGTGCCTGGAGTCGCTGATGGCGCGCTGGCGCGAGCGCAGCGACCGGGAGGGGGAGAGGCGCGCGCGCTCGCGCAGCCTCTGCTCCTCGGGCGCCGACGGCAGCCTGCTGCAGCTTCTGCATAGAAGAGCTAGCAGTGCTATGTAAGTCACCTGTCTTACTACAAAAAAAAAATTATTATAGGGTAAAATGAGCGTTACTCGATTTTGCTGAACTTGAGCGGATCAGTGAATTAATCGATTCAACTTATCACTTTGAACGCTGATCTAAACGTAGGTACTTTTTTACGAATATTCATTATTACGCAACGCTATGTGTGTAAGAGGATGCGACTCTATTCAGGCGCGGGGGTTTGTTGAATCAGGGAATACTGACACACTAAAACACGGTTGAGGCTGCTTGAAGGCACTTTTATTACAAAACACACAAATCACAGGAGTTTCTTTCACAGATTCACAATTTCACAATTACGGCGGGTAATCACAGCAAGGATTTAACAATATTGAGAGTATGCACACAATTGGGCATTACGACCGACAATACTGATTGCAACTACTGAACTACTGCTGAGCTACTGCTGAACTACCAAGCTGAACTACAAAGCTAATGCGCAACACACCTACTCTTATACGAGCGGTCGTAGGCGGAGTACTCGGGTGGGTCACCCCGCTATTCTCACTGCCCACCTGCGGCCAAACACGGTCGCAGGCGGAGTACGCGGGTGGGTTACCCCGCTACTTTCACTTTCTACCTGCGGCCAAACACGGTCGCAGGCGGAGTATGCGGGTGGGCTACCCCGCTACTTACACTTACTACCTGCGGCCAAACACGGTCGCAGGCGGAGTACGCGGCTGGGCTACCCCGCTACTCCCACACATTCGCCTTCGGTTACCAGTCTCATCGCCCGTACAAAAGTATGGTTGCGTTGCGCAATCGCTGACATTAACATAACTACATTTTGTCATCTAAATCTAATCTATAAATATAAAATACTGTGCTCCTCAACATCTCCACCCCCCGTATGAGGGTTCAACCGACCATACATCCATCGGTTGGGAGCACTTCTAACTTAACGACGGGTCTGCGCAGGACACCGTGATTAGTCTTTATATCTACACTCTTATGATAGCGTCCGCACCAGAGTAAACACTTTGGATGACGCCACCGCACACAGCACAGCACCACTCCACTAACTCCAACGTTCGGACCGTTCACCGTCCACCCATTGCGGCGCCGCAGCGTCGGCAAGCACTCGCGCAGCCACCGCCTCCAGAAGGCGTCGGCCAGCGCGCTCGCCCGGCGCCACACGCTTCTCATAGACGGTGCATCTCCCGCGGCTGTGCCCAGCAGGAGATGGTTGGGTGTCAGAACCACTGGCCAGTCCAGGTCGCCACTCACGTAGGCGAGGGGCCGGCTAGGTAGATCGCCCATCCTGGGCGTGCTGTTCTTCGCCCTCTCTACCTTGCAGCGCTGACTCAGCTCGCTGCAAGCCCTCATCCGGACGCGCACTCGCCGCAGTCCGACTTCATCCAGGATTGGGTCTAGCGCGTGCAGCCTGCTGTTGGCAGGCAGCAGGCGGGCGCCCTGCAATGCTGCGATGTCTGTCTCGAAGCTCTCTGCTTGCACCAGACGCAGCAAGCGAAGCCTCGCCTCGTCGACCTCGTCGTCGGCGGTCACAACAGGGGACCCCCGACGCTTACGGCAGCGCTCGGCGAATATTAATATTCTGGCCACCACGTACAGAGCCCGCGTCCATGTTGGCAGCCGGGCGTATGTCAACACCAGCTCTGAGGGAGTGCTCGTCGCGTGCACCTGATGTACCCGCTCCAGATCTGCTCCCGCCACTCCGTCAGAGTCGTTACACACTGGCCACCGCTCCTGTGGACAACGAAGAAACGCAGGGCCCAGCCATTGGCTACAGTCGCCGGGCCAGTCAAATCTGGTTGCCTTGTCGGCTGGGTTCATCGCCGAAGGGACCCAGCGCCAGTGTGACCTCTTTGACCTCCTATCTATCTCGGCTAACCGATGTGACACAAACCGTTGGAATTCGGTTGCTTCCGAGTTTATCCATTTAAGTATTGTTTTGCTATCAGTCCATAAAATTTTCCTATGTATGACAGTGCCTAACTCTCTCTCTACAGTGTCGGCTAACCTGCAAGCTAACACAGCTGCCTGCAGTTCTAACTGCGGGATGGAGACTAATTTCTGTGGCGCTACTCTAGCCTTTCCTATGACTATCGAGACGTCTCGGCTTCCAGAAACGTTTGTACCTACAATATATACTACGGCCGCATACGCGGACTCACTCGCGTCTCCGAAAGCGTGCATCTCCAGGTGGCCTGTACTCAACCCGTACCACCTGGGAACGGAGACGTCGGCAAGGGACTGCAGGTTGCTCAACCATTGGAACCAACAGCGTGCCTCTGTTTCCTTTAGGGGCTCGTCCCATCCTATGTTAGTCTGCCATATCTTTTTCATTAGCACACGAGACTGAATCACGCAAGGGTACAAAAAGCCTAATGGATCGAAAATCGACATAATAAATCTTAAGAATTCACGTTTCGTGGGTACCACCCGCCCCTCGGTTATCTCCTTCGGTAAACGTTTGAAAGAGAGGTCGAAGGCCAATTTGTCAGCGGCGGGCGACCATGTTAGTCCAAGCGTCCTCTCTACGCCGTTCTCGCCTTTGTCTAATGACACCTTGTCTGGGATCTCGGAGCACAGTCTGTCGCGCAGCTCCTGAGAGTTCGTGACCCACCCCCGTATGACGAAACCGCCCTCGGCGTGGATGTGGGTCACCTCCTCGATCAGCTGACCGGCTTGTGCGACTGACCATGTGCTGTCCAGATAGTCATCCATATAATGGTTATTGTGTATCGCCGCGACTGCACCTGGATGCGTGTCTATGTACTTGTCAGCGTTCTTATTTAGTACATAGATCGCTGAGGTCGGCGATGACACTGCTCCGAATATCATGGAGTTCATTTGATATATACTCGGCTGCCCGTCACCCTTCGGTGTCCACAGAAACCGCTGAGCGCCGCGGTCCTGCTCTCGTATTTTAACCCGCAGGAACATGTCGGCTATATCTGCTGTGAAGGCGACGGGTCCTAACCTAAACCTAAGCAATACCCCTAACAGCGGGTTCAATAGGTCAGGTCCTGTGAGGAGTTGGTCGTTTAATGACGTCCCGTTATATTTAGCGGCGGCGTCAAAAACTAAGCGTAGTTTGCCGGGCTTGTTGGGATTAGTGACCCCGAAGTGGGGCAAGTACCACACTGGTTCGGTGCCGGCACCTCCTTCTACTCTACTCGCGTATCCCTCTGCGATCAATCTATTTATTTGAGCTTCGTATGCTTCTGCGTAGGCCCTATCTTTACTAAACCGACGCATTATGCCCGCCAATCGATGGCGTGCGCTTTCAAAGTTGTCTGGTAACAGAGGGTTGTCCCTCCGCCACAACAGACCCACCTCCCACGCTCCGTCCACTGATTGACGGCTGGTGGTGTCAAGGATGCGCGTGGCGCGTTCCACGTCCTCGTGCTTGCGTGGCGTCTCCGATATGCCTATTGCTTCTAACTCGAACTGTCGCTTAACTAAGTTATGTAAATCTTCGTTCGACTCTACAGCACAGTTTATCGAATGCTTAGTGCGTCTACCTAAACCTAGGGGCCCGTGCACAACCCAGCCTAACGAGGTCAAAGAGGCTACTGGCTTACCTGACTTCCCTCGGCGGGTCTCCCTGCCGATCAGCAGCTCCCAATTGTCCTGGCCCAGCAACAACAGCGGCTTAGCTCCCTCCATCGCTTCGCAGCCCAAGTCGCGGAGGTGGGCGTGCTCCGACATGACGGCGGCGGGCACAGACTGAGAGGGCAGGTCCATATTTTTCAACGTACGACACTTGATATTATGAAGATGTCCGTTGGGACCGCGCACTTCAACACTTAACACTCGCGACTCACTGTCTGTTATTTGATGTCCGCGCGCACTTCGAACTGTCAATGGCACTCGCTTGCCTTTCGCGTCCCCGGCCAGAGAGCTATCGATGAGTGACACAGTGGCACCGTCGTCCAGCAGCGCGTAGCAGGGCTGCTCTCTTCCTTCGACGACGATATTAACTGGGAGTATCTTCAGTAGCGCCTTCCCAATATAATCACTTACGTTAGTGACGCTCTCTGGCTTCCGCTCTTGATGCAGTAGCACATGGTGTGCGTAATTGCATTTGGGGCACTTCATCCGACGACAGTTTCTCTTTGAGTGCCTCGCGCTCAGGCAGTTAAAACACAGCCGTTTTTCTTTGACGACTGCCCACCGATCGTTCATTTCCAAAGCTCCAAACTTCTTGCAGGCCTCGATCGCGTGCTTTTCCTGGCACACAATGCACGGTTCCTCAGCGGGTTGTGACCGGGTGCTGTTATCTGCACTCACTTGCACATGCAGGCGCTGAGGATACTTCGTCGTCTTCGTTGGCGGCACGCTGACCCGAGGTCGGCTTGTCAATACCGCCGGTTGATTCATGTCCATTTGGATGTAGAATGATGAGGCGCGCGCGAGATGACTCAGAAACTCAGACAACATCTCTAAGCTCGGCGACACTCTCATATCTAAGCCTTGACCGGTTGCCATTCCCATCGCGAAGTCGCCGTATTGTGCTCGTTGTACGGGTGTGAGCTTGCACAATAGTTCACTCACTAGCTGTGGGTTGTTTAGGTACCCGTTGGCCCGCACGCTCTTTAGTAATGAGACACAATTTCTCACGGTTGTGGAAAATCTTCTTAATTCGCGACCGCTCTCCGTAACTCTCGGCAGCTCGCGAACCTTCTTGAGTGCACACTCGAGGATCAAGTTCGGGTGCCCGTATTCTTCGTCTAAAGTCTTAATAATCTCCGACGGGCTGGCCGATGCCCGTAATAGGTCTTCGACTGCTACTCTCGCTTCTCCTTGTAGCGACGTCTTGAGCCGAGCGAGGTTTTCATGCGGTTTAAAGTCGTAGAGTGTAGTCGTGTCAAAATACATATTCTTATAACACAGCCACTCTGCCGGGTCACCTTTAAATTGCGGCAACTCATACGCCTGTCTGGGTATAGGCCGTGGACGCGCAATGCTCGCGATCGCTTCGGCCAGCTGATCAATTTTTCGGTCTCGCGTCGTCTTGGTCCTGTCCGCCTCTTCCACGCCCGTGTCCCACTCAGTTGGGTTATGAAACGGTGCGTGCGCGGCACTAGCGTGTACAGCCGTGGGCGCCGGACGCGCGGTGTCACGAAGCGGAACGGTCGCGGGCGCACATACGATAGGCGCGGGCGCTCGCTCGGGCGGCGGCGCGGTCGCGGACACACTCGCGTCCATATTAGCGTACGGCCGTCTTATCACTTCACTTAGTATTTCTGAGGTAGGTACCTGAGTTTGCGGTCCGGGCGGCGGCATGTCTCGACTTGTCCGAACTTGCTCTTGACTGGTTGCAACAGGCGTGGTATGTGTTACCCACTCCTCTACTCGACACACTGTATCATCCGCTTCGGAGTAAATCTCCTCGTCGGCGGCGGCGTCGATCTCTGCTAGGTCCGCTTCCAGCTTCTTCTGCACTAGCTTCTCCTTCATGCGCACTAACTCCTTCTCTGCTTCATATTCGGCCCTGCGTCGTAGATAGTCGGCACTCTTTGGGCCGCTCCTCGATGACGCTACACTGGCCCCAGATCTTCTCGCTGTCACCGACCGCACTGGCGTCGACATGTCCCTGTGGTCGACAATACGTCCCGGGCCCGTCAGTGGGATGACTTGCGTCTGGTCTTGATGCAGAGTTGGTGCGATAGACGGCGAACCCGGAGCCCTATCTGATGGCACGCCGGAGTCCGCTTCCATAGCCCGTCTTCTCAGGGCTTCAATACGCCGCAACTTGCTCCTGGTTGTAACAGCGCTCTTCTCACTCATCGTGCGTGTCGACGATATATCCGTAGTCTGATTCCCTGATCCGGCTCGAAGGACCAAAATGTGTAAGAGGATGCGACTCTATTCAGGCGCGGGGGTTTGTTGAATCAGGGAATACTGACACACTAAAACACGGTTGAGGCTGCTTGAAGGCACTTTTATTACAAAACACACAAATCACAGGAGTTTCTTTCACAGATTCACAATTTCACAATTACGGCGGGTAATCACAGCAAGGATTTAACAATATTGAGAGTATGCACACAATTGGGCATTACGACCGACAATACTGATTGCAACTACTGAACTACTGCTGAACTACTGCTGAACTACCAAGCTGAACTACAAAGCTAATGCGCAACACACCTACTCTTATACGAGCGGTCGTAGGCGGAGTACTCGGGTGGGTCACCCCGCTATTCTCACTGCCCACCTGCGGCCAAACACGGTCGCAGGCGGAGTACGCGGGTGGGTTACCCCGCTACTTTCACTTTCTACCTGCGGCCAAACACGGTCGCAGGCGGAGTATGCGGGTGGGCTACCCCGCTACTTACACTTACTACCTGCGGCCAAACACGGTCGCAGGCGGAGTACGCGGCTGGGCTACCCCGCTACTCCCACACATTCGCCTTCGGTTACCAGTCTCATCGCCCGTACAAAAGTATGGTTGCGTTGCGCAATCGCTGACATTAACATAACTACATTTTGTCATCTAAATCTAATCTATAAATATAAAATACTGTGCTCCTCAACACTATGTTATAAACTTGCATTTTATGTATCATATTGTAAAATTCGTCCAGGTTAATCTAACACCAAAGTCCATCTGCACGCTCTTTAGCAATGGCGTCAAGAGCTCATCAATTATTACTAGGAAAGTAAATTCAATGTTCACACGTCATAGTGCCATTAACAGTGGCACTAACGGCCTACATTGTTTATTGTATGCACAAACACTGGATATTATCGACAATATATCTGCTTTACGACATGTCCTAAAACTCTCTGACATCCTAAAATAGATTTTATTTCCTGTGTAAGCACTCTTAACCGGGGCTGCTGTAAAACATCATTTATGTATTTATTACAGAAGCATAATATATTGTGGATCGATGTTTATAGCTGCATTTAATAAATAATGTTATTAGGTGTTTGTAAATTTAAGAAAAGTGCTTCAAACTTGTAACCCTCTATTTATTAATATAGAGCAAACGTCTAGGATGAATAGTCAGACACTAAATGAACATGCTTTTTGTTCTCTGCATAGCAACTGTCATGATCCCAAAGAACCAACGATTTATGAGCTATAAATCACGAGTATCCTCCAATACGTACATTTACTTTCAGACAATCAGAAAACCTTACAGGAGCTCTTTCACTCAAAGTGTCTAGATAAAAGTTAGGCGGGGAACAAAAACAAGAGTAAATGGTTTTACTTTACTCTTCGGCCTATTATACGAGAATGAAAACAAAACAATGTAATCTTGTGCCTGAAAAGGATATTCGTACTCCTTTCTAGGTTTTGTACTGTCATGAAAAGGCTTTAATGACTCTTACTGGCCAGTGTGTAAGAGTCAATGGTATTTGATTGTGAAAACGTACATAATCTGTAATTGGGCACAAATATTTATATGATCCTTTGATTTTTGTATCGATTCGGGGTGGTTGTGAATGTGAATGAACTTTGTATTACCTAGTCCTACTTAAGCACCTAGGATTAAGGAAAATGCTACCGATTTTTATTGATATTGGTTTCCTAGGTTTAAGAGAATGTTCGATCTTGAAATAAAAGTACTTTTTACGGATTTTGTCACGGTTTATTTAAGATTTTAGGTCCCGACGTTTCGACACCTGTGCAGGTATCATGGTGAGTCTGCCCGTGACCATGATACATGCAAAGATTTTTATTGAAATTCAATAAAAATCTTTCAATAAAAATAAAAATATTTCAAGGTATTCGATAGTTTTTTGGTACAAACTGACGCCTTCTCCTTGATGTCAACGACGAACATTTAAATGAATTACCAAATTTAATTAATTTATCTATTAATTAGAGGGCTTCGTCTCATCGTTAGAACACTGTTTTTGACAGGCAAGTGGTTTAAATCTGTATGATATTACAGATTTAAACCTGTAAACTGTATTATATTATTTACTTATACCACTACATTACACTTATACCGATTTTTAAAGTGAACAGATAGTGTATTTAATTAAAATGTCGTAGCATGTCTCCCTTGACGTTTCTATCAAGAAATTAAACATGTAATAAAGCCTTAGAAATTAAAAATATAATATTACCAGTCTATATATCTCGCACCATTGCTGGGCACAGGCCTCTTCCCATATAGAGAAGGCACGAGCATTGTTAACCACGCTTGCTCGCTTGCGGATATGCGATGTCAGATCCCAATTTTGGAATCCAGCTTTCCTCACGATGTTTTCCTTCACCGTTAAAAATAATGACGCGAAATATATCATTAACTTATCTTGTTGCGCTAGTAAGGGGCTAAGGAAAATGGGTTACTAGGCTGCCGAGCTCCAATGCACTTATTGATGGACGGTTTGGCACCAGTCTGGCCAAATCTGGATGTCATGCGTGAGAATATACTTACTATGCATTGCGTTCATTTTCAATTTGGTAGTGTTATGTTTTTTGACGGTGGTCATATATGTGGTTGAAGAAATGTAATGATTTTCTTTAAAACTATTGCGAAACTTATGTGTAGATAAATGTCCGTATGCTGTCGTTAAATTTTAAGAGATTTCGAATATTTCAGTATTTCAGAGCCGTCACATTCGATTATTATCTGATTGGTAGTACAAAAACGTTTTAGATCTATTTATTATTAAGAAGATGAAGTTTAGTAAAGGTAAAACTTTAATTAACTTGAATTTATCAATATGTTTAAATCCTCTAAGAAAATACCTTCTATTTTAGTTAACGGTTTGAATAAATTAAGTCCTGTCTTGTGCGAAAATTAAACCTTTCTCCAACTAGTCTAGGATTCTGTTAGAGATCTGTTTTTTTTTGTTAAACTCATTATAAGGTTTGTATTTAATCTAGAGCTTTTTATTTATAGAATTCCTAGTAATGTTGTTGTTCTAGTTTTTTTCTTACAGCGAACTGACCTAATCTGTTTTGAGGTCTGTTTTCAAAGAAAAAGTATAATTTACCTACTTTTTTAATTGCAGTTTACCAGTACTAGGTATTATTATAATTACACTTAAAATAATATTTATACGATAAAGATACATAAATACTGTACAAAAAATAACATGATTGTACAATATCGATTAAAATAAACGTAATTTACTGTAAAATATGCTATCTATTAACTTAATTAGTTGCACAACCACTTCTTTAGTTATTTTATTTAAACATTGAGCCACTCATCGGATAGAACCTATGACTTCGTGCTTTCAGGGCCACGTAGAACAGTACATAAGCAGAATTCGAAAACAAAAAACAATATTATAATGTTTATTCAATCAATACTTCGTTAGGAGGCCATTAATATAATAAATCTGTCCGCACATAGGTAACGTGTTTACTTTGCGGTTGTTTACGTAAAAATATGTTTATCCAGCCATTACCAGAGTTCGGCAGTCAAAACAACTTTATTTATAAGATTTGAGGCACACTTCACGTCACTCTGCTTTCCTTCATTATTTCTATAAGGTTTTGTTGATTTATTAAAAAGAAAGCTGGGGACATAACAATGGTTTTTTTTTCTAATAATCTGGTTCTAATTGTCAAGGACAAAAAAATAAATTTATAAGAGAAATTAAGTTATATTTTTTTTTGATATGTAGTACTTAACCAGCTATGTCAAAAGTTGTTAATGCCTAATCAGCATACCACATCGTGATTCCAATATTTTCTCTCGTACCCTATTTATTTAAACTTTTACGTACAATTGTGGTACATACGGGGAACTTAATAAGCAAGCCATTATCTACCAGTCAACCTTTGGGTTTGGAAGAAGCTAGAATAGGTACAACAGTACAATACGGAACAAAACTACTACTAACTAACTATGGTTATATTTGAGTAAAATTAACATACATTAGTACTAACCAGGGTGTCCAACCTACACTTACGTACCAAGAAAGTCTTTTTCAGAGCTTCCAGGTCACTACAACACTCCTACGCTTCACCCTTCCATGAACGAACACATTCAGGCATACCTACTCGTCCACGAAGTTTCTACACACCTAGCCTTTTTGAAGGACACACATAAGGTTACTGGAAGCCATCCGAGCCCTTCTCGGTATTTCCACTTTAGTTCACTCTACACATCCCGGTTGATATATTCATTCATTCATTCAATATCTGGAATAAGTTAAAAATGAAATTTATTTTTTACGTTAATTTAAAGCTAAGCTGCTAATAAGATAGTTCGTTTCGGAACTTTAGTAGTTAGGTTAGTGACCTTATATGAGAGATGGACACTGCACTATATCTGTTTTAATGAAATCCTTAAAGTAAATAGAAATAAGCATATCACGCCGTCTTAGCCTTTACTTATTTTGCAATAATATGAAGACGGTGCGGAGCTTTCATTTTAGCATTGCATTTAAAACTTAAATTTATTTAAGTAACTATTAGATAAAGCATGTCAATAGCCACGTTCTGTTAAGCAAGCCGCTACTAAATTTCCTCCATGAAATTATAAAATTATTCATACCTATTATTTAAAAATGTAGTTCAGGTGATTTCCCTTCTATTATTATGTAGGTCCACCCAACCAATGGTGCCCATAACTTCATTGTTATTATTAACAACAATGTTACTGTTTTGTTTCTAACTAACAACGTTAACATATCTGAATATTTATATGTAGGTCGTTTACCTAAGCATTAGAATATATTTAATGAAAAACAAGGGTCGTTATACAGCGGCGAGCTTGGAATTTGAATAAAATTTCATAAAGCTATAAATTTGTGAACAATTTCGCCGCAACCTTCATTTCCAACAAAAAAGGCAATTTGCCTTTAACTAAGGAAATCTAGGACATCATAAAACAAAATTAAGAACTTTTTAAAGTGTAATCTTGGGCTAAAAACCGACGATCCTCGACTACTATATTGGTCTTCGTATCTAATAAAGAAAAGATCTTGTATATCTTATATCATAAACTCTTAGCTCATCCGTACACGAGCCGATGCAAGTTTCCGATACTCTACAATTTAAGTATCCAAGCAACTGCCGCCATACGAAACCAAATAGGTTCGATCTTAGGCATGCATTCTAAGGATGCGTCCACATCTGATCGCGAGCTGGTCGCAAGCGTGCTGCGAACATGCAGCGAACGTACTAGTGTCAATAACGCAGTCTCGCGAGCTGCTCGTGTAATGCTTGTTCGTCAGATGTGAACGCGCCCTAAGAGTGTAAAGTCATCGGGTTTCAAAGTAAATAAATAAATGCGGACATCATTACATACATTGCTCAGAACCCAAAGTAAGTAGCTCTTAAGAACTTGTGTTATAGAATTCAGAAACAACGAAGGTACCACAAACATCCAGACCTGAGACAATGTAGAAAAGTGACTTAAAAAAGACTCATGTAACCTCGTGTACAAACGGGCTTAGCTTATATCTTCCTCAGGAAACACGCGTAATAGCAATCAAATGTGTATTACACACAAAGGCACACAATCAGCCCGCATAGAAAGGAAACAAATATTTATAACAATGGTGTCCTACTTCGAGGCTTGCAAATTAGGTCAGTATACAAAGAGATCGGCAATGAGATGCAGCCTCCCCCAATGTGAGCAAAACGAGATCCTTTCCGTAGTGAAATTGAAACGTACAAACTATTTGGCTGTAGCTAACGCGACCTATAAAGTAATCTAAGTTAAACTGACTCGATATTCACGTACTTAGTAAATAAATGGTTTTGTTTTCACAAACTCGGTGAATATTATGGGTGTTATTGTGTTTTGTTTCCACAGATTATGAAAATGATTTTCTTTGATCAGTGTCGAAAATGTAACTATATTTTAGGTATATTTACCTACTATATATACATCTAGCTAGAGTTTTTTTTTTAATTTTTCACCAATATTCATGTTATATCATTCTAAATCTTGAAATTTAACAAACTTGATTTTCCTGCCAGGTCAAGTTGTAAGTAGTATGTATCTGCTTTCTGAGAATCAGTATGGCGCTTGGAATAGTGCCCGATGCGGAAAAGTAGCGTAAACTTAGTAGTACCGATAAATTGCGGCAATATAAAACAAGCACAAAACTTTACTAGACAAAATAACATATTATTATCAATAATAATTTTAAATACACGTTTATTATCAATATAATAGTCAATATCAGTATTATACCTGAAAATCCTAATGCCAGTAGGTAAAGTGACGTCACATAGCGAAATTATAACATAAAATTAGCAAGATTTTTGTATTTTAACCCAAAAGGGAAAATTTGCATCTGATTAAGGAAAGATTTTCCATTATATCATCATAATACGTTATTCAATGCCAATCTAGAATTGAATGAAAATAAATGATAAATTAGAGAGTGTATACATATTTTTGCTCGTGACTGTACACAACTTATATTGGTCTGATCTTGTAACAAAAATCCTTGTCCGCTGTTACTCGTATTCTTCGATGTGATTTTCTACGAATTTTCTGTTTTACCTAATATACTGTTTCATTTTATCTACATATACCTATAAGAATCCATCTAATATTCGTCATCCAACAACATTCAACACCAAAATATCTCAGTATTTTGACCCAACAATATTGTTTAATTAAAATTCCTAAGAAATGAAAGGCTGAGGTCAGAAAGCTAAAAACCCAGATAACAGCCTTCCCTCTAGTATTATGCGAACCCCCGCCGGCCTGATAAGATAATCAGTTATTATTACTTTAAAAAGAAAACCTTCTTTGATACATTGAAATAAAGGTGAGCGTAGTATATTCAGGTTCGCTAAGGTGATTTATTACTTTATTAACACCAGTATAGTAAGTAATAAACACACCATAATATTTGTAATTTTAGACCCATCCTTCCTTTTCATTTACCTTCTTACGTTTGCTTACACTCTCTTCATAAATTTTCAGTTTCAATGTAAACAGCAATCTGCTCAAAGCACAATGAGTATTAAATAAAAAATTCAACCCGGGACTAAAAACTTCGTTGTCTTGACATCAATCTAAATAACTGGCCAATCTACATCAAGCAGTATAATCAGATGGTATGATACACATGCAATCTACTTTGTTTTCACAATTCTAGGCACGCTCCTTTAGGTAAACAGTCTGTTCATTGACCAAACCGGTAATTAAATGCTACGGGTAGGGTCGGCCGTAAAATCTGGCCGCGACGACACGATTGGGGCCCACAAAACTAGGTTTATAACATCCACACGCTCTACTTTTATGCATATTACCTAACCTAATGCCTTGGCACCTGAAATTGAAATCTTTATGGCGTTACAGTTTGTTTGCCTTCATTATAGTTAGTGGTGATATTGAAGTGGTTGTGTGTTGACCTTAGAGGATAGATAGGCTACAGAGTGCTCTTATCAGGTGTGAACCGTGACACCAGTGTGAACTAGTTTCGTTGTAAAAAGAGTATCACAAAGAGCGCGCCGTGTCAACAAAACCATCTCGAAAATTAATATTGCCATAATAATTTCGGATTTTTATTCGCCGGTATAAATACTTATGTCTATATTAATAACATTTTTGCATAAAATTTTGTCGTTCCACGTAAAATAGCTTAGTTATCAGTAAATGAATATTACAGACAGAAATGTGCTTACGCTCGACACATTGATCTTTTAGCGATACTTGCACTCTATAGTTTGTACTTTTTTATCTCTGTGATTGAGACTGATTTAGTTACGAGCAGTTTTTATGACTGGCTTAACAATGTCACTGTGTTGTCATGTTGCTTTGAAAAAGGTTTAGTCCACTGGTTTTCATTCGAATTTATTTGATTGACGTCGAGTCCAAAAACGTTTGACTGACAAGAGGTCGCTCCATTAAGTTGGTTTCGATGCATCTGTTAAAAACAGAATCAAAAAGGGAATAAAATATTTGGGAAAAGGATGTGTATTATGTTTAACACAATTCGTTCACCGGTATTTTAGTTAAACATATACTAAGTTAATACTAACCTAGAGCCCATTTTTCAACGCCAGATTGTTTTTATTAGGGAGACGGAATTGACGTCTGTCAGATGTCTATCAAAAAACAAAATGATTCCTGGGAGAAAATAATCTAGCTTATACAGCTCATAGTAAAATATTGTGTTGTTTAACAAAAAATCAGTAAATTAGTTTATCCCGCTTTTTTATGCCTCAATTCCTTTATACAGATAGTGTATAGCTTTCCATTTATTTATACATTCTAAACGTAACTTTTCGAAGCTAATATGTCCCCCACGTACTAGGAATGCAGAACTATCTGTGTTTCAATGCTAAGAGAACTAATACAACGACTCAAGTGTCGGTATGCTGAGTTCAGAACTTAGGCAATAAACGCAGGATCTGTTTAATGGGTGTGACATGCCCATTGTAAGGGTACGCTTTACATGTATACTAGTTTTATTAACAATAGATCAAACTTTCACTGTAACTTTACGTTTGAAAATTGTTTCTTTTATGGTTAACATAATGGTCTGAACTTTCAATGGGAACTTAAAACTTTGTGTAAGAATTTGTGTCTTGTGGAATACATTATTAAATAAATCAACTAACATTTCTTACTTACATAATCCAAGTGCTGCAAGTAAGTGCTTTATTTAATGTATCATGCGTTTACCAGGGTATGAAATAACCGTCAGCCTCTTTTAGTTTATTTTTAGCTTTTAAAGAGCTGATAAACTAAAATACATATATGTATATAGTTCAGATAATGTTATGTCATTCACTACATCTTCTATATAACCTGCTTACATAAGAACTCTACTCTAAAGATGTAAGTAATACATAGCTAAGTACGTATTATTTCCCAGTGTTTTATATCAAAGGCTATTTACTGCTTGAAAGCTAGGATTAATAAGTCGTGCTTCTTTCAAACTTCGTGCTCTTAAAAGCTTTTGACTATATCGGTGAGTACTTAATGACTTGTATTCAGTTCATAGTTTAAAGTTATTAAAAGAGGATAAACTCGTGTCGAAGTTATATTGAAACCTGAAGTTACTAATTGTTGTTAAAGCTTGTAATGGAGTAGGCAGTAGAGTACGTCGGGGATAAAGTTGTGTTCAGGAAATATTACATTGCGAAATTACTTTTTTGGGTAACCAATACTTACAAATTCATGAGCGAGTAGATATATATAGAAATATATATGGTTTTTTACTCTTTCTATTTTATTAACTAACTTCCGGAAAGAAGGAGGTTCTATGTTTTACTGGATACGTCATTTTCTATTAGATTCTTTTTTGTGTCGTCACTCAGTTTTCTATAGTTTACGAGGCTCTAATCTCAAATGTTTCCCGATCAATAGCAGGCTTCCTATTTGCCAAATTGTAGGGGAACAACAACACAGGTCACAGGCCTTTGACGATTACTTCGCAATAATACGCATGATAGAATTTTAGTGAGAGGCTTGCATGCAATCCCTTTAACGTTTAGCAATGAATGACTGTCTATGACTAACAGGGCTTTTGGTAAATGTAAAACTTTTAGATAGGCCCAGGTGGAATGAAAAGTTGATTGTATTTCAACGTTTAATTAGGTTTTACAATATAGATATCTTGGTCTAAATTAATAAATAAAAATCGTCCTTCCGTGGTCGCGCTGTCGTAAGGTCTGTTGAAAAGGGCGCGCGAGCCGTCGGCCGTGGCTCCACTACCACGCCGCCCGCTTCCCTCTTCTTGTTGATGCATGTGTGTGTTGGATGTGTTAACGTGTGCGTTAACAACTTGCCTTAAATTAAAAAAACGAAACCTGCTACAAAATATCTAAGGGTGGATCTCTTGAATAACATCTAAGAACAGTCTCGGTCAAGGCATCCCTTTCACACTCTAAAATTAAAATTGGTTTATCCTTTTGAGTATTTATTTACTTACTATGGCTCTATAGAGAAACACAAATCTAGCATACAAAAAAACAATTTAATTAACATTATAACCCTTAAATCTCTTCATCCATGCATCGTGTAAAATGGCGAATTAAAAATGATAAGTAAAAACAACAATTCAATTATTCTGTTTCCTGCAAAGATCTAAGCGTTCTCTAAAATATTCTCTCCAAAAAGTTGTCAGTTGTAAATTACGGATACAAATTAGTGTGGCCTGATTTCCGTGACAAATCGCAGGCTGAAGTTTATCATCGTATTACCCAGAGCATAATTTTAAGTTAGGCCCGCTAAGCCGCGCAAGTTTCAGCCCATATATTATAATGTAGAGGTCGCATATGTTTCCGATCGTTACTGTTTCACTTTGTAATTATAATAAGGCTGGGAATAATTTGCTTTTTGTTTTGCTGTTTTGTGAAAATATGTAAAATAGTTGAATTAATTACGACATAAGCATTCCAGTACTCTTTAGAAATGAGTTAATTTTTATATTTAGAAATTCCATCTTGCTACAGTCAAAAATCTGATACTTAAAAAACCTTTAGAAGAATGACTAAAGTAATCCAAGGACATCTACTAAACTTTTCAACTTTTTGATTATTTTTTGATAATCACATCAAATCAAATAATTTATTTGCAATGAATGTAGGTTACATTAAAATATTATATTAAAATACAGGTGGAGTAAATAAGAGTGAGCCGTATACATTCTGCCCGGAAATAGGCATGCAAAGTTTACAAAAGTTTTAATCTAAGCTATCTCAAAATAAAATTCAAAATGTCACATAATATTTTCCAACTTTACTTGTTTTTTCTTAGCGTTATCGACAAAGGATTATAAAGTTCTAGTTTAAGACTTTAGTTTTAGACTTATTACTTTTTTATTATTCTCTGTTTTTCATACTGAATGTCTTTGGATAAGACAAAGTGCCCCACTAGTCACTAAGTACGAGTCAGACGTACGAGGGTCATAATTCACTGTGACTTTGCATAAGTTTTGTTTTCTAAGTTTGATTGCATTTTACTGCAAACGTAAAGAGTTTTTAACTTAAATGCAGTCACTGCTGTTTTGATCATCGTGCAAAAAATTTAGATGTTAGCAGATATTTTCAAAACAAATGCAATTAATTATTCAATTATTGGTATATAATTGAATTAAATACAAATAATTTAATTTAATTGTTGCTATGAATATTTGAGTTTGTAAATGTAAATATTAACTACCTAACGTGTTTTCGTGAAGTTTCCATAATTAATCAGCTTACCGGTTTAATTTGAATAACAGAATAATTTGCACCTGTTCGTAAATTCCACAGTTTTATATTCTAACAACGAAGTATTTAAAATTAATTAATATAAACAATATTTCAAATTCATCGCCGAACTGAGAATCAGAAATTAATAATTAATTAATGTTTTACGTTTAAAAATATCTACAGCGGTAAAAAATTGCCTTTTAAAAAGCTACTAAAAATTAATTACACGAACTTAAAATGCAAATTTAAGGGCCTCAAGTATTTGTGATGCAAATGAGATATTTAAGTATGCCTTCTGCTAGAAATAAGTTTAAAGTCAAATGTACAACATGACGTAGACGTTTCGTAGCCGTCATAGCTTCGTAGCACCGTAGACCTAGTTCTAAGAGAACTTTTGTCAGATCGTTTCTCATTTACCAGACATTTGTTTAAATATTTTCTGTGCTTTTCTTTAGATGCATATTTAAATTGTTAATTTAATTTAATATTTCTTAGTAACTAAGGGATTTAGAAAATGAAATTAAGCAAGCAAGCATTGAGCAAGGGATTTACGTAGGCCCTTAGTTATTAATCTCATCGTACGTAACACATACGCCTTCACTCAAAACGCAGGGTAATTAACGAACCCTCTTTTTGCGACACAAGTATCAAATAAACGTCTATCGCTATCAATCACCGGTCCGGCCGTTCTCGTTCACGTTCACTCCCGTTCACTCGTTCTCTCGTTCACTCAAAGCCGTTCCGCAGCGAGTAATTACTTAAATCAATAATACAATACGTGTCGACACTCCAGTGGTGCCAACCTAATAAACTGCATTTGTCTTTAGAACCTAAAATTGTATTTAGGTTTAGGAAGCTAACATTTTATTAAAGAAAGGAAGTGTTCTTTAGCGTGTGTTTGTGCTTGTTGGCTTGTGTGGTCGTATTTGGTTGTTATTTTTTTGTGTTATTTTCAGTATTTTTTCTCAATTATTGCTAGTGGTTTTATTGTTTCTTATGCTTACTTGTTTTTTTCGTCGTTAGACATTTAAATAAAATTACTTTTTACCGATTTCATTTTCTGAAAGACTTGAAATTATAATATTTTGCTAAAATAAACAGAGATCTTACTTTAACGTATTTAAATACTTCAAAAATAAACAAGCTTTGATTAACTTGAACATCAAAGATAATTGAATATATATTTTAATTAAAAACGACGTGCTCTCTTAAATAAATTATTAGTAATCGCGAAATTAGTCACTTTATTGATGATACTTTCTTCATCTTAATATTTTATACAATGTTTTAATTTACTGTCGGTAACCTTGCTATGATTATTATTAATGGTATATGGTAATCATTTCGACTCGCTACGTATGCATTTTATGAGTTGTGTGGGTCAAATCTAAGGATTAAATAACGACCATTAAATGATAAATAATATATGTAGACCACATGACCCATATTTTTACCCAATTTATCTATATGGTGTTTCTCTTTTTTTGTATTCAGTTTAAGCTATATCTACGGCAATTGTTCATTGATCCAAAGAAATATTTTTGTCACTGTATTTTCCAATTTTGATAAAAAAATATTAAAATCGACCCGGTATCTGTTTGTTTAACTGAAGGAGTTTTTCTTTTAGCATACTTGAAGTTTATCTTGTCAATAACAAAACACCAAAAAATTCCGTCTATTCACAAAACACGCTTTTAACCAAATAGTAATAATGAATGCATTTGTCTTTCGCCCAGTGATAAATAGGCAGTAGGCGACAAAACAGCGGACATTTAATTTGCTTAAACTTTGGCACAAATTAATTTCTGCTGTCATTGTTTTTATCGCCCCAGCAATAAAACTTTGTGTAATATAGTTTGAAATTAAACGTCCTCTAATTGTAATGTTTTATTCATTGTTGACCGTTATTGAGGCATGTTTTACAGATTGAATAAAAGTTTTAGTTGATTTTGAAAGTAGTTTGATTTGTGAGATTAATTTTGCTTTTAAACATTTACAAGCTACTAAACTTTACGTAAATCTCTCAAAACCTTAAATTAAAACACCTACTTTCTAATTTTATTTTTCGATATTAATGTAACCATAAATTCGCAGGTATTATTTACAAGTTGAAAACTTATAGACGTCATAAATTAAAATAAAAAATTACGACTTTTTTTTCGATATCAACGCCATAAATTCACAGGCGGTATATTATATGTATATTGAATGTGTACAATACAACTTTAAAAATCTATTTGTTGTAAACTACGTGAACTACATATAATGGAGTGCAGGTCAATCTAATTAGTGGAACTAGTCCGTTGAAACAATCTGCACTTGCCAACTTCTATGCACTCCCGCAGTGGACACTAATGCGGTTATAAACATATCAGTGTGTTCTGTATGCAGTGATATCGTATAAATTATAAGTTATAGGTACCGTGCTTTAAATGAGGAATGAATTTGGCATTCATTCCAAATCGCTTAGTGTCAAAGAAACGCCACTATTTTTCTTTCTTATACAATCACAACACAAATAAAGTATGATTACCGTAATATATAAAAAAAGCTCACAGAAGAAATGGAGATCTTTTATTTATTTTATAAAGCATTTGGTATTTAAAAAGGTGCAAACTGATCTCAGCCTATAAAATTACTGTTTAAAAGAAAAAAACCTTAGTTAACAACTTTTAACCCTATATGAAGAAATACCTAACCCTGTTCTATAAATAAATTCTCCAGCACATTGACCTCAACCCACCAATGTTTTTCCGCCTCACATTACAGGAATTACCGAAGTTTAAACATACCCATCTCTTTGATGTCGGTTAATTACAGCAAACATTCGATAACGCGGTGATCCTAGCAGGAAACGTCCGCGGAAAGCGACGGCCCGTGAACAACAGGATTCGCCCTACTTAAGACTTGTTCGGAACTTCTTTTGTAAATGTTTTGTCGGTATTTATAATATGACTTATGTATTTTATGGTTTGCTGTTTAGTTAAGCCTTTTTTGATATGTATTTTGTTTTTTTTTATGTTTTTTGTTTGCAATGACAAAGTATTGTGCTTTGTTTCATGTTTCTGTTATATTATAAAATCTGTTTTAGAGTTTATTTTTTTGTTTAAATATTTAAAACAAACCTCAGATATAGTTTTAAGTTATGCAAAGCGCGAATGTCATGCGCTACCTTTACAAAAATCCAGCCTATTTTTCAAAGTAAAAAATCGGTTTCAATTCTAAAACTCCATAAACTGCACTGTCGTTTATATAAATCATGGTAATATTCCTAGAATAGTAGGTACGATAACTAAGTCATCCATTTCCCGTGATTCTAGTTCCATTAACCTTGACTTTATATGATGGATGAAACTCACCTCACACGACATTTCACGTTCATTATACGTAATGATATTTATAAACACTATATTTAACCCACCCCCACATAATACTCTGTAAATAATCTGATCAGACCTTTAATTACCTAAAATATATTGTATCTAAAATAAAGGCCTTTTTATAGCGATGTAATAATAATACAGACATATTTAGCTCAGTATTTTTAGGTTAATACCTCTTAGTATTTGGATAATGTTTGTTTAAAAGTAATGCCTAATGAGTATAATAGAACCTAAAGAGCTTTCAATCTAGGTCGTCTGAGACTCTTTATTGCTTTTTCGACTTAAACAGTACCTATTCTAGAAATCTGAACCATATTCTGTGTTATTAAATTAAAGTTTGATTTTTAGCCTACTTTAAAAAAGGAGGTTCTCAGTTTGACCTGTATGAATGTATGTTTGTCCGCGATTATCCTGCATTTGATGCGGTTTTCAGAAAATAATTTGTTAGATCAAGGAGAAGGTTTTAGTATTTATTATAATTTATTTATTATGTACAAAGCATTTGACAGCTGCATAATGAACTAATAAATGAAACGCCATATTCAATGAATATCTTCTAGTTAATAGTAAAGAGTTGAGAGTTGCTGAAAGGTGGTACAAAAATAGACAATTTCCCCACACTTATGACTGAACCATCTTTTCAGCAGTTCGATCGATCTACACCCTCAAGTATCACTAGGGGCTGCCTTTGTACTAAACATCGAGCTCCCTTCGTGCCGGAACGCGCATATAAAACGAACTATAGCTGTACAGAGTGTTAAGAAACCCCTGTCCGATCCGTGAAGGTATTGTTAGATATCGATATCTGATTATATTAAAGTAAAAAAAAATAATAAAAAAAGACACAGTGTCGAGAGAGACAATAGCCGTCGTCAAAAGAGCTGCCAAATTATCAAACAAAAGGTACACTCCCCAACTCACCGTCAAAATTGGTGTTGTAGTTTTTGTAGGGCAAAAATGGTTATTTCAAATTCACCAAAATTCATAATTAATTTCATTATCATGAATATTCCATATTTGATTTGGTCATGTGACTGAAACCTATATTACTTTCGGGTCGGACACGGTTTTGTTAACACGCTGTATAGTAATACATAGGCACGTCTGTTTAGACTCGAGGCTAAGCCAAACATAGTTAGCTTCATGCTAATGGATCACCGATGCATTTCAGCGAATATTCTAGACGATACTATACTCCGCTATGCAGTGTTTTTGTGAGCTAGTAATTTTACATAGCAAGTTTTGCACAGATTTTTGTTATAAATGTGCAATCCATTTGATTTGATTGGTCGTGTCTATACGAATCTAAATTATTTCATTTATACACATTATTATTATTAAAAAAATTCCTGACAATAATTTTGATGTTTTCTGAAATATATTTTATTAAACTTTAAAAGAATTAACTACCAAATGTAAGTAATAAATTACTGGCTATACGACATAACTTCATATAAGGTCATGCAAATGGCTTGCATACCCATCGTCTATGGAGTTATATGACCTTTAAACGTATTTGACTTTCTACACCTGACGAAGGTCAAATCAGGTCAAATTACCGACTTATAAACTTCTCTATAAAATAAAACAAAGTTAGTAAAGAAATGTAAAGACTGCCTCGTTGGCCTAGTGGTGCTAAGCGCAACTGCTACTGTCTTGAGTTCGATTTCCGAGTCGACCAAGGTGTTATTGGTTTTTTCTATGAAATTCTCAGTCGCAGGTCGGAGTTTGGATTTGTGCTCGGTTAGCGGCGAACTGTGGGTGTACATTGGTACACCTCTGCCTAACCTTTCGGGGACACAGGCGTGATGATATGTTGTTATATTAATGTAAAGCTTCTCTAAAAATAAATAAAAATGTAAATTTAATAAGAGTCAATGACACTTCAAATCCTATTTAGTTATCTTATCGCAATCTATTAGATAGCTTTCGAAAGCTCAATAATGAAAGATTTTACCTGAAGGTGAATATTAAATTAGCATATCCATGAGATAAGAGTAATCAATCGCCTTCATTTATTCAAATGGCTCGAGTATCAATTGATACGATAAATACTCGATAATGCTTAATGAGGCGATAAACTTTTTATGAACCCAATCGACAATAATCAGGTTATGGTTTTATAGCTGTAAGGAAGAATGTTAGACATTGAAATAAAAACTATTTTTTTACGGATTTTTTGCCCAGTCAGTCTGTCCTGACCATGATACCTGCAAAGGTGTCGAAACGTCGGGACTTAAAATATAAATATAAACCGCGAAAAAATCCGTAAAAAGTAGTTTTATTTCAATGTAAGGAAGAAGATTTTTATAGCGTATTATCTAAGCGAATTGATTCAATTCGCAAATGAGCAAGCGTGGTGATCAATGTCTTCTCTATATGGGAATAGGCCTGTGCCCAGCAGTAGGTCGTTTCAGGCTGGAATTATTATTATGTATTATTATTTTAAAGTTATCACACATTTTTAAAAGAGTAAATTTAGTGTCTATTCTTGCAATGCGAAACGATATGACTGCCTATTTATAACTTAATATTAATTTAAATGATACAAGTAAAATTTCAAAGCGTAAAATTAAACATCAATATTCTGAAAATTTGAACTAAAAAATCACATTATTATGCTTTTACTTATTTCTCAATTTTAAGCTTAGTAACCCAGTTACCTTCGGAAACATTTCACTGTCCCCAAATTCGTCACAATAATACAACTCAGTTCCGCCTACTATAAATTACTGGCTGAAGCCAATCCCATTTTCTAGTCATTTTCACCCAAGCCTACCCGCCAATCAATTGTCCACCCACCCGTTTAAAAATAGAACCCACCTAATCTACATTCTTAATTTAGTTTAAAAATAGGCGAGCATTATTTGTGGCCTGTTGCGTGACAAATAAAAAGTAATGCTTTAGGTGTACCTATAAAGATTTGTTCGGTAAAAATAAGTTGTTTTTTGAATTAAATTACGCGTCAGTGAATCGCGGGTTGAATTTAAAATCCGTTTCACGTCAACAATGCTCTTCAAGTAACCTCTGATAAGGTTTTCAGGCTTAGGAAAAATTTCGAGGTTGTTATTTTTTACGAAATATATTCGTATACCTTTGCTATTTATTATTGAACTTCTGGAAGATTTTATTTCTTTTTTTTATACGTTAAGGGAATCATTTTTTTCATCGTACGTTTTTACAATGCACGTAGTAAATTATTTAAGATCTGATTTCAGGCTTTCGTCCTAGACGCTATCTCTTTGTCTTCAAAAGCACATATACCTAAAGTAATTTTTTTTTTCAAAACTCGCATAAAGTAATGTACTCCTTCATGAAACCTCCTAGTCCTAATTTAACAACAGAATACAATTATACTTCGCGGAAAGTTTGACGGAGCACTTTAAAAGTTACATTTGAAGGTCTTTAAAGCACCCGTCAAGATTGATCACCAGTGCTCGTCTGATGGTCTGTAAGCACGTTTGACCCTTAGAGTATACATATGAAACTATAGAGTGAGCCTATCAGAGTTTAAACCGTAAGCACTGGTGTGAACAAGTGTTGTCGTGAATTATATATGAAGATGGAGCTTGCCGTTTTAAAAAATCTATCTCATATTATCCTAACAATGTCAAAACCATCGATATTTTCTTAGATAAGTTTCTCGTTGCGCGAAAATTAACTTAAATGAAAAACGAAATGTACTAGAATCAGACTAAAAACTGCTCTCGCTTGGCACAAGGGGAACCTAGCGATAGTAGCAGTCTATGCATATAGTACGTCGATGGTTTGACCTCGTTATATCGACCTTGAAATATTTCTATATCCATTTCAGTTGCCTTATCGGGGTTCAACATAAATATGTTTCCGAAGTCAGAATTGAAGGCTTAGGAATGTAGTATACAATTTAGTAGTCGTAAATTACTTCGCCATTTAAAATACATAATGTTTCATTTAATTTGTTAACTCATTCTATTTAACACGTTTTTGTTTCGAGTTCAACCTTACGTAGAGTGTTCCAAAGTCACTGTTTTAATGATTATTATGATCGGTTTAAACCGACTTTAAAAAGGAGGTGGTATTCCATACGAATGTATTTTTTTTTTGTTACCTCAGAACTTTCGACTGGGTAAACGGATTTTGATGATTATTTTTTTAATTGGAAGGTGGTGCTTTTACTGTGGTCCCATGTTTATTTGGTCCAGTTGACCGTAAGATCGTAGGATCCATAAGAAAACCATATAAGACTTATTTTAAAGTTTTTTTTTTGAATAATTATTGAGGATGAATTAAACGATATATGCGTGTACCCTTTCCTTCAATGGCCTAAGAATTATATCTTTATTTTTTACTTTTTATAATTTATTTATTTATAGAGCAAAATTAAACAAACTTGATTTATTTAGACTGACTGAAAATGTCATACATTCAAAGTTTTGATTAAATATGAGTAGGACTAACTAGAGAACTCCGTCTCTTGGGAATTAACTGCTAATGCAGCGACGCATAATGCAGTTATCATGCAGAATAATCCAGTTAACCGACCCATTCAGACTTTATCCTACATTTACTCTGAACACATTAACTAAGAGAAAAAAAAAGTCATTTCTCGTATGCACTAATCCTAATTGGTCTTTTTATTTTATTTAGAAATAGGTATTTAACTATTTTCGTAATACATCACTATAGTAGGTTTACCATGATATAAAATAAAATTGATTTATTTGAGTAACAAAATTATTAGGAAAACAATATTTTAAAGTATTTTATTCAATGTTTTAGTTTTATTTAGACTTAAATTTTAATTTAGGATAGCTTAACTTATTATTTACTTGGTTAAATTACTATTATTTTGTTGTAAAATTAATAAAAATGCCATTTTTTATTGGATTTCTTTTTGCCGGTTCAAAAATATCTGGACAAACAAGTGAATGTAGGTATGTCATTAGTCCGTTCTGGGAATCAGTAGTTGGGGAGACTCCAGGTGTGTTGTTGTACACCCACGTTTGCCCTCATTAGTCCCATGTAATATTTGGCGAGCCCTTTTTAACATTGTTGAATATATGCAAATTTAGAGAAAACAAATCTCTGTAAAAACATATTTTGGAGAGCCCAAATGTAAAATACAAAATGAAATTAATTTTAAAATATCTATATATTTGTAAATTGTTTTCGTAACTCATACGATCATTAAACATTACCAAGTATCTACTACCTAGTTTTGTATTAAAATAGTGGTTCTTGAAATAGTACCAAGTAGAACCTGCCTTGATAATCTTTTGAAAATCCCAAAGAGTAAATTATATTTTTGATTAAAACAATGTTCATATAATTTTATCTATGTTCATAATATGTATCTATTTCATCCTAGTTATGTCAAAATATTTCATTATAGTTGGTTGTGATAGAGCGTCACTGTGTCACACAAAATTCGTACTACCACACAACAAATCGCTTGTTTACTCCAAACACACAGATCTAAAGATACAGCCTGTCAGAATCAGTGAGTCGCACTGTAATGATGACAGGCTGCAAATGATTACCATACAAAGGGGTGTTATTGCGGCGGCCATGGCGACGGCAATTCGACGCCGTTTCCCGCCAAACCGACAAATATGTTCGACCCAGTTCCCGAGTGACGCACGGGGTGCAGCTATACGTACGGTGGGCTGAGGGACGGACATTCCCTCCTTGTACCTGCTTTGGGATGTGATAAATTTGAAATGAAATTGGAGGTCATCTACCTTATGTAATGTATTAGTGGTAGAATGATGCCGTGCTGTTTTGCCTACTTTTAGTTATTGTGGACAAATAAACGGATTATTTTTTGTCTTCTTAGGTTAAGTTGAGGATGAATGTTTGAAACTATTTTATTTTTTTTCCATTTATTTTTTTACCATCCTTAACTGGCTTTTACGAGCAATGGTTTTAATTTAAATCACGCAAAATGTATGTGTCAAGGTATCTCTTTTCCACCCTAAACTGTCGTACAATATTTGACGACGTTTTCACAACATTTTCAACAAGATTATAATTTCATTTAACACTAAAATTAAATCGCTTCCCTGCAAATATGAGCGGCCATGTAAGACTAAAGTGTCTGCATGTCAGTGTGTTAACGTGAGGCAGTTAAGACTTAATGTGTGACGAGTACGAAGCGAGTCTGCGACGTTTATTAATTATTTATCAAATTGTTCGTGAAGTTGTTTGCTGAATAGCACAGGAGAGACTTTACGTCCCATTTTGTCTGTCCTTATTTGTGTCACACATTGTTATGAAGAATAATGAAATATAAACACATATGAATAAGTATGTCATTATTTTGATTCTGAATGTATTCTTTAAGGAAAATTCTTCTAGATTTCTTATTTTGGTTATGTGACTTATGAAATTTACTAGGCGGTGTTTTATTCATTACACACATATGTATTTAATAATGGTAGGTACACACTGAAGAAAAAGGAAGATTGACAAAAAAATGCACCTTCATCCCAATTTTTACGGAAGCTACAACATTATAAAGAAATAAAAGAACATTTACCCGGACTGTACATGCCCAGTATGAGCGATGTTAACCCTTTTAATAAAAACCCGTCTATGACAACCCATTAAATGACAGGACGCGACGAACTGAGTAATTGGACAAAATGCTGATTTCTAAATTAGCTTTACAGCTTTTGGTCACGCCACTGACTTCGACTGACGTAAACTGTCGCTCAGTTATTGTATTCACTCAGCATTCGCAGGGTTATGCCTAAAGAAACACTGCACGCTATTAAACACCTTAACAACCTTGAAATAAAAGTTAAAATGCCATACCTAATTTAAGCGCGTAAAATAAGAGCTGAATTTAATTTTTTGTCGGATTCGTTAGGATTTCGTTTTATGAAAAGGTTTATGGAGGTATGAATAAATACTTGTAGAAAGGGCCGATGGAAATTAAAATGAATGTTTTGTCCTTTGGTATTGTGAGAATCCTGTGTTTCCCATGGGGGTCGTAAAAAAGAACGGCAAAATAGTATTAAGGAGAGTTCGAAAAGTAATATGCGATCAACAACCTTTACAAAAGCAAAAAACATAAAAAGTATGTTGTATGATTTTTTTAAAAGGCATAAAAATGATAGATATAAAAAGTTACGATTTGCAAATCTAAGCTACAGCTTCAGTTTCAATTTTACAAATAAATATATGTGCCTTGTGTATTTTTCAAAAACACCACTTCACTACACGAATATAAAAATCAGACAATGACTGAAATAATATGTCTTGACTCAAAGAGCCTTGAATATATTTTTTTCCTATTTTGTATCACCTATTCAAATAACAAACATTCATATTATTGTAATATATTAATATATTTTTGTCAGGTTCCATCGTTTAATCTCACGGCCGAGTTTTCCCGAAAAAATTCGAGAACAATTTGCTAACAATGTTTTACTGGACGTTAACAAAAAACAATTTTATGTGTTTTCAGTAAATCATTATTAACTTCTGTACATTTTTGTGTGTTGTATTCCGGAATATCTCTATTTTAATCTGCATTGTAAAAGACAGGTATTTTAAATACATATTTCACATAAAAAAATACTTATGTTGAGATTTATTTAATGTTGGAAAATCTTTTTTTCAACAGAACGGACTCATACTCATATATATGTTTATACTATATATTACTATGATCTATATGATATATGGCTATTTATATGAGTATGAGTGAACATAACTTAACCATGTCCTCATAATTTATTTTCATTTCTGACATTGGGAAATAATCAGGAAGCCTATATCAAAATGAAAATACGACCTCCGTGGTCGAGTGGCGTACGCACCGGTTTCAAGGTGTCTCTAGCTCTGAGGTCCCGGGTTCGATCCCCGGACGGGTCAATGTAGAAACCAACTTTTCTACATTTTCCCGGGTCTGGGTGTTTGTGGTACCTTCGTTGTTTCTGAATTCCATAACACAAGTGCTTCAGCTACTTACTTTGGGTTCAGAGCAATGTATGTGATGTTGTCCGCATTTATTATTATTATTTATTATTATTTAAATGAAAATTTCTATCGCAATACCAAAAAAACAATTCAGTGATTTCTCTTTGTGACAAATACCCATCAAATACGAACACTGTCATAAATAAGATCGACTCAAGATAAACACAACTTGTTTGTCCCTTGATAGAGTTATATTCTCGTGAATAAGACAAATCACGTAAGTACAGGCGGGCGACGTAACTTGGCGCGTCCAGAAAGAGATAGAAGATAGTTTTAACGAGATGCAGTATACTTGCGCGGTGTGTGAGAAAAAGACGGCGATATGTTGTAGCCCTTTTCAGACGTGCCAAGATATGTCGGCTGGACTAAACAGCTGTGATTGAGAGCCTTATTACAGTGCGATGTTTGTTACGTCATTACATCAAACGTGAGATTGATTCTAGTTTATTTGTACCATAATATTATTGTAAACAACTTGTTACGTTGTTGTTTTTGTTGTGTAATACACGCCAACATTACATTAATATTTATAGGTTGATAAGGGTATTGTGTTTTGATTTCTTATGACGCGTTCAGTTCCTATAACTGCCGACATGAAAGACGCATACTTTTTATATATTTCTGCTAACCTATTATGCACATTACCGACAGTTTTTAACTAAGAAAAAAAAAGTCACGCTTAACAAAAGCGTTGACAGTATCTATAATTATAGCTATGTAACGACTCCATGTTCATATAATAAAATTATGTTCTCTCCTGAAGTCTGTGATCCATATCAACTCAAGTATAAAATAAATTGTAATAATAATAATTGCGGACAACATCACATACATTTCACTGAGCCCAAAGTAAGTAGCTAGAGCACTTGTGTTATGGAATTCAGAAACAACGAAGGTACTACAAATAGCCAGAACCGAGGCAATGTAGAAAAATGGGATTCTACATTGACCCTGTCCAAGGATCGAAACCGGGACCTTAGAGCTAGCGACATCTTGAAACCGGTGCGTACGCCAATCGACCACGGAGGTCGTCAATAGTAAATCTATACTTAGAAAATACTTAAATTTTACTACCGTAAAGTAGAAATAACAATAAAACCTACCATTTACTAGCAAAACCGCCTGAAATCGTCATTCATAGTCATATCAGTCAGTGAATGTACAGTATCATTTGGCCATTTAATCTTCACAGTAAAACAATTTGTCTAAACGAAGAGTCCGTCAACCCTGACATCCTAAGCTATAGTCGTAAAACACGTATGACAATAAACTTGACCTTTGCTAATCGCACATAATGCCGCTTAGTGCCCTATCGCCATTGTCTTGTTAGTCAGCGTTTCTGTTTACGACTGAATAGTGAAATAAAACTTAGACTTATGTACATATAATCTAGGAATTATCCATTAGGATTTGTATTCAACTAATAAGAATTTAAGTGTTTTGTTTGTACTAAAAAAATGATATTTTGTTTGGCGCAGTTACAAGATACTGAAGAAGTCTTTATTTTTAATCGAATTTTATGCCTTAACTCTACACATTAAAATTGACACGTTTAGTTTTTTTTCTTGAAACACCTTCTATGTCTCTGAATACTGCCTCTATAATCGTAGGAAACCATGTTAGATACTCACTTTATGGTATAAATTGATCAAAACAACAGAATTATTTAGCGGTTTATTGTACGGAGCCCGTGTAGCTACGTCACGTCCGCCAAGCGCATCGGACATCAGCGTCATCAACTATTCAGCTTGATAGGTGACCGTCACCTTCTCAAACATTACACAATTTAGATTATATGATTACGTCGATGCTTCGATATAGTACGATAATGCGTATTAAACACGTGGCAAGTAACTGGTATATTAAATGATTCACTTTATACGATTAAAATATTTTTGGGAGTATCAAATTAAAATCATATCCACAATAAATTGTAAACAGCGTTAGACATGACTTGACGCTTACCGTCGTAGACTTTTTTCAGCTATTGTTAAGCAACGATAAGCCTAACAAAAGGAAGCCAAAACGCTGAATCAAAGTTCCCTAACCTTTTCCAAATCTCTATATTCTTGACATTTCAGATATCCTTGTAATAAATCGATTATGATCCGAGTAACATTTTACGTGTAGTGTTCTTCTGCGGTATCGAAGTAAGCTTGTTAGCGGTGCCCTTAAGGGCCGGTCCTCGGACAGCCTCCGAAGGGTCACTTATCGGCAGATAGGGCGCGCCTACAAATCGCGGTTATAAATCTCCGTCCGCTGACTTTGCTCATAAAATAAGTTACTCGATAAATTGAATGCGGATACCGATCTACTCGATACTTTGGACGGCTGAAATCCTGGAGATTTTTGTTTCTGCTTGAGTTTTATCCCAGCCTACGAACAACAACTACAAGTTTCGCTTACTATCTACTTTTTATTTAATCATCATTTAATTAATTTATCGTCACTTATCAACAACAAAAATGTTGGTGAGTTTGGTAGTCTGAGGAGTTGAACAACTAAATGTTGAAATATAAAGAAGAGATAGTTGAAAAATAAAGTTTAGTAATTTAATAACAGTACATGTATTTTTTTTCCAGTAACGCGTGAGAACCAAGAATTTAAAAAATTAAAAACTTTACGAACTATATAATGGACAACCTTGCTGGTAAATGAATCTATCTACATAGATTTAAATCTACGTAATTATTGCTCTACAAAGTTTCAATAGAACTTTCATAACTCAACATATATTAGTCTTAATAAACGTCAAACCTGTCTACCACATAAATTAAGCCCGAAAAGAAAAGCATAGTCCTTCAACACGTATCGATTAACTGTTGAAGATTGTTTGTGAGTCGAATATGTACACCGTCATGGTCGAACGAATCAAAGAATAACAAAGTAAAAACAAACATTCAGGTTTCCTCAGATTTCGTTCGTCTTTTGTTTATGCTTAGTACAAATCGCTAATGTGGTTACATATTTTGTTATTGGGTAATATTCGATATTCTGTCATTGTTTTGGTCGGTAATACATACCTAATGCTTTGTTTGGTTAAACGATACAATCTAATTCGGTAAATGTGTTGTTTATTTCATCAAAATATAATACAATGCTTTTAATGAAACATAATGTCAGAGACATAAATCTGTGGAGTTAACAAACAGGAATTTTAGTTTAATGAGTTACCATCATGACGACTATTGTATAATTTAGTTTACAGTAATGAACAAAGCAAACAAACTTTCATATTATGTTCTGGTTAAAACATTTGTTGAACAAACAAACCTATAAAACTTTCTCACAACTGGGTTGTACAGCGTTCATAAACTACATAAATTCCCACCTCACCGTGTTCCGAATAAACAGTAGTTGCATTTAACGCAATTAAAAAAACCTAATGAAATGCACCCTAGGGCCTCGGCCGGCGAGAGAAGTAATTTTATATTAAAATGAACATTATTCCTGCCTATATGTATGCAAACTTCCACTTGATTATAGCTAAACTTTGCTTAACGACTAACGCCATCTGTAAATTGTTCGTCCTATATTTTACTATACTTGTGATTTTGTGGGGTAAGGACGGTATAACTGATGAGTCCAGTCAAACAAGACATTTCAGTTTGCATTAATTCGCATAGAGCTGAAAATTGGTGGAGGTCTTAAGTACACCATTATAAATGAAATTTCAAAAGTCTCCAAAAATCCAACTTGTGCTAAAAAAGTTACACGACGTCAAATGTCAATAATTATCATCTTTTCTCGTTTTCCTCATAAATGCCAAGTATTATCGCAAAAATAGGTCCGACAAAAGTTGTAGATCATGCAATTATCTACAAAATTGTTTCAATACTTTTTCCCTACGGATCATCATTCCGGAGATATCGTGATGACAAGAATTGAATCGATATAAATAAAGAAAAGACTTTTATTCGCTAAAACAGATGAATATCGAATTAATCAATTTCACAATCCTCGTTCAAAATTGTAAGCTTTTGTTTTTATTTGGTTAGTATTGTTTAAAGTTCTCCGATTTTACCGCTGCGAACGACAGATTAATTTGGCGGGGACCGAGTTTAAGCATTGATGGACTTCAAACAGAGCTCCCTTGTAAATACTCAATAACCTTACAACAATTATTGACCTTGCTTTCGGAATTTGGCAAAAATAAGACAAAAAAATAATGCTGTAGTATACATACTATTCTTATGACAACTTGGTATCGGTTATTTCAATCAACATAAATAAAATAAAACAATTCACATCTTAAAAACATTTGTGTGCGCAAACCTTAAGTCGTTAACTAACAAGAAAGCGCGTGCAAAACAGACCCTTTGTTACAGTATTTCGGGCCATAATTACCAAAGTACAGAGAATTTGACAAATGATGTAACGCGACAGCGAAATAGGTAAGCCGCACTTTCGCCTTATCTGTAATTACATGATTTACATAATAGAAGCCACGCACAAAACGAAATGTCTAATTTATCCGCACGTGGCACAAGGCCTTTTAGTTGAAACAACGCATTGTTGGCCGCGACCTAATGTCATACAGGTCGAATGACGAAGCGACTGATTTACTAACTGTGAATTCGAGTAACATTCTTGAAAATTATTACATTTATTATTACATTTACGTTTTTGATGAAATGTAAGAAGGTATCAAATCCATATAAACTATGCCTATTTATTGCGGGACATTTGACTCGTCCAAGTTACGTAAAATACCGAGATCTCCGCTTTCAGTATCGTGTCGGGTTAAGCTACCTTCCTCCAATGCTCCACCTATGGAGTTGACGAGCTTCCACATTACTTCATCAGGGAGTTTACTATTAGGGCTAAAGCAATATTGTATTTATAGTACTTCTCAGCAAGGAACGCTTTATTTAGATGGCTACATATAGCACCCAACTCTTGGCCCAAGAGTTTGTATTTCTTGGGTTATTTACTGCAGTTTCAGTTTCTTGAAACTCTCCATACTTATTAAGTTTCGTATCCAGATAGCATTTGTTTATAAAGAAAAGAGCATCGACACCTACGTTCAAGTGCGTGATCCGTAACCGAGTCACGTCCCCATAGGGGCACGATGTTTGTATTGATTCGTCGGGACCGCACCGATTGCTAGACATGTCAAATGCCACATTCGGCTTTTACGAGCATTGTTTTGATTAGTTTCGATAGGAAATGTTTAAATCAATCGTGTGATTAGAGGTCAATGACATTCTGTGGCTATGGAAAGTTTTGACACTGAAAACAACTAAATTTATTTATTTTTTATTTCTTTCTAATGGCCCGTTTTCACTAGTCATTAGAGCGCGTATTCGGGCTGCGGGAGAATTTGATATTTTGCTCCAACCGATGATTTTTATTGTTTGCTAGCTCGCGTGCATGTCATTCGCTACTAGGTTATTACGTACAGAAAAAAGTCTGCTCACTTGCATTATAACAAATGAAAATGAGGCATAATGAGTACATATAATTACAGTATATACAGCTCAAAATACTGTGAAGGACCGTTTAACGTTGTACGCCACCCTCCTCAATCATCCCTTAACTACGTCTCATAAAACACAGATGAAAAAGGATGAAAAACTTTTCTTAGGGTACTCTTACCCCTTTTTCCTAATGCCAGCGGTGTTCTATTTACTGGAATTATTTTTATCCTTAACCTTAGAATGTTTGTATTAGTTTTTATCGGTCCCACGGTTGTCGCTTGTCAAGGACTACCTATACATACCTTCTAATAGCTATACTTCTATCGTCTAGCGTCACCAAAGAAATAGTAATTTTATCAATTTATGTATCTTACGATATTGACATCATTTCTTTATTAAAAAAGTATCAGAAGTCGCTAAATTACACTTTATAAAACAAATCAATGAAAGTTTATTATTTTAACTTTCATATTTTTTGAAGTGTAGTACATAAACATCTTAACACAATACAATACCTACTTGTTTTTAGTTACAGAATTAAATCGTTTAGATGTTATTCAATAAGAATTCTTATTGTAGAAAAATATGTTTACGTTCATATTTTACCTCAATTTTCGTATTTGTCATTTATTATTTCGCAGTAAATTTCCTTTCGATTGAACATTAAAAGGTCTTGTGTTAAAATTTTGTTCTGGAAGCTTCTCAATAAAGTAAACTTCGAGGAACATTATTTTTTTGTCGCGAACCACAATTTATTACGGACGAGAAAATTGGATTTTGTGTGAGAAATATGATTACGATTACCTTCATAAGATTATCGGGAACCTAGTGGTTTGGATTTAATACAAGTATGTGTTGACACACGTGAATATGTGTGTTTAGGTATGTGATTCTATTCCATCTTCTGTGACTATGGTCACGGAATTAACGTTTTGCAGAAAACAGTTATACAATATATAAGGACCTAACAGTGTAAGATGTCCTAAAATGATGTAAACGTAGAATGGTATTTATAATTGTTTGCATTTGCAGTACAACTAGACTTTTTCAGATTGAAATAAACTTTTCTTTGCTATTAGCTTTTACCTGCGACTGCGCCAGCGTGGATGACGGTTCTCTATTTTTTGACTAATGTTCTTCCACACTAAAGATTTGTGTGTAGGAAAATTAGCGAAAAATTACAAACTTCTACGAAAGCCTGGCAATCACAAACTCAAAAAATCTGTCGAACCGTTATTAAGTGATGCTTTGTCATATGTGGCAATTGATTTTATTTGATTGTGTAGTTCATTAATATGTTAAAAAAAAGTCTTAGTGGGCAAGTGTAAACAAGTAACCTAACATGTTACGAGTACCTTATACTTCTTTGTCCTCATAACCTACTTTATTATTCGTCAACAAATACTATAACTGTGTTTTAATCAAATGCCTTATTCGAAGAAGAAAACTAATATTTTTATACTACAAGTGAACAAATTACGAAACATTTTTGTATTTCATCTAGTAATTTAATTTCATAATCTAAGCAAAAGGAAAGCTTTTTGATCACAAGGACCAAATAGAGCGATTTCTTATTTTCCTCAATTTTAATATCAACAAAGAATTAAGTGGATTTCTTATTACCTACTTTTGATATTGAATAAAATAAACGGTCTTACAAAGTGGTTTTAATTTTGTGTTTTTACATAACAACAGTTTTTAAAAAAATCTGTTGAAGTAAACATAAAAAATTTTCATGTAAAATGAAAATAAGATATTTTATTCTCACTCCTTACTTTTTGGTTGAAGTAGCCAAAAATACCTTTTTTTCTAATATCTTTAAAACTCAATTTCGAATCAATCTGCTCTGAGATAAGTGGCAATCGAAAAGCTTTAGAATTTTACTTTGGCAATCGTTTTACAGCGTTGAATTGTATCAGTCGGTATTATTTTGGCAGCTCTAGGTTAAACCGACTTAAGCGCTACCTCAGCAAAACATTTAAATACAATTAAATATAGAGTATGTATGATATATAGGAATTACATTCTTGAATACAGGATACATCTATAAACATAACATATCATATCACGAAGGGGTAGGCAGAGGCGTACCAATGTACACCCACAGTTCGCCGATATGTTTAGGTCCCATGTAATAGAGGGCAAGCCTATTGCCACTTACCGGGCACAAATCCAAACTCCGACCTGCTACTGAGAATTTCATTGAAAAACCCAATAACACCTTGGTCGACTCGGAAATCGAACCCAAGACCTCTAGCGTAGCAGTCGCGCTTAGTACCACTAGGCCAACGAGGCAGTAGGCCAACGAGGATACATCTATTATACATACTAAATACTGTAGGTATTCCGTTTTTACCACACTTGAAGAACCCCGACTAGAGTTCAAACAATATAGTACCTATGTGCTTTTGAAGTTACTTGACTAACAATTCTTAATTTATGATTTATATTATAGGCAATCTACAGAGGCATTCAACAATTACACCGCAATTCCCTTCTCCAAGTAAAAGCACTACAAAAGAATTAACGATATCTAGAACCTTAGAACTATCACAAAGAAGTCTTTGAAAATACTTCCGACCTCATTTTACGCCTGTCTGTCAAGTGTCATGTGGAATACCCAACTGGTATAATAATACACCAACTGTTATGGTGCGCTTACACGGACTATTTATATTACAGAAGGAAGCGAATGGAGCAATCTAGACCAATTAATGATCCAAATTGCAGTAATTTGATGTACGTAATAAACTTATGCGTATAGCTATTGCCTGATGAGCAAAATTAGTTATATATGTGGTAGTTCTATGATCTATGCATCAGTACACTGTTTAGAGTAAAATTACTGGAAACTGCTGTTATTTTCTTGAATTCGGTTCTTACGCCATAATTGTTTTCATTCAACGTAATTCCTAGAATTCAAGAAATCTAATTTGCCCGTGTAAGCGCACCTTTACAGACTTCTTCAGATTCTTTTCACGTATTCAAACCTCTTGATTCACTGTCAAAGTCGTGAATAAAAAATAACTCGAAAAAATAAGGGATTTCTTCGACGATACCTGGTTTTTGGAATAAGGTAACAAAATATGATAAGGGGAATCCAATAGTAGATATGGATCTCAAACCTCGTTACATAAAAGCCTAACTCGGATTTCACGAAAAAGCTTTCATTTTAATTGGCAATATATTGAAATTTATTCCATTTAGCAAGTTTTTATTCAACATCAATGCAACACTTGAAATTCGAACAGCATTTGTTTTTAAAGCACCACAGAGTTTGCATGGTCACCGGCAATTAAAACCACATGAGTCGCCAGCCAGTACTAGCCCAGCACTACAATAGAAATAGGTTGCATTCAACATTCAGCAATTGAATAATTGAACCGTCACGCGTACCGCAAGACCACAAAACCTAGTCCTTTGTTGCTCGATTTGTATGACGTTGATTTATAGTAGGCCTTTGTTTTAGGTTACTACGCCGCTACGTGTAGAAGAAAAAAACGATATCGATCCAAACATTCTAACGTTTGATGTTTGTAAGGAAGTTTTTAACTCTTTTGAACAAAAACCACTGGCTGATATTGAACGAAAATTTTCCTTAATGCAGACTACAATCAGAATTAACAGTTATACGATTTTTCTTTCAGCCGATTAAGTGAATCTCGGGCTGCAGCTAGTTACCTACAATAAGAGGTATTTTTGGTCCACACAGACTATTTAGTACTTTCGGCATTTTAACTTCAAGTATCTAACGTTATAAGTAACAAAAAATCACTTAGTATTCCAATTCTAAGAATCGGTTATTTTTGTGTCTTAATTTTCACAATTGAAAGTTCCTTAAGATTACAACTCGGCCGACAAAGATGGCTTCTTCACCCGCCTCATTTTATTCCATTTCCTTTCAATTTCGTCTCCATTTAGTTTATACTTATTGTGTATTGTTCTTTGTCTTACAATACATGAATTATATCTGTATAGGTCTATTTGTATGTGTCAGGCCCCTTTTCATATGATGACGGGCATTTCTGTGTGTGACAGACTAGGCTTGTGTTGGGTAGTTTTCATTTTTATATTTGTGTTTGAACACGAGGAAATAAGTTTGGAAGTTCGATCAGTTCAAGAGTCTATAAAGGGTCTGAATAGAAGGCATACCTATGTCAATACCACACAAAAAAAAAGTTTTTGCATAGATGCAAATTGCATTTTTGCATGTTATTGATGAACTTGTACGTTTATCATTTCTTTTAATTAAACGGCGTCTTTGTAACCCGCAGAGAGCAAGCGTGGTGATCAATGCTCATGGCCTTCTCTATATGGGAAGAGGCCTGTGTCCAGCAGTGGGACGTTTATAGGCTGGATTATTATTATTTGTACTCCAGTTTATGTAAACTTGGTGAAAACGTTTAAGGCACTTTTTACGTCCATTCCAAACAAGCATCTCATGTAATATGGTGTCAAAAATAATGTGTCAGTAACATTTAATCTAAAATTTAACACGTCATGTTCGCGTTTCACCCCTTCATCGTTTTAATTAAGTTTATTACTATTAAATTTAATAATGAATTTCCAGGGGACATTTTCAGCGGAAAATGGACGCTAATTTTTGATAGAGAAGCAGCCATTCGCGGAACTGTGGCTATAAAATTAAGTTTGAAGTTTTATGAAATAGTGTATTTTATAACTTGCATGTATGGGATTTATTTATTTGCTAACTTAAAAAATGTAATATGATAGCAAAAGTATATACCTATACAAAAAAAAAACAACTACAAAATCAATAAAACCTTTAGAGCCTTGAGAAAGGTATATTATTTATTTCAATTTAAATAGAACCAACCTCGAAATCAATCAATTCAAATAAAAACACCGTTTGCAGGAGATATCGCGTAACATACACAAAATAACAGTCGAAGAGACTCCCGTTTCAAATTGGTTGGAAATTCAATTTGAAGTATTATTTTGCTTTTTGTATTTATATTTTATGAATAGTCAATTATTTACAGTTAAGGTTTAAAAAAGCGTATTTCTTATAGACATGCAAATATTATATAACCGCAAGTTTTTTAATCACCTGCTTATAATACCTCTGTTTTATTAATTTCCTGCACGCTTGCAAAATGGGTGACAAAAACCAGAATTCCCGTAAATACGATTCTAAACTAAACTGCACTCCATTTTAACTCCCGCCATACATGCATTTGAGTCGTGCACAATCCACTTACACAAACATACTTTATAAACGCCCAGTCCAAAGTTATAATTGCCTTTTAACCCTCACCGTGTACCGGGCCAAAGAGTAAATACCTCACAGAGGCATTTTGTCCTTTTCCTGTAGCTTTATTCCGTTACCATGGCGACAGCGTCCACAATTTGTTTACTGTGTAGTTTGTTATCTTCTAATGAGACCGGTTGTCAGAATTACCAGTTGGCAAAAGATAACGACTAAAAAAAAAATACACATATCACGACTGAAAGTCAGGTTAAATGGCTTAACGTTATTTTCGAAGTACAGAGAGGGCTCGGTGTGTTAACGGAGACCAACGATCGATCTATCCGTAACATAGTTGCGCGGTGGTATAAAGCTTTGCCTCTGTGGACTCTTACTCTGAGACGGCGCACCGTGAAAATTGGATAAAATTTTCAACCATCAAACTTCTACAGCTGTTTTACAGTTATAAAGAATCTAGAGCTTAATAAATTAATTCAGCACTTAGTTTGATTAACAAGCGTCTCTCGATATTGAAAAGTCTTTTCGAAGAAGATTTTGATATCCAAGTTAGTTTTTCTATTAAGAATTAAGTTTAATTGAATAATATTTATATTGCAAAAATTTTTATTAATAAATAATAAATATAATTAAGTATTGATTTCTTAGGTTTACGCGAATGTTAGACATTGAAATAAAACTACTTTTTACGGATTTTTTCGCGGTTTATATTTAGATTTTAAGTCCCGACGTTTCGACACCTTTGCAGGTATCATGGTCACGGGCAGACTTAATTAAGTTTTAATAATGAAATCAAACAAAAAGTGTTGTTTAACAAAATTATTAATGCCATATTTAATACCCAAGCATATTTGGATTATGACCGTAAAGATAATAAAGGCATTCTACAATTATTACGAAAATATATTTCACGACTTTTACATTTCCGAATGCTTATAACTTGAAGCTTCTAGTGGCTCTTTCAATGTTTTAAATCCTACTTCCAGGATTTAAATAAATAAACATTAAGTTGGTAATGCAGAGATAAAATATATGAATATAATATTTTGCAATACTCATGTTTATGACTACTCTCATATTCTTTATCTGTCCATTTCCAGTTTATATTAAAACGAATCTCCGGATTTTATATAAATGTTTTGCGCAGTGTAAATAAATGTTGAACCGTAATATTAAAACCGTAATTCCTAATATTTAGTATTAAGAATATTTATGTAGTTTATTTTAAAGCATAAAAAAATTCTAACTAAAACTTTAAAATACTTGACAAACAGAAAACAAAATTTAATAAAACATGTTTTTCTTACCTGAAATTCGCCATAAACATGATATTTTTGTAAAGATTTTAGCGGGCGTTTTTCAAATGCACCTTTTTTCATACTCACGTATTCAGTTCAAAGTTTATACAGCAGAATATTTTATTCCAACAGTGATTTCTTAGCTATTGTCATCAAATCCGATAAGAAAATATTCTCTAAATACCTCTAGTACCTGATTGGGCCATGTTAATGCTAAGCAAATAAAGATAGAGCAGATATACCTACTAATAAGTATAAGCAGGTCCCTTGCCAGTTTCCGGTCGAGAGATCACAGTAATAGGACAACTATTTGGTGGGCAGGCATCGAGGGACAAAACCCCTTCAGATAATATTTAGGCAGCACTTTACCGGGTAAATGTTAACTTAAAAAAATATCGGTTAAGTTATTTACAAACGTTAATGAAAAAGCTTCAAAGGAAACCTAATATAAAATTAAAATCAAATCAGTAGGTACACAATCATGTAATGGATAATGAAATCATATAAAATTAACAGACAATCAAAAGCCATAACGATTCAAAGAACTTAGGTTACTAGAAAAAACAAACACGTTAAAAGAAATACCGCAAGCAACCAAGAAAAGTTGGGACTACAACACTAGCCTACAAACATTGCTACAACACTTTTGTAAAAACTTCTTTAAAATAGCTTAAGATAATATTTTATAATGTCTTATACTGTATTATAACTGCCTCGTTGGCCTAGTGGTGCTAAGTGCGACTGCTACGCTAGAGGTCTTGGGTTCGATTCCCAGGTCGACCAAGGTGTTATTGGGTTTTTCTATGAAATTCTCAGTAGCAGGTCGGAGTTTGGATTCGTGCCCGGTTAGTGGCAATAGACTATTACATGGGACCTAAACATATCGGCGAACTGTGGGTGTTCACTGGTACACCTCTGCCTAACCCTTCGGGGATACAGGCGTGATGATATGTTATGTTATGTCTTATACTTCAAACAGACTTCATAAATGCAGAGGTCTTCAATTCTTCAGTAGATATATTCAAGGTGTATAATTTTATTAAGGTATAATATAATTAAACACTTAGCTTCGATAATAAGCTAACGCCTTTTAAACTCCGACTTTTACTTTATAAAAGCACATTTAATTAAAACGCCGAGTGCTTAGAGATAATATTTTAGGCGCACCGAAATGAAGTGAAAACTTTTTTCATTATTCCTGTAAGCGGTGCCCATAAAGTAATTCTTGTAGTTATCAGGGTGACAAGGAAACGACTAATTACTAATTAAAAACACATTGAGGGCCGTTATCCCACAGTTATTCCGTAACTTACATAAAGCTGCGTGAATGGGTTAAGAATTTTCTGCTGTTATGTGTTATGTATGTTATTTTATACACAGATTTATTTTGTATACTGACTGACTGGTTAAACTAAGGACTAATTTGGCTACATGCTTTTGATAGTTGTTAGCATATAAAATTGCCACACACTTAAAACAGACAAATAGAAATAAAATAGTCTTTGCAAACTTGGGTCCTCCTCTAAATACGTATCTTATTTCGATTTAAAGCAAACTTAACTAAAATTACATAAACCAGCAAAAAATGTATAGTATCTAAATATTTAACATGTAATGGTAGGAACTAATAATAAAAAAAAGTGTTTTTATGTCTCATATTCTTACATCGATACAAACTGAGGCAGAGCACCTTTAAGTAATTAACAATACTTGTGTTAGGCTGTCCCGCATCTTCCCCTATATAAAAATAACAATATTGAGACAGTAAATATAATAATATGTCGACATTTAAGTATTCCTATCATAATCAGATTCAAACGTTAATCTCAAACTCGTGCCACATACAACGACCTGTATACGTGTAAACCTGTGTTTCCCCGTGTGATGTGTACAATGTATAAAATGTGCTGCCGATACTAATTAAGTTACGTTTGCACCGTTAACGTTATGCTTCGTTAACGCCCTCATGGAGCACTGAGATCCAATTGACGCCGAAAGCAGCGGAAAATAAAGCTTTCATTTTTGTGTTATTTCAATAACAAAAAGTTGACCTTTTTGATTGAATTCTCGTTTATAATAATACTGGTTGTTGATGGCCTGGTTGTGGAAAACAAACTAAACTAACAATAGAAACTAACTTAGCAGTAAAAGTTGTTTATGTATATGTAATTACAGATTAATGGCTAGAAAAAAGTTAATCAGGTCCATAGAATTAAAAACATTTCTCGTATAAGAAAGAAATTAAAGTTAACCACAATTTTTTATGTTTACGGCTTTGATTATATAATGTCTAGATGGACTGTCAAGTGCGCGCAGACGTGTCAAAAAATAACAACCAAAAGTGGTTGTTAAGTACTTTCCCGCCACCAGTATAGATCGTGCCGCTTTCGTGACACTACGTTTTACGCGCTCTAAGGAATAACCACATAACAGCGATAAAATGATAGTATGTGCTTCTAAAGTGTGCTGGAATTAAAAAGGAAGTCTAAAAAATACCAACACACATCACCTACCACTAAAACTACTACACACTATTTAAAGAAACTTTATAATTAATTTTATTTTTATGATTATTAAAATCACGCCATATTTTATCAGTGTTGCCAGTTTCTGTTTTTCATTCTCCCATTTTTGTGGGTAATTTTGTTGGTTTATCGTTACGTTTATAAAATAGTGCTGAAGTACTCATTCAATTAAAAAAATAAATAAAAAGTAAAAAAATAAATAATTCAATGTTAAAGTACCTATACCTCATTATGTTTTAATATTGTACCAAATACTAACTTAGTTGATTTAATACTCGATTCAAACACACAACTCCAAATTTCTTTTTTTTATTGATTTAAAAAGTAAATACTTAATAAAAATATTTTTTATTATTATTAAAATACACTTAAACTGGATAATACCACATAAGTACCAACATATAACTAAAATAAGTAAAAATTTTATTATAATTAATTCGTCTTTATTGAATGTGATTTATGGGAGAATTTGTAATAGCCGGTATCACTATTTACGCACACAGAGACATTGACGTATAGTGTAAAACGACGCCTGCACGCACACATACACAAATGGCGTTCTAGTTTTCTTTGGTATGAATGTAGGGCCACGCTCCATCTAGACATTATATAATCAAAGGTTTACGGGTAAATCATCAATAATTCTCTTTTGACACCTGCGTTTTGTTAGCTAACTTATAAGCATACTTTGTGTAACAAAAAATAATTAGAGAAAATGCTTTGGACTCATTATAAATATGAATAAAGGTTCAAAAGAAACGTTAGGGCTGAGAATAAAAAAAAATATTTTACAGAAAAATATTTAAACACAAATCTTTTTATACTTGATTGATTGTACTATTCAAACGTTCTAGTATAGTAGGTACTTATGTTATTATGGCTGAATAAATCCATTCCATTGCCAAGAACGTTACCGCCCCTTGAGAAACCCCAAGCCGCCCAATCAGTTATACCCCAATTACTTTATTAATGGCTCTATAGAAACACATTCGAATGATTCCAATTCAATTAGCCATACATTTAAGCGGTATTATTATATACACAACTACGTTATTCGTAGAAATTATTTCAAAGAAAATTTCTGCTTTCATAGATTCATAATCACAAATCGGTTTATTGTTGATTTATTTATTTATTAAGTATATCAACAGCATAACATACATTGGATACAAAATTAAGACAGGAGTAACAATATTTCTTTTATGGATGCCTATTATAGGTACACCCAGCATTTACCACACAGTTTTGTATAAATTGTCTAATACAGATTCAATCTTGATTGATTGATAAAAGTTAGATATTTAAGGGCCGTTTTTTCTTTCACGTCTGATATGTTTTGTATTAAAGAACTATCAAAAATCTAAACTATTCCATACATAAAATTATCTAGCGGTGACAAAGCCGGCCCTTAGCAAACTTAATTGAATCGTAAAATCTGTACAGCTATGAATTTTGCATTAACTTTGTATAGGAATCGAAATTAATTGAAGTGTGAAGGTAAACCCCCATGTGGTTAATCAGAGAGCCCAATAACCACAATCACTCACTCGCCAACAGGTCAAACATCAAGAAACCCATCTTTGTAGTAATAGTATAGCCGACGTCATAACAAGTGCTGGGAATTGCGGCCATGTCTGCAAATAGCGAAGTCTCATTAAAACCGTATTCACAAAGCCAGCGATAACACGTACTGATTGACAGACCAAACAGATTGGTTTCACTGAAATCTAATTACACTGTTCAGGAAATGATTGAGGTATTCGTATGAGTAAAGACAGCTTATGTGCCTTACTTGTTATTCGCTTAATAAATAAAGGTACATATCAATTATCAAGCTTATTATCAGTGTCTTACTTGTTATGTGTATTCTCTTAATAACTAAAGGTTAAACGCTAAGCTTATGACCGACTACAACACAAGACAGTTTTCAATTCCACTTTTTTTTATTTGTTACGCGATATGTCGTCCAATTGTGTATCGATTTTAAAATTGAAGTCTGTTTTTTTTTTACAATTATGTGTAATCATTTCCTAGGGCAATATAAGTTACCCGAACATTGAGTTTAATTGTAGTTTATTACTGCTACGATAATCTTTCCATAATAGAAAGTACTATAATAATAAAAATAATATACTAATAATACATAAGGCTACTTAATTTAAACTTTGCAATTTTGAATATTGAAACCTTGTTCACTTTTAAACAATTCATCAACTAGCTAAACACTTGATATTTTTATTTCCATTAGCAAAATACTCGTTGATAACTTCAAGTACCATTTTATGTTATTTTCTAAGGAAACAGTAATGCAATTAAAACCAAATCTCTTGTCTCAACAAGAGTGGGTTCTCGAAAACAAAAGAAGATGTTACTTCACAGACATTTAACCGAAGCCGACAGTTACTGTCTACTCTATTCGTTGTCCTGTTAACGGTACAACTTTATTGCAATCCGATTCAATTTATCTTAAAGTTTAATTGAAAAGGTACAAAGTGATAGTATTCATTGTAATCCAATTATTCCGCAAATCTGTACTGGCTTTATTCCAAAAAAAGTGTTCAATTTTAAAATTTGTAAGCTTTGTTTTTTTTTCAAGTATTACATAGTATCATAATGGTTTAGAATACTTTAATGTATCTTTATGTATCTGAGAATCTAGCATAACACCTCGAATCAGGCAGCTATTTGGAATGCATTCATGCTGCCTGGGGCTTGAATGCTATAACTTTTTAACTAGAAAGTAACCTGAAAATAATCGAGGACAAACATACATACATACAGGACAAAAAGAAAACCTCCTTTTTTTGAAGTCGGTTAAAAATCAAAAGGTAACAAATACAAATAATGCTAGCCTAAATATTTACCTAACCCTGCACATAGTCGTTAGCCACCACTTATATGATTGCCTGTCCTACTATGACCCGCGACTTATAACTAGCTGTATCTGTGGAAGCTGCGCGCAGGCGATACAGCCGTAATCACTATACTCCAGATTTATGGAGCACTTATGTTGGCAAATCCGCTGACGGATGGCGCCCTCCATGTCGCATTATTGTTCAATCCTACACACGCTTATAGTTTAATACTAATGGTCTTGTTAAGTACTAATGCACTGCTCGGATTGATTTAGAATTAGATAATTAAATGGGACATCAATTTCACAATATGATGCTTAGTATCATTGATTACTAAAGTTTGAATGAAACACGAACCACACGGCTTAAATAAAAACTAGCGATAATTACAGTTTATGTGTTTACAGTTTATGTGTTTACAGTTTATGTGAGATTTAGGCTCACATAAAAAGACCTTCTAAAATTCGTTATGCTTCCTATTTTATCTTTGCTATGTTATTATTTCTTGATACGCATGTTAATTTTGCATGATAAATTTAACCGTGGCGAGGGATTAAGGTTTAATCCAAAATATTTCAGTAGCGACTCATATTTGGTCAGTCGTCCAATATCTAATTTCTTTATTAAAATATCCATTGCTATGCTGTATGTATGTTTAGTTATTAAATTCACAGGCCAAACTAAAATTGATATTCGTAGTGTCGTATATTATGCTCGCGAATGAGGTGAGCCGACAAAGAGATTAGTTTAAAACGTTTTTGGTAAGCTGTCGGAAACATAATTAGCATATTGTGGAACACGCCGAGCTGCGAATTATACTGACTGACTGTAGACTATATACGGACGCAAAGTTCGCAGATAACACACTTAATACAATCATCGGAAAGTTCCTTATGTTTTGACAGTCAAAGTACAAGTTAGCAAAAGAAGGTTCACAAATATTATGGACCAATTGGTACTGTTATGCAAGTTTCGTTTTACAATTTTGTACATCTCCTCGCTTATTTCATGTTATTAATAATTGTGAAAATTTTACAGTCGCATTAAGTAAATTATGTCATGAGGTCTCTGTACATAACACTCATACTTACCAAATTAAGTATTGCTACGAAATGTGCGTGAGTTGACGTTTCAGCTAATGGCGCATATCACGGGCTTTCCTCTTATTAGAGACCGTAAGAGACAATGGCATCGTCATTGCCACCATTTATTTCTGACTACCTCCATTTGTATATAAATACGTAAGCATATCCGACGGGCCTGTTGGCCTAGCGGTTAGTAACCCTGACTGCTATACTGGAGGTCGTGGGTTCGATTCCCACTCAGGACAACTGTTTGTGTGATGAGCACGATCATTTGTTGTGTCTGGGTGTAATTTATCTATAATATGTATGTATTTAGAAATATATAAGTATGTTTATCAGTTGCCTGGTTACCATAAAACAAGCTCTGCTTAGCTTGGGAACTAGTATACTATTATATAATACTAGTAGCATATGGTACGAATTCGGTTGTACTGCAAAACTAGCTCCAGTGTTAGCCTACTTACACAAGGACTAAAAACGTTTCCGACAGAACAGCGCAAGCAACGTTCGTAGTTTTGAATATCATATTAGTACGCCTTAGTATTAGCCTGAACACGGTAGATAAGGTTTTATACTGTTACAGTATAATTGTAGAGTAATATCAACGATTGTGAGAGGCCAGTATCAACCAAATTCAGTTTCATCGCGTTTTCTTCCGCTGCATTAAACATTGCCAAGGGACTCTCAAATATGAAACGTGATGCTTTCGCCTGATTATGAGTTGATAATGAATTGGAGTATTTAATCCTGAAGGGCAATGAACTGTAAGGGTGTAATGAAGTGATTCCCGAAATTATTTTAGGAAGTGAACTCGCCTTGATCCCGGATCACATGTTAAAATTTATTTCCACTTGAAGTAATTCGTTTATAGGGCAAATAATATAATATCTAATTGTTTTATTTATCAGAAATTATACTTAAAATATTTACAATAATATAAAAACTAACACACAAGAAAAATTATATACTAAATAAAACTAAGAACTAAAATAAGGCATCAATAGTAATAGGAAGTAATAGGAATGAAAATAATATAATAGAAATGAATGGAGTGGGTGACAGATGTAAAAACTAACTTAAACCAACTTGACGATTCTGTCAGTTGTTTTAAGCCTACGCTCTCCATACTTTTTTGTTCTACATTCGACACAAAGTTTTAAGTTTTTCTTATAAAAATGTTTCCAAACTTTCAGTATTATTTTATGTCAAAATTCCTAAAAGGCCTCCTCCTCGGTCACCGGACTAACATCCAAGTCCCAACCAGTTGACATTTATGACCGCGATGCCCCACTTCGGGCATGCAACATGTAAATTCTGACCACCATGTTTCATGCATGTTAATCAGTTTGGTATATACGGCGAAAATTCACCTCAAACATGTTCGGTGAATTGATGAAGCGAATTTATACCTTATATTGAAACTTGTTTGGAATATTTGTAGCATAATATCAGATGTTTTAGCGCAAAAAGACATACCTTTAGATGTTATTTTTACGTATGTATTCAATTTTTTATAATATAAGTACGGCATGATATTACGCATTAACAGAATATAAAATGATCTGAAATTATTTACCTACTTGAAAAAGGCTGTAGACACAAGCAATTGCGATAAGACGTCAAGCTTTATATCAAGAGCTGTGATTGGTTGTTATTATATTGCCTATTTGAATGTATCTACCTTGAGACTTGTCAAGAGATACATTCAAATAGGCTTATAGAAAAAAACTTCTAGCTTTTTATTTACTAATCTTTTTCACTTGCTTTAGGCATGTGTGCATTACCGCTATAATACATCCATTGTTACCATTGCCTCAAACGTTTTACATAATAAAAGAACTCTAATTTACTGAAATGACGAGCAAATTGTTTTCAATTCGTAATAAATGTATTCAGCCGATATTACGGTCATAACGTTGGTCATAAATTATGGATTAGCAAAGTTCAGTTTATACATTAAAACGTATTTTATACGACTTTAACTGCTCTACAAAGTTAAACGCGTAATAATGATGAAAATAATTGAATACTTAGATATTTTATTGTTATCTATGATAAATCTTCTCTTTGATTAAGCCGTAAGTTGTCAATACTGTAAATCTTTCAATCGTTTTCTCCGAAGTAACAATTAAGGTCAAGTATTAACATGTTTTATTCGAGTAACGATATCTAAATAGGCAAGTGCAAAACGCAGAACAGTAAACACGTACTCAGCTTACAAACTAACAACTGACATGACTGACAATCCAAGGGCCTAGAAAAAAACATTAACTAAAGAATTTACGCTAGCATATTACCTAAATTCCAATCATTACATAAATAAACTGATCACAATGATACCTACTACTTTCCAACTCCGATGGCCGATTACTGAAATGGTCTCAATCTGTCTCTCTCACCATAAGGTAAACAGCAGCGACAAAAATATCTTTAAGAACGCCTTAAAGCAAAGATCCCTTTAAGTATCTATCGGAAACTCACACAACCATACTTTTAAAACAGATCTCCATCTTTTACAATATTTTATGAAGTCTTGAAGTACTGAAGTTCAACATCTGTTTCACTTTCAGTTTTTCAGTTTTGCCGATACAATGCGGTGGAAATATCCATTTTATACAGGAGTTAGTGTCAGTGAGCTTCAATACTTCGATCTTTATTATGATCGACTTTATCCTAACCAGATGCTGCTTAGGTAATATGAATATATTAGTTGGGGTGGCTAGCCTTGTTGCTGGGCGATACTTTAAACACATACTTTAAAGGAATACAGTTACATAACTTTGTTGAGTTTTATGTTTTATAATATTATACTTAAGTATAGTGTATATTATTTTTATTATCTAAAGTCTAAACTATTGAGTTTTTAAGAATTCATGTCCTTGACATATGAGTTTTATTTATTTTTTGTGTATAGTTGTTTCCATTTCCAAGTTACGATATCGCAATGTTATTTGATTTCTTTTTTCTTAATTTTGACCTATTTTTTATCTCTTGCGTTAATTTAACATAAAATTCTAATTTAAGTACCCATAATTAAATCAAGAAGTAAAACGTTCCAGCCAACGCTGACGACTGAACATGAAATTTGATTAGCACAACCTATGTTATACAGTGCGACCTTTTGTTCGTCCGTTCTATTCCCGACATGGCCAGTCCACTACCGGCCGTGTCATTATACTCCGGCCAGAACTACGCCTTAATTGGATTTCACTCAAATGATTTTAATTTGGGACACAGACCTATGTTGCCCGGTTGTCAATTAGAAAACTAAGCTGTGTCAGTATAAATCTGTTTATTAGGAAACTTTCAGGGATATTAATAGTACCTCACAAATCTTATGATAATTACTATGTCTTTGTGCCTCGTTGGCCTAGTGGTTCTAAGCGCGACTGCTAGCGCGCGAAGCTAGAGGTCTTGGGTTCGATTCCCAAGTCGAACAAGGTGTTATTGGGTTTTTCTGTGAAATTCTCACTAGCAGGTCGGAGTTTGGATTTGTGCCCGGTTAGTGGCAATAGGCTTGCCTCCTATAACATGGGACATTAACATATCGGCGAACTGTGGGTGTACATACCTCTGCCTTACCCTTCGGGGATACAGGCGTGAGGTCGAAAGGACACACAGACATACAAATTACCGCCGTTTCTTAAGCTAAAGCCCTTATTTTAAACGCATTAGAAATAAACAAACAAACAAATGCCAGCTGACACTCATTTATCATCATTGTTTCCTATTCAACGCCCACAATTAGGTAGCTGATCGTTCTACAACATTTAGACTAAAAACAGGAAAACTGTAAAATTTTCAGGAAATATTCTTTGTGACTCAAGATAATGAAAAAGGAATACAATCTCAAGGTGAGCGAAAATTATTGAGAAAATATTTCATTGAAGCTTTAAAAAAAAATCTCAATAATTCTCGTTATTAGAATATTAAGTGGTAATTTTAATTAAATCGAAACGTGATAACATTTAATTAAGCTATAGTACAAAAACCGAACATTTACATTTCCTTTACAATTGAGAAAAGTACTGAAGAGCCGAAAATGTATAGTTTGTATACAGGCTGTTCTGAAAGCATTACTGTGTTACATTTTTTATTGTGTGCTGTTGATATATAGCGACTTTCATTGCCTGCGGTATCGCACGACTTAGTACGGAACATAGACATAGGCATGTATTATGTACTGTACTGTGGCTGGTCTCGATTTATTATAAGCCACCTGATCTCTTCCCGTGGGACTGTAACCAGCTGACTGAAACTTACTACAGTCGCAATTTATAAAAAAAAAAACTCCTATCTGATTTCTTAAGTCAACAAGTCCCTTTGAAATATGGTTCTGTCTCTTATATTAACTTTTCAACCTACTTAGTTATATAAGTTTGTCATCTCAAAATTAACTCACGTAGGCTGTATAAATAACAATAGTTACTTACCTCGCGACACAGAATAGGCCAAACTTTTCAAGAATAATATGTGAAAGTCATACCAACACTTATCAATCAGAAACCCACGTGCTCGCTACAACAAATCAAAAAGTTACGAAAGTTCTTCTAGAACAAAAGAAGACGAAAACTTACAAGAATAAGAAATATGAAGTTATTTTTCATCCTATTTAGGTAATTTCTAAAATATTGCTTTTAGGTTCGCCTACCCACTCAATTATACATGCACAAACAATTTGTCAAAAAATAGGGGTAAAAATTGCATGGTGACCATACGATATCGATTTGCTCACGGATTGCGAAAAATAGAGGACAAAATAGCGTGTTATTCAAGTTATTTGTGCGGTATACCATTATGTCGTTTTAACGCAGATCTTGTTTGCATAAGATCTGCGTTATCTGCTACACAAAGGTGTAGTAGATCCTTTACATCAAAGATGTATATTCAAATGTATATTTCAGCGCAGTATGAGCGGTAGATATCAAATCAGAATCCAAGATACCATTTGCACGTTACAGAGATTCCCCAGAATCAAAACACCCGATTCCCACAAGTTGGCGATACCACAATATGTATCCACGGATATTGAATGTCCAATATGATTGCTTTCCATATCGCAATATTCTATTCAGTTTTCCTTACATTGTATATTCATGAATGACGAGTTCATTTCCCGTATTGGTGACTGTTCTCAATATAATTTTGCATCATAATACAGTTTTCTGGAAATTTTCAACAAATATTGTCGAGAAAAACTCGAAAGTATTATCGAAATCGGAAATGTTTTCTACAGGATTACCGGAAAACTCGATATCGGTTTTAGTGAATCTTTTTAAAATTGCAATGCAGTTTCATCCGTGCATTCATCATAAAATTGGTAAAGGATTTGAAAGCTATTCGGACTTCTTTCTAAGATGCCCCTTAATATATATCTATTTACTTCTTCACTTTATTGATAACTAGCTGTGCCCCGTGGTTTCACCCGCGTTAATACCTATATTCCATTCCTTTCACCCCTATTGACCGGGATAAAAAGAAACCAATATTAATCTTATTTAAGGTAATCCAGGGTATAACCTAGCTTATACCAAATTTCAACCAAATCGGTCCAGCCGTTTTTGCGTGAAAGAGTAACAAACATCCACACATCCATTCTCACAAACTTTCACATTTATAATATTAGTAGCATAAAGTATCCATAAAACATATATCGTTACCTTACTAGAATGACATACGAGTACATAAAGGTAATTGGTATTCTGGCAAGCAACGTGCGTAAAGAATTAACCATAGCACAAAATTGGCAAAACTTTACTCACGTGGAAAATAAGTGAACTCCTTTCTGCTTACTTGAATTCTGATTAACAAACAAGATTTACCTTCTGAATATTGAGGTTCGAAGTAATATATTTACTAGAAAATTCTTGTATAGAAATGTTAGGATAAACCAGTTTAGAGGACAAAAAAAATAAAGCTTATGACTGAACTTTCCACCCATTTTGCTTAACATTCTTCGTTTTCACTACTCATCGTCGTTTACCTTACAAGACAGTCAAAGAAAAATAAAGTAATTGGATTAAGCCATTACAATAATTTCATTTTCCCGTATAAGTCCAGTGTTCGATAGAATGATTGCAAGCTTTAATAAACATAACATAACATAACATATCATCACGCCTATATCCCCGAAGGGTTAGGCAGAGTAGTACCAATGTACACCCACAGTTTGCCGATATGTTTTAGGTCCCATGTAATAGGGGGCGAGCATATTGCCACTTTAATATTTTAGTAATAAAGCGAGAACAAGAAAAGTCTATTAAAGAAGTTCGCTTCATTGGGCGTGTTTCCGTTGTATGAAGCATTATAAATAACCCATTAAATGTCTTTGTACATACTATGTTACATCTTATTGGCGTTTGTTCCAACCTCGCGGCTCGCACACTGGGAATGTTTGTATCGCGTGAAGATTGTACTTTGAAGGCTTTATAGCTGTTGTAATGTTTTGTGAACTCTTACGTCACAGTTTTGTGACTTGAAAGGTACTATTTCAGAGCTTATATATTCCTACTATTTGTCTGTGTGGCTGGCATTTGTCAAACAAATATACCTGATCATTGACGTACTATATACATAGACCTCTACTATCGCTAGTTTCCCCTTGTGCCAAGCGAGAGCAGTTTTTAGTCTGAACCGAGTACATTTCGTTTTTCATTTAAGTTAATTTTCGCATAACGAGAAACTTATATACGAAAATATCGATGGTTTTGACATTGTTAGGATAATATTAGTATATTAGATAGATTTTTTAAAACGGCAAGCTCCATCTTCGTACATAACTCACGACAAAACCATTTCACACCTAGTGCTTACGTTCAAACTCTGATAGGCTCATAGGATATACTCTAAGTACCTGATCTTTTTAATGACAGTTCGTGTCGTGACTCGAACTCAATCTTGGTTAAAATATGAAACATTGATATCATTTGACCTTAATTACCACTTGGAAAGATATTCCGTATAGGAATTAAACAATTAAGTTAATTTAGTTGGAGACAGATCTAGAGTCCTAGATTCGCTTTAGATTATCTAGACACGTTTAAAGCTGGGGCAGGGGTGAAGTGATAGTGTTGATAATATCAGAATTAATTAGTCAGTTCTGTTAATTAAGTTTGCGGAGAATCCCAACTCGAGTGAACTTTAAAGGGTCTCCGCAAACTTTATGCACAACAAGACAATATCAGAGTGAAGCTTCATATAGTTGTTTGTTAGCTTGTTAGGTAACTTTTTTTTTAGTGACGACGTAAAATATATATTAAAATTTATTTTCTCTCACCTATATGCTTGAGGTAAGGTATAGAAATATATTTTGTGCTCAAAATAGTTTTTAAAAGTCGCGGGGTAGGGTATTCATAGTGAAACCAAGGAAATAAATTGGTATGACATTAACAAGTGGCGTATTGATAAGAAATAAAAATCGGCTTCATTACTGTCACTTCCTTAATGCAAGGAAAAATGTCTCAAAACAATTTTACTATTTACACTTGGTCCGATACACATGCGCTCGAATTTTTTTATTTAGCTGGACACCGAATATTACGAAGGTAAATCATGAGTAGTAGTACCGGTAGTGTCAGACTTGCAATTTCACTTTGCGACTTCGGCTCTTCATGCAAAATTTTTACGTACGAATGTGTATTTAATATTGGTCGGTTGAAGGAAATGAATAGTAATAATAATATCCTAGGACAATTCACACAAGGCCATCAGATCCCAAATTAGCACAGTTTGTACTATGGTTGCCAGACACCTGATAAACATACTTATTTATAATAAATTATGAAAACGCCTCATGAAAGTTACTATACACATATGTATATATTTTACCTGTAAGTGCCTCAACCATAACATAACAAGCATCCTATCTCGTGAGCACAAGACAAGTTAACTAGGCTTAACTTGAAGTTTGTAGGCTCACGTCGGCTTCGTACCGCATTACGTCTATAACTTAGACAGACATGTATTTCATGCTAAATTCTACGCCCCTTACGTCCAAGGGGAGTAAGTAAACATTGCAAACAAGTTATACATTTACGGAAAAGAGAAATTTCCTATGCGTGAGTAATTTTTCACACTAAGAATTTGGTATAGCAATATGTGTCACATAATAATATGTCAAAATTATTTTGTTAGTAGAGTGTATAAACAATTATTTCAAGATGTAGGCAACTCACTTTAAGTATGTAGATTTTTCAGAAACATCCAAAACAAAACAAATCAGAGTTGATCATAAGTACTTGTGGCAGCCAGAAAGGTTTTGCCCCAAATCCAAACATACGTCAGGTTTCTGAAATTGTGGGTAAACTTCACGAAAAAACTCCACAATACTGACTCAGTATTTCCATTCACAACTGCTAAATGTAATATTATTTTACACAGAAAATCCCGCAGCGATTCCCGTCGGAATAATTTTAAACTAAAAACGTAGTAAGCAACTTGTTTTGTATTTGTTTGTGGGAACTTTTGTACGTATTCGTCTGGCTTTCTATAGCGGGATTTGTATGGACGAGGTATCGGTTCGCCGTCGCCACATGTTTCGGTACTGTACACTTTTTGTGTTCTACTCCAATGATTTATGTTCCAATGCTCGTTACGTACGTACGTGTATCGTGATTTTTGCTTTTTGTGAAGTTGTTGGCCGCACTTATAATGTGTGCTGGACGTAATGCTTTTTCTCTCGCTTATCGCACCCAAACACTCTTGCATTACTTCTAAATATGTAACGTAAAAGTAAACAAAATAATCTTGTAGTGAAAAATGATTTTGTTTTTTTTTGCGCAAACTTGAATATTTTATTAATAAAAACTGTTAAAATATTAATGAATCCCTTACGTATGCATGATTAATTAAATAATTAAAAAATATTTGCAGCATTGTTTACATAAAACTGCAAAAATATTTTAATTACAAAAAAGGTAACATTAATAACGTTCAGCTACTAACCTTTTCGCAAGCATTCCAATTTTAAACATCATAAATTTCTTTTTAATTTCACTCTCTTTTTAAATATTTTATTTTAAGGCAAGCGTAATTCACGTTCGTGTTTGGTTTTGCGTGCACCTGCGACTAATCAAACGTGCAATTAATATAAATTAGCTTTGTGTTTCAACATAACTGCTGATTAGCGGTATGATTTGTACGCGGAATTAGGTATTTAATACTCTCTCGGATTGGATTTTAACGCTAAATAGCACTTGTATTAAATATTTCAAATCAAACCGGAATTTGATATAGATTATTCAATTGTTTTGAAATGTTCTGCTTGATTTTCTCTGATCGTAATCTCTTTGCTATTTTACCACATTTATATCGAATTTTTCTCAAGTTTAAAAATATCTATATTTATATTGAGGGAATACACCTAACACAGCACACATTAATGACGTATATTAATAGTGGATGATCTTAATTAGTGCTAGGTTTGAACACGAGCCCCGATGTATCAATACTGTACTAACAATGCATTTATCAACGACACTGGCCATTTGTCATAGTAGGGTTACGAGCTTGTACCTGTCTAGTGGACAGTTTATTAGCGACCTGAGAGGGTGAGAGCTACCTAGAAATAAACTATAACAGGTTAACACATTTCAGTCGGAAACTAAAATTTCTAAAGGAATTTCTACAGCGTATTTTTTTTAGAGGTGATCCACTAAAAGGTATGATTCCGGAAGATGTTTCATATTTATGTTGTTTAATTAATCTTCATAAAGTGCTATTTAATAGGGCCTATTTTAGCATTACATACGTATGCTTTTACGTATGTCTTTTATGAACTTGGACATCCTTGGATTTTTTGGTGACCTCATTCAATAAACTTATCGTACACAGAAGAGTCTTCACTCTATAGTACCGTACTAGCCACACATGAGCCTTGTTTTCTATCCCCTTTTATCATTCATTTCTCTCATACAAACTTCTGAATACAGCTTCATTGGCCACGTGCATCCTATGATACGAGCATACAAATGTTGTATTTGCACAACATATCTCCGGAACGCAGTGACCGAGCTTGATTGGTATACAATACACAATTGTCAAACCAGAGTCAGACCCAATTAGAGCATAGCATTGTATCCGGGTGTGTGCACGTACAATACGGAGCTAGGTAGGGGATGACATCTATTGCATTTGCATATGTATGGGATCAGGAAGATTGAGTTGTGGTCATTATTTGGATTATTAGATTTTCATAAATGTGTTATGTGTCTATTCGTGATTTAAAATCGTAATTTGATCACGCCCGCTTCCATTTGTTTTAGTTGAATGCCTGATCCCAATTGAAGCAAAAAAAATTGCCAATTATATTTGTTTTTGCATAATCCCTCTTTTCTGTCAGTCAAGCAAATGCTATGTATATCTTCTTCAAGTTATAAAGATTCTTATTTAATGTCCAATTGTTATTAACCTAAGTAATTTAACCTAACTAATGCTAGGAAAATTGCTGCTTGGAAAGTCCAAATAAAATTAGCTTTTACCCCGAAACGCCTTAATCGTTCTAGTTCCTCGAAATTATCATAACCTTCAATCGAACATAAGGTTAAACTACTTGTATGTATTACTCAAAGATCTCTTCTTGATGCTTTTAAGATATTTGTAGTTATTTTAAGCCTTTTTTTATCTTTAAGTTATTTATTTTTTCCATATCAAATTCATTCCATTCCATTCAAATTTATTCCATAACACAAGTGCTTAATAGCTACTTACTTTGGGTTCAGAGCAATGTATGTGATGTTGTCCACATTTTTTTATTTATTTATTTATTTAAGTGCCAAAATTGCAATAAAAGTCGTCGCTCTAAATAGGTATTTCATTTTTAGGCTTAAACGTACCTGTTTAGGAACAAACATTTCTAAGAAAAATATTTCTTGAAATTCCGTACAGCGTTTACCATTTGTTTTTGTTTTCCGTGGGGATTCACTTCTTGCCAAAATGTTACCAGTTTATACAACTTAGATCTTCTTGATATTAATTTTAAGCTGAAAATATAGGATGCACTTTCGCATTACCCACACGCTTGCATTTACCACACGCGAGCATAATTTTCAATTTCGCACAATGAGCGCCATTCAAAATCTCTTATTGATTGTCTACCTAATTTTGTCAAATCTCCTTCAAATTGGAGAGAACCTTACCAGTTCATATCGGTAACTTACCCTAATCGGTAATTTTAATCTATAGGTGAAAATATAGGATGAACTCTTGAATTTACAACGACGCCAGTATAATCCCACTAACATTTTCAGTTACATAAATAAATAAAACCTCCATCCAAAATCTGTTCTTGATTTCGATCTACATAATTTTCTTAAACTCAATGAAAAAGTATCAAATATCGGAGGGCTAACCTGTTTATATTTAGGTCACACAAAGTAAATTTTGATTGCGATACGTGAAAAGGAAAGCCTCAGCAGTGCGTTCAAACGGAAAACATGCATGAGAAAATAACAAAGAAAACCCAGTAATAAAATGTTGAAGTCTGATATGGAAGTAAAAATATGAAACAAACCTAAATATTTGAAATTTGAATCTACATTTTTACTGTATTATAAGTTGTCAGGCTCGTTATATGAAGCTTAACATTCAACGGAAATATAATCACAGACTGCGCAGTATCCCCGTTTGCAATTAGTGTGAATATGTACAAGGAACCTACATTTTAGAACACCATCTCATTACCAACATTGGTAAATGAAATAGCACTCTATTATAACTGTACATAGGATTGCACTTACAATAACATAGACCAACGACCGCTTTGAATGGGGTCGTAATCGAACTCCGCTTGACTCCTTGTTCCATTCAAACGTGACGTGATCAGGAAGGTTCGCTGCTAAAATCATCGAATATTATTTCCGGCCAGAGAGACCGACATAAGCGTTGAATCTCTTGTTACAACTTCTAGGAAAAAAACAAAGACTATTCAATGGCGGAAACCACACAAATACAACAACAACAAAAAATCACAAGATTCAATTTATGCCTGGGATATTGTTGAAAATATGATATCCACGCTGTGGAAACAAAGAATAAAAAGTGCCAAACCTTTAATAAATAAAACATAGAAATAAGTTTTGTTTTTAGTTAGGTTTCCTACACAAGTATGACGGCACGCGCAACAGCGTGAAGTCAGTAGTTGATTAGTGAAAAATGATAATGTTTTAGATGTGTACTAATCATATTTAAGCCTGGGTTTTAACTTGATAAGTAAGTAAATCTACTCAAGGCTATCACTTTAAAAGTAGTACTAGTAAAGTAGCACTTTAAAAAACAATTTATTGCCAGCACCGTGTCTCCACCCTTCGCTGTAGGTACAAATTCTATCGCTTTGAGACATCACGTGTCTCTATACAATGTAAGATTCGGGACGTGTCGCAAAAGGAGTGGAGACTCCACTCCACATTGAATTTGAGTTGTGTCGAGTGCCATCTGCCAGCGAGGGTCGCAGTAAGCGATATCTCAATAGCCCCGAGAGTCACCCACGGCCAGATCAATGCACTCCAAATTATTGGAAAATTTTCACGAACACTGAAACAGCTGAGGTCAAAGAAAATAGTCACGGGGGTGTTAACAAAAACCTGAGAGCTTCGCGTCTTAATCGAAATTACTCGCGTAAGCGGTATTTTTTCTTCGTTAAATTTTCCTTTAATGGTTGAGGAAAAACTGGTCGTTTAGCATTTATTAATTGGGTGTAGAATTATAACAGATTAGCGTGGATCGCTAATCGATAGAAGGCTTTGACATTAACGTTCATTTTCGTCACTCATTCATAGAAATTAAGAGATATAAATAACAATTCCGAAAAGCACCCAAAATATGGCTTTACTTCCCAAACAACACTTACCGACAATAGCCCTAAGCAGTTTTTCTAGGAATTTATTTCAATGCCTCAATAAATAAGGTGTTAATATACTTTATTATTATTTCATGTTTGCTTCAAGTCTAAGAATTGCCGAACTAAATATTTTTATGCTTACTTTCTATACTAGGTTCGCTCATAAGGGACAGAAAACAAGGTGATAAAAAAATCTTAGCATGAATAGAAAATAATAAATTCACGCTTATACTTTACCAGGACCAAAACAATTGTATTTTCGTAAACTGGGTTCAAGGTTCGTATAATTCGAAATGGCGCCGATGGACTAAAATGGACCGTTTCCATTCAAACACCTTTCACTTGAATTAGGTGCCCTATCTTTTTCATTAGACAAATGGCTGATGTAAAAAGCTATGCAGAGGGTTACTTTTTACGATCGAAAGAGTTTTGTTTTGAATTGTTGAAAACCTCAGAACCTTATACTTATCGGTTAAGATACCAATGCTTATAAAAGCTAACATCGTAAGTACTTTTCATTTAACCAACGATTCACGCATAAGTTTTCAGTATAGGGCTTAAAATAAAAAACAGCAATGTTTTGGCAATAAAGTATTTTTTTCACACGATATACGGTCACTTTACGTCAAAAAAGATAACAACCCTGCGTGTTATTCCACAGATAACAAGAAAGATTTGCATAAACCCATAAACATGATCCGATGCGTGCTAGTTACAACCATGAATAAGTGAGCTTGTATGTAAATCTGTACCATATTCACTTATGTAGATATTATCTCTGGGTTTATCTACCATTGCTTTATGCAAATGAACTCTTTATTTTAACGGGCAGTGCGAGACAGAAATGTAACACATCCCTATATGTCCTCACTTGTTCGTGGTACATATGTCGCTGTCACTGCGGTTGGGGAGTCATCAGTTGACATGACATGCTACATTGGACATGTCTACACGTATGACACTCTAGTCTGCTTGACTGCTTTTATACTAATGCAAGTATAGAATATTTGTTTACATTTATTAGAAATATCCCAAAGCAGTCTAGTGCAGCATTGGGTATTTGCGAAAATTGATTCACATATTAGTAGTATTATTTTGCTTGATCCAATTGGTTAAAAATCGAAAGTAAAAGCCGGTAATAAACCGCGTATAAGTTGTGTTGGTTAAACTTTTATTACACGACTTAGTATCAACCTTAGACTCTTTTTTCTATCGTCACTTTTGGCTAAACAAACATACTTGATAATTTCGCATGTAGACATAACTTTTCTCTTAGGGACTTTTGTCCATCTCAAAGGACATAAGTCAAACAAAAATACACAAGGACTCTCATTATACACGCACATACTATATACATATTAGTTGTCTAACTTTGATAAGCTCCTTAATTACACGACAATGTGAACCGTTTACGCTCTGCCGCGTTGTAATGTTGAACATTCGTCAGCCGTCATTATACAAGATTATGCTCAATGTTTGTTTGTTAAACAAGGAGTTAGAATGTCAAAGAACATCTATTAACATTAAGACTTAGAACCTGCCCTAGGGTACGGTAGTCTTACGTTGTGTACTGAATTAGTGTCGAATGACGTAGTGTTTCATGGTTAAACAAATGAATAACTACAATAAAATTATGTCTGTAAAATATTAATTCTGTCGCACAACTGCTGGACTAAACGCGCAAAAAGTATTAATATATGTGAATAAAGAGAAAGTTCTAAGGTATAAATAAAAGTATTTTCTACCTATTCTAGTAACAAAATCCGCTTCCCTATTGGGCCAATATCAATATTCGATATACACTCTGTATATTGAAACTGGAACTAAGTTACGTATGAAGTTTCAGTAACCGTCATAGACTCGAGATTTGGAATTTCATCAGGTCCTAACGTGTTTTATGTGCCAAAAGTTTCTTTAGCGTCGACAGTTTCTATTCATCGCAGATTATATAACTGACAGAACCAAGTTCCTTAGCGATTTTACGCACTAGCAGTTAACCGCTCCGCTCGGCTAGCCGCTTTTCCAGTTTCCCCGTAAATATGTCCGCTTGTGTATGATCATAAGCGGTCAACAAAAGGTTAGACCAAAATGGCAAAAGCGCCAAATCGCGCGGTGCGGTCAACGCCTAGTGCGTAAAAGCGCTTATTCATTTATCTTTGGAACATCGAGGGTACTCTTTAAGGAATTTTGCGACAAAAGGTAGGATGACGGATAATATTGGGTGAACGACCGTCGGTCCGGACGCGAATTACAAGGCTACCGACTGCGGAAGCTCTATTCATTTATGGTTACGCCTAAAATTTTGTATAGACGCGCTTGTCGTTATCTATTTTATAAGAGTGGATTTCAGTACAACTCATAAAAAATAGAAAGAAAGATAATGTAATACTTATGCTTACTTTCGTCAGGTAGACTACATGTATCCAACATAAATACTTGACGTCAACCTTCTCTTTTTGTTCGAACCTAGTAACATTAAACAAAAAAAAGCAATTACCTGTTGTGTTAAAACTTCATTCATTCAATTACATAATATTACTCGTAAATTAGTTTAAAATTTTTGCAACTGCACCTGACCACAGTTTTCTACTGCAACTTTGTTCTCTAAAAATGTTCAAAACAATAACATTTCAATAGAAAGTTTCCAAATGCGTATTGCGGCTATCCGCAGATAGCATTGGTCCCTGTGGTCCTTTCGTCACGTGAGCGTCAATCTCAAGATTGCTTTCCTTTAATGACGAAAGAATTCCCTACCTTTTATTCTGATTGCAAAAGAAGATTCTTTTTATTTTTTATGACGGAAAAATACTGGCCAAAATTCTAAAAAAAACTTGTACATAAAAAGAATAAACATGAATAAAATACATTCAAAAATAGAATACAATACAATAATTTTATTTATTTGTCAATTTAATTTCAAACATTTTATTCGAACGACCTTTAAACTTATCCATCATTAAACAATTAAAGATGACACATATATTTTTATCTCCTAGAGTCAGACAAATATAATTCTTGCTTCTAAATAACCCGTACCGTGCAGTTCCGGGCCGGTAACCGAAACCGGTAATTAAAACTACAGCAGCGGTAAGTTCCCGGCAATAATATTTAGTTAAGTCTTTATTAAACACGAGTGCGGTGGAGTGATACGGGTTACGGGTCACCATTATAGTTAATAAGATCGTCTGCCGGATATTAAAACTTGTATTCGGATGGTTTTATGTTATTTAATGTTACCGATTTGTTTGCTGAAAATAAAGCGCCTAAACAAGGATTGGTTGACAAGAATGAATAAGGTTTAGGCAACGAGGTTGCATTTGAAACTATAGAGTAACCTATCAGAGTTTAAACCGTAAGCACTAGTGTGAACAAGTGTTGTCGTCAATTATGTATGAAGATGGAGCTTTCCGTTTAAAAAAAACTATCCAAAACACTAATATTATCCTAACAATCTCAAAACCATCGATATTTTCGTATATAAGTTTTTCGTTGCGTGAAAATTAACATAAATGAAAAACGAAATGTACTAGGATCAGACTAAAAACTGCTCTCGCTTGGCACAAGGGGAACCTAGCGATAGTAGCAGTCTATGCATATCATACGTCGATGGGTTTAGGTATGTTACGAAAATATTTTTTGAAATAGACAAAAGTAAGGCTTTTTAACTATATTCATAAAGTAAAAACTATAACCAATTATGTCACCTTCTTGTCTATTCTTTCTATACTTTGAAGGTGAATTTAAAGACCAGAAGTACCTCATAATGATCTAACTAAATATTCGTTTTATTTATAAAATTAAACAAGGTATATCTTTTTACATTTGATTCGCAATACTCAACGCATGCGCAATAAAGCTCAGAGCTTTTATCTTCGCGAACACTCTCCTTTAAATGTAAATAACACTTCAGGATTTCCACAGCTGGTGAGGTCAATGACATTTGATTTCTTGAAAGCTAACACAAAATCAACAGTGAAGGATCTTCGAACAATTGCTTTAAAACATCACTCAGTCTGATAGATTCTAATCAACATAACAGCGACGTACTAACTCGTTTAAATCAACATGTTCAATGTAAAACCTCAATGCTGGATTATGTAGTCTAAAAGGTTTAAAGGTCAACCTTTTACTGAAGTAGATTTTTTTAAACCATTTATTACTGTCAATCTTGACTAGACAGTTTAATTTGAAATACACCATGAATTCAGCGATTTTTAAGGTATTGACGATTACTTAAACACTATAACTAGGTGAATCATATTATAGATAAAAACTGCCTCGTTGGCCTAGTGGTGCTAAGCGCGCCTGCTACGCTAGAGGTCTTGGGTTCGATTCCCGAGTCGACCAAGGTGTTATTGAATTTTTTTTTTTACATAGTTAGTACAGTAAAAGTCCCAAATATAAACTTAGCAAATACGTTATATTAAATTAAATCAGCTCTGACCTTTCGATAAGGCAGTTAGATGTGTATTAAAGTTCTCAGATGGAGGGATTGCAATTAATTCCGAACGGGAAACTAGCTCTAACTCTCCAAGTGTCGTTCACTTAATTGGGGCTTTAAATGTGACTGATGATATCTATTGATGGTGTCTGATAGCTTCACTCGTTCTTGGGTTCACTCGTTCGTTCATTCAAGATGAACGCTTGAACTTTGAGGGCATACTATCAAGGACTCGGGGGGATTAGTTCGGTCTGAATGTATTCACATAAATTAGCCATTTATCGTCGCTGTAAAAGAGTTTAACGTTCCTTGGGTATTGTGTAGTTTACATAGTCTGTTGATAACGATAAAAGCTTCGTTTTATTTACTAGTTAAAAAAATATGAAGTCACCCTTTTTTATTTAACAACAAACCTAATCATGTCCCCTCACCCGATCCGCGCCGGAGTCCCTCAAGGCTCGGTACTCTCTCCACTCCTCTTCACGCTATACGCTAGCGACATCCCTCGCGGTGGCAAACCCCAAGTAGCTATGTACGCCGACGATACGGCCATCTATTATTCAGGCACCAGCCCCTTAGCGATAGGTCGAACTCTCCAGACCGCGGTCACGACCCTCGGGAAGTGGTTCACGAAATGGAGAATCGAAGTCAACCCTACCAAGAGCGCAGCCGTTCTCTTTAGCAAGAAACGGCAGGCTCCCGCTCCCCCTCCACCTATAACCCTCTTCGGCAAGCCTATCCCTTGGGAGCAGCAAGCCAAATACCTGGGCGTAATCCTTGATCGGAAGCTTACCTTCATAGCTCATATTAAAGCGGCACGCGCGCGAGCCGCCTTCGCCCTCGGCCGACTTCATTGTATGTTGAACAAGCGCAGTAAACTCTCTCTTACTTGTAAGAAGAGAATTTACACTGCGTGTGTGAGGCCTATCATGACTTACGGCAGCGTCGTATTCTCTCACGTACCCGATTATCGACTCAAACGAATGCAAACTCTCCAAAACCGTTTCATGCGTAGAGCCACAGGCGCTCCAGGTTACGTCCGTAACTTGCAGTTGCACTGTGACTTAAAGCTGCCAACAATCAAGCAGTTCATGAAACGCGACGCGATCCGTTTTTTCGACTCCTCCGAAACCCACCGTAACCCGCTAATCGTAGCGGCCGCGCGATACGTACCTTCCGTAATATCTAAGATTAAACGTCCCAGACTTACTCTCTCCTACCCCGACGATAAAACAACGCTTCTTCAAGAAGCATTCGATTTAGCTAGCAGTAGCAATACAAAACACAACCGCCGTATATTACGTCCTCGCCGGCGAGGCCCGTCGCGTATTATAAATAATAGTAACGTAAATGTTATCCCCCCGTCCCTAGACCAAGCTGGCCCGAGCCGGCCAAACTAGCAATAAAAATATGTCCCTAAATAATAAAAACTTAGATCCAGCCATCCCTTGTTGTTTTGCTTTATTAAGATTGTTAGCAACGCACTAAGTCGAGGTCCGAACCCCGCAGGGGGTGCCCTTAGTGGACGTTGCTGACGTAGTTAGTTTTTCCTATTGCTCTGGCTGGAGGCCTTAAGGTCCTCGCCAAAAGTCCGGTGAAGCAGTCAAAGCCTGCGCTCAGGCTAACTGCAAAGATCTCTACAAAAAAAAAAAAAAAATATTAATTAAAAAACCTAATCATGACACTAATTTCTCTAATTAATATTTTAAGGTTGTTCTGTTTTTCATTCAAAAGTTGTAAGAATATGTAAAATATAAACCCAAAATTATTATATGTGTAATAATCAAGCCTATAAACGTCCCACTGCTGGGCACAGGCCTCTTCCCATATAGAGAAGGCATGAGCATTGATCACCACGCTTGCTCTCTGCGGGTTGGCAATTTCAGATACCAAATTTTGGGAATCCAGGTTTCCTCACGATGTTTTCCTTCACCGTTTGTCAGAAGTGTCTTAGAATAATTAAGAAAGTACCTACATATAACTTTCAAAAAGTTACATTGGTACTTTCCCGGGTTCGAACTTGCAACCTCGTGCATACAAATCCGTTCATTGAACCTCTAGGCCACCACGACTGATATGTGTAATATTTTTTAGTAATATCAGGTTGGTTGCGCTTTGCGTGTGAAAAGTTTTATAGATTTAATATAAGTAAGTCGCGCTGCAAAATACAACTAATATACTTATTCCATGACTTTCTTTACAAAGTTGCATTCATCTATTAACCAGTGAAGTCACCGCAGCTATTTGAAATAGGTAGGATATAAAAATTCTAAGCATTCCAACTAAGCCGGGAACGTTTGCGGTGAAAAATTCAGCACGATATGCACAATTCTACCTTATCTAAACCGACGCTATTGCAGTTACGAATACGAATACTAAAAAGTTTTATAGCTACTCTTTTTTTAAGCTAAAAAGAGAAGCTATAAAACTGTTTCTCTTAGCTCAAATAACGACAGCTAAATCGATTTTATATTCGCTCTAAATTAAAAATAAAATAATACACATGCTGAAAATCATTGACATTAAAAATTTTTAAAAAAATCATAATAAAGAAAAATTTAAAATATACCTATGTATTACTTTTTTAACATTTGTGGCATGCTTTGTATAAAACGGTAAACAAATGACGTTCCAATTTTAAATTTTCTTGTCTATTGTTCACAGATCGTCGGCAAGCGAGTTGATATCGAGGCGAGGGGTCTTTTCTAGAAGACAATATGGATCCGTGGAACAAGTAAGTAATTAGATTATAAGTATATTTTATGTAATATTAAAGAAGCAAGCTAATTATTTCTAAGTAAGAGAGTAGGTAATGCCTCTCTGCTAACTGTTAGTGTATTTTCATCATAAAATTCACTCGACTAAAGAGATGCAATACTCGAGACTAATTAACTGTTGAACATGAGCCTTCTAAACTATTATTTCGGAAAACCGAGAGTTCATTAAAATGCGAACTAAAATAAGTAATTTGGGGAAATTCTAATGAGGATCCAGCACACAGTATGCCAGCTAGGCAACTCTATCCAGTATGAATACTATTCATTAATCCGCCATTTCTCTTAGTTAAGCTCACTTCAAGTCAATTAAAATGTAGTAGCACTGGCCAGTTATTTAAAATTTTCATCATATTTTATGGAAACATTTTTTTTTCTTTTTTTTTATAAATTTGTGAAAACTTATGCCTGATGTTAATGAGACCAGTATGTATACACATTTTTAGCTGGATGATATACATTAAAAGTAGAAAATTGTTCCGTATCTCAAATGCACCTACAAGTAACTTTATTTTAACAAGTATATCAACAAAAGTAAATTGATACTGCAGACGTTTCCTTTGCAACAAACAATATATTCTAAACGTCTACAAACTCCAATAAAATAAATATATATGCAGTGACTGCAATTTCCTACGTTGTCGTTGAACCGTAAAACTAGTGCCGTTCGTACCGGCCGCGGCCGTCCGACCCGTATCTATGTTTTCATAGCAAATAATATTGAAGGACATACTTTTTGGACTTCTTGAAATTTTTATCATTTATACAGAAGATGTTTGAGTCACGTATTTATATTTGAAAACTGATGTGATGTAATATGACCGAACTCTGTTTTGACCGTGTTGGTCCTAGTAATCTTCCCTTACCTACTTGTTCTTCAACTACTATAACGTTAAAAAAACGCAACAACTTTCATCAGTAAAGCACAGCACCATGAAAAGTAAAGCCGGACCTAAAGAATATGATGTAGGTAGTAACTTTTTACAGTTAATAAGCTCACCTAATCTACGATCTATTATACCAAACATTGTAAACTTGACGTCGTCCGTGTTCAGGTAACTGGGTTAACACTCGTCTAGATTTAATTTAGAGAGGTTTTACTGGTTATATAAACCGACCTCCTTCTTTTGTGGGCGTTGAAAAAAAAAGATTAATGTTATCAAGCGTTAATCCTTTCGTTCAACACCCTGCCGTAATTATTTTTACGTAACGTTGACAACCCTGGTTTTTATTTTAACCCTCGACTTTATCCTCCTGTATTAGTATGCTTAGGTGAAAATTAAAAACCACATAGCTCATTTTATACTGTTTGACCAGAATCTATAACGAAACATGAGTACGCTCGCCAGACTGTATAAAAATCGATGTCTATGTATAATCCATGAAACACTTTATAATATAGTTAGCTTTTTTGTAAATTTTTTCATTAAACAAATGACATAAAAGCGTATTGATAGAAAAGCAAAAAAGTGGTAATTCCTCAAATCTTGCTCTAAAACCAGAAAACATGGCTTACGTAACCTCGATACTCTAGTTCCACCTACTCTGGAGTCCAAAATATCAAACCGCTAAAGAACAATTGGTAGGAATGTTCCAATCAAGTCAGTTCTTGTAATTCATTCCTTTAGTACTCTCTGTGATGCCGAATACTGTAGGGTACAGATATAGGATGTGAGTATATTGCGAACACAGATCACGTGCAGAAATGTTCAAAACAATCCATGCAGATTTCCTCCCGGCGATGCGGGGATTCAATTTGCGACTGTTAACGAACTCGATCCATGGATGTTCTCAAAAATGTTAAAATCATTCCCATTTTTCCCATTTTCTTTCTGTTTTCGATCCTATTTTTATTGCAGTGACCAAGGTAAATAAATATATATACGCAATATATTTCTATGTTAAATATTGATATTTATCTCATACTTGTGAAGTCGGTCAGTCGCACATGGGTTGTATGGTAGTAATAAATACGTTATTTTCGTTCACCCTCAGCGTTCCTTATTTGTTAAGTCTTAATTTGATGAAGCGCATCAGAGATTGAAAGAGATAGATTGAAATTCCTTAACAAATGACAGCATTTCACCCACAATTACCAAGACAATATTTCTTATTCTTTTGAGCATTTTTTTAGGGTTGCAGCAGTTTTGTAGATAGCAATGCCATATGAAATATGAAATCACATTAGTTAAAGGCAAAGATAATCTCAAATCAATTATGATTTCAAACTCTCTCTAAAAGCTCTTTGTTTTCATATAATTATCCTTCCCCTAAATTTCCACATCATTTATCGTTTGCTAAACGAATTTCCTAAGATATGCCAGGAAAAGCCAATTACAAATTTCAAGTACTCTTAGAGTGAAGAGGTTTTGAAGCCGTTTTCGTACTGCTGAAGTAATGAGGCTTTTATCAGGAACCTTGAGCCACTACAGCCATGACTTGATGGGTGGTGTTTGTTAGAAAATGTACCCTGAAGCGAGTGGGAGACGAAAGGCTCTACTAGTGGAAAAACTACGGTTTCTAATACGATTTTAGTGAGAATGTGTAGTACATGTAGTGCCTGCGGGTTACATGGGCTTTTGTGAGTGACGTGTATTTGTTTGTAGCGTATAGTGCGTTTTTCTGTTTACTACTCAGTATTAGAGTATCAAGTTAGTTCGAAGTTTTTACCTTATTTTATATTTAAATAGCTCGGTCAATTATATTTCGGTGTTCGGTGTTTACTTTCTGCGTGATTTTCTTCGAAACTTTATGCAGTTTTGTACGCACTACGCACTGGTACGAAATACTTATGTAAAACACCTTTGTACCTGTGTGTCATACATATTTAGATTAGTAGTTTTATTTAAGAACGAATATATAAACGAATAAAATCAAATGATGAATTTATAATCATTATTGTTCTGAAAATTAGTTTAGCGTTTAATTTTCACAACTTTTATTCAATATTATAATTTGCGATTGAGTATAACTCACTCAAGTTCCGGAAACATTTGAATGCCAATAAATAGAGTAGTCTGAAACAAACAATTATATCAACGTCAGCGACAGTTGCTAGCGCTGCTGACGAGTGAAAAGGGTATAGTACAATAATAGCTAAACCAGGAACAATTAACCTTCAAGCTTTGTTATATACAAATAGGATTAATTAACTTAACCCGGAATAGATTTCTGTTTAAGTATAGCCTTCATATATTAATATATTTTTATCTATATATTTAGATTATTTTGTCTTACATTAGATAAAAACTCTTTACTTAAATAAATGTAAACTTGTTACCATTAAGTAATTCTGATCTTTCTGTATAAAATAATTTGTCTCAAAAAACAGGACAGAATGACATGTCCAGCTAAGCTAAAACAAAAATAATATTAATCAATACCCTATCTGAAATACGTATGTATTTATATTTTTAAGTAGGTCCAGCTTTATCAATACCCGTTAAATAACACTTGAATGTTTCAATGACCAAAATAGTAGTAAACAATACAAAACAGGGCTTTAACAATACTTCTCAAATAACCGCAGTCCTGAAAACTCAATAAAACAAAATAAATGTAAGTACAGAAATTTAAATTTATTTTTACATTTGCGGTGTCATTCTCCAATAAATAAATGGACAGTTTGCGATCATTTTATGGTAGATATGTCGCACCTCCGATAAAACATGGTCACTGAACGATATCACAAAAGACTTCATTCGTTCATTCCAATATAAAAATTATGTATTGTTGATGTATACGTTTTTTTTTATAATAATATATTTTTATTTTTATATTCTATTTTTATCTTTTTATTATCCTATCCAAAAAGAAAGCTACAACTTGTAACTACTTGTAAGACCATATAAAACTTCGAATTTACTATCGATAAGTGAATTTTATTAGAAATGTTGATTCCTCAAGTTGTAACACAGTTCTGTATTCAGTATTTTGTTATTTCGTTCAGAAACCATATGCATTATCATAATAAATTCTGAACCTAAAAGTTATGCAAGTGCATTGACTTTAATTAAGTTTAGGAAAAGGTCAATGCACTAGACGTTATAACATACAGTCGAACTTAACTATACATCTGTCTTTTCATTAAAATAATTAAAACGGTCTTCAAGATTTTGACGAAGAAACATGGTTCAGAGATGAGGTGAAAAACATTTTTTTTTAATTTGATTACTTTTTAGTTTAATTTGTAGTGGACATTAATTTTCCTATTATAACTCTTATCTACGATTTCAAAAATTTATAAGAATCAAACAAATTGAAATATAAAGGCACATGAAGCAACAAAACCTAAGCCTAACTGTGATACTTCGGAAATTTAAATAATTAACTATTAAATAACGACGTAATTTATTCCAAATGGGACTTATTAAACAAAATAAATAAATTTGAACAACATCACACACATTGCTCTGAACTCAAACTAATTGCATTCATGAAATGCTGAAAAAAGGTATGTCATAACCTAACAGCAGTATTATTAGAGAAATTATAATCGTTAGCGACCAATGATTCAGCTAAAAAGGCGGTATGAATTCTACAACAGTCATTGTTGTGTGATAACTGCTGCGTTCACAATGGCTCATTGTTCGCATGTCCTACGGTATTAGTGAATAGACACTTTTCCCTTTGTATAAAGTTTTATTACGTTAATAAAGCGATGGAACTGCGAATGGGTAGTTCAACTGACTGTTTTAAAGGTTGCTCCACTAAGTGATTACAAAACCTCCGATACTGTTTTGTTTGATATTCATATTATGGTTTTCTTATGACTTACTCTTGAGAACTTACCTGGTCAAATGTGAGTTTGGCATATCTTTTACTGTTTCCATGATATATTAAATGGGCCTTAGCTAATCCAAACAAACTATAGATTCATTTGATACTATAACATGATGAAATAATCAGATATATAATAACTGCCTCGTTGGCCTAGTGGTGCTTAGCGCGACTGCTACGCTAGAGGTCTTGAGTTCGATTCCCGAGTCGACCAAGGTGATATTGGGTTTTTCTATGAAATTTTCAGTAGCAGGTCGGAGTTTGGTTTCAGGGGATTTGTGCCCGGTTAGTGGCAATAGGCTCGCCCCCTATTACATAGGACCTAAAACATATCGGCGAACTGTGGGTGCACATTGGTACACCTCTGCCTACCCCTTCGGGGATACAGGCGTGATGATATGTTTATGTGTGTAATAATCAGAAACACGATGTTAGGTGTAGGCTGTAGAGGTCTCATTATTTATTGAACATAATTACGTATTAATTATTACGGATGACAAAATGTTTTAGATGATTGATTGTTGAAATACATGAATACCATATTCCATTTTAGACTAGCAAACAATTTATTTGTGTTATCACATCAGCAAACAATTTGCCTTTGTCCGTTAGTCTCTAATTAAACACGATTCCATATTTACCTTAGCGTCAGATTTTTAATAATCTCTTTCATGAAAGTACGAGAAAGCAATCACATTAATTTCACGCGGTTGGGATTACGAACAACGATTTACATTCAAAACGTTTTTTGGACAGACTTTATCCCCTATTCTTGGTACCTTTGGAAAAGAAATGTTTAGCCGGGATAAAAGCAAAAAGACAGGACAGTTCGCCTGAAGGGACAGGTAAACAAGAAAATGAGGATGATATTCAAATAGAACGTCAGATGATTGAATTGTGATATAAATAACCTTCCTTTTCAACAAGAGAAGATACCTTCTTATAAAGAAACTGTTATGTCAATACATGTGTTAGCATAGCGATGCTTCATTACTCTTCCGTGAGCGATTTTTAATCAACTTTTATTCGAATTTCCCAAACAACTTACATCTCTTTTTCTCCATACAATAGAATTTGTAAAAAAAATATCCTTTATAGATTTAATTTTTACACAGCGACATTTAAAACCTACTAGGTGAGAAATGCGTTTCTTTTGATTTTTTCACAGACATTTTTTTCCAATCTTAAGTAACAGTATGATTTATGGAAAAACTAGTACAGCCTGCGGCTACACTCGCGATATTAGTTTTCGGATATCTTCCATCATATTGTCATGGATTCGTTTCATCTGATATGAAAGCTATCTTGTTGTACATTTGTCATGACACCATTACGCAGCTATAGAATATTCTAAGCTATGAAAATACTTAAACAGTTTTTTACCATAATGCTCTTGTCTGATGAGGGAAGATACGTTACAAAAGTATAGGAAATACACACACATATATGTATAATTGCAAGATATTGGTAAAAAGCCATAGTATTATGGAATTCATATGTTATGTATTACATGTCACCATTCACACGCCTTTTCATTTCCAGTCACCGTCGACCAATTTCCGCGTCATCAAATCGTCAATTTTCAAAGATTTTCCTCGTTCACACTTTCCGCTATTTCGATTTGTAGATCATATTATTTTAAGTGTATCAATGTATTTTTCTTTTATTAGGGTAATAATAGAAAAGTTAAAATTTTAATTAAAATTATTATTTTTTAATAATGTAAAAAAAAAAAGTGTTATATTTTTCTTATGCTTTTATATGAAATTATAAGTATAGATAATATTTACAATATGAATTCGTTTTACTGTGAATAACAAATTAATACAAACTTGCTTTAAACATCAATATGTAAAACCAAGGGATTTCGATGGCCATTTTCCAAATTCCTCTAAGATTGTCCATATTACAGTGTCAATATTATTTATCTTTTATTTTCAACAAGAAATAAACTGAACCCATATCTCTTTACATATATCCATATCTTACGGCGTAAGCCCAACATTTACCTACACTTTACTAAATAAATTTCGATATAAACCAATTTCACATCTCAGGGAGTAGAGATCCCACGTGTGTTGAAACGTTCCGTACGTGGAAGCTGTTATACGCCTGCACCTGTTCGTGAAACCCTACAGACTAGTGCTGTTTGTGAAACGATTACGTTACTCATTACGCTTTACCGGGAATTTGCTATGAAATACACGGTGGAGGAATTAGTGTTCTTGATATTAATGCTGTGGAAATATGTAAAAGGAAACCGCTAATATGTTTAATGAGTTTCTACAAGCTCCCACGTAAATATGTGTGGTAATATTAAAGCTTTTTACATTTCAATAACAAGTAATTTTTAGTTCATAAATTGCCTACATGTCTGCAGACGAAGACCCGTGTTTTAATTAGTTAATGGAGATTGATCGCAAATGACAGACTAAAGAACAAATAGTACAAAATATCGGTGAAACCTTGACGGTCATACAATATAGGGTTCTATAACAACACTAAATATTTGGAGTTCTAGTAACTAGAAGGCCTAGCCTAACAACCAATAGGTACAATCAAAATTAATTTATTCATTTGCCTGAACATTGATAATATCGGTACAATTCCGATGCCCTGAGATCTAAAGCCGTCTTAATTGGATTCAAGAAGCCTTGACCATTACAACCTCCTTGCAGTGCCCGATACTAATTACACAATTAGCCTGATGAGGTCGTTGAAACGATTACAAAGGGATTTTGCGGAGAGAGCGATTATTGCTAATGGACACGCGTAATGCAAAATGGCCGTCAAAGTGTTTATAAACGTTAAACAGCCTTAAAGTCCAGTAAACTTGGGGTAAACTCAATATGTCTATAAATTAATTTTTCGGAATATCTGTATTTCATATTAAAAAAATAAATGCGGACAACATCACAAACATTGTTCTGAACCCAAAGTAAGTAGCTGAAGCACTTGTTTTATGGAATTCAGAAACAACGAAGGTACCACAAACACCCAGACCCGAGACAATGTAGAAAAGTGACTTTTTACATTGACCCGTCCGGGGATCGAACCCGGGGCCTCAGAGCTAGCGACACCTTGAAAGCGGTGCGTACGCCACTCGACCACGGAGGTCGGAGGACGTCAAATAAAAATATTGTTCAAGAGGTGTAGATTTTAATACAATAAAGTTAGTGTCCTTATAAGCCATCACTTTTATGATATCTTTTCTAAATACTCTACACAAAACTATTACATTTTCATATAATCAAAAGGTCTTTCCAAGAAATAAACTTATAATTTATATACTTTTCTCGTAAAAAGGTATTTTCTAAAAGAAAATGTATGCAAAATCAGTGAGTTCGTTAACTTAAAGGCTCTTCATAGAACCTTTATTTACATGGCGACTATAAAAAGTCTTGCTAAGGTTAATGAAAAATTACGTACTGAGTAAATATAATATTATGCTTCGATGTGCAGAAGACAGGAAGTGGAAAAGTCAATAGAAGGCATTTTAGCTTTAATGGAAAACTTATACGTATTTAAAGAATACAAAGGATTTTAAGAGAGGAAGGGAGGATCTTCGAAAAGGCTACAGATACAATATATTTCTACTAATAATACAACTTATGTGCATATAACTTTTATATATTTTTACTTTAGTTGGTATGTCACATGTCCTCCAAAAACAAATATCTTCCACATTAGATTGTTTCTAAATATAGCTAGAACAGTAGAATAATTAACGAATTACAAGCGAGAAGCAAAGCAAATACGCCTTGAATACATCTTCATAATTAAAGTGGCTAATTACTAGAACGAATTTGCTTTAAAGTGGAAATTAGCTGACGGGTGAAGTATTACGCTAATAATGTTTATGAGTTCACAAGAGTTGTTGGGAAGGATCAAAACCTCTTCAAATATATAATATTAAAATATGACATTATACACAAAATAATTAGCATATTCCTCCTCTCTCCTACTTTTGCTGTGCCCGACTGGGTCCATAATGAGCTGTGAACTAACTGTATATTTAACCACCTATGTAACATTATGGTATGCTATACGGGCCTATTGGTCTAGCGGTTAATGACCCTGACAGCTATACCGGAGGTCGTGGGTTCGATTCCCACTCAGGATAAATGTTTGTGTGATGAGCACGATCATTTGTTCTGATCTGGGTGTAATTTATCTATAATATGTATGAATTTAGAAATATATAAGTATGTTTATCAGTTGTCTGGTTACCATAACACAAGCTCTGCTTAGCTTGGGATCAGAAAACCGTGCGTGAGATGTCCCAGAATATTATTATTATTAATAAAGAATTGAACTGAAAAATAACCCAATTTAACGACTATTCGAAAAAGTATACTCGTTTTTCATTGTGATTCGATTTCTTTGATACTTCAGTAATTTCCAACGTGCCTAGTTGCGTACCTCCTTAACAATGATCCTTCACTTCTATAGAAATAGAAATAAGGTAGTTCGTTCGTACCAGGGCAGCAGCGGTTCTAAGAGCTCAGTTAAAGGAAATGTTTCAGAGGCGTATTCAATGTTTTATTGCTGGGCGAGGCGTTCAGTGAAACTTTATAGTTTCGAACTTTGATTGCTATGTGTATAGGTATAAATAGTGCCAAGCTAAAGGGAAAGTGCAATAAAAAAGTGCAAAGAAATGAAGCTTTGAACGCGAACCAACTTAATTAGTGTGAAACCTTGACAATGTTTGTTTCATTGTTTGAAAAATTGCAACTTGTTTATTTTTACATTTCCCTGTTTATGATTTTAAGTTATATTGGTACTGGAAACATGAACCTGCTAATAGAAAAAAGAGCGTAAGTGCTAAGTGCTATGCAGACGTCCCACTATCATTATTGAGACACTATTAGCAAAAGTGCGGGTATGGTATATTTAAGATATAATGTACAACGTTTTTATTTTAATGAGCATTCAAGTAATATTGCAAGTCAGATTAAAATAATGACAACAATATTAGTTCCTCCAGCATCTAATGACCTCTCTCTCGTGAATTATGTTTACAGCATTTACTTACCTTGTCGGTTACCGAATTAGCTATACCTGAACCATTTTGAACCCGCTAACACTACGATGTTAAAGACTAAGCTCACTAAAAGCAATAACCCGCAGTCTGCAAGGATAATCTCAGCAATAAGTCTGACTAATCCCGCGCACCTTTATTAAAGGCACTCACGCATACTGGGCCGTTATTAACATTCATAAAGCAACCCTAGACCACCCTAGACTGCCTGATATTTCACCATAAATATAAATGTACAAAACTTTTAAATTACGAACATACGTCAGAATTCAACGAACGCGGACCATTTTTCTTTTGTTTTTCTGTGTCGCAGTAATACGTTAATCTTTCTGCAGTGCAAATAAATTGTTATTTAAATACATTTATTGCATAATCATCGTCGCTTTCTTTTAAAAGTAATTAACATAATTACTTGTAGTGGACTTTATAATAATAACAAGTATCTTATTAAGCAATTATCGGCTTAGTTAGTTAGTTGGCTCTTGCTAAGCTTATTACGATGTTAGCCTGCTCTTAACGTCTGTCGAGAGCATTTTAATTCAAGAAGGTGGCAAGTCAATAATAGGTTTTGACATTGGATTACCATTGCCTTGAGAAACTAGTCTCAATTAATATAGTTCCTTGAATTCATAGCAAAACCGCAAATTGTTTCTTCTGCAGCCTTTTTCTTTCAGTTAATTGGTTTTCATATTTTTATATAATTTCAAAGCTTTGAACACTCGACATGAAATTGCAAGCGCTGCTATATTATGATGTTGTTAGCAAATTATAGTTAATTTACCGCTTCAATGAACACCACCTCATTACGGCATATCCAATATAATTATATCAACTATGTATATATACTTATGTAGTTTCGTTTCTATGTACCTAATCGAATAGTATACTCAAATCCTTATATAACTTATTGGGCACAGTTCCAAACTCTTTCACTATTAAGAATTTCGTTTGCCGAAGAATCAAAGTCACGTACGTTCTTAATATGAAGCCGACTAGTTTAATCTTAATGGCTGAGCTTGCAACAACTTAACCATGGAGTTCAAATCTCTGGTTTTCCAGGAGCTTACCTAATATCCAGGGTTGGCTGGCAATTTATAATATTGTTTTTTTCATATCTCGTGGCCGCCGTTAAGACCTCTTTTTTATCCTTTTCCTAGCGGCCATGGTTTTGTATTTTGAATTTTGATTTAGTATAGGAATATGGGTTTTGTAAACTATACATTAGTTGCTAGCAAGTGTGGTGGACCGCATTTTTATGGTATTAAAGAATTTTGAAAATTTACTTTTTTCAATGTTTAGTCAGACATACGGCGGTGTTAAAGTCGTGTTACTGATTTACAGCTAGTAGAAACATATGATTATGTATAGGTAATTTCTTGAATATACCTAATATTCAAGAAATTATGAATTTTTATAAGTAAAAATCATATAAAACGAGATTTAAAAAGAATATAAAGCAGTAATGTACTTAATTTTTACAATTTTGTTCCTACGAATCAATATTTCACCAATACCTGTCTAGCCACCCCTAGCAAAGTTCTAGTTGCCTCTTTGACCTTTCCAAGTTTGTTTCGGCTACCAAACTCGGCAAAGGTTAATCACATTCCGGAGCACCGTGTATGCTTGCTCATGTACAATGCCATTAATTTTACTGACGCTTTTGTCAAACTTTACTACATCATTGGATGGTTTTGGTATCACAGTTCGCTGTGTTTCTTCTTATAATGTGCTTTACTTAGGAGTAAGGGTTTCGTGACCCCTGTTGTAGATTCTTGCGTGTTATGTAACATCAGTTTCATTCAGCTATATGAAATCGAAAAAAAAAAACAATCTATTGGGTAAATCTTAAATCAAGGACTTGCGTTAAAATTTTCTCGATAAATAATCTAAATCCAAAGTCGTTTTGCAAACAAGACCCGTTTTAAAAACTAGAGCTTGATCAAAGGACAGAAATTTTACATCGATATCGAGTCATATCTAAGATCAAAGAACTTTCCAAACGTTTGGTAGAATCTACTCGTGATCAGAGGGCTGGTTTGTTCCTTGCACAGAGAATCGGCATAGCCATTCAACGTGGCAATGCTGCCAGCCTTCTGGGCTCGTTCCCCGCCATTGACAAGGATGACGATGAGTTCTTTGACGCCGTTTAGTTTTTATTTATGTAAGTTTTAATTTTAGTACAGTTAGAGTTTGTTCTTATATTAAGAATACAAACTTCAAAACTTTTTCATCACTTTAATGGCCATCATCCTACAAAACACAGCAAAACTTTTTTTTGTATTCTTTTTGAAGTATATCTACAATGTATACTCATATTTGAACCTCACTCAAGTGACCGCACTCACTCAAGCTTGTTCTTACTTCCAGAATTGCTTGACCTACTTTCTGGCTGACATAATTACAAGCGCCAAAATATCACTCGAAAGGTTCACAATGACGTGGTCATGAGAGTAACAACCTCACTCAAATTTTATATTATTACAATAGATTCTGCAATGGGAATCTTATTCATCTATATGAAATTGTACAGGAGTAAAACAGATTATTATGTCTAGACTTCAGCAAAAAAACGTCCAATCGGCACTAATTAAATTGTTTATAAATTACCAATCACATTTTGTACACATAATTGTACCACGGGCACAGAAATACATATGGCATATTAAGCCTACTAATATTATACACATGGCAATATTATTATGTAAAGGTACATATTTAAGTAACTAATATTTTTAATTACAGTCTTGATCCTTCATACTTTCACGACAAAATGATTATTGGCAAAACTTTGCAGGATTCAATCGTTAACATCAGAATAGCACATACATAATATTGATAATGATAATGAGACCTCCGGCCAACACGGTTGTTATCTTAATATCCCAGGGACTAAATACTCATTATCAGTAAATATCATATCAATATATATCTTACTCATTAAAAACCCGGCCTAATCACGATTATTCATAAAGGCATATAAAACCAAAAGTAAACAGTGGATTATATCCTATTGATTCGCTTTACGAGTGGCGTATCGAACATCAAATCTATATTAACTTCCAAATTGACAATACAACGGTTTATTAGCCGTATAATTGAGATACTTCTGTCGCTTGCGTGATATCACTCGTAAACATTCGAAATTGGCAGTTTTTATAACATTTATAACATGTAGGTGATCACGATACTGTTTAATCGAATTTTGGAAATTGACAGGTAAATTCACAATTTTAACTTAGCACGGTTAAAAGTTAAAAGTTTTAAATTCCCAAACTCTTTTTTGTCAAACAGATCTGTATAAATCATAGGTAAAAGCTATCTGGATCACTTCAGCGCAAAAAACAAAGAACCACATCATAATCGGTTCATGAGTTCAGGAGCTTCGATTTAAAACTGTGACTTTCTAACGAATATCTACTGTATTCAATTCACCAAGAATACAAAATCAAATGAAATATATCCAATACACCTAAGTAGAGCATAGAGTATTCTACACTTGTACATAGTACATAGCCAAGTTACTACATCTAATAAACAAGGTAACAACGTGTCGATCTAGGTTAAGATTCTGGCGTTACTGTCTTTATACTACCTATGCAGTTTCTAGGGTTCACAGTGGTATACCCCTAGAGTATACATAAGAAACTAGAGTGAGCCTATCAGAGTTTGAACCGTAAGCACTAGTGTGAACTAGTTTTGTCGTGAATTATGTGTGAAGATGGAGCTTGCCGTTTTAAAAAATCTATCTCAAACACTAATATTATCCTAACAATGTCAAAACCATCGATATTTTTATATATAAGATTCTCGTTGCGCGAAAATTAACTTAAATCAGTTAACGAATGTACTAGATACAGACTAAAAACTGTTCTCGCTTGGCACAAGGGGAAACAAGCGATAGTAGCAGTCTATGTATATGTTTAGTCTATGCTTATACCTCTCTAGTTTATGGCTCATGTCAGAGGTTACTCACTCACAATAAAACTTTTAAATACGAACGTTACTAGTGTGCTCTAGTTACCATAAATCTTTCAGTATCGTCTTGTCTGGAACTTACCTTTAATCAATAATAGTTCTTTTAGCAAGTTTGTTTACATGGATGGTTGTATGTTACTCTTTAACGCAAAAACTACTGAATAGATTTTAATGAAACTTTACAATAATGTAGCTTATACATCTGAAGAACACATAGGCTATAATTTATAAAGATCGTGTATTAATTGTCATTCACGCAGGTGAAACCTCGGGGCACATCTAGTACTAGCTAAATACAATATAAGAAATAGATAGGTAATGGGGATAGTTCAATTACAGACGGGTAAAAGTAACTGTCTTTAGATAGGTATTAAATAGTCCTAAAATAGACGCAGACAGCAAACAATACCCTCATATATTTAGTGAAATAATAGATTTCTGATATACCTATAATGTTTACTAAACGTAATATCCTTTATAACCGATTTAGGTCGATTGAAGAAATGAGGTAAAATACTGACCATTTCATTAACTAACATATGAACAGTTTCTCAGAAATGAAGTCTAGTCTATTCTTTATTTATAGAAGCACTTATAAGTTTATAGGTGTAAGAGCTTTAGATATAATACTTAATCTGTGATATTATTTAGGAATAATATCACTTTCTTAATAAATAAAATGTAAGGCAATGTTATAGATAGCAAAGTATTTAAAGTTTTGTGTAGAGTACACAAAACTTTGAGAATTAACGATAAGTTCTACATTTAAGTAGGTACCTGATACCTAACATAAATTGATGCACATATTCCTCGAGTCTTATTAAATCTTTTATTTCGATACCGTTATCAACGAATTAAATGCTTAAACAATTTCAAATTAAAGAAAAAAAATAGGAATTTTGTTCCTATTTTTTTGGTACTCTAAACTACGGTAATGCCGAAATTTTTCTTTAATTTTACAAAGGTCCGTGAGGTACAAAGTACCTATTGTTTAAAATTTGTATACGAGGATTTATGAAATGTAGGTCATAGGGACCTTTGTATAAAAACTGAAATACGTAGTGTAAATGTAATTCAGCGGTATCGGTAGGCCTTCACTAAACGTAGGGAATATATTCTCTCACATAAATCTGAATTTCTGTTGAATAATGCCTAAATTTCCTTTTTCTGGTGAGTAATGTTCGAAAGTAGATTTATCTTATTGTTACCAACAATTTATATATGTAAAAGATCAGTGTTTCAGTTCAATAAGTCGGTAGAAAGCTATTCATTATAAAATAAATTACATTAAATTCCTGTCATTATTAATTAACTATTCATTATTGTTGAGATGATTTCCCCAACTTGTGAAAGGAGTTTGAAACTAGAAAGTATTACGCCATAGTAGACAAAACCATTTCGAGTATCTGACGTATTTCAGCATAAGTAAATTTAAAATAACCTTACATCCTGAATTAGAATTACATACCTATTAAGAATTTATAAATGTCGTGTTCAACAAACAAAGCTTCACCAAAATACCTTGACAGGTATTTGATTTCTCCGATTTTCTAATCTTATTTGAATATATTCGCTTACTTATAAATAGCGTTGCCGAACTGTCCTAAAAAAAAACAGGATATAAGTACCTACCAACATAAAGAATTGTACTGAGAGAGCTAACTTATTGTTTTTACTTCCAAGTTTGTAGAATCGCAAATTCGCCACAACCGAGTTCGCTTTTTCGAAAGTTCATGATACTGAATTTGTTGTTAACTTCAAATAACTTTTTAGAATATACATGAACTAAAATAATGTTATTTGTTAGGTTAAAATTTTTAGGATCATGTACACTAATTACCAAGTAGGTGAGCATAAACAGACAAACAGCTAGTTCAAACATGAATCAGGTGGTGGTATCATTATTTACAGATCGAGCTGTGCAATTCCTATTCTGCGCGCTAACCACATTGCAACCACCATATTCATTTAATTGTTAATTAAAGCTAGCAATTTCTGTTGAAATATCTATTACCGAATGTTCATTATGTTACATTGCTGGAACAAATTGAGCAATTTTTTCAATGAGCATTGATTGATACAAGACTGATCGCTCTTTTGTCCCCTTTCTCAGTTCCCAATTTTCATGGAACGTATGTAATACTCATTCCGTATTCTCATTTGTCAATCCAGAATGAAAAGATAAGCCTTAACATATTGTTTTACAGATAATCCTTAGCGGAATCCGAACGTTATGTAATACTGTAGCCAGCTTTGCGAAAGCCTATTTTTCATGTTACATGACACACAACTGAATGCTTTAAATCGTATCACAAAAGTCGGCACAAATTGCTTGTAGATCTCGGAATCAAATGAATCCAACAGTGTAAAACGCTACAGTGCGTTATGCTTAAAACTTTTTTACAGACACAATATTAATGTAAGTTTAAACTTTGACATTGTCTCTCAAGTCTAAGCTCACTTCCATGATCGAAGACTGATTATTCTGTAGACTACAACCTTAGCTGAGCCTATTTAATTAATTTTCCCAAAGAAGAACTCAAGAACATAATTATCCTAAATCTAACCACACATACCACATGGCACATTTGCTTGTTAAAACGGCGACAATGTTGTAACTTATGATAATATCGGTATTTACAAAAGCACCTTGATCACTCCCGGCTAATAGGTATCGCACATACATTGTATCTCAAGCACCGTCACTCCCTTTCCACAAAGCCGCGTGACTTTGCAATATGGACTGACCCTTATATTTAGGCCGGCCGTTGCGCCCCAGTTTTCAAGAGAAGTATCGAAAAGCCGATTTGATGAATTTTTGCACGAAAAATGGATAACAGGCGTCCACGGGCTAACCGTAGTGCTTAGTGTAGACAAGCCGTATAAAACTGTTCAAAAAGTTTTAGTATTTCCAGCCTTGTTAATACAGGTAGCTATATAGGTATGAATTACAAACCTACCATACGACATCATCATGTAAACTAGTTCGAAAGCACCCCAAACCAGATCATCAACAATTTTGCAAGCGCGTATCGTACGTTCACGCTTGTATCATCTGTCAAACTGTACGATACCATTATCGTATCGAAGCGCAGTTATGACGAACAATGCTCTGAAAATGGCGTCGGGATCGCTGTACCGTATTTACCAGCAGTATTTACTACATTGTAACTGTTTATCGTTATTGGGAGTTATAGCAACGCGCTGCGCTGCCCGTGCCAGGGCTCGACTTGACATTAAACAGAACATATAGGTGGTCTGAGGCACCCAAGGCTGTGACCTACAAATGTAGGTTGCTTGAACGTTAACGAGGAGATTTGATTGGTGTCTTACATGTTAACAAGATATGAAAGTAGAAAATGCTTGTGTTCTTTTTACTATTTGTATATGTTATAATAGAGTTTGTTGTTGCTTTGAACATTTCTGAAGATTCGCTCACATACCTATTTGCCACCAAAATCGATTAGTTAGACGATTTATGGATTGGATAAGTTAAATTACCTCGATCTATTCGTATTCATTTACATATTACACAACATTAGGGGCTTTAACTTTTGTATAGTAATCTTATTGTTTATCAATATTCATGAAACCCACTGAGCCGAAACTTCAGTTTACAATGAGTAAGCAAGATAAGATTGTGTGGAACGGACAATAATATCAATATACCAATCATTAGTGAGTTTCTCTAGGGCGGTATAGAACCCGCGGGTATTACACAGTACGGTATATCACCGACACCCCTGGGGCCATTTGTTATGACAGTTACGGCATCTTTATGCGGCCTACATTCAATGATATATAAAGCTCTAGATATTCTGCTGTTTCAGAAAAAGGTACTGTCTTAAAATATACAAGAAATACTTTACAAAGGTTAGAGTCCTTTTTTTAATGTACTGTAGTACTGTTGGAATGTGTATTGTAGATTGTAGAATGGACAGGCAGTGCAATGATTTACTATAAGTTAATTAATGTAATACATAAGACACTAGGTATATCTTCTACTATATAAAAATAAGTCGGGTTATCCTTCCTGACGCTATAACTCCAGAACGCACGAACCGATTACCACGGTTTTGTATTCGTTGGAAAGGTCTCGGGCTCCGTGAGGTTTTGAAAAGCGGTAAAATCTTTTTTTACTCTGGTGGCGAAACGGAGTTCGCCGGTTTTGGTACTGTAATAATTATTATAATCTACAGTTAACAGAAACAGATAATGTTTGGTTGTAGTCCCGATAAAAGGTTTTCCAAAAAAAATAGGTGAAGGCAGTGTGTAGTTGAGTGTAGTTCTTACTATCATATCTTTAAACAACATATCTAATTTGTTAGAAAACATTAAATGTAAATAAGTAGGTCAAACAAGAAACCCATTTTCACCCTTTTTATCATCAGCCTAACGCTGACTTTTTCTACACGGTAGGCGTGTTTGAGGCCATAAATCTTACCAACATAAACGGCCGGACTCGAAAACATTAAGGCTAGGCCATTTAGGACAAAAAGTGCTTAAATTTCAAATGAATTGTAGATTTTTAGATCTCTGATTAGTAAGCACTTAGTTCAGATTAGTTCAAAGGTGCTCCCTCACCGGGAGCATTCGCGTGTAATGTAACGTTACAGATTTGAGCCTTACATCGGTGAAAGGAGGAGAACCGAGCATTACAATGCGCACCTTGTAATGATACAATGTGTAATATCTTGATACAACTTGTAACATCAATGCACTCCACTTCCCGCTTCGTACGACATCTTGCTATGAAATGCTCAAAGTCGAATCTATATGTTACATTACACACAAATGCTCGTTAGTCAGGGAGGCATTATTGTAATGTAATGCTCAAAGTCGAATCTATAATTTTACAATACACGTGAATGCTCCCGGTGAGGGAGCACCTATAAAACTAAGAGTTGAAAGATTCTTTAATTTTATTAATTTAATGTAATCTCTGTATCTATCTATTTATTTGCAAATATAATGAATTGACAAAATGAATTCAATTGTTACTTGCCTGAATCATTTAACCGTCGTGTCTTTATAATAAAATTATAGCCATGAAAATAAATGCGTTTAAAGTGAAATATTCTATATTAATACTAATTCAGCCTTATAAATTAAATGTGAATACATTACTATGTTACCATTCGAAGTCAAAGTGAGGTAAAATGGTAATTATTTTTGCTACGTTGTGGCCTGATTAACGGCACGTAGGTAATCAAAGAGCCATTAACAGTTTACATCGTGTAAAACACGAATACAACAATATTTCTCGCATTTTAATGTATTTATTTTGTTGTGGTTACTACTTGAGTGTAGGTAGGTACTTGATATTTAAATCGTAAATGATACAGTTAAATCTGCCTATTTTTATAAATTAAATAATAATGATAATATTCAAAAATTAAGTAAGTATAACTTAATTTTTATCAGCCAAAATCTAGCAAAATTAATCTGTTTGAAAGTCATAATTCCAAACGAACTTTTTTTATTTGATTTATTTGATTATAGGGGTCACAATTAAAGCATAGCTACGGTGGATTTTGGGCAATGTTCTTGAACAAAGTGTTTAGTTTCAACGACCTTTCAACGGTTTCAAAGTACCTAAGAATGTAAGAGATCAAAATGATATTCTCTTCACGTAAACCCTTAGTAATTACCTTTTACGAGGCCCATAGGGAAAAACGAATCCTGTGTTATAACGATAACAGACGAAAATTACCGAAAAGTTGCGATGGGAATTACTGTCATCATTACCTTTATATTATGATCACTTAAAATGTTATAAATCTGTTTTTTCACAATGTAAACACACTCAAAGCGAGACACATGGGTAATTACAAGTTTAACGAGACAGCAAGTTCTTCTCATAATCAACTCTGAAGAACCTATAATGAAAATAGCAGATTCGGATTTTCGGTCAAAAATAAACTAGGTATAATACAATCCAGTCGATTTTGTATCACATACCCAAAGAGCAAGTACATGATTTTGTGCAAATAAGCAATGATTAAAAACATAGCCACAAACGTGACGTAGCATAAACTCATATAGGAATATGTAGAAAATAGTATAATTTATCATTACGTAAATACAAAAAAATGTAACTCATCCTGTAAAAATAACGTCACCGAATGTAACATAAATAAGAAACATGTTAAGCAAACGAGTAAACCTTTGCCCTCCGCCTACAGTAATGATTTCATATTTTATTGTAGCTCCTGCCTTTATATCGTACACAATACTGTTCGTTTCGTGTAGGAGTACCTTCTAATATAACGAATATAATAGGCTAAGTTATTGGGCCAATTAAGTTATGTAAACTATCGGTGAATAACTTTAAGTAAGTTACGAAAATGAAACGAAAATATTTCTGATGTATCGAGGTTCCTATAATATTCTAGATTGCCTATGTCGAGGATAATATGTAAGTACTTCCTTTTAAATATCTCTGTCCCTACATTCATTTATGACAAAAACTATTCGATTCTATTAAAACGATTATTATAGCTCCACTAAAGGCTCCTTATACTAGATTTCATACGTCGGTGACACACAATTACTAAGACATTTATTTCATATCTGTGTAGGGACCCACATATTATGAAAAAGAATACCTAAATACTAATAGTACCTACAAATTTAAACGTTTAGTTTCATAACAATAAGATTACTTGTATCGATACGATTACAAACACAAAACAGGAATATTTAGCGTTCGTTAAAATGCTTTATCATAAACACAATAAGCCTTATCCACAAACCCAGATCGTATATCAAAACATTTTGAAACTTCCAAACAGTCTTGATCCGCATGATTGAGTTTCTATTCCTATCATCCAATTGGAAAACTTCTGAGTTTTGGGATCAAGTTACCGAATTAATAAGCAAAATGTTGTTGAGAAATATTAATTTTCATGTCGGATTTACGCGAAAGTACTTAGGTAAGACTTTATTTTGATGTTTGTATAATTTTATATTTACGGGATTTATTGTAGGCACTTATTTTCCTTACGGAATGTCTACTTATCTTTATTTGGGCTTAAGTTTTTAAGACAGTTGCCGTTAAGTAGTACCTACTAATTCTTTTATTAAGTACCAGGTACTCACAATCTTAATCTAAAATGAGAGATAAACAAAACAATAGGTAATAAAACACTATAATTATCAATTTTTAACCTAATTACAACGAATTGATGAAATACAGATTATTTTAGTATCTGTGTTTTTATTGACAACACATTATAAAAAGCAATATTAACATAAATATTTGAAAAACAAAAAAAATCGCTTTGCGTCGTCTTTTAAAACTAGACCTAGAAAAGTTTCTAGTCACAACCGTGAAACCTCGTTTTTCTTTCATGCTGTATAAATTTATAACACTGGCCACGAATACAAAACACTGAATTTAAAAATAGAACGTGCTGTTCAACCGCGGCAAAATGGAGATAGAGGTTGTCTTTTGTTTTGACATACCTAACATCGAATTATTAATTATGGGTGTTAATAAATAGATATTTAACTTTAGAGTAAATTAAGTATAAACTCGTAAAAAAGTGATATAGCTTTGTGTTGGAGGGCCATAAGCTTCAAATAAATATAAAATCAGTGTAGGTATCTACGTATTATACTTCTTGAGGTATGTTGGTTGAAATAACTTAATAAACGAGGGTATCAGTGTTTTAATATATAAACATAAAAAAATCGTTCGTTGAATTGGGTAACAAAAGCCTACTAACTTTCATTTTGTGCATTTTAGTGGACTTTTGAAAACTCATGTTCATTGTTTAAGATGTATGTAGCTAGCTGAAGATTGATCGTTACTACTTTTGAGTTTTCAAATTGTGACAAACGAAGAAAAGACCTTTACATTGTAGGCCTTGTAGGTAATTAGTACCTTTTGTAATACCCTCGTATTTGTATTGTATGATATCATTACGATGTTTTGTTGCCAGCTGTCAGCGTCGGGCGACCCGGGCGCGCTGGACGCGGTGGTGCGCCGCTACCGGCTCGAGAACGGCAACTCGCTGGGGGAGAAGGACGAGGTAAGACCGTTTCATCCTCGTCAAAAGTATTCCCTAGTCGCCTCGGATTACTTGAGCTTTAATTTCGATGGCTTACGCTTTGTTTTATTTTCCTTTTTTTTTTGGTTGGTTGATTGACGTGACGTAAAAATTGTTGTCCATATTTAGCATTGTGTAATAAACTGTAACGATTTTTGGTAGCAAGGAACAAAACAATAGAATTTCGATTGGTTAGATCGGTAAGATATCTTTATGATCGTATGCCATGGTAACCAACGGCTTAAAAAAATCAGTAAAATAAATAAAGCATAAGTATTTATGTAAGCACATGTACCTATGCAAATCTTTGCATTATATATTATAATCTCAAACATTCTAATTGCATTATGTTATTTTTGACCGACGTTAATAGTCATTGTCCATTACACAATTATAATCCTGTATACGGAGATTTCACGTAACAGGCATAATAAAACCGTCCCTAAGGATCGAGCTGACCCATTTGGTAACATCGTTCCCTTGAGCAAGATTAATATACTTATCGCCAAAGGAAATAACGACCATTATTACTCATCGTCATAACTTGTTTGTTATAAAAAGTTTGCCTTTACTATCTATTAATATTCATAAAATAGTTTTTCTGTATACAATGTTAGTACTTAATTACTAATTAATTAAGATTTCATTTATATTTGCATTCAAATTATAACTCTTGTCTCTACTTACACATAAATAAAATGACAGATTTCTAGGTAATAAATACGAAAGTTACAAGCCACAGATGTTAGAATTGTTAATGACAGTTTTCTTGTAAACGCAGTTGTTTGAAACGACATTTTGTAAAATTTATTTCTTATCTAATTATTTTGAATTGCCTTCATGGGTTTTAGAAAGTAGGACAGTTGCTTAGAAAAGTGTAGAGTCGAGCAATCTGTTTTCTGAGATACATTACTTAAATACTCTTGTGTTCCGTAGTACCTAATACCTGGATTAAATTCAACGATTTTTGTGAATAAACCAGTTGGCTCTTTCAAAAGGATATTAAAACCTACAACTAAATTGTTATTCATAAAACCGAGTGTTATAAAAATATGTTGCATCGCCACGGTGGGTATTAAATATTATCTAACAACCTGTCAGCTGCCGTAGCTCGCTAGCACCAGCGTAAAATCATTTTTCATGGAATAGTATTTTTCGGTTTAAACTATTTCACTTTATACTTTCAAACGCTGTTTCAGTTTTTTTTTTCTAAATAATATCCGTTTATTATTTCGGTCTGTGTGTTAATAAAGTTTATATATTTAAAAGTAATTTTATGTTTTCTACTGAGCTACCTACCTTATTAATGTCATCATTCTTAAAGAAGAATAAAACTAAAATATACGTTTTTTTTTCTTACAGTTATTCGGGCCGCCGAGCGCGCCCGTTCTCGAAAACCCTGAATTTCAAACACGATGGTACTTCAAATATTTTCTTGGAAAAAGTAAGTGTGCATTAATTTATCTCTGTTGTTATTTATAACCTCGTTTTTTAAGGAATCATTACGGCAGATATGGAAAAACAATAAAAAATTTTTTAATAAAAAAAAAAGGTTACTTACCTTGCAATTTTTTATTGTAACTTAAGTAACTTACATCAAATCAGACGACTTAAACACTATGTTAAAAAAAAATCTTACGTGAAACAAAGGAAAATCAGAATAAAAGACAGCAATTTGATTGAATCTACCAATTTAATATCTACATTTAGGTCAAGAGCCCTAACTACCAATTAGTCAGTAGTGATTTCAAGTGGGTACCTACCCATTCTTCCAAAATTCTTGATATCAATTTGTCGGTATAGTAAATAATTAAGTTTAGCTACCATGAAACCTTGTTAGTATTATATAAATAAAGGGAACATAGAAGCAATAAATAATTATAATATCATGTTAACCAACCATATTTTGTGTTCCATCACCAAAAGGTCGACAGCTACAGAATTGGGTAAGGCATTAAATCCGCCTTTGTCATTTTTCGGGACATGTTTAATAAACAAACATTCTAATACAAAAATTTTCTTACATTTTGTTAATATACTGAGCAGGGTTTTATTAAATACCTAATAATAAAAACGAGAAAATTAGGTATACTTAAACAAAATAATTAAAATTCCAAATATTTGCTATGTAGGAATTTGAGATGTATGGAATAAAATTTCGTCCCATCTTTTCGAGGTCATTTTCCGTATTCATTTTAAGTTTTTTTTTTGTATAAATTCCGACGCTAAGGCTAAGGATGACGATCAGAACAACTTGCTACAGTCATACAACTTTATGTCTCGTATTCATTAAATCTAGTGTACTAACACTAAACAAGCAGCAAGTAGGTTAGTACCTAGTAATATAATTAGGAACGGGCATAAATTATGCATACGACTAGTTGCGACAGTAGCACTTCAAAGCTGAGGCCAAGCCAAGACAGAGGAAAGCAAAGACGGATCTGTCTAAAGTCGAAATTAAGTTATAATTAATAAATAATTATGTTTGCATTTTAAAGTTTAATTTTATTTACCATCTGTCAGATAGAGTAAATGATATCAACAACAAAGTTAAAATATAAAAAAAAGTAAGCAAAATAACTTTTTTATTTTTATACGATCAAAAATGTTTTCACTGTGCAATTTTCAGGACTTCAGTTAAAATTTATTTTACTTTTTTGTTCTGTAAATTTTGATAAACTGAAATGTTAAACAGCTTAGTCAGTCATGACTAACAATAGCTTCCCACTTCCGACAGAAGGACAACACTAGCTCTCAATCATCGGATATGCATAATAATTAATTAATTAACAATTCAATCATTGTCAACACTGCGCATTAACTTGAAATTGACAGATAAAGGTAGGCGTTAGTAATATATCAAAAAATATATAGAAACAGAGTAATGTTCTATGATTAGAAGCGATTTCGAATTTCCAATCTACAAAAGAATGGACGTCCATATAAAACTCCGAACATTTTTCCAAAAAATCCCTCCGAAGATTTACGTGAGAAATTACTATTCGCTCGTCACAGCGTAATAATGGTGATGGTTCAATCAATGTCCAAGCGGACGCCTATCGATACATTTTCTCTACAAATCGCTATAATCTTTTATAAACGAAATGTTTTGGAGCATATAAATGGTGATGAGATTTTTTTGGGACAGATTTGAATCTTATGGGTAGTTATTTCGTGATATTCTAAAAAGATGCTAGTACCTACTTATTAATTAAAATTTCCTATCGTACAATTCGTCCCACTTTTACTGTTATCATTCTCACTATCACCGAGTGTCATGAATCGCCCGAAGTGGAGTAATCAGCTTTTCTTTATAATTTAATTCATATTTTAATTCCCCAGATAAGATTTCTGCTACATTACTTTAAAAACACTTCACTAAATTTTCAATGCACTCCACGCTTTCAGTCCAGGTTAGTTATAAAATTCTTTTTCATACAAAATGCTCCGCGGTGTCAGAATTGTTTAAAATAACGCTAAAAGCTTCAGAGATCGAAGTATACCGGGACATTTTTATCGCCAGCTATTTGATAGAAGCGCCGTTATTGTTCGTGCGTGACGTAATCGCATCGATACGACTCACGGAGCGCCAAAACTTCTGCCTTTATGGCTGTATTATCTTCACGTAGCATCTTAAATCGACCTTTAAGTCGTTAGAGAAACAAACCAATTTCTGTATAGGTCAGCTTTTCATTTACCTGCAAAGCTAAATTCCGTTAAACCTAATCATTAACAATCCCATTTAGATCTCAAGCTAACAATTTCCGATAAGATTACTACCAATTCTTCACTGTCTTAAAAACAATCGATTTTCTAGAGTAAAGAAATCCTCAACGAGCTTTATTTAATTACTGCCAGGAAAGCCGGACGGTGCAGCGGCGGAATTAAAGGAAAAGTTGCCGCTAAGAGACTCAGACTCCTTAGTTCTGTCAAGTACCTACCTACTTAACAAGCAGCACAATATTAATACAATACTATTACAATTTTTGAAGCATAATGTCTATAGGTAATTTATATACCCAATCTACGAACTAATGGAACTTCTCGAAAGGTGTGACCAAAATAAAGCGATATATCTACTAACAATTTACATACAAAATACTCGGGCGCCACACAAACATAATGCTTTACGCAACAGTGTAAACCTGTCATTGAGCCTGTGTCGACGACAGATATCCACCGAACCCGAAGCAAGGTCTAAACCCTCAGTGACCACGTAATGCGCGATGCGATACAATTTACCCTTTCACGATATTCAATTTATTTGTTTCTACCAAAAAGGTCTCTCGAAATAAATGAGAAGGTACATCAGATAACACTTACACATAATGTTGACACTAAGGTTCTTTTAGGAGTCAGGTATTGGGATAATCTCATTGCCTCCCTGTCATCTATCCCATTTAAACCGAGCTTCGTGTTCATTTACAAACTATTTGTTAATTTTCGCACATTGTAGTAATTAAATATGTTACCTATAATGTCACCCGAACGCTATGTTTATAATGATCATATTTTTGTTCTAATTACCTGATAACATATTTCACTTAATTGGCTCCCGAAATTACTGGTCCAATAGGTATTTAAATAATTTAATAAGTTTTAAACGATTTGGCACTGCATAGGTTGGGACCGTCTTACCAAGCTATGCAAGTCATTAACAAGATGAGGAAAGGTTTTATATAGGTGTCCCCAGTTATAACAGATATGAAGTTATATGAGAAGTAGTTGCGTACTCACAATAGAAATAAAAGGCGTATTGGATCTCAAGCGCTAAGCGAACATAACAGCTTCAAGTTATTGAATTCCTTTATCAAATAGACATCAAGTATGTATGGTAGATGTTCGCAATATTATTAATATTCTCGGTTTTAAAAGCCCGCAAAAACCATTTTTAATATATTTGCAACGAGATAGCGTTTCAAAAGCTATATCATATTTTAGTTTTATTCTGCTTAACCGAATGAAACCTAGTTTGGCTAAGTTTGGACAACACAATAACCGTTTGCACTTTGAAACTCGTTATTTTAAATTTGAATGTTAACATACCACCATTTAAAACCGAAATCTCCAGATACGTGAAGTTTTATATATAAGTGATAAGTTTTGCTGTCTACCGTACAAATTGCATCATAGCATTTGTAGCTATCATGTTGAATTCGCACGTTATGACACACTCATTTTTGAACTAGCTCTTGCATATAATTGAGTTTTTATTTGCATTTTATAACTAAACGTAGCTCAGTCAGCGTGAAGGGCCAGTCTGCCAAACGAGTTGCATTCATGGCCAACATACAAACCAAGCCGGGAATTGATGGAAAGTACCTACTTCCAATATTTATAACCTTTCATCGGGCTTAAAACTAGGGTTTTTTTTTAATAGATCTACATACTCGTATTGATCTATTTGAGCACGTTAAGCACTAAAACACAAAAAAGTGGGTTTACCAATTACCCCACGGTGATGATCAACCTAATATTAATTTTACATACATAGATTACATATACGAAGACGGAGTGCTGTCTAGCCCTTTTCGCATAAGTCAAAGGTTGCAAAAAATCTCCAATCAATATTGTAACAAGCTTACGCACTCAATTTCTGGATCGAGTGCGTCGCGTAATAAAATATACGTAAGCTTTTTTCTTTGCCCTGCCATCTCCTTCAATAAATACCTTTTATTTATTTAATCGAGCAACCTTTTATGTACATAAGCAGTATAAGAAAATAACAAAAAAACAATGAATAAAGCCTCTAATCGGTTTATTATCCATGCCTGCGTAAACAAGAACTAATAAGCGAAATGTGTTTTCTGTTTGTGTTGAAATTATTTATTTCAACACAAACAGGGTATCACTGACACAATTCTTTATTTTTATAATACCTATTACGTTCAATGACACTTCCCAAAATTGTTTACACACTCCTAGGTAAAGCTTGGTTTCTTAATAGAATTCAGTCTTCGTTCTTAAGCCGCCTGTTCCCGAAATTTAAGCGCTTAGCGTAGATAACTTTAGGGCTTTACCTAGAGATCATTTCCCAGGTCAGGGATGGCTTTGGCGATCGAATTTATGTTCTACAAACAATTGCGAAAACGGTTGCGTATTTAATCCTTAGCTTGATCTACATTGGGTAAAGGTGATTTCAAGCGTTCAGTCTGGGACGTAATATTACTATCGGACCAAAATCGACATCTTTTATACTTTTTTTACAGTGCATCAAAATTACATTGGAGTGGATGGATCGAGAGAACCATACTTACTAAGTGTGGTACAGGAAGGTGGAGCGGGACTTTTACGATCCATACTCTTCAATAAAATGGTGAGAAGTACTACTTACACAGTTATGGCACGCGGCCTCCCAAGATTTCAATCATTTTTATTTCGCACGTCAGCTTTTAGTTATAGCACTTTTATCTAACGCACTATAAATCTGAGAAAACATGGCCCTTAATATATTCAAATGACCTCAAGGCAAAATTATATACTTATGTATTGGCCTGTATAACTTGTGTAAGATCTTTGATCTTTCAGTAAACCTTTCTTTACAAAATAAAATTTAGCATAAATTCAATAAAAGCTAAACGTTTTTGGTAATAGTGATACTTAAACAGCTAAATGCAGGTCACTATATAGTACTATGAAATACTTTCACAAATTAACAGAACTAATTTTATGGCATTTTATTTACGAGCGCTTTAGTTCAGCTATGCCATAAAACTTGAAGCTCGATGGCAGTCATTTGTTAAAGTGCTGAGTGCTCCGTTAAGAACCATAAAAAGACACCTATATCGGATCAAGACCTAGATTGATTGTTATGTAGTTATAATAACCTATTACTAACAGTGTGATCCGTGTGATGTATTCAGGGCGCCCACAAGATATACCTGCCACCAAGCGCTTGGAGTAGCGGCGGCGGTCAGGCGCCCACTAGACCTACAGTTAAGCAGATTCTTGGACAATTCCCTTCAATGGAACGAGTAGACAAAGTTCCCAGAGAGGTAACATGCTTTGACATACCTTTAACCTTAGTCAATTAAATAGTAGGTACTTATAACATGACTTGTTTGTTGGATAGATAACATGTGCCGAATTACAAAAAGACGTTTTACTGCTCGAAGAACAGGAAGGCTCTGTAAATTTTAAAATAGGAGTAATGATAATGAAACCAGGCCAAAAGACTGACGACGAAATGCTCTCCAATGGTAAATATACTAAATATTATATTTTAAGGGATTTTTTTGAGCAAGGCATTTAAATGTTAAAATCTTTCAGAGAAGGGCGACGAGAAATGGGAAAGATTTATTTCACTTTTGGGAGATAAAATTCGATTACGAGGCTGGAACCGTTTTCGAGGCGGCTTGGACGTCAAAGGTAACATTCATATTTCAATTTATTACGAGTTATTAACGTAAACAAAACAGTAGACGAAGGTTCTTTCAGAGAAACAGAATCCTTAATCATTCTAAAATGAATGTTGTAGTGTCTTATCAGGTAACCTGAATAATTTCGTTGTAACAGGTGACATGACTGGAAGCCATTCTATTTACACGATGCATCAAGGACACGAAATTATGTTTCACGTTTCTACAATGTTGCCGTTTTCCAAGGATAATAAGCAACAGGTGAGGCTAACAATATTAAAGCAATTATCGATATTTAAGCAGTAATGGTAATGAAAATTAAAGTCTTCGCCGAAATATTAAGTTCATACTAGAACGTTTCATAAATTCTAACGAAAAAACGGAATCCCAAAAAAGTATCTCGAGACTTGTTAATAAAGTAGGTAACCCAAAACCCGTTGGTAAAACTATTGAGCCCCATAAAATCATGAACTTGTTGGTGAATAAAGGCTTCCAAAACTCTTCCAACTCATCCAAGATTTTCTTCAGATAAACTTTCTTCGAACAAAACCGACTGAACTTACTCCATTAAACTTAGGATCTACGATGCGTCTTACCCAAATTTTTGAGACTTTTTCACCGAGCTGTCGCAGAATTAAGACAAGTTTTTGATAAACGCGATTGTCTTTATGACACAACTCAATATTATAACAGCAGATTTTAACAGCCTAGTTTAAGCCAAATTCAAGGTTTTTTTTATAACTTTATGTACTTAATAAAATAAGTTTTGATTATGAAAACCGCAAACTTCAAGAACCGGGTCAAGGATCAAATTATAACTCTTACCACGTTAAATATTAGACGCTATCAATATCAAAGAAAATAATGCGGTCTCTCCTATACTTGCTGCTTAAGTAACTTAATTAAACCTGCAACTATGTATTTATTGCAGCTGGAGAGAAAACGTCACATTGGCAACGATATCGTCAACATTGTGTTCACAGACGACTCCGTGCACAACACTTTTAATCCGCAGTGCGTCAAAAGCCATTTTACACGTATCCTTTTATAAAGTTAATACTAAGATTGTTTGTTTATAATAATAATATTAATATTCCGGGACATCTCACACACGGTTGTCTGATCCCAAGCTAAGCAAAGCTTGTGTTATGGTAACCAGACAACTGATAAACATACTTATATATTTCTAAATACATACATATTATAGATAAATTACACCCAGACACCGAACAAATGATCGTGCTCATCACACAAACATTTGCGCCGGGTGGGAATCGAACCCACGACCTCTGGTATAGCAGTCAGGGTCACTAACCACTAGACCAACACGCCCGTTTAACATTAAGAAGTACATACGGTATGACACACATGTACTACCAGACTACGACGGGCTACGAGCCTACGAGTCTAGTACGACTGCCTATGACACATCGGAAAGTACAAATAAATCGATAAAGTAAAATTGGTTGTAACTTTTATGATACTACCGAAATACAGGCAATTATTTTATCTACTGGTGAGTGAAAACCGCAGCCGATAAAAATTTCTTACACTCAAATTTCATAAACATTTAGCGAATTTAGTTTATTTTTTCTGAAATCTTATGTGGAGATTTAACCATGGACGAATGTAAAATTACTTTTCACTAAACATCTAATTTCCTTAACATTGTAACAGACATATTCGCAGTTGTGTCTGAAGTAGAGGAAGGATACAAACTGAGCGTGTATAGTGACGACAGCGTGCCACCATTTGGCCCTTCGCTACCCTGTCCTCCGATCTTCAATGACCCACAACTATTTAGGGAATTTTTATTGGTAAGTTATTGAATAATGCCTCCTACATTATAATTATAAAAATATCTTATAAATATCAACGACATTATTATTAAGGTCTTTAAATTGGTAGTATTATAGTTTTAGATAAGAAGTATTTCAGACTTTAGTACCTAAATAAAAAAGGTTAATGTGTAAAAAAAAATATTATTTTATTTCTATGTATTTAATCTTTGAAATATTTAGGTAAAGTTAATGAATGGAGAGAAGGCAGCTTTCCAGACGCCTACATTTGCACTAAAACGGCAACGGACGCTCGATACACTTATAAGGGACATATACGCCGAACATTGTTCCGACCACAAGGTGGTAAGTTACTCATCAAAAAACATGATTCAAATATATGAATGGAACTTATCTGTTTTTGGACCCCGTTAACAAGTCTGCATAAATATTCAACAGCCTTCATTATCATATTCTTTCTTAATTAAATCTATCTATCGCTATTCACCACCCTAATACCAAGCTTTTCTTTCACTTCCAGATTGCTACCATATTAATACCATAACATACGTTATCACCAGGCAAATGAACTATAAAAAGGCTATTGAGGCATAAGATTAAGTTGTAAAAGTTCGACGATATCTCTGCTACCAGTAATAGGGATCGACCAATCATTTTCGCTCAAAGAAATCTAACTCATCGGACAGGAAGAGAAGTGCCTCAGTTTCATTACTTTTGCACCATCGATGAAGAAGAAATATCCCTATAACAATCCTTTTTCCTTCCAACCACGTTATTTTCATCAAAATTCTTTGAAAATATCTCCAAAATAACGTGGGGTGTGTTTTCAGCCGATGCTATCCCGTCGAGCACTATCAGATGTGTGGTCGGGTGGCGCGGGCGCGGGAGGTGCGGGCGCGGCGCGGACGGAACACTTCCTACATGTCGGACAAGCACTTAAACTGGACGCTGTGTTGCGGGGCGATGCTCCAACCAGCCTCGTTTCATCAGGTAGCTAGTCTGATATCCGAGATACTGGTATGTGACTTTCCTTACTAACTAGGAATGCCACATATCTCACTTCCCAAAATACGTTTCAAGTGACCAAAAGCCCCATTTGGGGTTGTATTAACATTAATTTAAATTAACCAGGATGTGGCGGTTCTCGTCGAGCACCCTGGGAGGGTAAGGTGTGGCGCGCTGCACCACTACCAGCGACACCAGTTTGTGCGGAACAGCTTGCAGAAGGACGACTCTTGTTATCTACTACTTCAAACACATACATTTTAGAAGGTATTTAATTAATGCGATCCTCTTGGATTTTAGTAGGCATCTTTTGGAAACTTTTTACACATACTTTTTTTATCTTTTAGAAATATTATTCCTGTCCCTACTGGAGATATACTTCTTATTGATAAATATATACTTTCTTTAGGCCACGAAAAGAAGTCATGTGCAAGCATCCTATTCCAACACCACCAGATCGTCCTCTACATAAAAATAAAAAATCACAAAAATACCCGGATAAACTCAAAACTATACGTTTTTCATTTAATAACTTGGAGTCATATACTTCATTATAGAAAGCGGGACAACCCGCGTAGTCCTAAGATGGGAGGGTTGCGTGCGAGCCGCCCGCGTGTCGGAGCGCGCGGGTCTGTTCCGCGTGGGCGCGCGCGTGGTGGCGGGCGGCGGCTCCACCACGAGCGGCGCGGGCGGCGCGGGGCTGTACGCGCTGCCCGTGACCGAGCTGTGCGCCGGCGCCTGGGCCATGCGCCCGCTGCAGGACTGCAAGCACGCACGGCTGCCACGGACCAAGACTGCGCATTACTTTGATCTGCTTGAGACAGGTGGGTCAGGAAAGGCAAAGCGAGTATCGTAAAACCTTGAAAATATAATTCGATGCAGAAAAAACATGGCTATCCATGTTTTTTTTTCTGCATTGAATTATAGTCGTAATCGTATAAGCTGATATATTTGTTTAGCCGGATATGAACCGACCCATAGAGTGCTGTCTTTTTTCATATTTTGTGTTTGACGTTCGATAAGTGATATAACTGTGTAGCCTATATTAAATAAAAAATATTTGAAGTTGATTTATTTATTGAAAGAAAGTTTTCATATAAGGACTTACCAGTACCAGATCCAGATTTAATATGACCTTAAGCTGCTGTGGTTAAAATGTTTTATTTGTTTTTAGGGGAAGGAGGTAAAACGACTTTAGCTGTAGCAATTGGTAGAAGAGTAATGCTTATGATCGAAGAAACAAAGACTGACAGCGAGATGGGTTTCGAATATACACATATCAAAGTAAGTCTCTTTTTTTATTTAATCTTGATACAATATAAAAACTACGCATGCCGTGTCATTTCTGTCATCTTACGAACAAAGGTCTACTCACTGAATAATTCCATGTATTCTTGCAGGATATACAGCTAAGCGAATCTCCTATTCTCATCAAGCTAATGGACGGCGAAGTAGGAATAATGGTGGTCGGATACAAACACCATTGGGAAGTTTTAGAGTCAGGCACAGGACAGGTAACAATCCCTCATACATATTGATTCTTACTACCAGGAACCAGGCCTGAAAGTCTCCTGAATATTGCATCTTTTTTTTTAGATTTCGGTTGCTAGAGTGCAACGTGACTTGAACCTTTTTTCATGATTGGTGTGTCCGTTAAGTTATGCTATTCCGGAATCGTCCAACTTTTCTCACTTCAATAGGACCTTTCCTTGGCTTTTATTCTTTTAACTCCATATTTCTTTATCTTCGTAGTCAGTGAAAAGAGCAGAAAATTCAGAAGATAGTGGACCTCGAAGGGGAACTCTTGTCAACGCTTTACGTATAGGCGACGAGAGAGATGGACAAATAGTTTTATGCTACAATCGTAAGTACCATCTCTACATGAAGTTGTAATTGAAGTTATTTGTGAGAAATGGAAATAAGGTAGACTATTATTTTACAGATACATGCCATTTTGAAAGACTAACAAGTAAAGGTTTGGAAAGTGATGGTGAATATGATTTCCATTGGACAACTGTGCCTGCAGCTGTAGGTAAGACAAATTGAAAACTATACAAAAAAATACTTTTTAGAGGATTTATAAGTTAAAAGTCTATAAGAAAAAAATAGAGCTGTTCATACGTGCTGCCTATTTAAAACGGTTAAAACTACTTGGTACTTCTTGTATAAAAATTAACTGATCAATAAACAATCACATTATTTGTTTCAGTATGTGCATTCCCCTACATAATGGCCTTCGCTGAAGATTTATTAGAAATACGACTAGTTGCCAATGGATCCCTAGTACATGCAGCCTGCATACCTGGACTGAAACTACTTTGCGGGCGAAGAGTAAGTTAATAGAATAACAAAAGGAAAAATTTGAATATATCGACAGAATAATTAGGACCATTCATTAGACCTACCCGTTTGTTGCTTCATTAGTCAACTTTGACGTAACTAGACGAAACCCTAGATCACAAAAAGTGTATTAGTAATTTAGTACCGAAAGAAACAGAAAGCTAGATCTTCTGTAATTACTCATATCGCGTAGTACTTTCGCACATCAATCACGCGTGCCCCTAACATCAACAAGAAACTTCTTAGACAAAAAAATACTTAGTAAATGATGACCAACCTCTTTCTCTTATCTTACACATACATGTTGCTATTTCAGGATATATTCTACGTGGCATGTGCACCGGAATACGTGCCTTTGAGCCGGGAGATAGATCCGTGTCTCAGTCTACACGACGAACTCGTCCGGCAGATGAGCAAGCAATGCGGACCTTACTCGGTGGACGAAGATGACAATCATGACAGGTACATCCATACATATGTTTTTTAATCAACTAGTGTGAAATCTTGATCTGCTACTTAGAGAATACATTATGTATTAACAGCAAACCTGTGATTCTTTATATCTTCCACAGGACAGATTGAGGTTTGAATCAAATCTGTTGAAACAAAATCAGTTGCCAAATTGAAGTTGGAATCGGTAGTATTTAACATTTAGCTGTTATGTTTGGAGTCGGAATTTTGATCTTTTTAAATACATTTTTTACAGAGGGGATCCGTACAACATAAACCGTGCTGCACCATCTGAAAATAATTCAGCATCGAGCAGAAGCAGTTCCATATCTTCTGAACAAGAGAATATCAGACCACCGCTACAACGAATGGCGCCGATTTCACCACCAAGTTCGCCTCAAGGTTAGTAAATAACATCCATAACAACATAAAACCATTAATATAAAATCAGAGAATGATTTATTTACTCTTGTTTTGCCATTTCCAGTGCTACCAGAAAACAGTGGGCGATGTGTGCGCATCTACAAGATCCCGCAAAGCAATCTCAGCGCAGGTGCATACCAACGACAATCCGTTTCAGCTGACCAGGTGGTCACATCCTACTTTTCTGACAGGTACTACGATATTAATCACTACAACTAGGTACTCACTATTACAATAGTAAACATGGCTATATACCTCCTTTAAATAATTTACTTTGCAGGCCAAACAGCATGCGGCAGCGACTAGCAGAACTGAGACTAGACAGCAAATCGAGAGGAGGAGGCGACGAGGAAACCTTATAAGTGATACGCAGACAACCAGACACTACTTAGGTTGTTATCGAATACGGAACCAGGTGCACAATTTTAAAATATTCGTAGCTATATACAACTGTACCTATAGGTATTGAGTGTTGAACCCTACAGTTGTCTGAACACGGCATCATTTTGAATACTGCAAACATTAAATATATTATCGTCGATAGTCTTAGGTACACTGTAGAAAACACGTTTGAAATGTATGCCGTGTTCGTTCATCTTAAGATGTCTATTTAATAATAAATATAAAATTATTTTAAAACAGTAGACGTTGTTATACGTAGAGCTAGTATGAGTAGATACTTTTGAATGGCAAAGATGTGATATAACAAATATGGGTGATGTGTAGTAAACAAACTATATTTCGTAGAATGATTAAACAAATTAGTGTGGAGCTATTTTACGTTGACTATTGTAATATTTTATTATTGTTGCAATATTGAAGATTTATCAGTAAATTAATCCTATCAGATCTAATAAAATATGTAAATAAACATATATGTATAACTTACTACTGCTATTACATTATAACAATTACTTGTTTGAAAGTCTATATAACTACTAAACTGAATTGCTATGCACAAATATATGCTCAATGTAAGGAAATACATATATTTAAAACAAAATTAACTAAAACTAACAGTTATAATGTAGATTGTCGTTCGATGTTAAATACTTTATTGGATAAGAAATTTTATGACTTAGCAACAATTTTTACAACAAAATATACAATGTACAGTGTATCTACAGATGTCTATGTAATTCGAGTTAATTATAAACGTATCTAATAAATACTGAATCTCATATTTAATGTAATATTCTAGTCACTTGACTTGTGCAACATGTAAGACAAAAAAGTGATGTAAAATAGTTCTCTTTAGGATTAAACGAATTATAAAGAAATGAGTATAATATTATCTCTCGAAAGTCTTTTTGACACCAGAAAAGAAGTGCCATCCAATTATTTGGTTATCTTTCTAGACTTAATAGTATAAAACTGTAATATTTTGCGATGCAAGAGAATTGAAATATTATTTAAGTGTTGATACAACTAAATCTTCAATGTACATAAAATATTAGTTGTAAAGTAAACATTTCAAGTGTATTATTAATGTTACCTACTTACTACTTACTTGTATTACAGATATTCAAGTAGCGTGTTGAGTGTTTCGATGTTGTGTGACTATGTGTATTACTAACCAAAGAAAAGAACCAAACTGATAGAAATAAGTCTACCACGTAAGAATTATAATAAATTGCTGATATAATAAGAGAATTGAAAATATGTATGTATGAATAGTACCTATGCGTAGTTATAAAGTTTTGTCCAATTGAACATTGAAATGTAATGTAAAACTGAAGTTTGTTTAGGGACTAAGCTTTTCGGAATGGTATTATAGAACATTTGTAGCGAAAATATTCTACATAGAATTGTTGTTTTGATAGTTTCTTTGTGTTATTTAGCTACTAAAACGTATTAATATAAAATGTAAATATGAATGTAATGTTTCCTAACACTATGTTGCGCTGTTCTAAATATCCATTGTGTGATATAAAACAGTGTTGGGAAATACTTGAAAGTAGATCAACATGAATGTAAATAGAATGTAATTTGTGTATTAAAATTTTTTTAATATCATATCTGAAAATTATGGAAAAGTACAATTACCAGTGAGAGATATATGAATACCTCCAAAATAAAGAAATTATATTGATGTTATAGTAGTTCACAGGTTTATTAAATATCTATGTATATTTTTCAAGAGAATATAAGGAGCCGCATGTGCATTAGTAAGAAATGCATATTGTGTGTTACATAATATTATATGCAACAGAATGCAGATCATTCTAGTCTCACTCAGTATTAGTTAATCCAAATGCATTTCCTACTAATGTAAATACGGATTAATTTTACTAAATCACTTGTTTCTTCAAAATGTGATATTGAATGAAACAAAATTAAACTAGCACATTATATGAAATTAAATTTATTGTTTATATAATACACGTAGACAAAATTAATGTACATTACTATAATAATTCATAATAAACCCAAAATACTGAACAAATATAATTATAATATAGTTAACAAACAACTGTTCTGGTAACAAAATGTACCTACTTATAAAATGTAGGATTTTACTCTGTTATTTTCTCTGAGGTTTAAAATAAATGTCTGTTCAGATCTTAATGTGTCTTATTTTAAATGTCAAAATTCGCCTAACTTATAAGCTAAGTAAGTCAAATAAAAGCTAGTCTAAACTAATAGAAAGAATAAACGAGCAGTATATGTTAATATAACAATACAAGTTAAATCTAAAATCTAAACATAATGTAAGAAAATGTACTTACAATATAAAAATCTAAAGTTATAGAAACTTGGGTTGTTGCTTTAAAGCTGTGATGTCTAGGAACCTCGGCATCTCACCTGCCGTCGGCGAGGTAGATGTTGGCGGTACTCCTAGAAAAAATAAAACATTAAATTAGTTTTATATTCCAGTTTTTCAAAAATTCAGTAATTGTACTGAACTATGTAAATCTGCCATGCTTCACCACGGCTCATACTTGTATCAAATAAACTGATAAACAGTAAAACTGAATAGATCAGAACCTACTTTCTAAAATAGATAGCAACACCCTAGGAAAACAGGATGTTGCACATAGCAAAAGACATAAAAGAACAATAACTAAACAAAACACTGACCTTTCAATAATTTATGTCTTTCCATATAGTTTTTGGTGGCAAAGGACATGTCAATAGGTGTGGTAGTGGGCCTTGGAGCTCGCTGCGGCACCGCTACTGGAGCGCCACCCTTCAGGTACTTGGCAGCCAGCTGGTTCATCTTCAAACTGGTATCAGTAGAGGTGTAGATGTGTGGCTGATGTAGACCGAGAGGGTCGTCGCCGAATTTTACCCTGAAATTATATAAAAGTATTAGGTATATGGATCAATAACAGTTATATAGAAAGTTTAAAATATTCAGAATTTGGTTTTACTTTCTTGTCCCAGAATTAGCTCTCTTTGACCACTTAAATTATTAAGATCTTGCACTAGGGAAATCCCTAAACCCCTCCCTAAATCTCACCTAAGAAAAATCTTTTAGGTGTATAATATTTAATAGGTACATTAGATATCTATTTTATAACATAATTACCTAAATAATTATTACCTTTTTGTAACACTGACATTAGTTTTGTCAATCTGCATTTGTAATGTCTGCATTTGGTGTCGAGTATTTCTGTACATAGCACTGGCAGACGATGGCATGTCTGAGTCTTGTAACATGCCATTCACATGAGTCTGTAAATAGAAAAAATGCATTAGTTATATTCAATGTGAACTAGAACTTATTAGAATTAATTTAGAAGATAATATTACCATAACTTTGTTGTAATATGTCCACCCAACATTGGATTGGTCATCACTGCCAGTGTCCGAGCTGAAAATAAAATGAAATTAATTAATTAATTTATAGTATATCTTAAAACACATCTTAGTACCAGTGGTTAGCTAATAATTTTACTGTATAATATTTAATGAATATTCAAAAGCTTGATCACTGCATCAGAATAGTTGATGACTAAGGCAGTACATAAGGTTAAGGGTTCAAAAAGAAGACTTATTAATTAAATGTAGATAAAAATGATACTCACTCACTGTAGTCCCTAACATCTAAATACAAGCTTTGTTCAGGTGACATGAGTGGTGTAGTAGCATTGTCTACCTGAACATTGTATAAACTCAATTCATTTAATGTTTTCTCCTCATTCATACCAGCCTGATTTGTCACATTGGCCACCATTCTATCATTACATTCTGTCTGCTGCGTGTGTTTAGGTTCAATTCCATCCAAAAAGTTTAAATTTGGAGATTGTGATTTTGACCGAACCTCTTTGATACTTATTTGGGACCTGTTGCACTGAATTTGTGCATTCTCATTTGTTTTTAGAACTTCTTTGTTAATGATTGTTGAAGTTCTAACCATTTCAAAGCTGGTCATAACACCTATAGATATTTTATGCTGTTCATTGCCAACAGTCTCTATAGCAACATGTTCGGTCATGTGATTCTGAACAGGAGCAGTATTATTCTGTTGGCTAGCTGAGATGAACTTGTCAACTTTCTCTTGAAGCAATTGTAATTGCTCATTCTGCAGTTTAATGATCTTAAACAGATCAGACACAGTCGGCTCTCTTTTCTCTTTGGTAATGTTTGTCTGTTTTTCAACTTCCAAGGAGTCTGACTTCTTGCTCTGTTCATATTTCTCAATTGCCCAAGTTTTTTTGTCTACTGCATTAACTTGTGGAGTGGTTGGCTGTTTTGTCTCACAAGTATTGCATTGAAACTGTCTTGCAGGTACAGTGTTGCAGCAAGAACATTGATTAGGTTCAGGAGGTGGAAGCCTACAGGGACATTGGTTTGGGCTGGATGGCTTTTGAGGTATAAAGTTAGGGAGACACCTAGTAATATGACCATTTAGCTGGGTTGTATTGTCCCTGATCATTGTATTTGGTGTGTAAATATTTCTGACACAGTGATGACAACTACAGTTGTTGTTAATAGGTGTTACAGGCTGTGTTTGAAGGGGTTCATAAGGGTTCACAGCAGCCATTTGCATTATCTCTGCTTTCTTTACCAGAGGATTGTTTTCTTTATCTAAACTTAATTTGCTTAATTGCTTCTGTACAGGATTAATGTCCAAATTAAACTTATCCAAGTTGTCCCTTCTAATAAAGAAGTCATTATCTTTGATAAGTACATTAGGAGGTTTCACGTTTTTGTTCTCAGCTGATGGTAATCTTTGAGGATTATTCTGGAGAACATTTGTTGCTGGTACTTGAATACCATTTCCATCCATAACTGTTGGTTTGAGAATAGACCTACTAAATGTGGGTCTACGAGGTTCATGATAAGAGGCGTCAAGCATACTCAATTCTAAGTCATTAGACGGCGACCAGTTTGGTTCCGCATTTTTACCCGGCAAGTTTGTTTTATTCACTATCGGATACGGAGAACTATTGCTACACTCAAACAATTGCACTGGATCATGGCTGTAAGGCAATACCTTGGGGTAATTATAAAAATCGGGTACATTTGCATTCATTTGCCGATTTGGACGAGGTGAATGGCATTCGCGCTCATTCATCTTCAGAAATTTGAAACTTTTGTCAGGAGTCTCAAACCGAACCTTCTTCATTAAGTTCGTCACACGTACGTATTTCGCCACAAATCATAAAATAGTAAATATATTATACGAAGGTAAAATACCACTTGATTCAATATTACCACAATACAAATGAATAACTTTTAATCAAATACCACTGTAAACTAAAATTCACAACAAACGCAAACTTTTAAAAATACTCGACTCTCATGTCAACCTATGATGTCAACTTTATTTTGACATTGACATACCCATAAATGACCCATAATTCGACGGCAAAACGAAACGTTCAAAATCTTTCGTGACTACGTTTGGTAAAGTTACGCAGTTTCTTTTAATAGTTACCAAATTTATTGTTTTCTATTCATATCATAACATAAATCTAATTGCTAGTTTTAGAATGTTATTATTGTATAACTCATTTTCTTTCGTTTTCACTAACACCCATTGATAGGATAACAAAACGAAAAATTTATCTACTTTTATTGCCATATTAATTAAGCAATAAAGCAAAATGCTATTAATGGATATGGCAATACTGTAGCAAAACTTCATAATCGGCTGGTGGATTTGTTTATATTGAGGTTATAAAATATAATCTAGTTAAAACGAAATAATAATCAAATACAAAATGAATGGGCAGTTGCTTAAGGTGTTTAGCCCTTTAGTTTCGATTGCTCGATCGAAGGGCTACAAAGCTCCTGGAGGAATTCGATACCCAGGAGGTATCACATACTATCCAAGGTACAACTATTTTAATAAACCTGAATTATTGTTCTATATATCTATTTACTTTATTGTTTTTCTCACTGGTTGAATTTTTCAGATACCCAGATCATAAGGATCCAGAGTACACACCTTCAAAGCTGTTCAGAGTTCAACGTATAAAATCGGCTAAAGGTTTTCCCTATTGGCAGAAAAGCATTTTAAAGGATCTACATATATTAGATGTAAGCAACAATTAATATATGGCATATGATTTAACGTCGTTATCTTCAACAAACAATATAAAAAATTAGATTATGATATACTGTGTTCAAAATGTATTATATTCATATACTTTGGTTTCAGACTGAAAATTCTGTAGCAATAGTAAAAAATATACCTGAAGTGAATTCAAAACTGTGGAAGGTCAAGCATTTAATAAAGGTGACTCCAATTACCTTTCCCTATGGAGAACCTTCCAAGGATGATATTAACTACACAGTTATGAAGGAGAATGGTGAATGTTTAGTCATCAAAAAATTGGAACACAACCCTGAACAGATTAAAGCTCGAGAGCTGTATGACAATGATAAAAAGAAAATGGATTCCGAAACACTGAAGAGAGATTCTAGACTTAAATGGGTTAGTGCTTTCACCGGTGGATTTTAAGAATACTGATTGTGTAGATTAGGATTAGATAATGTATTAAAGTTGTGTTGTAAATATGTTTAGAACTTTTATTTACTGTGATTTTTATTCACCTGTGTTATGTGTCTTTAATAACATTGAAGCCAACAAATTTCCAACATACTCTGGTAAGCAAACATACTCTGGATTGGAGTTTAGTTTATATTAGATATTAGAAAGGTTTTAAATATAACACCTTTTTACTATAAATTATTTATTCAACAATATTTTACAATTTAAGAACTAAACACTTCAAAAACAATATTTTCAGCTATGTATTCAATCCATGTCATCTGGTTTGTCATTGCCTTTTTTGTTTAACAAATAGTTGAAATGTTCAGGTGTCTTGAAATAATTTTCTAGTATTATACCATGCTTATTGCCTAAATCAAACCTTGCATCACCCCAAGTCACAACCATTGTAGGCTTTAATTTCTTAAAAGCATTTAAGTGGAATTTGTGTTTTCTAATTGAATTGTAGAAATTACCCCGGAAAATGGCTAAGTACTCATCACCATCCTGATAAAGCCTAATAACATATTTGGATATCAATATCTTGATTGCAACATGTAATGCTATAAATGATGCCAGATATACAAAACATTCTACAGGGCTATTGGCGATCACCACATCATCTCCAATTACTACAGGGTTATACATGTCATCGATGTCGAACACAAAAGCCCCATAGTATAGTGTACCGACACTTATAATACTAGTTGAAACGGTCAAGTATGTAGAGGCGAACTTGAGCGCCGTGTCCATAGGTGCTTTGTAAATCAACTGCCACCGTCTCGACACATCGTCTCTGTCTCGCCACATTTGCTGAGTTTCCATAAACCGAATCGGATGATTTGAGACACATCTTGATGAAATTAATTCAAATACTTTAGAGTGTTGTTTTCCTGCAAGTTGCACCAAGCGTAAACAATTCATATTGCTTTTACTTTAATTTATTTCTTGTCACGAAAATTTGTATAATATTCACTCATATCATAAATACACGCTTTTTTCTTGTTTTAGTTTTTTTATTTATTCTATTTTGATTCGGTTTTTATGGACTATAAATTTAAGGTTATTTTTCGAAACAGCACAGCTGATCAATTTGTTTTTATATGACAGTTATTTGACTTTGACAAGACATTTGATCTTTAGTTCGGAAACAAAAACTGTTCAGATATTAAACATCGTTTTTAAATCTTTATAATTTAGGGTTTTTTATACTTTAAATGAATACAATAGCGTTAATTCGAAAAAATAGATTATGTTGTTATATCAATATATAAATGTAAGGTCAGACGGGCGAAGCGATACTGTGTTCACTGCGATAGGTTTAATCGGCATGTGGGTCATTGTCTGACTTCTTTAATGTAAAAATGAAATGGAAAACAAAAAATTGCTGCCAAATCAGCCAAATGATCAAAGAACAGGCCTCATTCATTAGGCATGCAGAAAAATCAATCAGTACTATTGGGTAACTAACAGAAACCTCAGTTGTACATTTCTTGCTTAGCAGTGGCCATGCATGTGCTTCTTTAAACTTAAGTCATCATTTGATTTATTATGTCTTGTACTTACTTAAATATCATTAAGACATTTAAAATAATTGCAGTTATGTAAACCGTAGGCCATAATTTTTGACCCACAGCGTTTTGCTACTTGCCTCCAAAGAAATTGTAGAGTACAAAATACCATTTTATAAAAGACATTGCTTAACCCAATGATATTTTAATAAATTTTTATTAGAATATTTATTAGAATATCATTGGCTTAACCCAATGATATTTTAATAAACAGATATGTTATACGCATACAAAACAATCGAAAAAAGTGTTCCGCGCAGCAGCGGCAGAGCAAAAGAGATAGCGCGATAAAACCCATAAGAAAAAAAGAGACAAATAGTGTTGTTGTTAATGGCAATACGTCCCAATTAGGACGTTTTCGAGTCTTCACGATTGCACGCTTATAACATATCTGTTTATTAGAATATCATTGGCTTAACCTTAATTAATACGCGAGAGGCCAGGTTCTACAATCTTCATATACATTTGTGTCGGTGGTCCTTTGGCAAAGAAGAAGCTGATAGAAGAAGAATAGCAGATAATCAGCAAAAGGTCAAAGACGTAAGTTCCTCCATGCTTATACAAACAGGGATACTTACTACAAAAAGAAATAAAAAACAAAACGAAAAATTTAGTAATATATTAACTTAAACATTTGATTTCACGGAATATAAAACAATAATCATACATTGCAGTCAATTTTTAAACAAATATGTGCATTGAAAACCTAAATATAAGTGGAAAAATAAGATCCCGTGAAATTAACATCTAGGTATATAAACAACAAGTCATAAAGATATTAATGTATTTTTGTGATAAGTAATAGTTTCTAGACAACTCTTCTTAACATAAGTTAAATATTAAATAATAAAATTAACACTTGATATTTATAACTCGGTAACCACAATCGAAAATAAATTTTGTTAATTTCATTACCGGTATTAAAATAAATCATTATACAACATGGACGCGATTTTTTTTTCAATTAACTAAAAAATTCTATAAATAAAAATATTACCAAAGATTAAATTAATCAGTGCTTGAATGTTTCATTGACTTGTGAATTGATACAAAAAATACATTTATTACTTTTATATTTCATTTCTTGCTGATACTGACGATAGTATTTGTTGCCACAACTATAAACCGTCTTGGCACAGCTAGATAAGTACATCAAATTCACTCAAGCCAATGTAAATTACATAAAAACCAAGATATGCGACACATGAAACAAATATAAATTATAATATATTCGATATACATTTTGAGGGATTAAATATTGCATACAAACCTTTTCATATTAACACACACAGCCATTAGGCTTATATTTAAGTAGGCTTGTGTATCATTATATCTATGACTATTTACAATGAAAATGTAACATGATCAGGTAAAATATTTTTAACTATCAAAATGATAGTTTCACACCTTATGATATCGAGATCGCTGGCAAAATTAATCTTACAATTAATTTTACTTACAGAGGAAAACAATTAACAGTTTTTGAAAACATTCACTGTTTCTACCACGCAGTATACAACTTGAAAGAGCCTACTACTGGTAATTTGCTTGTCTTACATATTATTTACCTTTTTCCTTACATACACTTAATTTATTTCAAATAATATATAATATGGGAGTTTTCAATTCATCTTGGCACTATATGAAATAAGTATAACTTTTATTTGCGAAATAAAGCTTTCTTATTTAAATTAAATACGTAACATGAAGATTATCCGTCATAAAAAACTCTGTTAGGTTTAAGATTCTTATTCAATAATGTTTAGGCTTTCTCAGGTGTTGCTATTCTATGTCATGGGTTATGATCTGCAAAGGTATTAACTCTAAATACAAATTTGTCTTTGTTCACTCGTGGTCAGATTATATTTTTTGGGGAAACTGTGTAGGGTGATGTTTGAGTAACCATATTAATCTTAACCAAATTGAATTTAATATTTTATTGTTACTTCTCTAAATACTGTCTTTTGAAATTGTTTTTTCCGTACTTTTATTGCTTTTACTATTCGGCCTTTTTACTTCATTCTGTTTTGAATTTTCGTGTTTCGAAAATAAATAGTGAGCAAATAAATCGTCTTTGCCCAAATCTACTTCTTTATGAGGTACATTTTGTTTTTTTGGATAATTTGATATACTATTACTAGAGTTTTGCAACATATTAGTATCTATATTTTTTTTGTGTTTACTATTATAATATCTAGTTGTGTTTTCTTGTTTATTTTCATGTTCAGTTGGATTGGCTTCGTTTGCTGTTTGTTTTCTTAAACTCTCAGGCAGTGCATCAGATTTTAACTTGACTAGAGTTGTATTTACAACTGAACAATCGATTTGCATTAGTGTCACGTGATCATTCATTAGGGAATCTGAAATTACAGTACATTGATTGATTAGCACAGATTGAATACATTATGGTATATGGACTATTTATAATTATTATACATATGATTTATGTGACCTTACCATTACTAGTCTTAGCAGGCAGAATAAGTGCCATTTTGGGAGGTCTGGTAACATTGTGCGATACGGCGGGTAGTAGCAAGTGTTCTCCTTTACCGAAGCCCAGCACATAGAAGGTATCGTCTCTCCTATGTAACGCTTGAAGTAAAGCATTCCATTCACTCATATCGTCCATATTGAAGTCATTCACTGCCTTCCTTATCGGCTTGCGGTATAATGTGTCGTAATCGATTACAGCGCTGTCTGGGAAATCTAAATCTTTAGTCCTCCGTAGGCGGCGTAACCGCGACTTGTCTTTGACAGACTTTGCTTGACTTCTTATAGTAGGAAAGTCAATGAGATTGCCTTCTAAATTCAGTTTATTTAGTAACCTGTAGGTCTCTAATAAACCACCTGAAAACAGATATAACAAATTAAATAATAAAATACAACACGGTTTTAAATAAAGCGGGTAGTCAAAGTAAATTGTTATTGTTACATCTCTGAAGACTTCGTAAGACTTCGTAAACAATTTCAATCCCAGAATTTCTCTCAAAAGGAAGCAAACCGAAAAACTAAGTAAATAAAGGAAGTAAAAAACTGTATGTACATTATGAATAGTTTACCATGAATTTTATCTTCAGTGAGATAGGCCTGCCGTTTCTTCCGCGGCACATCGTACGTCCAGTTCAGCGTCTTGCTGCCGCCGATCCAGCGGTTCAGCTCGCCCGCTATCCTGATACTCTCCGTCTGGTTGATGTCCAGGAAATCACTGGCTTTAAGCGTCGCGTTCTGACAGTCCGTCACGTAAGTACCGTTGCTCATGTCATCTGTAATCAATAGTTTCCTTAGAGTATACATAAGAAACTAGAGTGAGCCTATCAGAGGTTGAACGTAAGCACTAGTGTGAACTAGTTTTGTCGTGAATTATGCACGAAGATGGAGATTGCCGTTTTAAAAAATCTATCTAAAACACTTATATTATGCTAACAATGTCAAAACCATCGATATTTTCGTATATAAATTTCTCGTTGCGCGAAAATTAACATAAATCAGTTAGCGAATGTACTAGATAAAGTCTAAAAACTGCTCTCGCTTGGCACAAGGTGAGACTAGCGATAGTAGCAGTCTATATACATGTTTAATCTATGATAGTTTCCTTTTAGGATACGTTTGACATTTTTCCAGGATTCTAAGTTAGCTATTATTAGAAGATATAGGTCAGTTAGTAATCTGGTAAGAATATTTAATACGAATATATCAGATATACATGAACTATAAACTCAAATACAATTTAAAACGCGCGATCAGAATAAAATTAATTCAGTCTAGCTAGAAAACAAAGGAGACGAATTAAAGCTGTTAAATAATGTATTAGGAAGCCAAAATCAATATGTATTAGCATTTTGATGTTTACTTTGCATACCAATCAAGCACGCCGCTCTTAAACCTTGTTTTGCATCTAGTACTGACACCAACGGCATACAAATTGTGGTTATATAATAAGCTCAGAATTTTTCAATTCCACTTTTTGGAGATTATAATTGCAATAGCTAAACAAAACCGGTCTGCTGGACTAGACGGTAAATTATTAATATTGAGATCGGTTTATAAGAACAAAGGTCAATCGTTTTGAAGATCGTCTTCACCATTGACTTACTATATACATAGACTGCTACTATCCCTAGGTTCCCCTTGTGCCAAGCGAGAGCAGTTTATAGTCTGAACCTAGCCAATTTTGTTTTTCATTTAAGTTAATTTTCGCGCAACGAGAAACTTATATAAGAAAATATCGATGGTTTTGACATTGTTAGGATATTATTAGTGTTTTAGATAGATTTTTTAAAACGGCAAGCTCCATCTTCATACATAATTCACGACAACACTTGTTCACACTAGTGCTTACGGTTTAAACTCTGATAGGCTCACTCTAATAGTTTCATATGTATACTCTAAGGTCTTCACGGATGTTTATCTTCTTGTCATCTAAATGAAGACCATGTTTAGTAGTTATATTTGAAGTTCATACACACCATTTGCGATATCTACAGCATTTTCATCCGCCCACAACAGGTGTCTCGTACTCCTATGATCAGTGGAGGGCCCGACAAAAGGCTTTGCGTTCCACCTTCAATATAACAAAATGAACGTTATTTACAAAGCAAAACACATTATTCAATACAAAAATCAACCTTAACACGTTGAAATAAAGGCGTTGTAAATGGCAATGTTACTAGTTATGTAAATTGGTATGGTATGTAGATAATGAATGTTTCGTTTGTTAAAATCATGTTTTTAATTAGGCGAGAACAGCTTATCAGTCAGTCATTGCGAATCAATAACACGAAAACCTATGCTGGTTTCAGTACTCACGATGTTTTACATCTGTTTTGAATACATTCGGTTGTGAAGAGAAACCTTTAAACAAAACGATTAGTGCAACTGGGTAGCATAATGTATGACATGCATGATAAGTATGATTACTGTCTTCACATGCATGTTTTTGCGTGTAAAAATATTGTGTCATATTGCTGAATTTTGGTTAAAACTCAAAACAAAATTACAAAACCGTTTAGTTGAGACAGAATTCTGTTCCGCGTTTAAATATATAGAAACATGTCTTTATTTTTTATTAAGTTCCAATTATAAGCATACCATGCCAATTATCAGTACTGTTTTTACTAAAAAATGAACTATCAAGAAACTGGGCCACATCGACTTACCCTAAAACATTCCAGTTGAGTGAAACCATGAAGACCATAGCAAATATAACAGCTATGTTCTTCTTAGGTATCAACAGCGAGGCGTCGAGTCGCGGCATCTATACAAACATAAAACACCTGTATTTACCTTTGTTATAATTAATTAATTGATAGCAAACTCGTACAAGGTCAGACTGCGTTGTTATAGCCATAAGTTCAATTAAGAAAACGAAATGGCCGTCTGTCGGTACATTTGTAAATCAATCAGTTTAAACAATCTTGTCCATATGTATTATTGCAAAGATCTGAGATATTAAATTACATGTGTGTTAACTTGTACACTAAATTGTATCTTGATTTCATGTGACCTGCCATAATATGGATGTTGTAGAAAACTTTGAAAGTAGTTTTAAAATAATGTTTATGTTATATTTTACCATAATGAAAGTGAATGAAGCGAAACAAATATATAAATATCGTAGCAAGTGTAAAGAAGTGGTATCTAGCTACCCCTAGGGGAAAGAGGCGTGTTTATTTGTATGAACTATGTATGTATGTATGTATGTCTTACCTTTCTTTTCTTCCCTCCCATTTCAAGCTTATCCCTTAACAGTTTATTCTCTAGTCGCAACCTGGCGATCTCTTGTTGGGCCTCGAACAGTTGCTGCTCCAAAGCCGAGACATATTCTTTCTTCTTTTGTCGAGACTGGCATGCCGACTCACTGGCAAATAAAGAAAAATCAATCATGAATTTCTTGTTTTTTTTTTGTTAATATCTAGGAATCTGGAGGAGCCAGCATTTTTAATAATCAAAAATATACTTACGACAACACGTTAGTTAACATTTACATACGAATTTACATACAGACCTTAAAATGCTACTTGTTTTTAATGGTCTATGTGCAACAACTTATGCAGACGTGGATTAAAACATTATGTAAATAAATTATTTCGAGTTCAAATGGCTAATATAAAAAATATCAACAAAACAAGTTTGAAAAGGAAAACATTGATGATATTAGATCAAAAAGCAAGATAAAACAAATGGAGGTCAAACATTAGAATTTATATTATCATCATTCGCTATATAAGGAAGACCAGCAAAATTAGTATTAGAGGGGATTAACAATATAAGCTATTACTCTAAAAGTACTACTAATAAGAAACTCATTCTTTGCGTAAATAATGAATTTTCATTTTAACAATTTATTCAAAACGCATAAAAGAAGTCGAAGAAAATTCCTTAAAAATTACTTCTCTAAAACATTAAGGAAATTTATGACTAAGTTTTACAAGAGTAACAAGCCGACATTCACAATCAGATAGAACTACTTACAGATAATGTCATAAATTTATCTATAATATGTATGTATTTAGAAATATATAAGTATGTTTATCAGTTGTCTGATTACCATAACACAAGCTCTCTTAGAGCTTAGCTTGGGATCAGATTACCGTGTGTGAATTGTCCAGGAATATTATTATATTATATTATTATAAATGTTATGTACCTATGTAATATGATAGACTTACCGATTTTTAATCATCCTCTGCTGCTTCTTGATAGCTCTGATCTCTGCCTCGCTGAAGTTCGAGAAGTCCATGGTAGGGCTACTAGGGCTCTCATTCTTTATAGGACTTGGAGGTATCACATGGTTTTGTACTATCTGGGCTGCGCATTGATTTGTCGCAACGGTAGGGTTAATCACTACGTTATTCGCTGGTGAAGTTACCTTGAAAATGGAAAGATGATTAGTAGGAATACTTTTGTTGTTGTTTACAAATGTAACATATCGACAAATGTGTCATCTGCCCAGCCTTTTCCCAAACAAGTTGGGGTCGGCTTCCAGTCTTCTCGGATTGAGCTGTATACCGTATTTTACATGGAGCGACTGCCTATCTCACCTCCACAACCGATTTTACTAGGTAACACAGTATCCTATGGTAAGACTGGTTGTGAAAATTGACTTAAGTACTGCCAAAGATCATAGTATAACAGTCTTGATCTACGGCTTAACGCTATGCTATCCGAGGCACGGACGATGTCGACAAATGTGTTAAAAACATAACCCTTCTTGGCAGTCGGGTAAAAAGTAAATAGGTGTAAATTAAATACAACTTAAAGTAGGTTAGTAAGTAGTTCTAGTTACGTATTTATGAACTTTACGGACTAATTTAGGTCCATTGTTCTTTATTCTCACAGTTTGTTTACACAATGGCTTTGAGAATGTATTCCTCATAAAATATTTAAATCATACAATGCATTTACACACAATGTAAATACATGTATGTAATTTGTATGTCATATTTTAATGTGTAATCTAAACAAATAATTATAATAAAGCGAATGTTTTTGTTTGCTTATTAAACGCGCCAAACCCTGAATATACTAATCATATACTTGTGTTGTTTTTTGCGCACCTTGATTGATTGATTTGTGAGAGAAATTGTATAGTCTGCTTTTATATTAGAAATAAAGATCGGGCCCAAGTCGCGGGGGACAACTAGCTTTTTAGTAAATCTCACCTTAACTTGAACATCCTTGGCACCATTAAGATTAGCTTGAGGCAGAGGAGATATGGCAATCTTCCCGCCCTTACTCTCAGCAGGTATAACAACACTGGCAGGTTTCGTAACTACATTTATATTCCTCTTAAGTATGCTAGGCACCTTCTTTTGTTCAACTATCAATTGAATCTGGCCGTTAACTACTATCTGCTTGTCATTTATAGTGTTATTTGAATTCTCATTCACTACTTTGAAGTACGAATTCTGTTGGTAACCATTTGCTGAAAAGATGGAATAAATTTATAAACAAAACAAATAAAGATTATGTAATGTAAGACGGGGCTGTAGACATTTATTATAATGATTTTCTTTATTTTTTTGTGCTGTATACAGAATTTGTATTTGTTTGCAATGGAATTTATAAAGGTAGGTAAATATTAAAAGCAGATTCATAATTCCTGTTTGATTATTTCAATTATGTCTATAAGTGCATGAGAGAGTAGTTGTTATGTAACTCGTTAATGCAAGCAGTGTAACACAACAGTAATAAAAAGCAATTTGATGTGCAGAAATAAAATTACAATACAGCTGTGTTACAAGTCCAAGGTCATTGTATACATGAATGTTGACATTTATTTGAAATTCATGAAATGATTCATGTAGATTTTATGTTCGAAAAATACAGTTAGGAATGTGGTTCTATTATAAACATTGGCAAAATAAATTTGCATATTCTTTACATGCATTCTAGATTACAATTTTTATTAAATATTAGATTCCATACTTTAGGCCTTTGAGCAATAAAGAATCATGTGTAATTAAGGACATACGCCATTAATTACAAGAGTAGTTATAAATCATTAAAGTCACATAAAAATGAGACTTGACTCTGTCTCATGTATCTAAAACCTAATAAAAGTGTAGGAACACATACCATTTTTAAAAGGTTTGCTTATTTCACTATCACAGTCCTCAGTCTCCATTTTAATGCCCTGTAAATATTACATACTGTATATAGAAGGAATAAGCTTGTTAAACTACTGATTGATAGCTAAAATGAATGAATAGTTATTTAGAGCATAGTAGAAAGATTGTGTACCAACCCTAAATAAATAAGGGAGAGGCTTTGACTTCTTGAGCAGATCATATTTCAAAGAAGAAAATATGGGAGATTTAATTTATTTAGTTCATGCATGAAATAGAATAGTCTAAAGATTCAGTATTACCTTAATAACACCATTCTCAATGGCCATAACAGGTCCATTTCTTTCTGGAGATATTCCATTAGTGTGTGTTTTGTGTAGTGGAGGGCTAACAGGAACAGGAACAGGGACTGTTGACAATATAACCTTTTTGTAATTAAAAAGTAGTATGTAATGAGTAAGGAGGTCCTTAGTCAAAGTTCATAGGCACTTGATAGGGCATTAATTAAAATGCAGTTAATATGCATTAAGATGTCTAGATTTCTATTCCATCAAGCCATTCTTATTCTTTTTTAACTATTTTTTTCTCACATAAGTATGTCAGAATCAAGCCTATTAGTAAATAATAGAATTGAATAATCTTACCAGTTTTCTGAAGGAACAGTTCTATATCTTCAAGGTTCAAGTTATTAGTAGGTTCCTCTTTAAAATTACACGACCAATCAAAAGGAGACTGAGATGACTGCCTGACAGAGGTGCTACTGGAACTGCTGCAAAATAATAATTAATTATCAATTTAATTATTTAATTAAAAGCTATGAATCACGGGTAGCTCACCAAAAAAAGGAAGCATTATCCAATTAAACATATACATAGCAGAAAATATATCAATAAATTTTCAGTTATCTTATAAGAACACATGATTTCTTTTGAAAGTGAAAGTATAAACATAACCTAAACTAATAAGAAATTTAAATTTAAAAATCTTATTATGTACTTTGAATACAACTTACTTCTTAGAGTCATCTTCACTTCCAGAGTCAGAATTGCTGCTGCTAGCCGAAGACTTGATAGACTTTATACTTGATATTGGAGATATCGGAGGCACCAGGAACGGTGCAGCATCAGCCAGGATCTCGCTCGGTGATGCATCCGTCGCGTCCAATAGTGACGACCATTTGTAATCGTTCGACAGTAACTGATCAATAAAATCCTCGCCTAAAACAACACCCAATTTATTTTATAAACGTAACTGACAGTTGTTATCGCAACTGATAATATACGATATAAACTTGCTCGGTTTTACTACACGATAAAATACACGGATCGCGTCAAGCGCAACATGATTCCCAGAAGTGCGTATGTACTTTATAACTAATTACGCGGTTTAAATAAAACAGAAAGCGTAATCAAGGGCACGTGCAATCACAAAACACTTTAGAGAGGTCAATAACTTGAGTCAAAGAAAATTAGCAAGCACATTGTTGTTATAAATTAGCCGGACTAAAGTGTGAGAACTTTAAACCAAAATTACCGTATAGGCAGTCTTTATTCTCAATTAAAATATCCGCATCCATTGGAACTATATCACGGAATCCATATACACATTCAGATTGTATTATAGTTTTCTAAATTACTTCGCAGTTTTACATTACAAATACACAACAACACGACGGCGACGGCTCAATAAATTATTTATAATCTGTGCAATCAATGTAGCAGGTGCATTTGAATACCTCACCAAAAATAAAAGTCTCATTTTTTAAATAAAAGTGAAAACTGAAACACTTTGAAAATTTGTTTGCTTAATAATTAGGTATGTAAAATGTTTGCAATGATTTTGTTTGGAAACATTTTTTGTGTATCTTCTATTATTTTATTTCGTAAGCAATTTTTTCATCCCTTTAGATGTTTATATAGCATACGTTCCAATTGACTCAAGAAATAAAAACATGCGTAATCAGAACAAATGGAATATTAAAAATAATCAAAGATCTTTAGCCATCACTACATTATTCATAATATAATTGTATAAAAATACTTGAATTAACTGATTATTCACATGAACTATTTTATTTACACGAACATGCCTTTAATCGACAGGTCATTTTCCATTTACTTCCAAATATACAATCGACAGCTGATTGAACAACAACGGAACGCAGAATTTTGACAGTATTCTTCAGGCCGATTGATTTGTCGATTATTGTTTCGATGTATTATTTTAATTAATTATTTTTCTCGGTATTCTAGAATGAAAATATAAAAACAATCGATTGAAATTGATTGGTATCCATTGAAAAGTTTTGGCTACTGCTTAAAATGGGTGCATGAATGAGTTCAAGGCACCGGTTGCAAAAATGTCTGTCCCTGACGATCAGGACGATTTCATATTTCGTCCGCAGCAGCATTTAGATGCAAAGTGGCTAAATCCTGATTTTCAAGAAGCTCTTCATAATCCTGATGCCTTGTGTACCCTGTTCAACAGCCTCTTGCAAGACAGAGAAATCTATTTTGACGCCGGAAATGGGCTTGTAAATGGTGCTGGAATAACAGCAAAACTTGGTGATAGTGGCAAATATTATTGTGGTTTAAGGGTGAGCTTACAAACTTCGTTATAAGCTGTTATTTGTGTACACAATAAATAAGTAACCAGTTGCTTTAATACATTTTTATTTGTAATTAATTTGACAAAGAGCATGGTATTTTCTAAACAATGAAATTCATTTTTTTATAGATATTGACTTGCACATGTTGTGATGGGCTGTGTGGTCCACACTCAGGGTGTGCTTGTCCATCTTGCAGTGCTTTGTCAGCTGAGGAGGAGCTAAGAATCTCAATCCAATCCAAGGTAGTAGCACCACCACCATCACATCAGATTATTGATGATCTCAAGTGGAAACAAGATCCAGGTAAACCTTTTATATTTATGTAACATAAATTCTATAAGTTCTATTGTACTTTACCTAATTAATAGCAAAACAACAGTTTGAAAAATAGATACTTATTTGCCATTGATTTTTCTTTGTTGTTGCCTTCATCTCACCTGTTTCATTGTTCAGTGTGCATTCATACCTAGACCTAAGTCTTATCATTGCCCATTGATTGTAAACATAAAAATAAAGTATTTAAATACAATTCTAATAGTTTTTCATCTAATTCCTATTGATTTTTTGTGCAGGTCCAGAATGCCTACAAAGTTTAATGGAGTCTTTGGTGTGGGAGCAGCGAGTTAGAGCCATCAATACAGCCGTCAGCTGTCCATTTATATCTCAAATACGTCGCTTAATAGTGCTGTGCAATAGACACCTTGTAGCTGTTATTAGGTATGTAAAAGAGTATATATTTCTTTGCTATTGATTTACTTTATTGTAGATTTACTGAAGCTGTGGCTCCAGCTATGGAGTCTTTGTAATGTGTGATGTGTGATTTAAGTCATGCAGGTTATACCAGTTAACTTAATAAAATACAATTTACTTGTACCTATATAAAGCTTATGTGATTCCTCATAATTTAAAACTATTCTTTCAGAGATCAAAGTCAGAACAAAGAAGTAAAGAAAGTGAAACTAGATAAGAAGCCACCACACGCTGTTAGTAACAGAGCTTTGAGCAATGTAGTTGCCACACTGAACAAACCCGGAGAAGTCAGTACTGAGACCCAGGAGGAAGTTGAGGAACATACTGATGACTCTGAAAGGTACACCTTCCTAACTTCTTAACTGTCCCACCAGCAGCTGTCCTGCCAGTAGCCACAAAAGTTTGAACAAGGAGAATGTAATATGCATATGTGACTCACTTGTCAGGGAAGTGGTTAATGTATAAGTCTCGTTAACAACTACAGTCATAACTTAATAAAGGGTGGGCTGATTTTCGTGATCTATGTGTTTTGAATGTTTTTTTGGACTCTTCAACAGCCTGAGTAACAGAATAACTTTAAAAAATCTGTAATAGGTAGGGTAATAAGCAGGGCAAACCTAGAGTTAAATGAAAGACTTTGGTGACCAAAAGTATTTATTTAGATCACAATATCTTGTGTGCAGGTCAAAGTCTTAATGACCTTCAACAAATAATGCATTCATTTGTTTTGTATGTGATTAGTACCTAAAGACTTTATTGATATAGATAAGCATTTGTTACTAATGACTTGCTGTTAGATATGCATAGTTTGCATAACAATTAGACTATTTATTGATTTTTTATAATTTGTGCCTTATTAATATGCCTTTAAAAAAATTACAGCATTTAAAATATATACAGGAATATGTTTTGGAGTAAACTTTGGTCAGGATTTTTTTGTCCAACACTATGATATTTATATTACACACTTATTATAATGTCCCACATAATTGACAGACAGACAGTTTTTATGAAAATTTTGCTTTTGGCAAGTAATTAGCGAAAAATGTTGTTTACATATTTGGGAAAGGAAGTTTGATTAGGCATTGGTAACAGTTGTTTTAATTAGTTAGTCAATTTATTACAAAACCCGTTTAGTATTCGATTTTATGAAACAGGATGTGAAAACATCGCAATGAAAATAGTTCTAACTTTTTATACAAGTGTGCCTCATTACTAAGAAGCCTTACTGCTTAGTAGAGACGATGCTATTCTTGTATGATGTAGGTAATCCTATCTGTTGGTCCTATTATTATGCTTTTAAAACTTCTTAAGACCAAAATAAGAACTGCTTATTATCACACACCATATCCTGAATAAAAAAAAAAACAATGGAAGAAATTCAAAAATTCAAATTCAAATCTTTATTTGCGTTGCGTTTTAAAAAGTCTAGCGATTTATTTAATACTTGTACACCATTTCAGTGCCATCGGCCTAGCACGCGTCGGTGCCCGCGCGGCTCTCCGCTTAGCTCTATCCCTCGTCCGTCGCGCGTGGCGCTGCGGTGAGGATGCCGACGTATGTTCCGCGCTACTCCGCGACGCGTTGGATGCTGTGCGAGCTCTCCCCGACGCGGGATTGTTCGCCGGCGCGGGTGCTACGAGTGCGCCGAGATCGCAGAAGATATGGGCTGAGGTAGTCGATAGTGCCGCCAAGTTTTTACATCAGGTTGTGATTGGGTAAGTATTTTTGTGTTTTGTAACATAAATAAAAAAATATCAAACTTTTACAGAATAAAAAAGCATGTAAGGTTCGGCCATTTCAACTTATACAACTTATACAAGAATAATCTCAATATATTCTCTAAAGATGAAATCAAAGCTTACATTAAGTTTTTATCACAGGGAAGTAGGCTGTAATGTCCCGCAAGGTGACTGGCGAACATCTCTGTGTGTGTGGGTGGAGCTGTGTGCGCGCAGAGCCGAACTCCCTGCACTGTTGAAGGCTGCCGACGTTCTAGTCACTTTACCTCCTAAGCAGAAACGACAACCCGATAATAGGTAATTCTCCAAACAAAGTTAATAATCGTCATCCTATAATCATCGAATCTAAGAACAAACCCTAAAGGTATAACTTTTTTTGCAGAATAACTTTAGAAGAATGCACTGCACCATTAGGACCATTTTTAAGACGAATGGCAAAGGTTCCTGCACCTAATCCTATCAACAATAGTGAGTCAACAAGTGACAGCAATGCTACAGAGAAATTTCTTAAGTAAGTATGAAACAAGCAAGACTTGCCATCCAAAAAGAGGACTTAGTCCTAAAGCTCAAGGTATAATTTACAATGTTTTATGTTTTCAGGGACTTGAACATACCTAGTGGTGATGGATTGATGGGCGTAAGAAAAGCTGGTATAGCTTTGCTTTGTCACCTAGATAGGCTTGGAGCCCCATTACTTCCACCTTTAAAAGGATTTGTCACAGTATGTATTCGAATATATATTATTTACAAGACATTATTATATGACTCTTTGAAGGTGTGTATTTATTATGATTGTAAACTTTTTAGTGTACGGAATCAGCTCAAGAAGTGGTATCAGTTGGTGCTGGTCCTATTAATATGGGAACACTTAGGATTCAACAGATAGCCTGTGCCGAAAAGCTTGCCCTACTGTTGACGCAAGATGGCGTTATTTACAGCTTGCCATATGACTCGACTACACCGCAGCTAGTTCCAGGTAAGTCCAATCCACAATACTTTGATGCTAGCTATTTTTAGTGTACAGTAAGTACAGTAAATCGCACGTTAGTGGTAAAAAGTTAATATGAAAGGCCATCTTACTGCTTTGCAAAAGTGACATAAAAAAGGGTGTGGGTGACTGTTACCGCTGATAGTTAAAAGTGCTGCTATGCGAATTACCGTTAGACTGATTTCTAAATCCGTTTTAAAGGCCGGTTAAGATCTTCATTCGTATTAGAGTTATTCATAGCTAGTTTTATACAATATCGGCCTTTGAATATCTCACATCAAGGCACAGGCCTCTCCTCATATAAAAATTTACATTAAACCTGAAAGGAGTTGTAGAGTCAAAGTTTTACCACTAATAGGCGGTGTAGTCTATATCTTGTAACTCAATATTATTCTTAAAATAATAATTGCGCCCCTGTTTAGCGTATGACTGTAGTTTACTTTTAGTGATCTCCCCAGGTCTGGAGAGCAAGACTATAATCCAGGTGTCGTGTCACCCGGCGGGGCGGCACTTCTTGTGTTGTTCGGCGTGCGGGGGGTCGTGGTCGTGGGGCTCCGGGGAGGATGGCAGGCTGGGGCATGGGGATACTGCGCCTAGAGATGCTCCCGCGCATCTACATCATCTGGCCCATCATGAGGTGGTGAGAGTGTCTGCGGGGGCCGCTTGCAGGTTAGTTTGAATAGCTTTTTTCTTCTGGAAGTGAATGGATCTTGGATTAATAAGGGAGAGATGGAATGTCTTAAGGGCTGAAACCACCGGGGCTCTTAAACTTTTTCTTAATCATCGCCTTAGAAATTAAGCGGGAAATTTATCGCTAAAAACATCGTTGACATACGTACCAATAATTATTCCATCAAGGCTCTACATTTAAATAATATTTAGAAAATAACTTAGATAAAACATGCAGTGCATACAACTTAAATAATAATTATCAAAACAAATAAATACTTTAAAATTGTAAATGGGGCGAAACATAATTTATATGGTAAAAAATATATATTTATAAGCATATTTCTCATTCCCAGTGCGGTGATAACATCTCGAGGAGCTCTGTACACGTGGGGCCGAGGCCTACAAGGCCGTCTCGGTCACGGTACTATAGAGAACTGTCTCACGCCGCAGCCTGTCTCATTCAACGCACATAACATCGAACGTGTCATCGATGTAGCGCTAGGTAAGAATTGAAGAAGTCTATGTTATTAAAAGGGTACAAGTATCTGAAAGGGATGAAGAGTACGTCGGGTATGGAGTCAGTTTACACATTTAAAAAGAAAATATATCTAGATCTCTGAAGCATTTTATGTTAACATTCATTTAGTAAGTGACATAATAAGATATTGATGCTTGCAATGTGGTGACACGTTTATTATGGTTTTGGTGTAAAATATTTAATGCTAAATTGGATATCAATTATTTTATTAACTCTTTTTGAGTTAAACCTTGTAAACGCCCTATATTCGATGTACTCTTGACCCCTTAAGGATAGATACGTAACACTGTTGATAAACCCCTGTAAATACGTAATATGAGTACCGCATGAATAAAGTAATTGCGAAGACCGTTTTATTAACGCCTCTTCTACTTATATCAGGTTGGGGTGAGTCTCTGACTCTGTGCTGTACATGGGAAGGTGCAGTGCAAGTGTTCGGCGACACTGAGGGCGGAGTCCCGCGTACACTTACGTCCTTGTCGGTCTTACGTATCACTCGGGTGTACACTGGCGAGCATTGGCATGCTGCACTCACTGATACGTAAGTATTTTAGCTTGTTTAATAATGTGTGCTTTCATTATATAGTCCGATCGCTGGAAGAATGAGTTTCTGATAGATCATGGTCAACTTGAAAGTGGTGAAAAATTTACTAAACATAAATTACTATAGATTATTTTTCCTAAAAACTAATGTCTTTTAAAATTATATCGCGAGTTACAATGAATAATATGACACGTCTTTTTATTGCCCCATACAAATCAAGACCAACTGATATGTGTCAGAAACGCACTCTCTCAGCGGCCGAAATATAGTTGATATCGAAAGTATGTTTACGTAATACGTTTAATATGTATGTTCTATTTTTAGTGGCCAGGTGTATACTTGGGGTAAAGGAGAAGGGTATCGGCTAGGTCATGGCAATACAGAAAACGTTAAAGTTCCTAAGCTTTTAGATGCACTTCAAGGTAAGAATTTCATTACTCCGCATACATAAAGACACTGAAATTTTATATAAAACAGTTAAACACAATACATAAAAAGACAGGTCCTGTTTCATTTACTTTTTAAGCCCCGACGCAAAAAAGATACGTAAAGCATCTCGCTTTACGTATCTGACTGTGCATGTCTGTGGCATATCTGTGGTTGTGGCATCGTAGTTCCTGAACACATGATCCGATAATGATTTTGTAAAAGTTATAAGCAACTCTTCAAAATAATACTTTTATCCACAGGTGTAAGAGTAGTAGATCTCTCAGTGGGCGCTGCTCACGGCGTAGCGCTTACGGCTGAAGGCGCGCTATACGCCTGGGGAACACACGAGCGTGCACAGATCAATAGGCCTGTACCGCAACTGTTGCTAGTGCTCAACCCATCGTTTAAGGCGAACGGTGAGTTTGTCATTTCGTACTAAACTAGTCACAAAAAATAGGCAGCTAAAAGTCACGCATGTTAAAAGGCAGGTATAATTATTGGAACTCATGAGAACATTTTAGAACAAAAGTGTGTACTTATTTGGTGGTTCTACTTCTTTCTGCCTAGCCTTTTTTCAAGCTATGTTGGGATCAGCTTATCGTGATTTTACCTAATACAAGTTGTGCTTATATAAGACAATGATTTTGCAGGTGTTTCTAGTGGTCCAGGACACATTATAGTGTGGAGTGAAGAAAGTCCTAGAGATTTACCGTCTTCCATGCCCTTTGTCATTGATTTATCTGATAACACTTTCAAGTAAGTATTTATTTAATTTTAAAACATATTTCTAGTTCTAGTTTAAAGTTATTTGAATATCTAATATTGTTTACAGACTTTTAGAGCGATTGTTACGAATAGTCGTGGAACAAAGCAGTACTGCAACAATATCTGAAGTTGAATGTATGGCTATATCCTGTTTGAATCTATTGAGGTTACAAGTAAGTGCATTTAACTAGCAACACGTTTTAAATATAATCCGGCTGTAATTTTTATATCCCAATACCTACAACGCAAAAGTCCCTTTTCCAACAAAGATGCCAAAATATTATATTGCCACACAGATTTTTGTATGATTTGAACTCACAATTCACATATGTCTTCTTCAATGCCGTACCTACTTAATTCTGTATCAAGCTCTTAAGCTCTATAAGCTCCTCCCGTTGGGCCCTAATAAAGAGCCCTATTTACTATAATTACATGAATTCCTTACATCCAAGGTTCAAGCCTGGCAATGCTCTCGCGGCCCCGAGCCTGAAGACAGTGAAGCCGAAGCTCGGTCGTGGTGCGCCGGAGTACACACGGCGCTAGTTTCGCTAGTAGAAGGCAGGGCGGGTGCTAATGCTGCTGTGGCGGCGAGACGTGCGCTAGCTGCGGCTTGGCCACTGCTGTTGCCGACGCCGCAAGTGCGGGCACATCATTTGATCACGTTATTGCCGCAAGGTAAGATTCATATGTCTTTAGGTTAGTACTAGTCAGGAAGAATCCGTGCTAGTGTCGCTGGTGGAAGGCAGGGCGGGTGCAAATGCGGCCAGGGCAGCCATTGTTTGCCTGGCCGCTGTTGCTGCCGACACCGCCAGTGCGAGCACATCATCTGACCACGTTACTGCCGCAATGTAAGCTTAAATATTGTGTCTGTGTAAAAAATATATACTAGTTAGAAAAATCGGCGCTCGTCTCACTGGTGGTGGACAGAAGGGCGCTGCGGCGAGGCAATGTTCATTAAACTTTTATACCAGGACTTATTAAATAAAACTCCGTATTGTGTTCCAAACTTATTTTTGGAACTAAATATCCTATATTTTTTACATTTGCTATCTACAGGATCAGTACCTGCCAGCGCAGGCGCACGGTTCATGACAGAACTGCTGGTGTGGTCGTTACTCGGCGGCGGCGGGTTGCGTGATGCGCTCAAAAATGCACTACAGACACACTCCTCAGATGCATACAATCATTTGCTGCTTGATGTGTAAGTTGAAGAATAAATAAATAAATGCGGACAATAAGTGGTAATAGGTTTAGTTAAATTGAAATTATAATTTTAGTCATGAACTCTTGAACTTCTATTTTAAGGGTCTTTGACACAATATGTAAGTTTACTTACTTCGAAATAGTTTCTTGAAATTAGATGTTAATGTTTTTTATTATATTATTCTATTTCAGAGAATATGATCAAGTCGATATTATAACGGGACAACGTGGACCTCCGCCTAAAACTTCCGATGATCCTGAAAGCGTGACAGGTCATTATGAAATACAAAACAAATTGTGATGTACAATTTAATTTATATTGTATGGGAATTACTGATAAACACTTTTTATTTTGATCACAGGTTGTACTGAAGAATACCAACTTAGTAACGTTCCGGCAGCAGACAAAGGAGCTTCCGTCCCACTTATGCATTTAGTAAGTATTGGGCTATTTACTCAACATATACATTAAAACTCTGCTTATGTGAATGGCAAAGAATCATCAACATCTTATCCAGTAACATTAAGAAATAGTCCTTAATTCATTTACCAATTTCGGCAACCTCTTTCTAATAGTCTGACCCTGAAACCCTTAAAACTAATGTTATTAATTATTTTCACAGGTAATGCATTTAATACGCAACACGTCATGTCAAACACAGATGCATATAAACGCTATTATGCACGGCGATACAAGCAAGACTGATGATCCAAAGGGTCACGACACTGTGAGCCCTAGCTGTGATTTACTTATACGGTTTCAAAGGTAAGTTGTCTCTTCAATTACTTAAATGTCTACGTTATCATAACAAAAAATACAGGAGTCTTTTATGGGCAATCATCATCATCATCATCTCCAAAGCCTTGTCTCCCGAGTCTTTCATGGTCAATGTTTGAATAAAAATGTTGTATGATGTTAATAGTAACGACCTCCGTGGTCGAGTGGCGTACGCACCGGTTTTCAAGGTGTCGCTAGCTCTGAGGTCCCGGGTTCGATCCCCGGACGGGTCAATGTAGAAATCACTTTTCTACATTGTCTCGGGTCTGGGTGTTTGTGGTACCTTCGTTGTTTCTGAATTCCATAACACAAGTGCTTAATAGCTACTTACTTTGGGTTCAGAGCAATGTATGTGATGTTGTCCGCATTTATTTATTTATTGTTTATTTATAAATAGTTGGCTGTTACTGGCCTACCCCAAAGGTGTTCGAAATTAGTGTCCGTGAGTTAATATCAGCTGGAAAATTATTTCTTATTAAATCGCTGCGAAAAATGTGTACAAGCTGCTAATAGGCAGGTGCCTGCAATTACTCCTCTTATTTGTTTCATATGTGTTTTATTTTTTCATTTTTTTAAGGTTATTATTCTGCGAGGCCATGTGGACACGCGGCGGTCGCAGCACTCGCGGCGGCGTGCGCGCTCTCCTAACGCAATACATAGAGCTGCTCGCTGAACACGTTCAGTCCACACTCGGCTCGTTCTCTAGGGCCGTGCATCGAGCGGACAATACGCAGCTCGTGGCGCTCTGTGATCTCATTACCGCTGATATTGTTGGTAAGAACTAAACAATGTAAAATATGGTCACAAAACTTTGGCAGCCGAACACGTTCAGTGCATTTTAGGGTATATCTAAATTGCTCTGCATCGAGCGGACAATATGCAGCTCGTGGCATGCATCGTGAAAATTTATTGATGAATGACTTCAAAAGCAGTATTGTGTTATTTACATAAACGTAAGCTTGCTTGACATAAATTGTCAATTAGACTAAACACAATCCCATATTCCAGGTCGTGTAGTAAGCGAGCTCGGAGCATGGCTATGCGCCTGCGCCTCCCGCTCTCCGGTAGTACTCGCCGACTCTACAAGCTCTCTAGTCAAGATCGCGCGCGCGTGTGACGACGCGGCCAAGACTCTGCCGTCCGCGGCTAAGCTAGACGCGGACCTGCTTGGATGGCCGGGGCTCATATCGAAGAAGCATCAGCTTAAGAGCAGTATTATTCGCAAGTAAGTTTTTTCTTAGCTAAAATAGTAGGACCAATTGCAGAAAGATATATATGTGGAACTGGTCACAATTTCTTTTTTATTTATTTGTGTAAGCTCGACGTTTACCCTAAAACTGTCAATCAAAATGGCGCGGGATATAGATATATATGGACTTAGATGAAGGCTTTTGTTCCAATCGAAACGTCAGCTGTGTAAGCTAATATATTTCTTTCTTCAACATTTAAGTCAAAATCGATGCCTCAATCATCGACGTATGATATGCATAGCCTGCTACTATCGCTAGGTTCCTCTAGTGCCAAGCGAGAGCAGTTTTTAGTCTGATCCTAGTACATTTCGTTTTTCATTTAAGTTAATTTTCGCGCAACGAGAAACTTATTTAATAAAATATCGATGGTTTTGACATTGTTAGGATAATATTAGTGTTTTAGATAGTTTTTTTTAAAACGGCAAGCTCCATCTTCATGCAAAATTCACGACAACACTTGTTCACACTAGTGCTTACGGTTTAAACTCTGATAGGCTCACTCTATAGTTTCAAATGCAACCTCGTTGGCCTCAATCCTCACAATCGTCGTCGCAAAGGATGACGAACTTATACAATTCTGCAAACATCCCATTTCAAAGCATCTCTATAATATCTAACAAGTACTAACAACTATGACTATGTACTACAAGTATTTTTGGCTTCATTAAATATATTTACATGATCCATAATTTCCAGGTGTGACATCCAAAACCACACAAAAGAAGGCGGTTCCTGGGTGATAATAGCGGGCCACGTGTTCGACGTCGAGAACTTCGAGTGCGACAACGCGAGCACGGTGGAAGCTATACGTAAGCTAAGAGGATGCGACGCGACAGCTACCATGAGTATAGAACCTCACGCCGCTTACCTCTCGCTGGTCACTGAGAAATGTGTCGGATTGTATGCTGATCAGATTTATAGCTTTATGTGTACGGTAAGTAGCCTTGTGGACTGAATAGTCCGCTTAAATTGTTTTGAATATTTCCCCTTATTTTTTTGAAGAAGCTTTTTCTTATTGCCTAGATATATATACAATAATAATAATCCAGCCTATAAACGTCCCACTGCTGGGCACAGGCCTCTTCCCGTATAGTGAAGGCAAGAGCATTGATCACCACGCTTGCTCTCTGCGGATTGGCGATGGCAGATACAAAATATTGGAATCCAGGTTTCTCTGGAACTAGATATATTAAAGTTTAAAAAGTGCCCCGTTAGTTACAATTAGAGAAAAAATCTATAAGATATTCAAACTTTGTGATTATTTGCAGGAAAGTGCATCAAGTCTCCGCACATACCACATACTATCAACGTGCGCGTTCAACGTAGCGTTAGGTCTGACACAGTGCGGGTCTAGATTGGCTCGCTCTCTGCCGGTACAGCAGGCTGAGCGAGACGCTGCTCCTTATGCTACTGCTATGTTCTTAAGGGGAGGGTTACAGGTTAGTGATACGATTAGATTGTTTGTTGAAAGGTTTACAGGGGTATTAAATACCTTATAATCTGGAGTAGTTATGCAAAATTTTTGTACGTCCGACATTCAAATGTGTTTCAAAACTATAAGTGAATTGTATATCATTATTCTTATTTATTTCTCCCATTATTTAGCCCGTAGTAACATAAATATATAGCTACGATCAATACATTATAAAATACAGCTAAATTATGTATTTAACCAGGTTTCGCAACTAACCAACCCCTTCGATGAAGAAAAGGCGGAGGCCCGAAGTGGATCCTCCACAGGCGGTAACAGCCCTGCGGGAGAAGGCCCTAGCCCTTCCCGTACAGTCAGGCCTCCCCGACCGCCACCCCGTGCAAATGTTGCTCAATCATCCGCGAGGGCAGAAGCACTATTACATGCGCTTGCTGAGTCGAAGCTACATGTAAGTTGTTGTTGAAATATTGTCTAGCTCAGCTAATATATCTCTTCGTCGAGGAGAAAGTGGAGGCCCGTAGTGGGTCCTCCACAGGTGCCAACAGCCCTGCGGGCGAAGGCCCTATCCCTTCCCGTACAGTCAGGCCTCCCCGCCCCCCACCCCTTGCGAACGTGGCCCAATAATCCGCGAGAGCTGAAGCGCTGTTACATGCGCTTGCTGAGTCAAAGTTGCACGTAAGTTGTTGTTTAAATACTACCTAGCTCAGGTAACATATCCCTTCGATGAAATGAAAGCAGAGACCCCTAGCAAATCGTCGGCCCCCCCTGCACGTCGCCGCGAATTAAAGTGGCGACTTGAGGCTTCTTGTAAGATCACTAGAAAATTATGCCTGATTTAAGTGTACATTCTGTGTTTAGAATATAAGTCAAATATAGTAATATTATAGAACAGGGATTAGCGCGTACATGCATAAATACCAAAGCAGACTGGTCTGCTTGCGACCACGGCCGGTGTAACCCGGTCGAAACGTCAAGCCCTTAAGGTATACTATGCATGTACGCGCTAATCCCCGTTCTATAATATTACTATAAACATGCAGCGCGATAGTTTAAAAGTTTATAAGTCAAATACTTCTAAAATACCCAAAAGTGTTTTATTAACACTAGCAGCAAATTGTTAAAGTTAAAGCTATATTATGTTTAACAAGGTTCCCAATTAGCTTTAATTTGTGTATTTATTCTGACTAATTCTCAGAATTTACTGTTCTGTACATCTAGGATCCACTAGCACTACACTTATGGTGGGCGTGCGAGAGACGCGAGGGCTGTGCGCCGCACTTCCCTCCAGAACATCCTCTAGAAGAACTGCGGCGAGCGCTGTTAGCAGCCCTATTATACCACGCTGGGTTGAAGGAACACGCTCTTGCTACTGCTATGGCTGGTAAGATTTACTTTCACAACTATACTATTTATCTTGTAATAGGTAACTAGAACATGCCCAGGGGATTTTGGCAAATAAACTAGTTCTTTCACCAATGGGTGACATTGGCAATTGAATTTAATTATAGCGTAGGCGTATAGGTGGTCTCTCAAGATGAACAAAAAGTTTTTTTCTACACGTGGCCTTTACCACATAAACAGAGTACAAATTGTGGAAAGAAGTGTCTGTAAATGATTGTTGCCTCTCATAGAGATATATATACACATGGAGTGAGCATATTCTACTATATGAATAATAGTTATACAAATATCCATCGTATCGACGCGCACATGTCAAAAAGCTTTTTGTCTCTTTTTAACTAAACAAGAAATGAATTTGTAAAGAGAGAGAACTAAATGTCTGACAGGGACCAAATTTGGCAACACTGTTGTGGAATGTCACCTTCATGTCATTGCGTGCCGGTCGCCATTTTAAGTTACAAAAGTACTTGTGTTGTTTGTGGTAGTTGTGCTGTCAAACAGTTGCTCGACAAAATATTTTTGTGGATTTAAAGAGAAATACGTATTGTAATTAGTTATTTTGGTGTTTTGAGTTTGGACAATAGTAGGAAAATCATGCCCTCGTGTTGCATAAAACAGTGTGGTGCGAGGAAAAGCAAAAATCAGCCTAACTTGACATTGCACAAGTAAGTAACTAATTTTCACTAATTCATTCGAATGTTGTAGAATGTATTGTTATAAGATAATCTTTTTGAATATTATTGAAACCTGTGTCATGTTTATATGGCTCATATCGTTATTATTTCATTTCTTTCTTCATTTCTTTGTATTGTTTACAAACAATAATAATTGTCAAGTACGGCTAGTGATGTGCGATGTTCGCATACCGTAAGTATCGATAAAATTAATGAAGTGTGTAAAATACATTGAAATTATATTTTAATCCACAGATTTCCTGCAAACGAAATTTCAAATAAGAAATGGATGGAAGCTATTGGTTCTGAAAATATAAACCCAAGACATAAAATATGGCATGTCTGCTCCATGCACTTTGAATAATTATAGTGACCATAGTGATCTTTACTCAGAAGACTCGAGGTGGCCTTCAATACGCCTCCAACGGAGTCATAAACATTATAAAGAAAACGGAAAATTTAATAAAACCTCATCTCACTGACCAGGAAAAACCAGAAAACTATTATTTATATATTTTCAAGTTTCTGGCAAGTTTATAGTCGTAGTGGCCCAGCGGTTCAATGAACGGATTTGTATGCACAAGGTTGCAGGTTCGAACCCGGGCAAGTACCAATGTAACTTTTCAAAGTTATATGTACTTTCTTAATTATTCTAAGACACTTCTGACAAACGGTGAAGGAAAAACATCGTGAGGAAACCTGGATTCCAAAATTTGGGATCTGAAATCGCCAATCCGCAGTGAGCAAGCGTGGTGATCAATGCTCGTGCCTTCTCTATATGGGAAGAGGCCTGTGCCCAGCAGTGGGACGTTTATTGGCTGGATTATTATTATTATTATTATTATTATTTCAAGTTTCTGACGGACTATTATGACAGCGAAAACATATTATACTCGCCGCACAACATAGAGCATAACATCAACCATAGGCTGTTGCTTGTGAAATCTATAATGCCTTCATAGACATAAGGTTTCGGTACAATGCTAACTATTTTAATAAGTTAATTTTGTTTAGAAACGAATAAATGCCTTTTTTACACTAGAAATTGTTTTAATTTACATAATTTGTTGTTTAAAAAGTGGGTAGGTACATAAAAATAACAAATAAACTAGCCCGTGTAACAGGTGGGTTATATTCAGATAATTCCACTTGATTTAGTAGTTTTTTTTTTTGTTACTTTGTGGCAAATGACAATTTTGGGTAATAGCTTAAATAACACTCAAAGTTAAATATCGATATCTAGCGCGTTTTAGGCAGTTACAACCCTAAGAAAGGCAGCCATCTTAATTGCCCAATTTTTGTAGGTATGCACGTTCATTTCGTAGGTATGGCAAGTCCATTTAGGTTTCTAAGTCAGTGTTGCCTCTAATCGTTCTTATATTGTGTTTTAGAAATGGAGAAAGGCGAAGTCAAATTGTCGCCAGCAATGTCAGAAATAGTAAAGGCAGTGCAACAAAGTAAATGGACTCTTATGAGGACCAGACAACAGCTCTCTCGTGGATATAAGGAGGTAGATAATCATTACTAATTTACAAATATATATGCTTACATAGTGTTGAGGAGTTAAGGTTGAATTTTGAGGTTATTGCACTAATTGTGAATTTAAAGAAATAAAACACGGGGTTCACTTGCGAGGTGTGTATTGCGACTGACTTAATAACTAATTGTATACCCTTTTAGAAGCGAATGTAAGAAATGACGTAAACACATAGTATTTGTGATTTTATTTCAATTATTTGTTATGAATTAGGTATGTGCTGCACCGCTAGAAAGGGCGCGGTTCCTTTTACATGATGTCCGTGCGGCGATTTCTCCGGCGGTATCATCATTGTCGACAAGGCCACCAGCTCATCGGCCACCTACAGCCAAGAAAATATTCCAGAAAGTTATGCGAGCGGCAAAAACTCCCGGATTCAATAAATGGTAATATTAACCCTTAAAATAAGACATATTAGGGTTTTCATCAATATGTAATGTCATTCTATTGTATTTTTTTTACAGTTTTGAAACCACAAAAGATCTCAGAAACAGACAGAACAGTCTAAGCAAAAGTATGTTTAAAGCAACAGGCAGCTTACTACAGGGCGATGCTCTCCTTATAAAGTCAACTATAGGTCAAACTTCCAAAACACCCGATGACGCGCCAAGCATAATCATTGAACACACCAAAGGACGCATCGAAACAACTATCAACACCAAAGATACTCACCATAGACCAAAAGTTACGTTAAAAGTTAAAGATAAGCCTTTAGAAAAAGATTTAAAGAATGCCTCTAACAATGACGATATGAAAAATGATGGCCGAGGTGACAAAGATAAGGAAGATGGTCCAGACAAAGAGTATGATGATAAAACACCAACAAACGAGATGTCGATTAGTTCGATTAACGATATTACCGATAACTCGATTCTCAAAGAATCGATTGAGAGTGAGAAACAAGTTATGATGCTAGCTGATGATCTAAAGACTGATTTGATAATGGCTGATGAGGAGAAAGATGATGATAATTCGGAAAGGAATAAGTTTGTTAATGCGTGGGTTTCGAGGCTTGCGTGTGAAGAAAAAGGTAACAATAATGTTCGAAAGTGTTTTATAATATTTTTTTTAGGATAATTAATTTAGCTGTGGTTATATTTCAGACTTATATTGGTTGTTAGAAGAAGTAACTCCAGAGCAACAAAACTTGACTGTAGCTATTATCGATTTCGTTATGACTGAAGAAACCTGTGATATAGACATACTTAGAAGAGCGTTATATTGCCAGGTAAGGAGTACAAAAATCTAAGAGACCTAAAAGTCTTTCTCAGTCTTTCATATATATGATTTTTATGGTTATTTAATGTGTTTACAGATCCAAAGAGCCGAAATAAGAAAGAATGGTTACTCCATGATAAATAGTATTCTCCACTCGTCACAAACGATGTCTGAGAGCGTCAAATACGCCGCTCTCGCCGGTCTCTTAGGCGCTTGTTTGTCTGACGCAGTACCATATGTCCCACTGAAACCCACCATACCTTTAACCCATCCACTAATAGGGATAGAATCTGTGATACCATACTCAAAGTACATGGTACTGTTGGAAAGGACTAAGCTAATGAATTATATACTGATAGAGTTAAAGGCGAGGGTTTTAGAAGGAGAACAGACTCAAACGCTGCCGCTGAAGACTAGTGCGAATTGTGGTGCGCATGCGTTGTTGAATCGACCTTCGAGAGCCAGGTTTGTAGTAAATTATTTTGTACATATCATATCATTATATCATTGTTAACATGAAAGCAACTGTATGGCATAGTGTTAGGGTTTATTTTTGTTAATTCGTAGTTATATCTTACTGCCAGTCGTGTGTTGAAATTCTTGAAATGTATATACGCTTGCAGTTTTTAAATATCTGATCACCGAAAGATATTATGTTTTCAAGGCCAATGGATGCTACCAAAATTCTGATATGCAAAAGAATATATACTTTTTTTTTATTATAGCAATGCTTTTGTTTTCAGATTCTTGATAACATTCTTATCACTCCTAATAGAAGGATGTCAAGGCCCGGAATTAGAACAATTGATAAACGGCGGTGCCCTCAGCTCATGCTTAACGTTACTAAAGCAGATTGGTGGTGACACAACTCAGCTGACCTCCCTTATTTGTAATGGATTGAAGTCGAAATGTAAGTACATACTATGAAATTTAAAGATATCGGTTTACGATTGTGATTGTACTCATTATGCGGTACAGCTTTGTCGTAAGTATGTTCGCATCTTTCAGCAGCTGCAAAGCTTATTTGTAACCATAATATTTCGATTGCGGATCACCGAGCTACTAACCGCAAAACGTGTAACCTCGCTTATGTGCCTCAAGATACTTCTGACGTGATTTAGATTGAATAATATAAGTAAATTTTTTTGTTTTCAGCGGAATGTCTAATAATATTTGACGACGAAAGACTTGGGGCCCGCGCTCGTGGTGCCTCATTAACAGGCCCCGAACTGGCTTCGTTGATGAAGATCGGCACTCGAGTAGTGCGGGGAAAAGACTGGAAGTGGGGTGATCAGGTAAGCAGTCGTAACATACAATCGATAATTATAGTCCAGCCGCTGAGACATTTCGTTCCTAAAAGGTCGTGGTTAACGAAATAACATATAACTTTAATGTGGCGAAGAATTTACTAGACATAAAATACTATCTCTATTTCTCGTGTAAACGAAAACTATTGTTCAAAACTATATAATTATGCCCGGATACAGAAAATAGTATTACACGGTTTTATTATTTCCCCATAAATATCAAGACCAACTGACATGCGTCAGGAACGCATTTCCTCGCCGAAGTACGAGTATAATCGATGAAAGTTCTAATCGATTTGGTTTAATACATGTTACAAGTGTTATTATAGGATGGTATACCTGGCGGTGAAGGTCGTGTCATTGGTGAGCTAGGTGAAGATGGGTGGGTGCGGGTAGCTTGGGACCAAGGCGGGACTAACTCGTATCGTATGGGCAAGGAGGGCAAGTATGACCTCAAGCTAGCTCGCACGCCGTCCCCACCGCCCTCTGTCGACGAAACTGTACATGGGACCAGTAAGTTATATAAAATGTATTTGAAGTATGTAGTTAAAATTAAATGTAATATTATTTTTTGAAGATCTCTCTGGTATAGTGGCGTTCACACCAGTTTTTAAGGGTTCGATGCCCGGACAGGTCAATGCTGAAAAATCATTTTTCTATATTATCTCGGATCTGGGTGTATGTGGTACCTTCGTTTTCCATCACACAAGTGATTAAGGTACTAACTTTGGGTTCAAAGGAATGTATGTGATGTTTTCTATATTTATTTATTACATATTTTACACAGTAACTAATTGTTATAGTACCTAAATAGTGTTTTTATTTTTTTATAAACATTACTATCAAACAATTTTGTAAATTTTCTTACTACACAAATATCACAATATGATGCATTTTCTTAATATTTAAAATAAAATATATTATCTTATCAACAGCAATAGTGGAGAGTAACGTAGAATGGTGGCCGGTGAGCGAGGTCCGAGCAGCGTGTACTGGCGCTATCCGTGCGCTATGCGCGGGTGCAGGCGGCGCGCTCTCCGGCGTGGGAGCGATAGCGCGGCGCAACGTGGCCGCGTTACAGAGGCGATTGCTGACGCTAGCTCATGCGCATGCTACGCCGCCGCCGACGGCGTTCGCTGCTCATTATCATACGGCGTTGGCGCTTTTAAGAGGTGATTTGACACTTTTTTCTCAGTTAAATGGTTTCAGACAGGACAAAGTAAAGGTCGTCTTTTGCGAACGCAAATAGAACTTTCATAATTTTAAAGTGTTTTTGTGATAATTTTATCGTCCTGTAGCGAATCTTTATATGAAGTAGGTAATTACCCATTTTTTCTTGTTACAGCAAGCGCACAAAGTCTAGAGATGCGTGTATCTCTTTGCACGGACTCGTGGTTCGAACTCTGCTACAGTATTATTTCGGCAGCGGACAAACCTGTTACCCAGGATCTTATATATTTACAAGTATGTATACTTTTTTGTAGATTTCGTGCTATAAACGTTCTCTTATATCGGTTAAATATCGCGCGAGTTGCAGTACATTTCCGTTTATTATCGATCCCTTATGACACCATAGCCTTATGACCCCGCAATGTACCGCAACTCGCAAGATATTTCTCGCATCGTCTAAACCAGGCCTTAGAAGGTATAACACTGAATAATAATAATTGAATACAATGTGACGAACTATTTTCATCTCTACAGATTCAGTCACTATGGCTTCTTCGTCGCGTATTAGTAGAACATAACGGCCCACCGGAATGGAGGCGAACAGTCGGTGCTCAGTTACTTGCTCTCATTGGAAGATTGTGGTTAGAGACACACGTTTGGGACCCTGCGTTTAGGCTTAACCACCAACCGGTTGTGAATAACACTGAAGAAGAGGAAGTTGGTAAGTACTATTGAAATATTCGCATTACTTTAGTAGTTCACGCTCATTAAATAGTATTTAAAAATTTATAAGGCTCGCTCTACCTTATGGCGTGCGTACACCAGTTAGGAATATCGGTACACTCGGTACTTCTTCAAAATACAGAATAAATTTTATGTCTACTTTACATAATGTTCGCGATGGACTTTGAGTATATTTTTGTTAACATTACATACATAATTTATTTTATTTCAAGAGTTTACTGAGTCGAGTTCGTACTACACAAACTCTACCATATAAAGTTGCAATAAGCAGAACTTCACTAATAACTTTCTTCTATCAGACAACAGATGGCGCGCTCCAGCCACTGCGAGTTACACAGGCGCGACGTGCGCGGCGCTAGTGCAGCTTGTGAGACAGTTGCATTCAGCGGCGCAGTGGCACACACCTATCACTACGTTGCTGTTAGACAAGTTGCAGTTGGCCGCGCAAACGGTAAGTTTTAATGAAAGAACGCCTCTAGTTTTTCAAATAGAGATTATGACAGATGCTTTTTTTTACTCAATTTAGAAATATCATGTGATAATAAGTTACATTATATTTTTAATATTTTTAACAAAATTGGCTGTTGTATTTGGCAGGTGACAACTGACTGGCATTGGTGGCCACATACAAGTCAAGACCTAATGCTGACGATAAAGCCAGCGCCACCTAGTCTGGAAACTTGTCTGATAGGTAAGCTATGCAAATTAGTAAATTCCCTATTCGGAAGATTATGCAAAACATTCTAGCATGTAATTTATTTTCTTGTGTTTAAAAATAACTTGACTGTGAACTACTGCAGAAAAAAATCGTCCCATTCTTTCCTACTTGTTTCATGAAGGAATATAATGCTCCTAATTATTTACAGCGGGTGCACTCGGTGTAGTGGGCGGAGTAGAATGGCGGTTACGACTCGGTCAGAAAGTATTGTGTGGGTCGCCGCCCCGCACAGCCATTGTCACGCAACTGTCGCCTAGAGCTAAGATCACGTTACTGCATGATGATAATACTTGGACTAAAGTAAGTATCACACATACCTATCAAATATATTCGTGGCTCACATGTTAAAAAAATATATATCCATGATATCAAAAGTACCGGCCGTGGTCGCAAGCAGACTCTGCAGAGTCTGCTTGCGGTGTAACCCGGTCGAAACGTCAAGCCCTAAAGGTATTTATGCATGTACGCGCTAATCCCCGTTATAATAGTACTATAAACATGCAGCGCGATAGTTTAAAAGTTTATATATACTAGATACTGTTCAAGTTATACCGTTTATATAAACATGGTATAATCATCATAATACCAGCCTATAAATGTCCCACTGCTGGGCGTACGCCCCTTTCCATTGCAGTTATCAAAAAATACATGCAAATGAATACTTTTACTCAATTAAATACTAAACGGATTTTGATGAAGACTTATTTAGGACCTTACATAACATGAAGTATGCCTCCTGTGTCAGTTATGCGTAAATCCTCGGGCCACTAGTCTATTATAAATCTCACGATATTTTGTATTTATTCCTCAGGCGGATCTAACTAGCATACAGAGCGCTGAGTCCGAACGTCTCGCCTTACCGCTAGGTGGCGGTGAGAGCGCACTGCGCGTTTGTGCTGCGTTGTTAGGTGCGGGCCCACAGGCCTCGCCCATGCATCCACATCATCTACCTGGTAAAACTTGCTTATGTAAAGTATCTGCTCAAAATAAATTAATAACCTGATTATAAACAATTATAAAAATATAGTGACGGTCTTTAGTGGACATTTAAAAGAAAGCAAATTTAAAATGCATCTTAAACTTGGCTCAAAAGTTGATGTTGTTGTTATTTATGTCAGTTTTACAGTGAAGGGGAAACCATAACCTCAAGGAAAGCTTGATGAATACAACTGCTCTTCTTCGAAGATTGCTTGATAGTATATTTAAATATTGAAGATATGATATAATTAACATTAACATTTTTATTTTGTGTATAGCTGAAATCGACGTGTATGGACTGCGGAAGCAGCAAATGGAGTTACTAACATTATGTGCCGTGCGTGGATTGTTGACTACAAGAACACGGCTACGGAAAGCTTTGATGCAACCTCCTGATCATGCTGGTATGTAATTCTTTATTTCAGTTTCTACGATCAGTTAAATCTTATGTCATGTCACATGTTTTTGGTTGAGCGAAAGACCACTAAAACTAGCAATCACAGCACTTTTCTCTTTCTTTTTTTCACTATGTTGTGTACGTGTCTATTATATTAAGACTTTCGACACGCTAAGCAGAAGAAGAAGAAATTTGGTATTTAAGAAGTATATTAATCAATCTTCAGGTAATATAGACCGAGGAACTACATTAGGCACGGAAGGCACGTTACTGCGTCGTCTCTTAGCGCTCGCCACGCGGCCGAGCCCGCTCGCCTCATCGTTTACAACGCGAGAATTGGAGTCATCCGCGCTCACTATAGTACAACAGTTAGCGGCTCATGTTAATGGTAAGAAGAATATTATATTATATGTAAAAGTAAATTATATAAAAAAGCATTTTGAGGTGTATTGAAATGTGATTTTGCAGGTGATGAAAAGGATCACGAAACCCCACCAGAAATGCCAATCATAGACAAAAGTAATGTAATGCAAATATCTATGGGTCCGTCTACGAGTACTGCTTCTCTATGTAAGTATTGATTTTTAAAATTCTATTTCTATTGAATCATGCAACTCATCCATCGAAGTCAGTTGCACTCAGCACACGGTCGTCCTCCTGCAAATCATTTACTACTTTAAATGTTCTTTGACAGCGAGAAAAGACCTCAACACATGGGCCAATTCCTCACAAGTGCAGCAAGTCATTGAAATGGGCTTCTCTAGGCACGCTGTGTATGGTGCTATACAAGCTTTAGGTAAAACCATAATTGCTTCCAACTTTAACAAACAAAATTAGACCCTACGTTCTTAAACTTAAAGATCAGTATCAATTACAGGTGGTGCAAGCTTGCCGTCAGTAGAATCGTTAGTAGCGTACTTATTAGAACTACCTCAACAAGGCATGGATGACTCGGTGTTTGAAGTTAAGCCTCATAATATAAAACAAGAGAAGAAACAAACCCCGTACAGATGGCGCAGTTGTTTCGCCTCTGAAGAAGAGTATGCTCAGTACTTGTCGGACGTCATAACTCCGGGGATGACTGTACGGTGTTGTAAGGCGGTTGAACCTGTAAGTGGGAACAAAATAATTGTATTTTTATATTATTATTACATTAGCTATCCAATATAAATTATGAGTATATGCGTTTATAATTAAATATGTATTTTAGGTTGCTTTAGGTGACGTCGGTCAAGTACAAAAAGTTGAACGTGACATAAAGCAAAACGTATTTCTTCATGTAAGTAGTAATTTTGTACTTTTATATTCTCTCTCTCATAAAAAAAGTCTCTTAATCTAAACTTTCTCAAGGCTATTAACAACTATAGCAACTTGTATTGCAGTTTTTAATTAAGTTTCCATAACCAGGTGGAATGGCGCGGGCTCGGTCGCGTGTTCGGCGTGCGCGCAATGCACGCGGAAGTTGTATCGGGCACGCCGCCCTTCGCGGTTGGTGACAGAGTGCGTGTGCGAGCGGCCGTCACTCAACCGAGATACAAGTGGGGATGTATTGACCACACCAGTGTTGGAACCGTTACTTGTAAGTTATATTTTGTTATTGTCATTTATATTATTTAGGGTACTGGTAGACAGTCATTATACGGTATTTTAAAACAAAGAGTTTCAGTATTAAAATCTGTTTATTTCCTTCAAATATAAATGTATATAATAATAAAACATGACATATTTTTTCTCGTAGCAATATCAAACAACGGCCGTGATCTCACAGTCGACTTCCCTCAACAACCTGGATGGACAGGACAAGTCAGCGAGATGGAGCTTGTCACTGATCAATGTAAGTAAATAATTACTTAACGACTGTGTTTTTATTCTTTACCAAACTTTTAAAACAAGTGTTGTGCTATTTATTGTCTTCTTCTGTCTCGTTTTTTCCAAAACTATTATGACAGTCGTTACCAACGGTTTAACTTGCTTTCGAGACACAGAGGTGTCTCGGTATGTTTATAAATAGTCACTCATCCTCGGACCAATCGCGGCGAGTGAGGCTTTACCTTTTTTATCGTTTAAACCGTACGATCTTCGTCTGATGTTATATAATTTTTGTTTAGCGGAATGGGGTGAAAGTGCCGGCGGCACAGCGGTAGGTTGGCGCGGCGCAGTGCGAGCGGTACGCGTGTCGTCATGTCGGCCGGGCGCGGGCGCGAGACGTCTGCTAGACTCACAGCCACACACGTATTGGCAGAGTTCTAGCGGTAATGGACAGGTAAGTTTTCATAACATATATCATCATAAGAAATAGTCGTAATACCTAGGTCGTTTTGTTTTTGAGACGATGAATATAGATATAGACAGTGAATTTAGGTTTTATTAACAGATGCGGGATCACATAAGTTTATGCGTAAATCCTCTGTTTGCAGAGAGTGAGACAAAGACTGCAATATTTGATAGCTTTTTAGACTTATCCTCATTAACCGTCCACATTATGATACCTACGCGACTAATCGAATAAGACATGTTTAACACAGACGTATTATCTTTGTATAATATTTGAGTACTATACTATATGTTTATTTTGTGTAACCAGCACTGGATCCGCGTCGAGATGCGCAACGGCGTTCGCATACGTCGCTTAGGTCTCGGCGTGGGCGGCGGTGCGTACGGCCCCTCAGCGCTAGCCGTCCGCGCCGGCGCTACGTTCGACGAAGCTGCGCTATCCCCGCTGGCGGCCGTGCCTTGTGCCCCCGCTGCAGCTGCGAGGGATCGCCCGCCCACACATCTGGCGCAGATACAGCTGTTGGCTGACTGTAAACAGGTTAGTAGTAAGGTTTATTATCTCACTGTTCAAGCTAAGCTCAAAAAAGAGGGTTATCTGTTAAACCCGTATGTATGTCCACTTGTTCATTGTGATGGATCTTGAGTAACTGGTTACTATAATTATCGTAACTTTTAATTATCTCTAAGTAGTTATTTTACTTAAAATATTAAAGTACTAAGCAGACGGTGGACAACTTTGTCTAGATATGATAAGTAATAATTTTTGTGCTTATTATGTTTCCACCCTAGTAGCCGTAATGGCATATCTTGAAAGTAAACTTTAATATATCAGAAAGTTACGTTTTTACTAATGCACGTACTTTTGTTTCAGTATTATCCATGCATTGAAATTGGGATAAAACAGAACCGTAATGTGAACGCCGACTGCCGAGTTCACGGTCTCTACATAACAGGATTCAGACCAAACCCGTTGTACACTGAAGTTTTATCGGTAAGCACGGTAGTTTGTAATCTATTACAAGAGTCGTAGAGTTGTTTATTGATTGTATATTGTGTTTTTAGAGTATGAACTTTGTGGCCGAGGACTGTATGGAGAAAGAAAATCCGACGGGAGCCGTGTCTGCCGATAATAATCCACCTGTTTTACCAAACGACTGTCCTAAGGTAAGTTGTAGAAGTAAACAATCTTTAATGTTGAATGTATACTATATTGTTTTTATTTATTTCTATCGGTATATGGCATAAATTTAAGTTTAAAGGGGTGCCTTTAAACTTAAATCTATGCCAATCAAATTAACTGGCTGCTATTGGGGCCCAACGTGGGGCTTACAAAAACTAGATCTAACGCTTGACATACTTCTTCCTAATCGTTTTTTATCCTACATATTTGTATTGTAATATCAAGTTTTTACTTTGAAGGTATTTGTATGGGGTTTGAACGACAAAGACCAGTTAGGCGGTGTGAAGGGTTCAAAAGTAAAAGTACCTGTCTTTTCGCCTAGTCTCAGCGCGTTCAGACCTGTGCATATCGCGGGTGGATCTAAGACGCTCTTTATTGTGTCTCATGATGGAAAGGTAAGATATTTCTTGTATGTTGTTAGAGTAAGTCAAGGGAGATGTCACCATACATCAAATTCCCATAAAAAAAATTGAAATCTAACTCTAATCTAGATTTTAGAGGATATATTTTTTTACCTAATGTCTAATTTTATCGGTAGGCTTACTTTACGTGTGCTTTTCTCACATAGTAATAGCATAAAGCTGCATAGTCGTAATAGTTGACTGCAATTTATTTAAATAAAATTCCATCTGCCTAACAGTTTTGAAGTGTTTCAACAAATTTACATGACTATTATCTTGTATAATAGAAAATTATAGCTAAATAAATTCTTCCCTAGTTATACGCCTGCGGGGAAGGTACAAACGGCCGTCTCGGGCTCGGCCACAGTAACAACGTATCAAGTCCGCGCGCCAACCCGTATCTCGCGCACGTGCTCGTACGTAAGGTCGCCGTACATTCTGGCGGGAAACATGCACTCGCACTCACTGCTGATGGAAAGGTAAGCTGTTAAATAATAATAATAATAATAATAATGTTTATTTATTAGAAAGAATATAACAATACAGCAAATTGGCGAGCCACAAACTAAGCAGAGCTTGTATCTTGTGGCTCTGTTATAGTAAAACAAAATCACTTTCACATAAAACAAAAATCTAATTCTACATTAATAAAAATAAATTATTAAGTTAATACATGTGTGTGTGTGTGAGTGTGTATGTGTGTGTGTGTGTGTCTGTGTGTGTGTGAGCGCATGTATGTGTGTGTGTATGTGTTTAGCATGAGCATGTAAGGTGCGATCTATAACAGGGATTCTGTTTCCAAGTACGACAGAGTCATTAAAAATTGGGTTAACTTTATTTTGAGGTCTTTAAGTAAGCAGTCTCCAGGGGAGCAGATTTTCGTAACTTTGTTGTAGATATTGGGAACGGTGTAAGTGGTACAGCGCCTGGCAAGTTCTGAGGTAAAAGGTGGCAAAGGGATTCTAAAAACACGTTTCCTAAGTATGTCCTGGTAGTCGGACCGATTCGCAAGAGTTGAATACATTTTAAGCGTCGCTCTTAGTAAGTACAGCTGTCGCACCCTCAGAACCTGAAAATCTTGGTAAACAAGATCAGTAGGGTACATGTAAGGTCTTCTAAGAGCAACCTTGATTACTGCACGCTGAGCTCTTTCTAGCGTTATAAAGAGGCTCTTCGTGGCCCCTCCCCATATGATAATACAGTATTGGAGTATAGACTGACATAAACCGTAGTAGATATTACGAAGGATGTTAATTGAACAGCAGTTCCGGAGCTTTTTCATGACATGAATTAATTTGCGAACTCTAGAGGACATCGAAAATATGTGATCTGCATAGGTAAGGTTACAATCTACATTTATGCCAAGATATTTTATACAGTCGGTGCGAGCCAGCGCTTCGCACGTACAGTTATTAATCTGCGAACAATGATGAATTTTTAGTGAAAGTGTCCTGGGAGGACAAGAGGCTTTGGTTTTAGAAAAAGCTATAAATTTGGATTTGTCCACGTTTAGTGTCAAAAGATTGAGGTTGAGTGCCTTTGCTAAGTTAGAAAGTTCGACTTGCGCAAGGCGGCATACATCGTCCCAGGATTTATCATGGAAGAGCACTACAGTGTCATCAGCATACGAAATTACTTCGGCATTTTTTAGTTGGATGTTCACAATATCATTTATGTACAACGAAAATAGCGTTGGACCGAGAATGCTGCCCTGAGGGACTCCAAAATCGATGGGAAGTAGTCCACTACGATGGTTTTCAACTTTTATGTACTGAGAGCGCGACGTCAGATAGCTCTCAAACCATTTTAAGGGAGTTCCCCTAACGCCAGCAAACTCAAGTTTCTTTAGGAGAAGCCTTGGAGACACCGTGTCAAAAGCCTTTGCCAAGTCTAAAAAAACTCCGATAGTACATTTGCCGTTTTCTATATTTTGGGCTATTTTATTCGTCAAAAGTGACACCGCATCTTCAGTGGATTTGCCTCTTTGAAAACCAAACTGTCTATTTGAAATTACGTTGTGCGTGTCTAGACTAAATACACTTACTAATAATAATATCAAAGTATTTTAGTGTCTTACATTTGCGAGAACCTCAGAAAGCAATGAGTTTACAATATTGATCTAGAGAGCCTAAATCGTGGAGATGAAGTCTTGCCGATATTACTGCTTTACATCATAACTCCCAAGCTGGTGGTTTTACCAAAGGGTTAATATGTTAAAGATTCTGCAGATTCTATAGAGGTTTTATAAACTACAGACCTCAGCTCTAACTTCAATCAAAAACTCTGATGACGTATTAATAAAGTAAAAAAAAAAACAAATAGCTTACATGGTGAAATAGTCAATAATGGGCTTTTATATTTTAAGGTTTACTCATGGGGTGAAGGCGAAGACGGCAAGCTAGGCCACGGTAACCGACTCACCCTAGAAATGCCGCGTCTCATAGAGACGTTATCCGGCGAGCGAGTGGTCGGCATTGCGTGTGGTTCAGCGCACAGCGCGTGTGTAACTGCTCGCGGACATTTATACACGTGGGGTATGGGAGAGTACGGAAGATTGGGGCACGGTGATGACATGACGCAGTTGGCTCCTAAAATGGTTAGTCCTTGGAAATACTAGTATGCATTGTTAGTGTAATGACTTACTGCCTCAATGTAAAGGAACTGTCTACTCAATGTGTTCCTATTTATGTAGGACCCTGTTGACTGTACTTTATTTCACATACATCATGGTGAAAAAGCTCCCTTTGACGTCATATTAGATATTATTTTTTAACTTTATATTCGTCATCGTGGGCGGTTTCAGAAAAACTTAATTAAGTTATAATAATACTAGCGGCCCGCCCCGGCTTTGCTCGGGTGCAACGCTGATACCAAATATAACACAATCATAAAGTTCTGTATGGCGAAGCACAGCCTTAGAAGCATTTTTTGGTATAGGCACGCGCCCCCCGGCCCCCGCGCGGCCCCCCGGCCGGTACCGCCGCAACCGCTATGTCCCTGCATTTTAAATCTGTAATATCTTCGAAAATATTCATTTAAATTACATGCTGTAAAGGGCAATATTGATCTATATTACATGCACAATTTTTTGAAGGTACTTATTTGGATAAGGATTAATGCTGCATTGCTTAAAATTGTCTTTTCGTGAATAAGTAATAAATAAAGGATAAAAAATGGTTATTGTGGGTTACCCTCAAGAGATAGACATATACCATCGCGGATTTTTTTGTAGATCTTTTTGAGGTGCACAATACTGTAGTACATTATTTTGATCTATCTCGTAGGGTTCAGCCAGCGTTTGCAATGAAAGCGCAAAAAATGTGTTGATTTACGACCTGACGTCAAAAATCTCTAAGATTATCCTTGTTTCTCTACTATATTAACATGTATTATACATATAAACCTTCCTCTTGAATCACTCTATCTATTAAAAAAAACCGCATCAAAATCCGTTGCGTAGTTTTAAAGATCTAAGCATACATAGGGACAGACAGCAGAAAGCGATTTTGTTTTATACTATGTAGTGATTATAAACCCACAATTTAGTGAAGCATAAACAAATAAAGTATGACATCAATAGAACATCATAGTAACGGGTTTATACATTTCCAGGTGGAAGCTCTATCTAACTTCCGAGTGATACAAGTCGCGTGCGGTTCGCGCGACGCACAAACCCTCGCTCTGACCGCATGCGGCAAAGTATTCTCCTGGGGCGACGGAGACTTTGGCAAGTTGGGTAAGAGAATGTCCGACTTTACGACACAAGAGCGCAATGGTAAAGTCTGCGTTTTTGAAATAGGTGTGTCATTGAATTCAGGTCGTGGTGGCTCTGATGGTTGCGCGGTACCGATGAACATTGAGAGGTTGAACACGTTGGGTGTGATACAAGTGGAGTGTGGCGCTCAGTTTAGTCTGGCTTTGACGAGAGATGGGGAGGTTTGGACGTGGGGCAAAGGCGACTACTTCCGCCTAGGCCATGGTTGTGACGCTCATGTGCGGCGACCTACATTGGTGGAGGCGTTGCGCGGTCGCCGCGTAATACACGTAGCTGTTGGTGCATTGCACTGCCTTGCCGTTACGAGTGATCATCAGGTAAATAAACGTTATATTATATTATTGCTTATCATATTTGAACTATTTACTTAAATAACTTGTTTACTTATTCACTGACTCAAAATGATTTGCTTAGGTGTGGGCTTGGGGTGATAACGACCACGGCCAGCAAGGCAACGGTACGACCTGCGTAAATCGGCGCCCCGCCCTCGTAGCAGGTGTAGAGGGTGTACAGCGAGCGGCAGCAGGCTCCTCCCACTCCGCCGCTTGGTCCCTTCGACCCGCCGCGCTACAAACTGATGCGAGGTCACCGCATATAGCACCGTTATCGTTTCCGACGCTCAAAGATCCGCTAGGAGCACAGAGTCTCGGTGAGTTCTTTTACTTCTTCAAAGGTATGACTCGTAGCGGGCGCAGAGGGTGTGCAACAGTCTCTTCCCACTCTGCCGCCTAGTTGCTACGATCTGCCGCCCTACAAATTAACGCGAGGTCTCCACTCTCAATTTTTATATATTGCTTTTACAGGTCTTTATTCAGAAGAAGCGAATTCCGATGAGCCTACGGGTCCACGAGTGTACTTGGCTTCTGCTGCGTTAGCTTTAGAGCCACCTGTCGCGGTGCAGCATGCTTTATCATTGATATTACTTGCATTGCATATAACACAGGTACATATTTCCTTTCAAATATAATTATATTCTGAATTGTATACCATGCTGCTGTGATGACTATTTTCTAATTTTCTTATGTGTTTACATGAGGTCACTAATTAATAATTCTTAAGCTTTTTTCAGCGTGGCAGGTAGGTAAGAAAGTTGGAGATTTGTGTTTGTCTTGGTAAACGTCACGCAGAAGGACGACAAATATGCCTTTAAATATTTACGTAACTAACTTTAATATCGTTCACCAGGCCCGTCAATTACTAGTAGAAGCATTAAGAGCTCATGAAGCGTGTGCTGCAGCACCCGTATCGGCTACTATAGATATCGAAGATGACGACGCTGAAGCTGACGCCCGCACTGGTGGTGGCGAAGCACCTGCTGATAGGGCTACTTTACCGGTGAGATGGATTTCACGTATACAACATTTTAAGCTCCATTTATTTACAGAAAATTATTCTGCCTTATGAATTGTACAAAAAATCCTGGGATCGATTTAGATAAAAAAAAACTGTGAAAACTAATCATAACATCTGCGTAGCCCGTAGACCCGTAGACCCTGAACGGTAAATGATGTATATTTAATAAAAAATATAAATCAATCTTTTACATTTCAATAATAATTAATCAATAGGTATGAGTCACTCAAGTGTCTCGAGTGATTTATGTGAAGGTATGTATGATTGTGCAATTTGACTTACGCATATAAAAGATGAATGAAGTAAATGAAGTGCTTATTTATTGGCATAATTTAATACATTTCCAATTTCTAGAGCGGTGCAAGTAGTCCACTGAGTGGGTCGATATCGTCCCGTCACTCAGCGGTAATGTCCTCAAGCGCCGTGTCTGTGGCCGCAGCCACTATGACTGTGCAACAGGCCGAGGCGCCAAAGGTCAGCTCAATCGAGTATAAGAGCACTGTATGTTTTATTTCTTCTTTTTTTTCGGCCGACGCATGCTGTCAAAATTTATACCTTTATTTGCAATTTTCACCACATTACGCCTACATGGATTGAAGTAACTATCTAGTATACTGCATGCGTTTTCTTTTTTTGTTTTTGTTTTCATTATCTAAAACCCGAAAACAGCAACCTTTGTTATGCAAAATTTGATGTTTTCGTTCATCTAGAAGTAGTTACAGTAGATCATTCACCTCTCCTAACCATCTTAAAAAGTTCATCTTCATGAGTGTATTTTGTCGTCTTATTGTCATTATAGTTCGATTGAGAAAAAGAGATAGTCTCTTTGAGGTTTCTATTTAGAAATTCCATTCTTCATGGTCCTGAACCAAACGTTATCCATGAACAATTCGGACCCTTACTCAGTCATTCATGGCAATATGACGTCATAATACATGTATACTCTTATTAAACACTCGTCTACATTCGCATTGTACTTTGTAGCTGGCGCTCGACGAGTTTACGTCACAATTGGGAGAGTCGGATGCGAGAGCTTTAGTAGACCTGCTGAAGTTAGCCGCGGCCGGAAGAATACCGGACTCCAATAATGCTGTGAAGATTATAACGGATGTGCTTATGGGTAAGGGAACTTTTAAATATTATCTGAGATCCTCCTATGTATTAACAAGAAACATAAATATGAGGAACTAAGAAGGAGCAGTATTAGCCAATCTACTTGGTAGGGGATGAAAGCGAGAGACTGCGATGGACGTATTTATGTATCCTCATTTACGAAGCTTAAAGAAGGCTTGGGTGCCAAGATATAGGATAAAAGTACTTTATCGCAATCTCTTATCAACCTTAGCAATACATTATGACTTCTTGTCATGTTGTCAATCAATAATATACCTATTTACTCTTCGGCCCTCTAGTTATGTACTATTTCTCCATGACGCTTTTGAAGCAACTACATGTTTTTATTTAAACTCATTCCATTACAAAACTATCTGTATGTCCATCTAGCACTATGCGCAAGCAAGCCAGCGGTAGCGGACATGGTGGTGGAAGTGTGCGTGTGTGAGTTGGAGGAGGCCGCGGCGGGAGGGGGGCGCGCCCCTCCGCAGCCCGTCACCGTGGATAGTCCGCACCCGTATGCCGATGATACTGATATTTCAGGTAATATAACTCGAATTCTTAAACACCTGCAAAGGTGTAAAAAATTAGGACCTAAAATCTAAAAATAAACCACGACAGAATCCGTAAAAACGTTATTTCAAACCCAGAAACTTTTTACAAGTTTCTTTGGCTAGTAATATTGCTCCATCTCCTGTTATAGAGTAGCTTCATAGCTCAAAGTAATCCTGATTCACATTTCAGACAAAAGGTTATATGCTATTTCTTATTTAACTATTAATTTACAGTCTGCAATTAATAATTAGTAATTACTTTGACCAACAAAACATTTTCATACTATTTAAGACCATCTAATAATTTATTTATATACAGGTGTAGTAAAAATAGCCGGGGCAACATCTCTACGAGTTGTATTTGAGCAAGGCTGTTCAACAGAACGTCGGAACGATCCGTTAACAATATCTGACAGCAGCGGCCGAGTGCTAGCCACGAGGTCAGGACGCGAACCCACTGATTGGTCACAAGAAATTATAGTAAACGGTAAGACAACACACGATAATATTTATACACTCACACAAGCAGGCTTACACACCTACACAGATGCGCAAAGACACTCACACGCATAAGCAAACATCGCCAAATAACAAAAGAGCATCTATGTTTACTTAGAGCTCTTCTTCATCTTAATACGCGGCTCTTGAGAGAGATAAATGGAGGGAGAGCATTTTAGCCTTTGCCCAGCTGTGGGACATTTCAGGCTCCTAATAATAAAAATCTCTGCTCAGGGAACCAAGCAACAAGTTTGAGGTATCAAACTTGTTGCTTGGTTCCCTTGTTTCTTGTCTAAAGAGTTGAATTGTAATTGTACAGGTGATGAATTGCGTTGGCGATTCACAAGCGACGGTTCCGTCAACGGATGGGGCTGGAGGTTCACCGCTCATCCTCAATTACCTTCACATTCTATTACTGTGAGTACTTTATACCTATTTTAATAATAAATTTAATTTTCCGGTATACGCAGAGAACTACCCTTTATTTTACCGACTAAAAGCAACATCACTGTCGCTACGTTTTTATTGAGTTTGTGATCCGTTTACCGATTTTTCAGTTATGTCGTAAACTGTGCTGGATGCAGTGTTTATATTATGTATTGTTTCTTTATAGCAGGACAGCGGGTCAGATCGCTACGTGTTGTCGTGTCCATCTGTGGAGTTGGCGTGGCGGTTGCTAGACGGACCTCTGTTGGCAGCCATATCGAATGATCACCAGCTGGCGCCAAGATTGGCCCAAGCATTGGCGATATGTGCACAGATGCCTACATTATGTAAGTTATCTTTTTTCCAATACTTGTCAATGTAAATTCTTCATTCAACACTCAATTGTCATTCATAACTGCACCAAAAATCTTCATTCAAAATTCAATTATCGTTCATAACTGAATCAAACATCTTCATTCAAAATTAAATTGTCACACATAACTGCATCAAGCACCTTTATTCAAAATTCAATTATCATACATAACTGCATCAAACATGTTCATTCAGAAATTCACTTAATTAATGCTATGCATCTTTCAGTTTAGAAGAGGAATTTTGAAAAGGGGATATAGAACTATGATATATTTATTAAAATATGTGTTACTTATGATTTATCTAGTTATGTATGACGCAGCGTGGCGGGCGCGCGTGTGGTGCGTGCGTCGCCTGCGCGGCGTGGTGTGCGGTGGGGGCGCGGGGACCGCGGGTGCGGGCGCGGGGGGCGCGGAGCCCAGCACGGCGGCGCCCCCCGCGCTGCACCACCTGCCGCAGCTGCTGCACGTGCAGTACGAGCACGAGGAGCCCGCGCTGCGCACCGGATCGCATCTGCTGCACACACACTACCTCAAGGTAAAAACAACTTGTATCAGGCCAACATTTGATCGGGACGAACTTAGTAACTTACAGTTAATCAAATTATTTTAACCGAATACACAGTCTACTGAGTCTACATGAGTCTGTAAAATGTTGTATTGTTTAGCACATATAGCATTATATTTGTACAGACTCTTTTTTAGGTTGATAGATTTAATGAGACAAAACTTACTTACATACTCGAAACACATTATTTTAGAATAGTCACTCTTTTTACCAAATAATAAGAGGTGAAATAAAAAAAAAATTTAACATAAGAATTTAAATAATTGACTTCGCATTCTCAAATCATAAATTCCCGTATTCATGTTAAGTACCATCCATATCATGTGACAATAATAACAACAAATTCATAAACTATAAATTATTATTTGTACAGGAGTTAGCGTGGCTCGCATGCGGTCTCCGCATGGACTCCCGGGTCTGCAGCGGCCCCGACTCCGCGCGCTGGACGTGGTTCAAGCGCTACTGCCTCTGCGTGCGCACGGCCGACGCGCTCATCCGCCGCGTTGCCATGCCAACGCCGTTCCTATCTGACGTACGCAAACGGCTCGCCGATCTAGGTGTCTACAATACGGATGACGCGACTAGTGAAACGTTCTATCAGTGGGAAGATAATGTGAAGTTTACTAAGCAACACGATGAACAGCTCTTGCATTGGGTTAACAAGTAAGTTTATTGTAATAATTAGTTACAGTTGTATTTTTATATTTAATTTTTATGTCACCTTAGAAACTGTAGTTATATCAAGCAGGATTTTACTTGCAAAAGCTGTGCCTAATAGACTTGACACACACTTCCAGTTTGTCGAAGCGTGAGCGTATATATTAGAGCCTTTGTTTGTTCTTTTCCGTCAAGTTTGTGGTTAAACGGTTCCTCAAAAATATGCTTCCAATTTATTTATTTATTCAAAATACTGTCTACAACTTTTACTCATATATCTAGGACGTTTGGTTTCTACATAAACCTAAGATTGACTGTCAGAGTATACCTTCAGGTATTAATACTTGCTAGTCTTAAAACTGCCTTTGCGCGACAATGGGCAAAATGTTGAATAACTTACGTGTGTAACCTCAGACGACCAGAAGACTGGTGCGGCTGGTGGGGCAGCGGCTCTCGCGGCTGCGCGGTATACGGGTGGGGCCACAACCACCGCGGCCAGTTGGGCGGGGTGGAAGGCGCTAAGGTCCGCACGCCCACGCCCTGCCACGCCCTCGCCGCGCTCAACCCCGTGCAGCTGGTTGGTGGAGAGCAAACGCTGTTTGCCGTCACGCCTGATGGAAAAGTTTATGCTACCGGTAAGAAATTGAAGAATTTGCTAGTCTAGAAAATACATGATATACTCATATGTGCAAAAGCTGTTTTCTACACTATAATTTAATCATGGTTGTGCTGTAACAGGTTATGGCGCTGGCGGTCGTCTAGGCATTGGTGGAATTGATTCTGTTTCACAACCAACTCTACTGTCTTCTCTTCAGCACGTATTTATAACAAAGGTACTATACAACTTACCTTATTATGATTTACCTTGGCCGTTTCAAATATGAACTTTGTAATAATGTCTACGTTGTTTATAGGTGGCTTGTAATTCTGGAGGCAAGCATTGCTTAGCGCTCTCGTCTGACGGCGAAGTGTACAGCTGGGGTGAAGGTGAAGATGGCAAACTAGGCCATGGAAATAGAGTGTAAGTATGATAAGAGATGTACAGGTATCATATTTCTCAATCTATTTATTTTAAATTATACCTTTAGAACCTGATATTACATACGGATATAAAATAAGGAAAGAGAAATTCTTCTAACTTTTTTTTTTTGTTTAAGAAAAAAATCATCATATAATTTTACTATGTGAAAAAAAAGAGGCCATTGTTTAAGATAAATTAATTCACAACTGAATATCTAAAGCAACCTCTTACTTCCATAGGAGCTACGACCGTCCAAAGCTAATAACAGTTCTATCGGGACTGGAAGTGGTAGCTATAGCTTGCGGTGGAGCGCACTCGGCGTGCTTGACGGCGCGTGGTCGGATCTACACGTGGGGGAAAGGCAGATACGGAAGACTGGGCCACGGGGACTCTGAGGACCAACTTGTGCCTAAAATGGTAGGATCTTCTGTACATACAAAATTATAGCCCATCAAAATAAATATATAACCAACAGGCCATAAGCACCAGGCACTGGAGAAAGCTGTTTGCACACAAGTTTTCGGTGTTAGTGATATTCTAATCGTAAAAAGTATGGATTATTTACTTTACCAAGTAAGCGTTGTCGCGTTGCATTTTCACTTATTTATTTGCAATTTATCAAGGAAATATAAAATAGCAACTCTTGTCGTAACTATTCAAAATCATAATATTTATCCTAAGCAACAGTAACAAAATGATCTATTTCAGGTGGACGCGCTAACAACATATCGTGTGATAGACGTCGCTTGCGGTTCCGGCGATGCGCAGACTCTCTGCATCACAGATGACGACAACGTCTGGTCTTGGGGAGATGGCGACTACGGGAAACTTGGTAAATATATATTAATTAATTCTTTGTACCTACTTGTATATAATTTTAGGAAACATCGCTAGTAAAATATCTGTACAAGCTAAGAGTACAGTGCGGCCGACATAACTTGGCACGTCTGTAAATAGCTACAACATATCACCGTCCCTGTCTCACACACCGCGCATGTGTACTGCGTCTCGCTAAAACGATCTTTTTATCTCGCTTTGTAGACGCGCCAAGTTACGTCAGGTGCACTGTATTGCTGTCTGTGTTAAACCTAGCATTTGGTGTTTATTGTCAATTATTTAATATAAGTTTCTAGTCTTTATTTGTTTTTTACTACTACTGCTACAAATTCACAAACATAACAGGCCTTTACAGTGAGTATATTAAATATGTTATATTGTTATAATTATATAGTACTAACACAACTTTATGTTCTAGGTCGCGGCGGCTCTGACGGCTGTAAGCTACCAATGAAATTTTATCTTTCAGGTCGTGGTGGGTCTGAAGGCTGCAAGCTTCCTATGCGAATAGATTGTCTCAAAGGTCTGCGAGTCATCAAAGTTGAATGTGGATCACAATTCTCTGTGGCTTTGTGTCAATGTGGGAGTGTTTATACTTGGTAAGTTCGTTTTTGTTTTCATCATTATCATCATCCACAGCCAGTTCTCCCACTGCTGGGCATAATCCTCTCCTTTCTCGTGCCATTTGCTACGGTCCTGTGCCAGCCTCATCCAGATTCAAGCCGAAAATGTAACTATGTCCTCGACCCATCTTTCTCCCGGACGACCCACGCTTCTTTTGCCTTGCCTTCGCCACCATTATTATGCATTATAATACTACAAAATATAATGATTTATTTATAGAAAAAAGAAGAGTAGTTGAACTGTTATACAACTTGTTTTTAGGGGTAAGGGAGATTATCATAGACTCGGGCACGGGAGTTACGAGCATGTACGACGGCCGATGCGAGTCACCGGCATGCAAGGAAAGACTATTGTATCAATAGCTACAGGTAAGCTAATATATCATTTAACGCAAATGTAAAAGAAAATACATCAAAAATAGATCAAAAAACGACTAGAGGTCGTTCAAACGTCACCGCGAGACGACAGCTAGCCTTAAAAAACATTTATTGCCTTGTTTTTTATATTTAATAAAAAATAATTCGAAAACAAATCAGTAATGCCATGAATTTTGTTTTATTTATCTTTATATACGTAACAAAATAACTGGATCTTATCTTCCACTATGAACGTATAACTCTAACGATTCTTGTAGGGAGTCTTCACTGCGTAGCGTGTACTGACACCGGCGAGGTGTACACTTGGGGCGACAACGATGAAGGACAACTAGGCGACGGAACTACGCTTGCAGCTCAAAGGCCGAGACTGCTGATGGCATTACAGGTAATTTTATTGGTCTTTAAAGACAAAAATAATTGTTTGAAACGTTGCCTTCAATTTTGAATTTTGCAGCGTTTACTGTATTTTCTATATTGTAGTTTATACCTAAATAAACGTAAACTGGAATGATTTATTTTTCATTATAGGCAACTTCACTGTTAAAGGTTTGTCGTCAGGTTTTCGTATTAAGTTTTCATTATAACAGAGTTGTAACTTTTAATAAAATAACTGTTTTCTGTTTTCAAAAAGTATTTACTCACACTATCATATCTGTTAAAGACATATCTCTTCATTAAAATGAAATACTTTAACCATTTTAAATTAATTTATGTTGTTGCCTAATAATACACAATCAGTGCGCATACAACCTACATACATAACACATAGTATAGTTACACATTACCTACTCCTATTCTATTCTCATACTACAGTTATCTGTTTATTTTAGAATGAGATGGCCATATACATAGTATACTTACACATTACCTCCTACTATCCTTTTCTCATACAACAGTTCTCTGGTTGCCATAATACAGTCTCTGTCTAGTTTAGCGTCAGATGACTATTTGTCAGTCGTTCATTGCTGTTAATTATTATTACAAGAAAAAAAAATACTTAGTTACATAATGTAGTTTATCAACAAATGTAATACCATTTCTAGGGTAAACGCGTAACGAAAGTGGCTTGCGGCAGTGCGCACACCGTAGCCCTGTGTGTGGAGGCACCGCGAGCGCCGCGCCCTCCTCCGCCTCCACCTTTAGAATGCCATCTGTTGAGGGATCTGCCGACGCAACTCATTTGTAATCGACTGGTAAGATTGTACTTTAAGAGTGTTTTTTACATATTTATTACATATTATTAAAGAAGTTTTAGGTACCTGGTGATTATGTTTAGAAACTCAAAACACCATCTATGTTCCCATCTAGTGATGTTCGAGTATAAATTGGTTCCGGCTGCTATATTGCTAACGGAAATTGCTGCATTACATGAGTTCATACTATTTTCAGATGATAGGATTGTGTGCTATGTGTGATGATATGATTCCAAAGAAATTATTGTTCTTTCTTGCAGGTATTATTGCATCAGTTTTCAGAACTGGTTTGTCCAAACCTACCGCTCCTAATCCTCGACGGTCCTCTAGATCAATTACGGACACTACTCTTCTACAGTGTTAAAGAAGCGGCGTTTAGAAAGGTAAAAATCTTTATGTAATATACGAATCACACATCAATTGTAATTCTTGTTGTCCTGACTTATGGAAACTGCTTTCCACTTATTTATTTAATCGACGTGAAAAATAGAACTTTGAAAAGCTTCTCCAAATTAAGTGTTTCTCTATATAGCTATAGCATGTTCTCATTTTAATTTAACTAGGCTATAATGGCAACAATGCTACGCGAGCGTCAACACGGGCCAGTAGTGGAACTATCCCGAGTAGCGGCTCGTCGAGCTCGCCGCGGCGGTACCGGGCTGGCGGGGCCGGCCGGCATGCGCTCCGTGTTCGGCCAGATGGTGGCCAGACTGCCTGCGTTGACGCAGGAGGCGTTGGCACTGCCGCACCGCGTCTGGAAGGTCAAGTTTGTTGGTACGTGTCGCTGCCATTTCAATCCATTTTTAGCCTCAAATTTGCAAAAAACAAGCCTACAGCATAGCAGGCTTGTTTTTTGTTGGGAAGTCATTAATGACACAAAAGCATGGATATCGTCAAGTGTCTAATTTTTATATTTAATACTTTAAAGTGTACAAGAATTTAACTTTGTATCACGAACGAAATAGAAACGTTTTCATTTTAATCCGCGAGAATTATTTCTGTCCTAAAGAATCAATTTGCACGATGTACTACACAATACTAACACTTTTGGTAAATCTAGGTGAGAGCGTGGACGACTGCGGTGGTGGCTACAGTGAGAGCATAGCGGAGATGTGCGAAGAACTCCAAAATGGCTCTCTTCCACTACTGATGGCGACGCCCAACGGACGCGGAGACGCGGGTGCTTCGCGAGACGCGTTCCTACTTAACCCCACCGCTAACACGCCGTTACATCTCAACTGCTTCCGGTTCCTTGGTAAGTGTATGATCATAAGAACTATACCTTGTGCGCTGTAGCTTGGTGCGGGTGACATTTGTCAGTATGACGTTGAAATCTATCAGTATCACATGGCTAAGGATGTAAAGTTATGCAAGTCATTTTTATCGATTACGTTTTTCACAGCAAAAATCACATTCCCTTTTTTATTGTTATAAAAATTATTGTAATATTAAATTCTTCTAAGCGTGTCGATGGCAATCTATTTATATAGTGTCGGCCCAAAATTCTGCTACGAGAACTGCATAGTCAGTAGCTTGCATTAATATAAAGTTAAATTGCAATATTCATTTTAGTACCAATTAAAAAATATATTTATGTATATAAAATAAATAAAAACGCATTCAAAGCACTGTAACACGGTATTTTATATTTTTTTCATGATAGAATTTTTACGGCATTTAATGGAGACATCGTTAAAATATCAGTCACAGATTTAGATGATGAATTGAGTGACCATTCAGATGTTTCTGACACTGATATGAGTTTAGACAAAAAAAAGTGCGTTTTTATTAGTTATAAAAATATCGACTATCCATAGTAGCAGTACATCCCATCACTAAAGTCGTATTTGGCGTTACGTTTTACGCATAACACTTTGCTTATTTTGTCTTCTAATATAATTACATTTGTAAACTAGAACATTCTGGTTGGTTTAATTTAATAAATAACCATGATTTATGATTTAATATATTAAAAATATGGTGCACCTGAAATACTAAAGTCATAATTGTAAATGGCGGAAACTTTCAAGAGTGAAACGAAACATGACTGACAACTGTCACCCGCACCATGCTACACCGCACAAACTGTAGGAGGTGGCTACAGTGAGAGCATAGGATATAAAAAATAAACTCTAGAAAGGTTCGCTACGTGACCACGCTCAATTGACGCGGGGAAGATATAAAAGGTTAACTATCGACACTGCGTCGATATATCTATATTTAAGGTCAGTCACACCTTATAAATACCGACGCCTATCGAAATCGACACCTATCGAGACCGACGCCTATCGAGACTGCGTCGGTCTCGATAGGCGTCGGTCTCAATCGGCGTCGGTCTCGATAGGCGTCGGTCTCAATCGGCGTCGGTCTCGATAGGCGTCGTATCGTGATCGACGCCCATCGAGACCGACGCCTATCGAGACCGACGCCTATCGAGACCGACGCCTATCGAGACAGACTCCGATCAAGACCGACGCCTATGGAGACCGACGCCTTCCAAAACCAACGCCTATCGAGACCGACGCCGATTGAGACCGACGACTATCGAGACCGACGCATATCGTGACCGACGCCCATCGAGACCGACGCCCATCGAGACCGACGCCCATCGAGACCGACGCCCATCGAGACCGACGCCCATCGAGACCGACGCCTATCGAGACAGACTCCGATCAAGACCGACGCCTATCGAGGCCGACGCCTATCGAGACCGACGCCCATCGAGACCGACGCCTATCGAGACAGACTCCGATCAAGACCGACGCCTATGGACACCAACTACTGTCGTGTCCGATGTCCATCGAGACCGATGCCGATCGCGACCGACGCCTATCCAAAATGACGCTTATCGTAACCGACGCCTATCGTGACTGGCGCCCATCGAGACCGACGCCGATCGAGACCGACGCCGATCGAGACCGACGCCTATCGAGACCGAGCCTATCGAGACCGACGCCGATCGAGACCGACGCCGATCGAGACCGACGCTTATCGAGACCGACGCCTATCGAGACCGACGCCTATCGAGACCGACGCCTATCGAGACCGACGCCTAATGGGACCGACACCTATCGAGACCGACGCCTATCGAGACCGACGCCCATCGAGACCGACGCCCATCGAGACCGACGCCTATCGAGACCGACGCATATCGTGACCGACGCCTATCAAAACTGACGCCTATCGAGACCGACGCCTATCGAGACCGACGCCTATCGAGACCGACGCCTATCCAGACCGACGCCTATCGAGACCGACGCCTATCGAGACCGACGCCCATCGAGACCGACGCCGATCGAGACCGACGCTTATCGAGACCGACGCCTATCGAGACCGACGCCTATCGAGACCGACGCCTAATGAGACCGACGCCCATGGAGACCGACGCCTGTCGAGACCCATCCTCAAATAATAGAAATATACAGTAACCTGAAAATATTGTTTTTATTCTTATTTAACTAGTTAAATGACTTTTAACCAATTAACTAGTTAAAAGAAGATTAAAAAGAATACTTATTTATATAGGTACCTACATTATTACATAGTACTTTCATTTTATTCTCGGCATCAAATTTTTTATCTAACATGGCGAACTTCGGAGTATCACACAGAATTATCTAATCTCTTTTCTCTCCATAGGTGTTCTAATGGGCATCGCGATCCGTACTGGCTCGCCGCTATCACTCTCGCTAGCAGAAGGCGTATGGCGGCAGTTGGCTGGACAACAGCTGCGGCCGCAGGACTTGGCGGAAGTGGACAAGGACTTCTTGCCGGCGCTGCTCTGTATACGGGATATGACGCCTACCAATAAGGTTTGTGACGTCACTACCCTAGGACGAAAATTTGAAAGAGCCTATGTTCTTCTTGAAGTAATATTATCTTAGAAGTAATCGTAAAAAGGTGGAAACACAGGCTTTAACCAATGATTGAGTGTGTGAGTGTGATGATAAGATACATTCAGTAAAACTTTCGTCGTTTTGTGACAAATTGGTTAGCAAGTAGATAAGTAGGCAAAGGGTTTTCTGATGTTATTTACTTTCATTTTATTGTTTTATATTCGGCAGGAACTACAAAACCTCGAGCTTCCATTCTCAATACCATCGGCGGCAGGTCACGAAGTGCCTCTATCTACTAGACATAAGAGAGTCACGCCCGACAACAAGGATGAGTATGTACAGCTGGCTCTACACTACCGGTAAGTTATTACACTTCTTTGTCATAATGAGATGCGTTGGAGTTCTAATAAACTTCCATCCCCTTATTCTTCTTAATCTATCTTTCTTACTCTTTGACGTCAAAATTTCGAATAAAGCTTGGACTGCATGAAAGGAGACGTATTTTTTTTTCGATTATACTTTTTTAAGTTGCACCATTAAGGTGCGTCCAGCTCTGGTTAACGTGCCGCGAATGTGCAGCTTGCGAACTGTACGCGTGCAGTTACTGCAATTGGTTAGCTATAATGTAATTTAGGCAAGGTTCACACAGAGTTGAGAGAGAGAGAACGGGCGTGAGATACACACGCGTAACTTGTGCTCCGTTCGCGCACGGCTTGATCAGGCACGCAAACGACGCGCGGGAAGCGTTAGATGGCGTCGCGGATTTGAAATGCACGCATTCCCCTATCTGGATTCTGGACACACCGGTGATGTCGGCCTCATTTCATTTTATCGGTACATTAAGTTCTTGATGACTTTTCTAGACTGCACGAGTTCGACGAGCAAGTCCGCGCGGTACGAGACGGTATGTCCCGCGTGATCCCCGCGCCGCTACTGGCGCTGTTCAGCGCGGCCGAGCTCGAGACACTCGTGTGCGGCTCGCCCGACATACCCGTGCAGGCGCTAAGGGCCTCCGCCACTTACAAAGGTATTGTTTTTAACCGACTGCCAAACGAGGAGGTTTCTATTTGATTCTGCTTTGGCCATGTTTGTTACGCGATTTCGCCAGCAGTTGTGGATCGACTTTAAAAATTATACTTTTTGAAAAACACTATCCGAACTTCAAAAATAACACTAGATTTTGTCACCAGGTGTAGAGCCCAACGCTCCCTTAGTGCAATGGTTCTGGGAAGTCATGGAGGAGTTGTCAGGCAGCGAGCGAGCTCTGTTCCTGCGCTTCGTGTGGGGACGGACGCGGCTGCCGCGAGCGCCGCAAGATCCCCGGCAGAGGGACTTTGTATTACAGGTAACATACGTAAACTTAAACAGTGATATATGCTTCAAAAATGATAAATATGTTTACGTACTAAAGGCTTGAAGATGCTGAAAGGCTGCGGGTAAGTAAATATATGAGAATTTTCTAAATAACTGATTGATGTTTTGTATGATTAGGTGTTGGACAAGTACCAGCCGCCAGACCACTTCTTGCCAGAGAGCTACACTTGTTTCTTCCTTCTCAAGATGCCACGATACTCATGCAAGACTGTGTTACGGGAGAAACTAAGGTAAATACAGATTTCATGCTATTCTATTAAAATTACGACTTTTATTGATTTTATAATTGGGACCCATGTGGCCAGTCGTACTAATGGAGGGTCGAGCTGTCCTTGAATTTAGGCTTTAAATTAGATGTCAAAGTTACTTCGTAAGCTAGTAAATTATTACCCTCTAGAATAAAGATTGGGTCAATTTGTTTAAGCCCCGCCCAGATCAGGCGTTTGGGCAGGGCCTGAACAAATTGACCAGTAAAAATAACATAATAATATTATATATTGTGTATTACTAGGTACGCGATCCACTTCTGCAAGAGCATAGACACGGACGAGTACGCGCGCGTGGCGCTGAGCGCGGCGGAGCGCGTGTCGTCGGAGGAGTCGGACTCGGAGGAGGCGCCGGCCGCCGCGCCGCCCGCGCTGTACTCGCTCAGCCGCCCGCCCACCTGGCTCTGAGCCTCGCCCTGGACCATACACGACGACATCGCGCTGCTGGCTGCGAGGAACGTGTGCGGTAACTGACTCTACTATCTTTAATGTGTGACAAAACTTTTGAATCGAGAAATCGAAGAATTTGATAGGATCGTAAATCTAACGCTTTCCTCATGAAAGCTGCTACCCCACGTGGTTTTAGGACCAGCGCTGCTAGCTGTGAGGAACTCGTGCGGTACCTGACTCTATTTCTTTAGTATGTGACAAAACTAAAACAATGAAAAATAACAGTGTGGCTAAGCTGACCAAGATAAGCGAGGACCTCGCATTTGTCGACGTGATATGTTTCCAACTCTACAATATATAATATGTGTACAAACTTTTGAAAGAACCGTTTCACACTGGGATTGTAATGCAATGAGCTCAATAGCTAGCTCCCCATGTGGCTCTGAGGCTAGCTGTTGTCTCCCGCGCCGCTCGCCGCGGTAACTGACTATAACATGTATAATATATATGTGCGGAATTAATACTGATGAGCATTGAACATTGTATAACATTGTTGAAATTGAATCACACACTTCAGTCACAACTCGAAACGACGATTTGTAAGGGCGAACGAATTGACGACAGTCATTATAAGATGGCGGTTGGTACTGGTGCAGCTTTTAGGCTTTACAAAATCGATTCATTGTTCCGAATCGTGCCTCTAGTGTAAATAAAGGATCAGTGCTGCTGAAGAAGTCTATCTCTATCGAATACAACCCGCTTGGCACTTGTACAGTGCCTGTAAATTAGTCCGTCATTGAAGTTCTAAATTAGAAATCGTGATGAACATATTCTCCACTGCAATTTGCATATGTTTAAATATAAGTATGATGTCTATTTTGTATTTGTGAAATCTGAGAAAATGATGTACTAACATTTATTATTTTTTTAATCAACATGTTTTAAATTAATGTTAAGGAGACCAGAATTCTGTATTTTTGTGTTACTTGTATCAGCAAGGACCATGTCTTCGAACTATTTTAAAAATTCTTTAGATCTATGTTACATTGTTTACTCGCAAGTATTCATACTAGTCGATAACAGTATGTTTAAGGACGAAGCTTCATTAGTATTTTTCTATACGAAAACATTAGTGAAGTATTTAAGATATTGGACATTCGCACCATATATTATATCATATTGATTAAAGCGATGTCTCTACGAATACTCTAAAAATCAATTACTCATTGTAATCATGATATTTTACCGTAGTTACACTTTTAAATCTATGTTCACCGTTTTAGTAAGACTTCCTTATATTGTGCGTGCAATATAAGTTAACGTTACTTGTGTAGCAAAGTGGATTTTCAATTACAGCATTCCATCCATAGCCTAGGACACAAACGCACGAACAATTTATATGACTAAAATGTATACAACGAGAAGGCAACACTGCCACATTCCATTTTGTTTAATGTAACGCTTTGTAATCTCTTACACGTCGTTTAACACAAGTCTCTCACTAAACTCAATCCTTTCTTTATATTTTAGTTCTCACAAGTGAATGTTACAATTAGATGTGCAAATGCTTCTAAGTTGCAATTATAAGCAATAATACTTTAAGCCCGAGTTATTGGACTGAGTTTAGTGACGCGAGACGTTATTTTTAAGGAATGATAAAGCCCCAAGAATGGCTTAAATATGTCGGAAAGGAATGTTATAGTATGCGGACGACGATAATGCATGTGAATAGAATGTTGTAAGTTCCAAACTTTAAGGGGGACTCCGATTCAGGGCCAAGAATGACCATGAAGGTAGTTATATACCAGAAATTAAAACTTCAGTATTAATTGTTATTAGGTTACAATAGCACAATATCAAAAGTAATTGGTAATATCACGCGGGCTTAGGCTAACAGCCACGTAGTTAGATCTCAAAGTTGATACTAAAAAACTAACAAAATTACTAAAATGCAGAAAGAACCAATTTGATAGAAATTGACTGATTGATTCATGGAACTGTGATGTTATTGGCATAAAGCGGGGGTACGGTTGCATTAGATAGGATTTGTAAGGATGCATTTCACAGATCAAATGTTATGAAAGCTAGTCATATGCTGCAATTTGTATGTAGGACGCCGGCATGATGTTAATTAAATGCAAAGTTAGATCGCAACTGTTGTGAATACTGCCTGGGTCTTAGCTATAGTCATTAAAATTAACACCTATATCTTTGTTGCCAATTATATAAGTAAGTAATGAGTTAGAAACCAATCAATGCAGGGTGAATCATTGGCAACACTGCTGGAATGCATTATTTAGAACTGGCAATATTTTTCCTTAACTAACCTTGCCATTTAAAATAGAAGTCGTTATGTAGCCACGTTTTACAATCAATTTTAGAATCACTTGATAAATTTATCATCTATCAAAGATATTATGGAATTTTAATTATGGTATTCTAAATACACTACTTTGAATGAAATCAATATAGAGATTTTATTACTACTATGCTAGATCAATGTTGTAACAATGTATACTTAAAATCTGTGTTGCAAACAATTGTTAACGTTGATTTTTTATATTCTACTAAATATACCAATTGCTTTGTCATTGTTTGGTGAATGCAACTGTGTTGTTTGTATGTAACCGAATCCTATCTCAACAATTATTTATTGTAATTATATTAGATCTTCACTAAATAGTTGCTTTGCTAGTGATGTTAATCTGTAGGCTTTTGGTGCTAGACTTTCACGATTAGTCTTAAATTTTGATACTGAAATAATATAGAATGCACAAAAAATAAAACAGTTATTTACTTTCTTAGGTTTACGCGAATATTAGACATTGAAATAAAACTACTTTTTACGGATTTTTTCGCGGTTTATATTAAGATTTTAAGTCCCGACGTTTCGACACCTTTGCAGGTATCATGGTCACGGGTAGAAACGTCGGGACTTAAAATCTTAATATAAACCGCGAAAAAATCCGTAAAAAGTAGTTTTATTTCAACAGTTATTTACTTCAATTATTTTGCAATTACTCATTTTATTTGATTAATTGATTTGTTTTAACATTGAGTAACGTTAATTTGATTGAAGGATCAGGATCTACAAAAGTTGTATAAACTCCAATTTTTTGACAGCATCCTATGTCCAATAATTATGTACTAAATATAAACATTTGAAATAGAATGAAAGCCATTTTAATCACTGTACCATATAGATTATGACATACGTAAATCTACGTAGAATCATCTCCATCACTAACCATTCGCCCATTCATGGTGTTGTCATTTTATGTGTCTGGGATTCACATGCCAAACTTGTAAACAAACACAAGTTGTAGGAAAAACAACTGTAAGCCTTGAGAAATAAGGTTTAGTTTGCCCTACAACTCCATATTTTTGTGCCTTTTTCAACAGTAAAGTTAAATAGACTCCATATTTTTGTTACCTAGCTTTCCCTATTCTCTCCAACACTTAACAATATTCCTTAACACCAAAGAGTAAACAAATAAGGAAAATGACTGTTCTTTCTCTTGAGATCTGAAACTATGAAGCTTTTTTGTGATCTATCTGTGCAGCATTATTTATTTTGTACATGCATATTATATAGTACTATGAATAAATATTTAATTCAACACTTGTGTTTTATTCATCCTTGTATAGTTACATTTTCAAGAAACAGCATTAAGTGGTTCTTTTAAGGTTGGTTTTTGTGTCTGCCAACAAAACCATCGTCATAATAATCCCATATCAATAACAAGCCTTCAAAAAAAAATGAAATTAATTATGTAATCTCCAACTCCAGCTAATTTTGAAGATGTCGTTATATCTGGAATAATGATATTTGGCCTTGTATTTATATCAATGAAGTGATACCCACTATTCTAGTAGGTATGGCTTCCGCTTTAGTCCATGATTTGGATCATTGTATGTGTGCCTTGGGCTGATACACACATCACACCCAGTAAGAATCAAATTTCTTGCAGGAATAGTAGAATGATGATGTCAGTGTCAAACAATGTTTAGTTCACCTCACTGGCAAGGCCTTATAATTGTTTCTTTATTTATGTTTGTTATGTTTTCTTTGGTTTAGTTTGGTAACAAAATTGTTTGCTCTATTTTATCTACTATCACACCAAGTCTGCAAGAGATTTTGGAGATTCCAACAATTTTGGTGATGCATTTGCTCGTTCGTTTTAAATTCACATTCAATCTGGTGCTGCATAATCAGGGCTAGCGCACATATGGTTGAGCACAGGGCAGAGCATTTTTCACTGTAAACTTATTATCAACATGGATTGAAATAATATTCCAAATCAAGAAACAAATCAATGTGCACATGCGTTTAGGGAATGCAATCAACAATATGTACAAAAACCCTAAAATAAATACATAGTAATAGGTGATTCAATAATAAAAGAAAAAATATGTTGTTCACATGATTTTTTTACTATATAACTTACATCTTGCCCTTAATGAAAATAAATGTACTAAAATGATCATTAATCATAATATGCAAACAAAGTTAGATTACTTCTTTGCCTTGGGTTTCAGAGTGAAGTATAAGATCAGGGCACCCATGACTGCGTATGTTGCCTTGGCCGTCTGAAACAAGGGAAACCTTTATTATGTTATAACTACTAACAATAGTTTAATCTGTTGGAAATGACATTACCAATTGAAAAATAGGATCCCAAACATGAGGTGGATAAGATAAAATAAATTAACTATAAATTTTAATAAGTATACTCAAAGGAGGTAGGTAGGTGTATACTTAGACATAATCTTATGTTAGAGGCAATACTGTGCATTGTACAAGTATATACGTAGTTAAAATAACTTCAAAAACGTAAATAATGATTTTCGTACTCGTACCTATGGCTGCCAAGAAGAATTTCACGACGTAGTTCAAGTCATGAAATAACACATAACCTAAAATAAAATTATTTCAGTTTCCACTTTAAAATTTACTTATTGGAAGTACTTACGTTAGCTCTGCCTCGGTTTGTTTGGCTGTTGAAGTATTTAGACAAGCCCTTAAGCTGGGATTCATCGACAGAAGAGTCTCCGGCCATTCTACAAATAAATGCGTAATATTAGCACATAAAATTATGTTCAAAGGACACTTACCCTGATAAAGAATAACAAAAGTTCACTAAATATAACACTTATATTCAAAATTATTAAGTTTTGGGACATTACCTGATAAAATATTATTTTAGACCTTATGTAATAACGTAAAGTAATCGAACCTTACGTCCTCTGTGATGTCAAATCCTGAACACTTAACTATTTATAGCATTCAGTTGACAGCAACGTGGACTTTTTGCCTTAGCAAAGGTTCATAAGTGTAAGCGTGACAACACCTACATATGCTTAAGAATCTAATTTCTTGCAGGAATAGAAGAATGCTGATGTCAGTGTCAGATAACGTTTAGTTCTCCCCATTGGCAAGGATTTATTAAAAAAATAAATGGTTTTTTAATTATGATTTTTTACGTTTTCTTTTGACATAGTTTGGTAACAAGTATAATTTGCTTTTATTTATATCTTAAGTCTTTTTTTATTCTCATGGATTTCTTCGGCAGTGAGGAAGATGGAAGGGTACAATATACCACTCATACTCGCCAAAAATACCGGGTCCAGCCTTTCCTAAATAGACGGAAAATAATTGTGTAAAGTAATGGACATACCATAATCCCCAATTTACTTTTTCTTTTTTGTCGATTTGCCGCGGAACATTTTGTAGTAAATGAAGCCCGCTGCAATAAGACCCATCGTTGCTTTAGATGTCTGAAAATGTCACAGACGAAGAATCAGAAACGATCTAATATGCTAGGAAATAGTAGCTCGTTAAAACAAAAACTTACACAGATTCTTTACACAGACATTGCAGAACTTAAGCAGGAATAAATATCATACTAAACTAATCCCTGAGTTCTGGCGTAAAACCTTAAAATGTCGCTAGGTAAGGTACTTACGTTGGCTCTACCTCTGTTTGTTTGACTATTAAAAATGCGGGCCATGCCTTTCAATTTTGGATCATCGTCGACCCCGTGCCCTGCCATAGCACTAGATCATAATACTCGGTTTTTATTTGAATTAAATTGTAAGGAATTTGTATTTTTGTAAGTGATTATGTAAAATACAGAACGACTCTTGCCATATTTTGTTACATAATGACGCATGGGGTTATTGACATATTAAAGGCCAGTGTCTCAATACTGCAAAAAGTTTATCTTTTCAAAGATAATATTTTGAAGCTATTTTCTTTCATTTCAAAACTTGCAAAATATAAATTATTTGCCTTTCTTCTTCTTCCTCCGTCCCTCACTGTTGAGGTTTGCGACCACAAGCCTCAAGCCCCTCTATTGAGCTCGGTCGTACCCAGTAAGTATGTGCCACTCGGTGTAAGCTAACGACCACAGCCCTCTTGATAGCGTCCGTTCATCTCAAGGGCACCTTCCACTTGGCCCAGGGTTATGTCCTTTTCTAGGCTTTTCTTGGTAGGCGTAGGGAGTCGTGAGGTGATCTTAAATTCACTTGAGAAAGACTATTAATACTCATGGCGGTCCAAGGCAATCTTCGCAAACACCAGATATCAAAAGCGTGGATCTTACTACTATACTCAAGTTCTAAGTTTCGTCCCCATACAAGAATATGGAGAAAATATATTATCGAGTTTAGCCATCTCTGTTTTAGGCATATCGGCCCTGCGTCGAATATCATCAGTGCAGCTACCGTCGCTGGTGATCAGCGACCCCAAATACATAATCGTCGAGTACATTACTAGTGGCCTTTAGAAGAACACGAACACAAGAACGAAGAACAAGAAAGTTTATCTGTACACCTAGTACAGGTAAACTTTCTTGTTTCATTATCCAGGTTATTAAATAGTAGGGACTGGCTGAAGGGTACCGAAATGCGATATTCGAAACCAGCCGCACGCTAACACAAATTATCGATGTGGTTTGCGTCAAACAAGACAAAGACTTAAAGGCCTATACAATAGCCGATCCACATACATACAAGCTCACGTTCCCGAAATGCATAATTAGCGATGTGTTGGTTTTCCCGCGTGCCTGTGGACTACGCCGCAGAGTACTTTTATTATGACTAGCTACGTCTACCATGCATCTATGTATTGTATACATCAACACAGTGTCGAGGGCGCTATGCGTATCGGCTGTAATCGAGCAACAAGCGAACAGAAATAATTAAAAGATCATTGTAATTTGCATTTTGTAAATGCGTTTAATTATTTATCCATGATTGTATTCCTTTACATAACACTTCACAAAACTTAATTATTTATTTTGAATATCCTTGGCTGTTGCGTGTTTTTATCGTACAGTATTAGTCGACAAAGGGGTGCTATATCAAAAGTGAAGTAAGTTATAATTTTTATATAATTATTTGGTTTTTCAACAAGTCTCAAACTTTAAAAAGCGTGCTTGACTTATGCAGGAGAGATTTTATTAATTGCATCGTAAAATATTTTTGTAATTTCCCATTGATTTAAATAACTCTTTACGACTAAAACTGTACAATTTATATCAACAACCATTGAAAATACTTATACATGATACAAAATTGTGTCAATTATATTTAAAAGCGAATTTTATAGTGATTTCATTAATAGAAAATAACAACCGTACAAGTCAGTACATATTGCAAAAGACAATAATTCATGTGTACTTATCAATTACTTACAACATAATTTTCATTCCTATTGGAATTTAAAAGCTTAACTAATGATGGACTAGTATTCAATACAATGAGATATATCAACATAATACCATCCAACCATCTTATGTATCAAAAATATATAACACTTTATACAAAACTCTTTAGCTTGTTTCAATTTTATTATAAGCCATATATAGGACATTACAAACCAAATCACAATAAGACTAATTAAGTACGCCAACTTTTGAGCGCGTCAATACATATAAAACATTTAATTTCTAACAAATCTCTTTCAAATCACGACAATGCTGTCATTTATTACTAAATATATAGCATACACTATCAAATTATGTTGATATTGTCCTCTTTTCACAGAGAAGATCACAGTTTAGTTAGGACCAGTTGTTTTATGCTTTGACATTAATATTGCACTAACCCTATATATGCTAGAGCACCACTTGAAACGTATTTCTGATCCCGACACATGTTAAGCCAGTCTCGTACTTCACAGGCTCTAGAACTTCCCTTGTCACATGAACTGCTGGCCCTGAATGCATGAGTCCACTTGGTACTCCTATAGGATGAGGTCTTCCTCCCAGTCTTCCTTCTGTCTCTCGGACACGGCCACGGTGGGCCGCGACAGCTGCTTCAGCTCGTCGTACATGCGCGGCGGAATGGGGTTGTCACTGAGGTCCACGTACTCAAGAGCGCGAGATCTCGCCAGTCTGTCCACATCTATTTCTGTGAAAGAAAAAAAAAACATTAAGTTTCTTCGCTGAAAATTCGCCAATCCCCAGTGAGCACGCGGCTGCACGCGTGGTGATCAATGCTTGTGCCTTCTCTATATAGAAAGAAGCCTGTGCCCAGCAGTGGGACGTTTATAGTCTGGATTATTACTATAATTACTGAAAGTACGACCTACATGAACTTGTGTAACAAATAATGTATTACACCACTGATGAGTATGAACTGAAAAAAAATATTATAACTGAAGAGGAAGCTAAGTTCAATTTAGGACACACAAAAAGCATGTCAATGATTACCTTACAAGAGTTACAATAAAATGTCAAGTACCAATGATCTGATTGTGATGCGCCAGCAGCGTGTGCAGGCTGGGGCACTGGAAGGTGATGTGAGGGAGTGCCACGAAGGAGTTGTGCGAGATGTCCAGCCGCTCCAGGCAGGCCAGTGTGCACAGCTCATCAGGGAGCTTCGCCATTTGGTTGTTGGACAGGTTTAAATCTGGGAATAAATATAACTAATTATTCATTGTTTCGATTTTGTACTATTTTGGCATATGTAAGACTTTTACAGAAATATTATTTTTCTTTTAAAAAGATAATTTAAGATATGAAAAAAAGTAGTTTTATACATGAGGCTTTTAAATTTTGCCTTGTACTCTCATACTTTTTTAAGAATGTGTTCAATCATAGAAATGTTTGAGCATAGAAATAATAAAGACCCGATGGAATTGTGTAACAAACTTACAAATTATAGTTTTATATTATTGCTACATACCTGTAATTAAACTAAACTTGACTGCAAACTTAGGAGGTATCTTAGTAATAACATTGCCGCTGAGATCACAGCTCTTGAGTTCCGTGTGTCGCATCAAGTGGTACACAGCATCAGGTACTTGCATCAGCTGACATTCTGATAAATCTGAAAATAATATAAACAAAAACTATTAACTTATGCTCTAGATAACTAGGATTTCTATTCATATTATATTCATTCTTAACTGTGGTAAAATATATGGAAGATTTTAAAACATCTCTAAGAAATTGTTGAAAGGGAAATGTTGGTATTTTATCAAGCAAGAAACATCAAATATTATTACAAATTATTAATCTATGGCCCATAAAATAAGATTACTCTACCACTGTTTTAATTACATGACTAATGAGTAAAATAATTTCATCATAGCACCAAACTAACAAAATTCCATTCAACATCTAACTAGGTTAGGTGGCAATCAATCTGTGTATAGAGCGGAAATCTATTACATCATTATTATAATTATCTAGTTATTTTAAACACTGTTTTAGTTGGTCTAATCATACCTAGTACTTGAGTTTTCTGTGCGTCTTCACATTTTAAAATCACTCGAGTCACGGCTAAAGCCATCGTTAAATATACGAGTAGACTCAATTAACTAACGCCGGTGGCTGCAGCTAACTAGGAACGGGAACACGAGTAACGGTGCGTGTTCCTCGAGTTATTTTTAAATCCATAAAAGATTCCAGTTCGAACGTAAACGCGAACTAACCAATTATAAATTGCTATGTACTGAATTTATGAATAGATTGAAAGGAAACGTCAGTGTATTAAGGTTAAGTGTATAATAGCAAGTAATTATAATATAAGTGTTCTAGATTTTGATGCGATAAATACATCAAATGAAATTATTTAAGTAAGATTACAACATCTTTGTTTTCACAACTTTCAGCTGACGTTTCAGCTGTCATATAAGTTTGACAATCGAGCTGACTGTCAGTATCAAATTACAAACAGGTGCATATTCTCGTAATCTTGGATAACCATCATTTGTTGAATCAATTCAGGAATCGCGATTATATTTATTTGAAATCGCGTAATTACTTGGGGAGTGGGAACCGACACTAGAAAATTTGCATTGTATTTATTCGTTATCATGATTTACAGTATCGGATGGTAGACGAAGATGCGGACGGCCAGTGCACACGTGGAGAAGATCGGTGGACATGGAGCTCTGGAAGGAAGATATGAAATGGGAAGACGCTCGAAGAATCGCGCGGGACCGGCCGGCTTGGAGAAAACTTGTTGGGGCCCTCTGCACCAGCGGGGTGCCTTAGGACCACCACTACTACTACTACTACTATGATTTACAGTTCTTTAATTAAAGTGTTAAGTAACTAAAAGGTTTTCTAGCATCTAGAATTGTCACAGTCTGGTGAAAATTTACCCCAACAGTGTCATGCTGCGATTACTGAACAAAGTACTAGAAGTAAGGCAATCTATGTTTAATGAGCAACGTTGCAATACATTATCTAGAGTTACAACATAACATAGCAAAAAAATAAAGAGCAACAGAGAGTCCTCGTTAGAAGCATTTTTTCTTAGCTAGATTACATTACATTACTTATAACAAGAAATAAATGAATCACGCATCGTTTACCTACAAGGAAGTGTATTAACGAGCAGTGACCTCTCTACCAGCGTCGAGTGTCTCTATATGGAATAAATTGGTTAGGTAAGGCCAACATGTGTTCAACTTGCGAGTTCAAGTTTGTAAATCATACGCGCGCGCATGTGAGATGTTCTAAATCGATCGTTCGAATGTCGGCGCCGACGACTATGGCGCGGAATTGTTACATGTGCGCTTAGCTTCCGCATTAGCATTCTTTGAGCTGAGACATTTTCCGCGATCAGATATGGATGTGAATGTGGATTATAGAACTATTCCTTTACGTTATACATATAGCGTTTCAGTGGCAAACCTTACAGGTTTGCCACTGAAACGCTATATGAGCTATGCCAAGTGTTCACTGTAAGACAGCTCTTTATTTATCATGTCATTACTAAACAACATATTTCTACCCATTACGATCCGAATAAGTTACAGAACAAACGTACAATACCAAATGTTATTGACTCTGTAAGATGTCACACCGCATTAGCTAGACGTCAAAAGTGGTTTCTTTCCGTGCATCTTTACAACAAATTAAATAAAATTTTAAACTTTTACCCATTATCATTGCATGAATGTCAATCTCAGCTTAGAGAATGGCTACAAAAACTGAACTACGCGGAAACCGAAAAAATACTACAGTAAATAAAGATAATAATATATTGATATGTATAAAGACACTAAATATAAATTCACCTACCTTTGCACACACACACACGCATACACACACACACACACACACACACACACACACACACACACACACACACACACACACACACACACACACACACACACACACACACACACACACACACACACACACACACACACACACACACACACACACACATGCACTCACATTCACACACACACACACACACACTCACTAGAAAACTCATTTTACTCAACTAATTCTGATAGTTAAATGTAGCACTTCCTTAATTACTGCATGCTGTAATTCTTAAAAATTACATGTTCTTTTCATTCTAATAAATGTATTGTTTGACATACATATTAAACTGAACTAAAAATGGGAGAAGGCGCTGATTCCTGACATACAGGTCTTTACCTAGTTTGGGACTCAGAGGCTTCATAGGATATTGTAACCTGATATTATGTCAAATAAAGAATTTATTATTATTTATTATTATTATTCTAAATCATATTGCTATCATGACATAATGTTAGCATTTTTAATAAATTTATCTGTAGAAATCCAAGGCAAAAGCATTTATACGTTCCTAATTAAAAATCTGCACCTAACTACCTATAGCGCGGATAATAAGATTAATTTAGTAGTTACCACCTTAAATTAAACAAATCATTTAAGATTTCGACTTAATAACATTAAATATGTAATCATGCTTTGCTATTAGATCATTAAAAACACGCAAAGTAAAATAAAGTCCGCGTTCTTTGGTGGGACGCTCGCATGCAGCAGATATATCTACATTTCTACATAATATGTAGTAAGAAAATAATAGATGAACATGCGCAAAACATTTCACTTTACCAAAATGACTGGGTATTCGATATTGCGACCATTAAGAGATCAACAAACTGTTAGTTCGTGAAAAGGTGCCTCCGGATAGACTATGTATTTTTTTTATTCCATGGCTAGTTACATAAACCTTTAAACCTCCCTTTCTTTCTTTTTTTTATATATCAAAGAAAGTATGTAAATAATATAATTTACATAGCTAATAGGTGTAAGAAGAAAACAACAAATTGTGTAAAGCGTAACATCTAATTCAAATATACACTCGTATAGTAGCAGGAGGTTCGTAAAATTGTACGCAACGGTCTATTCTAAGATACATAACGATATTCAAACTCCTCATCCTATAAATAGACTAATTACAATCTATAGGTAAATTACAGAAGATATGGGTAACTAGAAAATTGCTTATCAGTGTCATAAGATAATAAGAAAGTGATATGCGCTATCAGAAATGGCAGACAAAACCTTTAAAAACTTCTTTGTTTGCAAAAAAATTAGTTGTGTTAATGAATTAATTATCCACATGTAATTAATCCGCGTAACAAAGGCCAGTAACTGTTCCAGGTCGGCCTGGCCTCGGTTAGTTTCACAATTTTTACACGATATCTTCGTTTACGAAAGTCAAATGCAACAGAACACTCATTTGAGCCACCTAGCGGGCTTGCGTAAACGGGCATATTTCGTGTAATTATTCATTCGAGATAGAGCGTGGAATTATCAACGCTAACGTAAAGTGTTAAGGTTCTTCTTTGATTGTTAAGTTTTGAATAGATCGTTAATGGCGTCTCGTGCCGTGTTGAGGCTCTATGAAGATGTCCCTGACTTGAGATAAGAATTGAACGAACGTAACACTGTGACAAAAACTTGCGGTAGAATGTTATGTTATAATACTGTGATTCGTAAGAAAAAGTTATAATTACGCCGATCTATTGTATAAACATTGTCATACGAGTATCATAGTATATTGCGTAGTTGGTACCTCAAGGAATCTAAGCATTTGTTTTAGCAGGAACTGTTTACCCATGTTCGATTTATCTCTATCTAGATAATTAATAGAATAGATTACGATGTACTTAGCTACTGCCTTGCCTTAGAAAGCCAAGTAGGGTATAAAGTGATTGGAACATAAGATTTACTGGCCATTGTGCTAGTGAATTACTTGCTACTGAACTTTTATTGACCGCAATTGTTTCTCAACGAATCTCTGTAAAAATATGTTATTGTTTTCATTCGTTACAAAATCTTGAATACCTAGGTATTTCTTGGTACAGATGCTAAATTATGCGTAATGTTTAAGATGTTATGAAATAGGCCGTTAACTCATAATTATGTTATTGAGAGACTGTGAATTGGAAATCCGTATGTTCTATAATATTATGGAAATAGCTATGTAGTAATATTTCTCTTAGTTCATCATCTACGTATCATAGACGCATTTAGTGTTGTAATGGCCGTTAGCGACGTAATTTGAGACGTAAAGAAAATCAGCATATTGAAATTTTGTGAAATAAATATAGATTTTTTTATAGCTCACTTTACTAAGTGTTTAAAAATACTAAAACTAAGTTGAAAGTCACAGCTGTTTAACTTCGTACAAAAAAATTGGTAGGAAGTAAATCGAAGAGAATCGAACCCGCTACTCACTTGCCGCTGCATCGTATAGTATTCCGAGTAGAGCTATCTCTTTGAACTATACATCATATTGTACCAACATAATTGGTACCAGCAAATGTAAAAACAACAACAATAATATATGTAATCTAGATATCCTCAAATCTGTATTATAACGCTCCTCAACAACTGATAAACATAATCAGCTGATTCTGAGTCACTTGATGATTCAAAGTAACGTATCCGTGATCGCAAAACAATTTCATTGAACTTTTCGTTGTAATGGCGTCATGCACTTTTAAACTTTGGTTGGCCTTGACAGCAAGAGTAAGGCCTTTACAGTACTAGTGGAACAGGTATTTTCTATGTTACAAATACGTAAATAAAAATTTAAATGATCTAAGTAGTTAGAATGTGTTATATACAGTGCATGAGTACAAAAAGGAGAGTTTTAGTGAGATGTTTTGCATCTTTGGTCATGATTTATCTGTGGTCAATGCTCGTGCCTTCTCTATATGGGACGACGCCTGTGCCTAGCAGTGTGAGTGACGTTTATAGGCTGGATTGGGCTGGATTATTATTATTATATGATTTAACTACTTCATCATAAAACCTCTATTAATTAAACCTCACTGATCCAATTATTATAAGTCCATCATGTTTTATCAATGAGGAAATCATCTCTGATACGTGTTTTAAGTGCGGAATCGATAAAGGGAAAAACAAAAGAAGCATTGTTTATTATTTATATTGTTATCTGTAATTACTTTAAGTGATGTTCCGTAATTGTCTTATTATATTTATTTTTTAAGGAATTTCAATGATCACTATGAATTTTATTTACCGAGATAATTCTTTTATTTTACTTACGTAATTAATTAGTATTTATGGTTTTATAATATCAAAATTACGTGTAACAGATAGCTACTGGGTCACTGGCACTACCTAATAATAATATATTTCATGGTCATATTTAATTAATTCATTGACTAATTCTCACAACTTCAAACGATGTTAGTAAACATTTACCCACATAAATGGAGGTCATCATTCTTAACTAATGTAGTACGTAATTAATTTCTCAATTATTATGGTCACGATTGTAGGTGATCTAGTTTTAAAACTATTATTCTGCAATCAATTAATTGCTATCTTTTCTATTGTTATTTTATTGAACGATAACATATTGTTATCAATAAAGGTATGAATTTACGCGTAATATACAGGATTGCGAAAGTCGCTGAATAGGAGATAAAAACAATTATTATAAGCCCAATAAGAAATATCTAGGTTTGTAGAATACCTGTGTTGGTTCATTGAACTTAGTCCTTTGTTTTGAATATAAAAAAAAAATTGTTTTCTTCCTTTACTTTTTAGGTTCCTACTGGTTTAATTATATATCTCAATTAATTTATTAAACGTAATTATTTTATGAGTTTATTAATTTGTTCAGATTTAGCACACGCAGTATTGAGTACGCACCTAGTTGACTGTTCTCCTGGGCATCCTCGCAGCGTCCCACGACGCGGATGATGGCGCGTCCCGCCAGCCGCGCGCAGATCATCATCGGCCGAACCCGCGGGTCGCCTTCCTCCGCCTCACTCGGCACCCTCGCACCGCCATCGTATTCCGTAGGGGGCCTCATCACTGCACTATCTCAACAACAGTATAACAGTCACTGCACAATCCCTTGGTTCAGGTCACTGCTGAGTCACGACTATGAAAGTCTTTCACAAGCTGAAAGAGTCACGTATCATCTACCACCGCAGCAAAACGCGATGCGCCTAGGTCCACGGTAGCACTCTGGTAAAATTCGAGCGCCGCGTTCTCCGCTTGCCTTTATATCGTTGCCAAAACAAAGAAGCGTGGTGCGGGAGGGAGAGAGCAACAATAACAAACTCTCGTCTCGCTCGCACTGTCTGCTGCGCAGTTGACGCAAGTTGGCCGCTGGCGGAAGCGCACGGAAATATAATGGGAGATGGAGCCCCGTCACGGGTCCTGGCACAAAGGAATCGATGATGTCTGCTTGGGTAAACAATCCTGCGATCTCGTTTTCAGTGGAGCGCATTGTCACGTCTTCAATACGAGCATTGTAATCACTGACGGCCCGTTATCAGATTGCATTGTTTGTGGGAATAATCGGCGTTTGAATGCATGTCGTTGAGCTCAATGTGAAAGGCTGGGCTGGCGGTCGAACATGATTTTCCAGCCTAATTCACAACGTGCCATCAATGTGGTACATGTTGCAATTTATTGCGGACGCGTTCGATGCGCAAACTCGGTTACGATGATTTAAAACTGTGGTATTTTTGAGTCATAACGTGTTGTTCAATATATTTCCTGAAATTGCGCAATTAATTACAATCTTTCACTGAAACAGATGTTTCTCTAATTAAAACCACTTAGTTTTTTTGACGACCTTCAATTGCTTTGACATGCTATCGAACGTGATTAAAGAAATCACAAGAAAGTGTCATAATTTTTATTCTAATACTCGTAACGCTCATTCAAGGACTATTAAAGAAAATATGTTTTAAAAATTGGCTAAGCAAAGTTGTGTCAACATTGCAACGGTCAATGTATTGGTGAATTTATGACACTTCTTAAAATACAAGTTCAAGGACCCAGCGTATAAAATGTAATAGAAAAACATAACAATCGTATTGTAGACACGTAGTTTTGTCATATTTACGTGCAGATAATTGCGTCAATTAAAAAGTTGACGTCTATATGTCGTCCGTTCAACGCACTACCTTGATGTTTCGGCCAAAGAGAGTCGTAGATTTTCGCCAGCGGTAACCTTGAACGTATGCCAAAAACTATATTCCCGACTACTGTGCCCCGATTAATATTTGCACAAAACTATTTATTTTTGGAAAATAAACAAGGAACTTCGAAACACCAATGTTTACAGTCCATGTGTTTTCTCTCGCATTGAAAGATTTTCGCATGTGAAAATCACTTTACATGAATTAAACTGCGGAAAATTTAAGAAACAACGTTGGTGGCAATATATTGATTGAACTTACTGTTAGCTATTAAATGTGCAGTAAAATAATTATAATCATCCTTCAATATAAATTTAAAAAAGTAGAAATATAACAAATTCGTTCTTATTCATATTTATTTCAGGTGCAACAACTGCTGAAAAATGTGCGCTACCGATGCTCCTTTGTTTCGTGAAATTCTTATTTATTGTTCAGGTCAATGCCGTTCTTATTACATTCTTTCAGTTTCAAATGTTTTAAGGTTACCTATATTTTTAGATTTGGTAAACAAAGAAAACTAGGCTAGGAATAAATTAAAAACTAAATGTATGGAAAGTTTTATCTCTGATAATAACATAAGTATTATTTTTAGTTAGATTAGCCTATTTGCAGCTAATTTGTTGTGAAATAGTGTATGTTACAAGATTCTGAAAATCAGAGTCGTGACAAAGTTTCAAATGTGTATATTTTGTCATTTTCCTGATTCATTTAGAACAAAGCTTTGAAGTCTATCCAGATTTTCCAACCTAATGACGGATGTTTTAAACTAAAAATATGACACAGGAATTTCCTAATGCTTACCAAATGGTTAATCAACTCTTGTGTTGTGTCAATCAGTTATTTAAATAAACAAACGCTTTAATTATGAAGGCTTTATTGAATATAGAAAGTTTGCGTGCCCAAAGATGTAGTTTAGATACATAATATAATTCGGGACTACATTTCAGTTTTATCCGTAGATAAGTTTTAGGAACCATGTCCTTCAAACCTGAGAAAATGAACAGGGGCCCGAGTCTGCTATTGACAATTGTTTGAATCGTCTGAGTGGGTGGCGTTAGTAGGTTCATTTTGGGATAATTACGTAGGTAAAACGTCATTTTAACGTCAAAATTGGCCATTAGGACGGCCGATTTTGACGTTCTGACATTTAGTAGAATGCTGATTATCCTAAAATGGACCTACTAATTCCACCCACTCAGACGATTCAAACAATTGTCAATAGCAGACTCGGGCCCCAGGTGTTTTAAATTTGTTGACAAGGAATCAGAATAAGTAACTTCTGATTATCGTCAACAAATTTGATTGATTAAGATATCACAAAGTATATGCTGTACCGATACATAAGTGCTTGAAGCCCATTTTACTTTTCAGTTCTATAAGTATAGGTAACCTACTTAAGATGGGTATTAATTACCTAATGCTTCAAGCAACAGTGTCATTATAATAAAAATTAAAGTCTCACAATATCATTTGTAAACGTAGAGATGACATAGGTATAAAGTGTCGTTAGGCAACCTACGAGCCAGAAAATGTAGAATTTGTTGAGAGGTGTCTGAGCACTCACGCACGTGATGACAAATAGCTATTGCAGATATTTTTTTGACATATTTATGCTCCGTAGGTATTATTTTCATACTGGAGCCAGAATATTGTATTCTGGACATTCGTCTTTATTGACAGTTAAAGAATGATGATAAAGTGTTGGTCTAATGTATTCATTTGAGAAAAGCTGTACGATACAATTACCTATAGGTACAGACTCTTACTTTGGTTAGTTTCCTCACATCCACATGCTACATCGGCCTCTTATATTCCTGTTTCGACGCACGCGCACATGACGCACCAAATTTTCCGACGGACGACCGCTGACATTTCGCAGAAGTTTTTCACAACGAAAGTTGAGGTCGATCCTTTGTGCTATTTCAGGAAAAGCTGGACAAGAGCCAGTTCCCTCTTCGGTACAGCATTCGACGCAGTTGTACACATACGGTTCTTTGATCCCTTCATCCTTCCACACAAAAAGTATCCTTGTCCAGTCGAATTAAGGATCATAATTCAGAAGCATAGTTAGCTTCTGTAGCTGTTTCTGATTCCAATTTATTAATTTTCTTTGTTTATGGCTTAAATCTAGATGAAAATAAAGGCACTCGAGTAAATAATGTATTTTTTATGAGTTCATCTTCATGAGTTGTTTCAATGTTAACCTTTTCTGACTTTTATGTTCCTAAAAATGATGAGCGATCTTAATACACGGGTAGGTTTTGTGTTTAAACTTTATTTAAGCGTGAAAAGTTCTGCACTTACTATTCAGCTGAACACGAATGTATTATTTTTAAGTAAAATCTGCCTAAACCTTATAGTGTGCATTGGACATTTTCAGTATATTTTTGGCTGTGGAATATATTCGAACAAATTATGATGTGGGTACTTTTATAACATTGTTGGTGTTTTCAAATTCTTTCTGTTTCCTCAATTTGGCATACGTGTAAAAGCTAAATGTTTCTTCTCCCCTAATAATACCTAGGTAATCTAAAACGGAAATGAGATCATTAAACATTTTGTCACTCGTAGTTAAATTTATAGTACCTACAAATAATATCCTCTCAATGAATTTCGACAGTAGCAAACCCCTTGCCTCAGTTGGCAAACGATCCCTTATACTCTGCCAGACAAACTGTCCAACCAAATTATCTAGTTACAAATTGACACTGCGATTGTTATGAAATATTACTCTTTGGACATCGATTAGAAATTATCAAAATTAAAATTGATTTCTAATTTCCTAATTAAGAATATGAGATACCTACATTTTTTATTGTTGTTAGATGGGTACTGTACAAACACGTTAGCATAATTTAATTCAAATATGTTACTAGATTTACAGCGAAAATTAAATGGCTACCTATATGAAGATACCGCTTGAATTATATTACATTTCCACGTAGAATTTTGATACATACGAAAAAGAAATTAAGGTATTTAGGAAGCAAATATTGGTATTGTATTGAGCTTGGTAAAATATTTATTAATGCCAAAAATGATTAGGTACGTTCATTGGATACACCCGTCATATTTAAATGAAAATCAGAAAGCGCAATCATTCTAAACGTTGCTACATAGATCAAACACGCGTTCCCCGTTTTAGAATGATTGATATTATGAAAACGAGCGTCCGGTATATTTACGAACTCGTTAGCTAAGCGTGACATGTTAACTGAGGCTGACTTAATAATTCTCGTTCATCATTTCCTAATCTATTCATGTCGTTCGTTCATTTTTCTTCCATACCATTAATATGTTTAACACAGTATATTCCAATGTAGAGTTCTTTAAATGGCCGTGAACGCATAAAAATTCAATGATATGTTGATTTCAATATATGGGATTGTCCTGGTGATCGATTTTGATACATCGATATATATTTTTTATAATTTGTTTAAACTCGATTCAGAAAGCCAAGCGATCAATTACGACGCCATGGTTTTATACGCCATAACAAATTAACTACTTGTTTATTTTGTTTGCGTAAAAACTAGCTCGTGTTCCTCGTGAATAAAGTGCGTAGTTTCGCGATGTTTAATTCGTAATGTATTGTCTAAAATAGAATTAATGTAGCTGTTTCACTAGTTGTCAGTTTTTGTTCTAACACGAGACGCGTTGTCAAGGTCAGTTAAGCGTAACAGTTGACATTTTTATGCAAGTGACGAGACTTGTATTTCCTTCCTGATGTTTACCCCATCATTCTAGTTGCATTGAAGAAAATTGCTTGGTTGATAGTTTCACGATTTTGGCAGAACGTTATAAGCGCTGATAAATATACTGAAGAGAGTACCAACATCTTATTACGTTTTAGAGAACTCGCTGTACGGTAAGAAGCAACATTTTAAAAGTGCTCTTAATGTGTGTAGATACCGACAGTTGTTACGTGCGAATTTGCTTTTTGTTTCCATTTCTGTTTCAGTACACGAATTTGAATAACTAGGCTCTACTTCTTCACAAACTAGTCTATATCCTACCTATGTGATGTCATCAGAGTTTTTTTATAGCCCGTTTGACCCGCTTAGGTAACGCCTCTACTGTATTTTAAAGGGATTTATACTAAATAAATAAAATCAACAAATCACAATGAACAATAATTTATTAGGATCAAGTGGGTGCGTTGTCGGGGCGTTGCTGCGCGAGTTGTGCGGCCGCGCAGCAGTGCAGCATGAGCGCGGTCAGAGCGTACGCGCGGCCCTCGTTGCCGTCGCCCGCGCTCGCGTCCTCCGCCGACAACTCCTCGCGAACCGCTAGTAACTATACAGATAATGTTGGAGATGAATCAAATATTAGTCTATTGTTGGCTGATTTATTGTCTGGTATGCCTATGATGCAGTTGCTAAGAGCGACTTATTTTGCTGGTAGTAAATAAGTTCTTGATGTATTACGAAATGTAGTTGACGTTAGCACAAAAACATCTGAGTTGTTTGACGAACCTGTGACAATTTACATAAGCTTTTCATGAACAAAATATATAGGAGTTATATGAACACACCATAATGTTGTTAGGGTTACGATGGAAATTTCAGTGTCAGCTCTACATTTCAAAACAAATATTTGATTTGTTTTCGTACATAATTACTCGTTGAGAGACTCGACTCTCGGTTGAGATAATTTGAACAGATTACCTAGTACTTTTGTAAGGCTTTCTCACCATTTCATGTATCTGTTGCGCGGAGAGCTTGGCGGCGAGCTCAGGCGCGGAGTCCCTGGCGGCCGCGAGCAGCGCGTCCGGCGGCAGCGCGCTGCGCAGCGCCGGCTGCAGCATGGCGCTCACGCCGCCCCTCGCCGCCCACGTCGCGCCGCACGCGCCGAACGGGTTGCCCGACTCCAGCGACTGCTTCCTTTACGTCACACGGGCTGCTCGTCAACAAATTGTAGGCTCTTTCGTTCGTTAACCACATTGTATGAGAAGAGTTGGAAATGGAACGACAGTGGATGGGAGCGAAAGAAGTAGTAAGTTCCAGGTGCTTGCCTTCAGTGAGTGATCCTTACGTCATCCGGGCAGCTCGTTCGGCCTATATATTGTAGGCCTTTCATTTCTCACTTCACGATGTGCTAGAGGAGCGTTGAAAACGGAGGATGGATAAAATTTTATTAGTAATCCATCAGAAGTCTTCATTTTTAGGAAGCGTGCATGTTTATTAATGTTTGATATTCCTATAGTTTCCATCGACTCCTAGTTATATAAGAACCACTTTGGCAATATGTCATAATAAATATATCGTAAAGCGTAAAAAGGAAATTTAATAAGAGCGTGTTGGGGTGCTCTCTAGCTATAGTTTGACGTCACAAGGTTGAAAAGTCTGTGCAAGCTTATTTCACAAAACGTTTGGCACAAGAAAGTGGAGAGAACAAGGGGCTTAAATAGGCAAAGGGTAAAAAGGAAAACATGAATACGGGTACAACATTTAATAGAATAATCTAAAACTGCTGTACATATACATGTAAATATTGGAAAAATAAAAACAAACAGTCAAGGTCAAGGGCTGACTCACAAACCACAAGAAGAAATTCAAACTACAAAGGGGAATAAACATACAGTATTTCCTATTCGACAAGAATCTGAATATCCAAGAAATGTATCCTTTTCATTTACTCTACTTTTTCTCAAAGTTTAAAATTGTAATTCGTTTGAATTCGGGAGGTCTAAAGTACTCTTTAAGGATTTTTTTCTTCTAATTCCTGACCATCTCAGTTAGATACGGTCTATGATCATAAAACCATAGTTCTTTAACGATGATTTATGTACGTCAGCTGTTTTTCCCTTTGTGTCTGATTTATATCACACAAACAACACGTGTGGACTAGGACATAAAAGAATGGACATTCCATATATGTTCGCAAGACCATACCATTATTTATAATTGAAGGTTGAACCATTAGATCTATAGTATTGTAATCTATAGACTTATTTTTTTATTGTTTATATCGATATTTATATTGATAAATTAACTATTATTCAATGTCCTGAATTCTATATTTTATGTCCAAAGATAAGTAGAGGCATTCCTATTTTTTTGAACTTTTTAAATGACCTTAGCAAAATCGATTGGAAAGTAGGATGGGGGAAAAGGGACAAAGTAGTGTGAACAACAATTACTGTGAAATACCTTGTGTATCTTCAAACGTTGAAGGACAAAATGTTGTGCGAACTAATAAAAACAAAGTATAGTATTATAACGCAACTCTTTAGGAATGTGAAGACATTTATACATTATAACTTGCAACCTGTTGTAAAGGTATTTGATTAAGTTAATATAAAAACACTGAATTAAGCAAGTGGCTCCTTTTAAGCAACATCACAAGTTGTGGAGGAAACAGAAGACAACACATGTTTCAGAAACATTTTCAAAGGTGGTAACACATGAAGAAGGTCCATTGAGATGAGGTTCGCATACCTGGGTGTGTGACTGGGTGACGGTGGCAAGGATCTAGAGGACGCGTTGGTCTTTGGAGCCGAGAGAGAATGTGCGGAGCCGGCGCGTCTTAGTCCAGCCACCAGCGCGCTCATGGCTCCCCCACCTGGATATAATCATCAACTTAAAAAAAAAAACATACAAAAAGTTCTGTTATGATGGATAATTGTTGGATGAATAATAAAAAAGTGTACACAGGACTGGTGGAAAAGACCAAAAAGGACCACTTGTCAGACAATAGGAATGTTTTTGATGGACATACAAAATGCCGTTTAGTTATTTTCGCAATTAAGCAAGACTTGTTAAAACAATTTAATTTGACGTACGTTGTTGTGTTCTAACATTTCCAAAGATCTAATTAGCTTACATAAACTTAATGCAATAGACCTAAATGTAGAAATTATACTAAAATTATTAATAAATTCTTGGTATTTTGAAAAACATTCTATTATTGCCTACACTAGATAGCTAATATGCAATCCTTGGTTACAATCTTAACCAGAGCGTTAAAGGACAGGTGAAAAAATTGCTACATTTATAAGGAACTGTGCTTTCAACGTTAATGTGTTAAGTAATTAGGAAAATAACCAGTGTCGAGTGGCACAAGTGGGTTTATTTTATAGACTTCGTTTAATTGTTGCATCGTTGATATATTAGATTGGCTAACGTTACTGAAAAGTTTGTTTCCTGTTGAATGCGATGACTTATCGCGGTTATACTTTCCCTTTTAATTCAGTTGCAACATTTATTTTTAATTATCTTTGTTTAAAGCCGTCGAATGCCTTGGCTGTCACTAGTTTTTGCTACGATCATATCTTTTCCTTTTTATTTTTCAATGTTCGCGTTCAACGACTTTCTTGTTAAATACATAAATAATTTGAAATTTGCAATAATATGACTTTTAAAACCTACAAAGTTAAAAGCCGGCCGAGATTTAGAATCTACAAAATAATTATTTTGTTGATTATTACTTTCTACTACATAATTTCTTTGATACTCATTGTCTAGTTATCAATGAAGTTTTTAATGGCCCTGTAATTTAATATGTTTTGCTCAAGATTTAAGTGTTAACGGGCTACGGGCGGTAAACCATTTTAATGACAAGTTCCTCGTAGCTGCTCTATATTATTAGTTACGTAGTGCTTATTAATGTCTAAATGTTGGTTATGCTCCACTAATTTAAACCTCATATGGAGCCCCACCTTTTCACATATAGATGCCCACTAATGGCATCCACGTTATTGAAGTCTTCTTCTTGTCAATTCTATTTTCATATCGACCCAGTATGAGGGCAAATGGTGGCTGCCTTTGTGTAGTTGTAAGACCATATTGCAAAGGTTCACTGCATTTCGAGTGTGTTAATACTACTGTAGAACGAACTAGAGGTTCAAGAACTCTGCTAATTAAGCAACCGGCTCACTTACAGTCTACATTTCGCAGTTAATGTGTGAGGTAAGTGTAACTAAGCGTAATTTAGACATCACAACATTGGGGTAAGCACCAAACACTTGACAAGTTAGGAAGTCATTGGGAAAATAATAAGTGGTGTTTTCACGCATTGACAGACCGTGTAGATCAGAACTAAAGGGGAAAAATCTAAGGAAGATTCGACTTAAATGTTTAAGAACTTTGTTCTCTACGCAACAACACTAATTTTCAAGATTTCCATTTCATAATGGTTTCTCAGAACTGTAGTGATTTCCTAATGATGGCCAAACATCAGTCGGCTAGTTGCCAATTAGTTTTCATTTTTGCGTAGTCGCTTAAGTTTTTGGTCCTTTTAGGTATGTTAGGACCAAAATTGTTTGCTTTCTTTGTATCATCTATATTTATGAAATTGTATGTATCAATGTGTGAAATGATCGTAGGGACAGACATCACAGATTAGAAATGGTCTTGATTTATTATGTGTTTAAGAACCTGTGTATGTCTCTACGTAGGAACTGTGGAAGTAGCCAGAGGTGGAAATATAGCGAAAAGTTGTCCGTTCGTCAGCAGTCGGATAACTCGTCTGTGTAGGAACAAAATACATAAATAAACAAGATATTTTAAATAGATAATTAGTACTAGAAGAAAACATCATTCGATCTTTTTTACATAACTACGGGTTGAAATTAGTTTATAGTTGTGTTAAATTAATGTTAATACAAAAAAAACACGAGAAACATTCATCCCTACAAGCTACGTTAAAAAATTTTTTTGTCTATCTTGTAATATGAATTGCCAATTATGATATTATGATGTCAACAGATGTTACACAAAATTGTGGGAAAAACAAGATTAACTTTAGCTCTTCCATTGTTCACCTCAAAATATGAAGTAGGTTAGCTAATAAACAATTACATATGACATTGTTTTGTGTTGTTTAGTAGCCTTTAGTATTACTATAACATCACTTATTCATTGTTGTACGTTGACCTATAGCAGGCTAATTATTACGTTCCCAATCATTTGACATCGTTTTGATTATTCGGATATAGATAAGATTTGGATGAATTTATTAATGTTAATATTATTATTAAGATATAATTAATACTTTTTCAGATTACATTATTATAGTTTCATCAATAGTAGCAAAGAAGTTTCGAACAAAGAGCTGAATGATTTTAGGACATTTTTATTAAATTTTCAATAAATCTGGTGCGTTTTACATAGTATGTTTTATAAAACAAAAACTTGTAAAAATACCTTAAAAAATAATAGAAAATTTAAAAGAGTAAATGCCAAATCACTGCGCATAGAAACTAAGAAAGCATTATTATTTTAGATATACTACTGGTTCATACATACACATACCCTCTTCGTGGACGTCCAAGGAGTCCTTCCTCTCGGGCTCATCATCAGAGTCAGGGTCGGCGATGGAGTCAGCCTCCGTCATGATTAGCTCTGGTGGTGGACAGCCCAGTGTGTTTGATGAGTCTAAGGACAAGGGGAAATATGTGCATTATTACATATTTTATTTTGAAAGTATATACACTTCTCATCAAAAAAATCGAAACACCTCGCAGTTTATGATTTGATAAGGATTATCAGAAAAATGTGTATATTTAGAAATAAATGTAAAATGTCATTCAATAGTGAGTAGTATGAGGTTTTTAAATCCTAATGTTAATGTTCTAAATTTAAATTAAGTCTTCATAGGTTTCGTATTTTGTATAATGAGTAATTTTTACCCTTTATGGAATATGAAGGAAATGGGTAAAACAACACGCGTAAATGAAAAAAAAATGTAAGAAACGTTTATTTAATAACTTGTATTCCCTCCGCGAGCTCTTATTACTGCTTCCGTATGGAAGATGAAGAACCGTATGGTTCTTCATCGATCGGATGAGAGTCACGATCACATGTTGTGGTATATTATCCCATTCCTCTTGGATTGCATTTTGCAGCTGGCTAAGTGTTTCTGGGGCTGGATCTCTTGCTCGAATTCGTCTCTTTAATTCATCCCATAGATGTTCAATGGGATTCATGTCCGGGCTTCTTGCTGGCCATACCATAATGGAGATACCGACATCGGTAAGATAATCTCGTACGACGCCCGCGGTGTGAGCTCTAGCATTGTCGTGCATGAATATGAAGTCGTTGCCAATAAAATGTGCATAGGGCATCACAGGAGGTTCAAGACACTGTTCGATGTACCGATGAGAGTTTAGTGCAGGCAGCCGTGGCCCAGACACAAAGGCAAGTTCTGTCTTACCGTCGGCGCTGATTCCTCCCCAAACCGTCCACGAACCGCCACCATAGCTGATCTTCTCTTCAATGCAGCATTGTGCAAAGCGTTCTCCATCTCTTCTGTAGACCTTGTTCCTTCCGTCGTTACCATACAGCATAATTTTACACTCATCAGAAAACAGTACTTTGCTCCACTGAAGGTATGACCAAGTTAGGTGCTCGCGTGCAAAGTTAAGGCGCGCTCTTCGATGGTCTGCAGTTAATTTCGGCCCATTCGCTGGCTTATGCGGTGCCAATTCGCGTTCCTTCAACCTTCTTCTTATTGTAGAGTCACTTACAGCTACTCTTCGTACAACGCGAAGCTGCTGCTGCAGTTGAAAAGCGTTAAGGCGTCGATTTCGTAAAGAAGTTGTTACAATAAATCGATCATCTCGCTCAGAAGTGACCCGATTCCTGCCAGATCCTGAACGGCGCGTGAACGAACCAGTCTCCCGATAACGTTTGTAGACTCTATGAACAGATGATAAGCTTAGATGCAATCTTGCAGCCACAACACGCTGACTAAGTCCACAATCCAGCAATGCTACCACTTGGACGGCTTCTGCGGGCGAAGTATCCATTTGTTTTAGAAAAAAAAGTTTTTTCAGACGTCCCAAAGTCACAGTAAATGAAATAAGAAACAAAAAGTTTAAAGACAAGCGCTAATTTTTAGTTTTTAAACGAGAAACGTACTCCGACCCTAAATACACACTTGTCTCAAAACAGTGATTAATTTCATTTATAGGATAAACAAATGAAATTCTAATTTCGAATTTTGATTTTTTTCTTCTAACTGTAATGACCAAACTGCCAGCTACACAATAATGTTTTTTTTTCATGGAATTAATTCTCTTTTGTAAAAAATTAGGACTAAAACAATAAAAACGAAAGTGTTTCGATTTTTTTGATGAGAAGTGTATTTAGTGTCCCATTTATGGGTAAAAGTCTCCCCGTCTAACTCCAGACATTCCTGTCTCGAGCCACATGACACCAATCAGTTGAGAAGCGATCGATGTCCCGCCAGCGTCTCCTCAGCCTGCCTTAACTATGAGTCAACATTAATATAGACTTTCTATAGATACTATGAAAATGTTTAATTGTACCTTTTTTTCTTACCAAAACTCTCAATTCCTTGAATTTTAGTGCTAACCACAAGATGAATCATGTATGGTAGTGACATTCCGTGTCGATAAGTCACGTGACTAATACTTGTCAGTTCCATACATTGGGTTGGGCAGATAGCAGAATCATTTCAACGGACAGGAGGATTGAATAAATAAATATAATTATATATAAATGTATATAATCGTAATTAACAACGATATGGGAAACAATGCCGGCAAGAATTATAAGAATTTACGCAGAGGACAATACCTGCTAGAATTACCTATAAGTATTATGTCCATTGCGGTGAAGAACATGTTTATCAATAAAGAAATATCAAGTAATTATTGTGAGTTTAATATTATAAAAAAAATTGTGGCTAGTAACCAGTTATCAACCAGATCGACACTCAAATAGGTCTTTGAAATCATTTAATTCTCGCCATTAATTTAAATAATTATGGAAGCTCTAATTATGATTTTTATTAAATTCTTTTAAAAATATTAAGGAAATTACATATACCTTTTCGTACATAGGGATTAATATCAACGAGGAAAGATATTAAAAGATTGTTTAAACATGCTGGTTACGTTAATTCCAAAATGAGCGACACAGTCAATCATTATAACACCGGGTTAATGACTTTCCCTCTCAGAAGCCAAACAAAACTGCATGTTTCACTTTCATCGAAATATATTTCTATCTTTACGACAATCGCAGACGGTTATCCTTATGATTGCATCGTAACGAGTAAGGGCGCGTTCCCACTTTGTCGTGACGACAGATAATCGTATAGTTTTAAGTGTCGTGGCTCATATGTTTTAATGGAGGTGTTTACATATAGAATGACACGATTTACTGTCGTATACGACATTTTTTTCAGTAACGCAAGTGACGACATATTGTCATGAAAATGGGAACGGCTAGCACGACCGTCGTTAAACAATAAAAAATCGTGACGGCAACTCTATCGTAGCCGCAATAAAAATATGTTCTCGCATAAAAGCACTACTGATATCGAAGAGAACGTAGATTTGTACATAATTTGTACATAAACGACAAAGCGACTGCCGTGAAACGATGAAATATCGTCGCGATCCAATGGGAACGGCTAGATACGATAGTCCTCCAACGTTAAATTAATCGTTACGACATAGTGGAAACGCGCCCTAACTATAGTTGCTATAGTTAGTATAGTTGCATGCAGCTCAATAAAGTCACAAGTAAACTGGAACATGCAGTCTTCCGCGTACGCAACGCACGCCAACCTTCTAAATTTTTATAATATTACCGTGTTGGAATACTTCTGTAATAAGTTTGTTTCACTGTTTCTAGCACGTATTACAATTTACAGTAAATTATGCGTAAGTATCTAGTGTTGATTGGCGAAATTATAGTGTAATTATGTAACTAATGTTATTACAACATTATGTTTGGATAAGTCGTGCGGAAATGGTCTTGTTCTCGTTATTTTTGCTGTATGTCTTATACAGAGCAAAATATTTTTTGCTCAAAAACATACCTACCTACTTTTAATCTTACATCAACACAACAATTTGCTAATTTTGTTAATTATTTCTAATGAGTTTAAATAACACCAACATTGCTAGATGTAGTTCATATGTGATCGGGATAAAAGGACCATGAAATACCCGTTTTTGGTCCTTTCATCCAATAACATTGTGATTAAAACAAAACCTGTACTTGGAATGTTGGAACTTCCGTTTTAATCTAAACCAAGCCCTCGGACAGAGTCGTTTTACACTCACTCAATGTTTAAATTCATGGCGTAACTATTAAACATCGGAGCTTCTCTTCTAAAACGCAGTCACAAGTCTGGTTTTAATAGAAGCTCTCATTTTAATCTTTGTTTTGCGTCTTAAACGTGTTTATTTATTTATACTCTCACGCAACATCACGTGTGTTAATCAGTAAATATAACTTTTAGAGGCAACAGGTGAAAGCTATGGCCATTGCCAAATTGTATAAAGTTAAGTACATACATTACAGGTAAGTATTTCGTCACGCTTATGAGAGTAATCACCTATGGGACAATGTACAACATAATTCAAACTAATATACAATTTAAAATCTTCTCCGAAAATAAAACAGTAAATAAGAATAACGATAATCAATTATTGGATCGACAGACATTTTCATGTAGCATGTCATAGGTTACTAGAATTACTGGAAAATAAAACATTTAAAACTGCTAATTATTAAAATAAAAAACCAGAATAAATAAACAATAATTTACAGCTAGCTAAAATTGATATAGATTGTTGTATCAATATGTAAGGATGTATTAATATCAACAAATGTCAAAATATCCGAAGGTCATCGACCGTATTGGACATTATTTTGGCGGTGACGAGGATTTTTGGCGCGATTTCAAACGGATTCACTAAACAAACAAATGCGTGAATTTAATTCCTTTTGCAGTATAATATTTGGTATAAAACATTTACGTTTCATGATTTCAACGAGTTTAAAAATAAAAGACTTCCAATGAGGTTGAAGGAAAGAAGTTTGTTTTTTTTACTCCTTCTAAAATATGCTTCGGGGAAATTCCCGATCGTTTTTATATACACTTCGTCCCGAAGCTGTGATGTGTTGTAAACATGTTTTGATATTATTACAGTGGCCTTAATAAAGTATTTGTACAAGGATTTTTTCTGGTAATTTAGTAGACTGATTGCGGAAAATTGGAGCAGATTACGACGTTTTTAGATTGATATAGGGAATCAAAATTATTGTTATGTGTTGTCGGCTCAACTCCTCTACATCTAATCCAGAATGTGGTGGGCCCGTAATGAAAAAATTTAAGAATGTAAAAGGTCTTTTAAAAGTTGCAATACTTAAAAATAGGGAAACGTTAATAATACAATTAATTAATAAGGTACTTGTTAATAACAGAGAAGATAAAGGGAAAAATAAAAACTTTTTAACAAAAAAAATAAACCGCCGAAAACACTGAAAAGCAAAAAATAAGAAACCTTTTTCTATTTAATCATAATAACTAAGTTCTTAAACGAATGTGAGTATACCTAAGTAATTTCGAGTCGGCGCCAAACAGGCAAATTAATTAATTACGATATATAGGTACTTAATTTTTTTAGAAATTTTAATGTGTATCGCTGGAGATTTCATTGCATTGTTAAGTTGATTCAAACTCGAACTCAAAACTTTTATTTGCTTTCCACAATGGAATTAGTAGGTGGTAAGTAAAGATTATAATTATAGTAGCTATATAGCGTTTTTGATTTGGTTGTTTCTTTATTTTTAAGGTAATTTTGTGATCTTTGTTAATTGATAGTTTGGCGCCGCCTCAAAATTATTTAGGTATACTCACATTCGTTTAAGAACTTAGTTATTATGATTAAATAGAAAAAGGTTTCTTATTTTTTGCTTTTCAGTGTTTTCGGCGGTTTATTTTTTTTGTTAAAAAGTTTTTATTTCATGTTTTTTTGTGGCTATTATATACTAATTGCTACATGCTGAATTATTTATTATTTTTAAAATAGCTATACCTTATTTTAGTATTCAAATCTGTGAGTGAACAATAAATCACCCCTATATTCCCAACCTTAGAGTAAAATTATATGAGACCAGTTTCAAGGTATAACCCCCTACCTAATAAAAAAAGATTTACCAAAATCAGACTGTTCTGTAATAAGTTACGCGTGGTCATATATTAAAATCAATTAGTGAACAATCAATATATCCCTGTTTTTCTACCTTTAGGATTGGAATATTTTTTCCAAATTTATATGGGACCAACTTCTAGGTATAGCCTACTCAATAAAAAAAGAATTATCAAAATAGAACTATTCTGTAAAAAGTTATGCGTGGTAATACATTACGATCAGTGCGTGAACAATCAATTAACCCCTGTTTTTCCACCCTTAGGGTGGGAATTCTTTTTCAAATTTATATGGGACCAACTTTGGAGTATACCCTTTCCAATAAAAAAGAATTATCAAAATCGGACTACTCTGTAAAAAGTTACGCGTGGTAATACATTACGATCAGTGCGAAAACAATCAATTAACCCCTGTTTTCCCACCCTTAGGGTGGGAATTCTTTTTCCAAATTTATATGGGACCAACTTTGGAGTATACCCTTTCCAATAAAAAAAGAATTATCAAAATCGGACTACTCTGTAAAAAGTTACGCGTGGTAATACATTACGATCAGTGCGAAAACAATCAATTAACCCCTGTTTTCCCACCCTTAGGGTGGGAATTCTTTTTACAAATTTATATGGGACCAACTTTGGAGTATACCCTTTCCAATAAAAAAAGAATTATCAAAATCGGACTACTCTGTAAAAAGTTATGCGTGATGATACATAAAAAAAAAATATATATACGCGTCGAATTGAGAACCTCCTCTGTTTTCGTCGGTTAATAATGAATTTCTCAATTCCAAGTAAACAAAACATCTGAGTGGGAGTACCATCCGGGAGTCCTTAGTCAAAGGCCATAAAATAACGAGTCTCAGGAAATGCCGCTCGCTGTGAGTAACAGTTGGCAGGCGCAGTAAACATGACCGAACCACGGTCAAGGCAATACTGAGCACTGAGCCATATGTCATCGGCTAACCTAGGTAATTACTGGGGCTAAAAGTGACGAAATGGCAGTTGTGTGGGAATTAGTGCTATGTGATGGTACTACACACACAGTTATATACGAGGACAATGCTGTTTGTGTGGGTAACTAAAGCCCGAATAATGGATAAGTTAAAAGAAATGTAATATAAGAAGAATAAATATGCATATTTATATACGTATTACAAGTGCTATCTCAAAAATTTTGCTTCATCAAGTGTCTGTAATTGCACCAACATTTGTCAATAGCGGGGAGTTTTGAAAACGCAGCAGAGAACCTCCCAACGATGGGATGCATTAGATTAATAATGCAATTTCTCAAGTGAAGGGTATAATAATATATATATAATGTATAACAAATATAAAAATATGTGTTCCCCTTTTTAATACTTTGAGATCAACGACCAACATGATTTTAAACACCGACATTTTCAGCAAAGTTGAATAAAATATTGGAGTCTCAGAGCACTTGTAGAGTGAAGTGTTTACGTTGTGTGATGCGTCACATCGATGCTGCACTCGCTACAAGGAAAACAATAAGACGCAGTTGTACGTCAACAAGACTTTCACAAGTGACGTCATCACCACGAATATGTATTTTACAGAATGTTCATCCCATTAAATATGAAGCAATTAATATATTTAAAGTAGTTATTACTATTTAACACTGTCCGCGGGTTGTCCGTAAATAACTCTCTAAAACAGATTAAAAAAAAAGATATGTACAGGTTGTTACTGAGCTGAAATTGTGTAAAGTTACTCTATTCCAGGATTAATCCGATTTGATTACGCCTTACGGAATCACTCCGTATATAAAATTAGTTGTATTCAGCCATTTGTAGATATTGGTCGTCGATGTCACCCAATTACATGCACGGATATTATTTTGTTATTCAAACATAGTATTACAAGTACAGTGTTTCCATCAACTACATCGTTATGTAAAACGGAAAAAAAATAGATTGAAAATTACTTTATTCGTACAAACTTTGCTAATACAACTGTCGTCATAATATTTATGAAGCTTACAACACCGGACCGGTTGCGTTGATCTACCCGCATATTAATGATATCGGTTATTGGTGATTTGTATGTTGTATAATAAATAGGTTTATTTAAATATTAACCTAGATGGTGTCTGGGTGTTATCTAACTGATTAACCTTAGATACTACACTCAGGGTCGAGGTCTGTTTTACTTTATCTATTTTTGTCTTGATGAGTGTTAAACTGACTAATTAAAAAAATATATATCCATTCCACATGAGTCATTATTAACCGACTATGTGCATAGTTGGAGAGTAGAAATCTGATTCATTTAACCATTCTCTCATCTCTCGTATTTCGACATAAAAATTAGTAAGTTATAAAAACATACTTCCAAAAGGTATGTTAAAAGTCACCTTTATTTAATCCGTCTACAGATTTCGTAAATCACGCACACGAGGTCTTTTCTAAATAATAATTTTACTCATTCGAAACTCCAGTAATATGAGTAAAATAGATCCAAGGCTCCATCTAGTTTGCAAGAGGACAATTCCTTGACACATTTCTTGTGTGTGTCAAGATAGGCCTTATAGTTAATATATACAGTTTGGAGGAAGAGATCACATTTATTTATAAGGAAGTAAAAATATAAAGTCGAAAACATACGTGACATCTCACCTTTATTTTCCCTATATCTGAGTCATATAGGTTCTAGGTAATAATTATACTTAGTGGTAAGAGTAAAACATAGCTTTTTATTTCTGGGTTCGATGCCTGGCGCCTCGTGACGCATTTCTTGTTGCAAGAGGCTATACATACAATAGGGAGGTTAACATCAGTTTTGTTTTTTCATTCTTTCAAAATATCTTATTTTGATATAAGATTAAGGAACCTCAAACATATTGACCAATACGTACAACAGTAACCCGTAAAATACCATCTTACCGAACATCACGGCTAATTCTAACTATGATTACACTCAGTAGAAACTCTAGTAATAAGAGTAAAATAGATCCAAGGCTAACCTCCATCCAGCGGACATGGGGACGTCTCCTGACACATCGTGACGCATTTTTTGTGGCAAGAGAGTATAGTGACATGTAGAGCTCAGATATATTCTTAAGGAAATACAAACATAATGTCGAAATGTTACGTAAAATCACCGTAACTTCATTTGGTTTACAGAAATCCCTATACATCACGGCCTTAGATATTACGGTAATTTGTAGTCTTTTCTAGAGTTTGATTATTCTCAGTAGAAACTAGTCCTAAAAGTAACTGACCTGCATCTAGCTTGGTGATACATGGGGACGAACCTGATACATCGTGACGCATTTCTTGTGGCAGGAGAGGCCATACAAACAGTTGGGAGGAGAGGATCAAGTTTATTTTACCATTCCTTCATACAACCTATTTTTACACTGTAATACGGAAGTAAAAAGATAAGGTAAAAACGTTACTAAAATATCACTTTTATTTCTTTCTGTACACAACACAAATTCGTAAATCACCGACCATGACGAGCATTTATAAATAAATCCTAGTTATATGGAGAAATTTGGGATCTGAAATCGCCAATCCGCAGAGAGCAAGGGTGGTGATCAATGCTCGTGCCTTCTCTATATGGGAAGAGGCCTGTGCCCAGCAGTGGGACGTTTATAGGCTGGATTATTTTATTATTATATGGAGAAATTAGTCAGGTATTAAGAGTAAAATATAGAATCCAAGGCTTACCTCCATCTAGCTTGGTGATGCATGGGGACGACTCCTGACACTTGGTGACGCATTTCTTGTGACAAGAGAGGCCACAGTTGCGGCACTGCATCGCGTCTTTCAGCCAAATCTGAAATATATGTGCTGTTTATATTCCAGGTCAAAGGACTGAAGGAAAATAACTCTGGTAGTAAATGTTTTGGAATGTCCGTAAATAAATATTTTGTGTAAAGTCAACTGCATTTGTAAATTAGCAGACATGAGATTATTGAAATGCATTTTTGTTTTTGATTATGCTAGAATTTAATTTGTAGGTCATCATGTTTTGTTACTACAAAGTTTTTACCACCACACCAGCGCGTCGCCGAAGCACAGGCACGGCTCGAGCTTGTGGCTCTTACTGGAAGGTTCTTACCTTCTTGTTACAGAAGTCGCACTGCGTGGACCTATGGAAGTGTGTCCTGACGAAGTCGTGCGTGACCCTCGCCGGCTTGGGCGGTCGCGGCAGCACGGGGTCGCGGCTGGTGCGCGGCGACGTGCGCGTCGTGCCCAGCCCCTCCCACTCCCACCACACCAGCGCGTCGCCGAAGCACAGGCACGGCTCGAGCTTGTGGCTCTTACTGGAAGGTTCTTACCTTCTTGTTACAGAAGTCGCACTGCGTGGACCTATGGAAGTGTGTCCTGACGAAGTCGTGCGTGACCCTCGCCGGCTTGGGCGGTCGCGGCAGCACGGGGTCGCGGCTGGTGCGCGGCGACGTGCGCGTCGTGCCCAGCCCCTCCCACTCCCACCACACCAGCGCGTCGCCGAAGCACAGGCACGGCTCGAGCTTGTGGCTCTTACTGGAAGGTTCTTACCTTCTTGTTACAGAAGTCGCACTGCGTGGACCTATGGAAGTGTGTCCTGACGAAGTCGTGCGTGACCCTCGCCGGCTTGGGCGGTCGCGGCAGCACGGGGTCGCGGCTGGTGCGCGGCGACGTGCGCGTCGTGCCCAGCCCCTCCCACTCCCACCACACCAGCGCGTCGCCGAAGCACAGGCACGGCTCGAGCTTGTGGCTCTTACTGGAAGGTTCTTACCTTCTTGTTACAGAAGTCGCACTGCGTGGACCTATGGAAGTGTGTCCTGACGAAGTCGTGCGTGACCCTCGCCGGCTTGGGCGGTCGCGGCAGCACGGGGTCGCGGCTGGTGCGCGGCGACGTGCGCGTCGTGCCCAGCCCCTCCCACTCCCACCACACCAGCGCGTCGCCGAAGCACAGGCACGGCTCGAAGCCCGCGTGAGATGATAGCTTGTGGCTTTTGCTGCAAGATTTCGAACCAGTTAACTACATGATGAATGGAAACTTACGTTTACCTCTCACTGTCCTATATACCTATTCCATTGGCATAGGTAAAAATGGTTACGTATGTCGTGACAGTGGGCTGGTTCGACGACGAGATAAAGGGCTTTATGGACTTTGGGAAGACACTTGGATATCAATGGGACGGTGCGGAATAAATAAAGATGGAATGATAGAGCAGGTCAAACTTTAAATTGAGTAGAGTAGGAGCAGATAAGCAACACTTTACGAAAAACAGAGGCATGTGTTTGAGAAAATATTGCTTATTTGCTCCAACTCTTCTCAAGTAGGTAGTGGGACTAAATTATGAGCTATATCTAAACCACAGACCTAGGAGCTACGCAGCTACCTATTTTCTAAGGGTCTTACTGTATGTCATCAAACTATTGAAGCCTTTACATCTATAGTACTTACCATCAGTGTCAACGAAGGTACAACTATATATAATCAAGTATACAGGGTTACTGGTAACTCGACGTATTCCTTACAGGACGTCATAGTAGGGCTAAAATGCAATAAATTAAGCCACCAAATGTTCTACCGAAATTCAGTAGTTTTTGAGTTACATAGATTTTTAGTATTTTTATAAAAAAACCCAGATTAAATCATTTGGAGCCAATTTAAAAACTATTTACGGCGCGACTGTACTGAAATTTAACTTAATATCATAGTTGATGCCGTAGCAGATCTTTGTTAATAATTAAAAGATCAAAATGCCAAAAACTTTGGCAAATATCACTAAAGAAACATTTTTTTTTTTTTGTGATTTTTGCTATTACTTCATACAAAATGTTGTCTAGTGAAAAAAAAAGTTACTACGCCTGATGTACAAATTACTAGGAAAATATCCTTGTCTTATCAGCTATCCGAAAAGGTATGATTGTCAATACTTTTGCATGTGTTTTATGAGGAAGGGAAGAGTTTTATGAGGAGCAGGTAAAATTGCGAGCCGGTCGACCTATTGTTTCATAATCTTATTATTCGTAGTTTTTACCTGCGCTTGAACCCCAAACACTCGGCAAGCTTTGTGATTGGTCACTATTGTTCTCTCGGCATGACACGGGGTGCGACTTTACAAAATTTGGTCGTCAGCGTCAGTTAGTTTCAACTCTACGTCGCGCAAGCTCGTGTTTTGTTATCTGGCTATTCCCATAACTGATACCGCGTATCTGGCTCTTGTGTTGTGCTGTGCCTTCATAAGTGCTGACTATGGCTGCATATTCTAACCCTGAATACGCTGACATAATGTACTGTTACGGACTTAGTGACGGTAACGCTGCTCAGGCACGGAGAGAATATCAACTTCGCTTTCCCAACCGCCGACTCCCACACGTTAGTGTTTTTGGATCGACTTATCGGCGATTATCTGAAACTGGCAGTGTCCAAAGAAGCAGGCAAATTGACACTGGTCGTTCTCGGAGATACACGGCTGAGGACGAAGAGCTGATTCTTCAACGTTTTATTGACGACCCCAACATATCGACAAACATCGTAGCGCGTGAGCTTGGTATGTCGCAGTGGAAAGTCTGGTCTGTAGTTCACTTGTCAGGCAGACATCCATACCACTATCAACCTGTCCAGTCATTAGAAGAGGGAGATCCGCCAAGACGGCTTGAATTTTGTCGTTTTATGCTAAGTGCCGACGCCGAAAACGAAAACTTTTTAAAAAACATTCTGTGGACCGATGAGTCATGTTTTGACCGTGATGGTATCACAAATTACCATAATTTACATTACTGGGCACCGAAGGCAGAAGCCAATCCTAAGAAACTAAAACCAACCGCATCCCAGCGTAGGTTTTCGCTTAATGTTTGGATGGGTATTATCGACGACAAATTAATTGGCCCACACTTTTTACCCCGAACACTAAATGGGGAACTTTATGAAGATTTCCTAAGAAATTATTTAACACCACTGCTCACGGATGTACCGGAAGACAGAAGAGCAAACATTATTTATCAACATGACGGATGTCCAGCCCACTTCCGAATCACCATCCGACAATTGCTGGATGAAACCTACCCAAACCGATGGATAGGGCGCGGTGGGCCGATTCCGTGGCCTGCACGTAGCCCTGATCTTACGCCACTAGACTTTTACGTCTGGGGTCATATGAAAGACCTAGTTTATGTGACCCCAGTAAATTCAATTGAAGAACTAAGGGAGAGAATAACAGCTGCAGCGGGCCAGATGAGGGCAACAATCACATCAAGAATAACAAAAACTGAAGTGAGGAAACGAATAAGAACGTGTATAAGAAACAGAGGGCAGCACATCGAACAAGACGTGTGAAAGTGTAAATAAAATTTTAAACTGATATTGATTAAAAATAATACTAATATTTACGAAATTGTTTTATTGGTTTTCCGAATAATCACCTTTTTGTGAGACGTACATAATGTAGTCCAATCACAAAGCTTGCCGAGTGTTTGGGGTTCAAGCGCAGGTAAAAACTACGAATAATAAGATTATGAAACAATAGGTCGACCGGCTCGCAATTTTACCTGCTCCTCATAAAACTCTTCCCTAACTCATAAAACACGTGCAAAAGTATTGACAATCATACCTTTTCGGATAGCTGATAAGACAAGGATATTTTCCTAGTAATTTGTACATCAGGCGTAGTAACTTTTTTTTTCACTAGACAACATTTTGTATGAAGTAATAGCAAAAATCACAAAAAAAAATAAATGTTTCTTTAGTGATATTTGCCAAAGTTTTTGGCATTTTGATCTTTTAATTATTAACAAAGATCTGCTACGGCATCAACTATGATATTAAGTTAAATTTCAGTACAGTCGCGCCGTAAATAGTTTTTAAATTGGCTCCAAATGATTTAATCTGGGTTTTTTTATAAAAATACTAAAAATCTATGTAACTCAAAAACTACTGAATTTCGGTAGAACATTTGGTGGCTTAATTTATTGCATTTTAGCCCTACTATGACGTCCTGTAAGGAATACGTCGAGTTACCAGTAACCCTGTATATAAAATAATCATGAATGTATAAATCTGACTGAAATAATGATGAGATGTTTACAGGTTACACCAAAATAAGTATATAGAAAAGAAGAAATTTGGAAAAGAATGCTTACTTGTAGTGTTTGTGGTAGACATGCAAGAAAAGGTTTTATGTAAAGTCCGAAAAAAGTTATTGTTTCAGAAACAATCAGCGAAGTGTACAAGAGAAACGTTGACTCGAAAGGAACCTGATGAATACACATTATATGTTATGATTTTTTAAGTAATCTCACCTGAACTTAATATCGACATCTGGTGGCAGAAATTGGTACCGTTTCATGTGATGCGGTACTGTGGAATCCTGGCACTCAGCCAACAAAGCAGTCAGGGGTATATTCAAGTATCCTAAGAGAATCTCCTCTTTCTCGCCGGCCACTGTTGCCCAAACATTGATGTTCAGATATTTATGATTCTCGTTCAATTTGAATTCTGTCTTTTCGTCAAATGGTATGATTGGCTTTAAGGGGGTGTTTTTAGTCCAAAACATTTGGCAAATCTCGACGTGCTCACACTGTCTGGGCCCTCCAACTTCAAAGATCTGTTCTTCTTCTTCAGGCGGGTCTTTCTCTGGTATCCTACATTCTGAGGAGTCAGTTCTGATGATAGGTATGTCTGGATGTTTAACGGTTTTGTTGATGACATTGGCTTGCCGGAGAGGTGTGCTCGCGCCCGACGCTGGCGGGGTACTGCCGGCTGAGCTATCGGAAGACTTATTTTCTACGGAACACCGGCGCTTCCGAAGACCGAGGTTGGTCGATGGCGATTGCTCCGGTTTCGGTTGCCGTGACGGCTCTATTTTTTGTTTGGCTTGTGCATCAGTCTCATTTTGTGGTTCTACTGTTTTCGCTGGGCTAGATTCGGCATCCTGACGGAAAAGGCTTATTTTAATTCATGTAAAGAACTCGCAGCATTGGAAGTAACTATTGGTACATACCTATTGTATAGTAAGCTACCGACTGATATATTACCCCAACTCATACATATGAAACACTAATGTTTAGTCTACTAGGTACATAGGCCAAATCTAATAGGGTTACCACTGATTACGTACCTGTAAATTACTCTTAGAAGCGGCAGCCCTCATGCCCTGCAGCCGGACCCCCTCCATGACCTCGGAGACCCTTCGGAAGGAGAAGTTGGGTTTGATCCGCTTGGGCTCGGCCGCCTCGTCGCGACGAGCACACGCGCCGGTCCCGCCGCGCTTCACTCGCACTGTTACTGCTCGACGCTCTACTAGGCGCAGGAGTTTGCCAACCTATAGGAAATGGCAAGGATAGTTTATGAAAAAGAAGTATAAGTTTCTGATGCCACCAAAAATGATATATATCTTCTGGTCTTAAATTATCTGTTCTAAAATAGAAGAAAAATATAAAACTATTCCTGGAACCGATAAATTTGTCAAGAAATTGGACCTTATAAATTGGACAATAGCAGTTCAATAAACATAAAAATCTAGATGTAGGTCCTGAAGACCGTTCCGTGTCATTGCATAAATATTATTATTTTTCTAACAAATGTGAAGTTTAACAATACCTGTGCTACATTATTGACAGGCTTATTATCAATAGCGAGCACGACATCGTCTCGTCTCAGATCCGCGCGGTAGGCGGGCGACATCGGCACCACAGTGTCGACTAACACCGCGCCCACGCCCTGGCAACACACGAGGCCGAGTGGACCGCTGACGGCTGGCAACACCACGTCTAGGACTAGAACTCCGCGGCGCAGGGATACCTAGGTTAAAAAATATATACATAATCAAATGTGGTTTTATTTTTTAATTATTGCTCTGAACCCAAATTTAGTAGCTAAAGCACTTTTGTTATGGAAGCAGAGGTAACAAAGCTTTTTGGTAGAGATCTTTGCAGTTAGCCTGAGCGCAGGCTTTGATTGCTTCACCGGATTTAAAGGTAACAAAGCTATCAAAAACACTCAACGCCAGACAATTTCGAAAAAATGATTATGACGTCTTTTTCTCGCATCCAATAAAATATTTCATAAAACATTTATTTTAATTTAATCATCGCATAATAAATTGTTTTTGATGCACCTCTTTCAAAATTGCATGATCATAATTTTGTATTAAATAAACGAATTCTCACATATCATTATTGACTAAATTAATAAATTAAAAATACTTTAAAATGAGGAGGTCCGATATCACCGGCAATTGCGTAATGATCTTTCTTTTAATATATATTTTTAATTCGACTGTGTTTGTTAGGCGATTTGATTTGTTTGTTCGACAATTGTAGATCGAAACCAAAAAATCTTTTGGGCATCTATATGGTACTACACCTTTCCTTTTTTTAGTAATCATCTGCCTACAATAGTCTTTCCCATATCCTTACCCATCCATGTGAGTCAACAGCTAAGGCTGCGCGTACAGTAGCGGACCCGCCGGCCCACTGCAGCCGCGTGACCTCCATCAGTCGCACCGTCAGTCGTCCGTGTGGCGTCGGCCCCTCGTCGCCCTCCGTGCTGCCGGGGTCCGACTTCGGGAAGAATGGCTTGTAACTGGAGAAAAAGACCAGAAATATAATTATATATAAAAAGAAGAATGACCAAAAGACCAAAAATTTAATTAACTATGAATAGTAAAAGAAAACAGAAGACAAGAACGAAATTTGAAACTTCTGGCCTGACTAGAATCCGCGACTACAGGTTTAATAACGTATATTTTGATAAAAGATTATTTGAAGCAGAGCGACTATGTCCTTTAACATAATTAGGATCAGACTTAAACGGTTCATGTTCTAAATTAAACGCCAAAAAAAGACTGGAAGAAGGAGATTTTTTTCACAAAAACCGATTAGTGGAAAATAAGTTAGCCAAGTAAAACAAAAGAAAACTTCACAGTTCCGTTTTGAAAACTTTTGAGGAAGAAAATTTCGTAAAGCCAATTTCAGGATTCTTTAATTAACCAGGATTAAAATTTTCTAAAGACACGGAATTTAAAAATAACCAACTTACCGTATTTTATAATTAGGTAGCGTATGCCTTTGGGCAACCGCCCTTCTGATATGTGCTGCGACCAACGAAGCCAGTCTCGGCTTAATCTGTCTACCCTGGAATCTCCCTCGCACGCGGAGCTCTAGCTTCGGCGGCGACTCGAACGCTAGCGCCCAGTGCGTGTAGGGGGTGCGGCGAAACATTACTCTAACGTTGCCGCTTAGGCTCTCCACTGAAAACGAGAAAAAAATATAGTAAAGATAACATATCATCACGCCTGTATCCCCGAAGGGTTAGGCAGAGGTATACCAATGTACACCCGCAGTTCGCCGATGTTTAGGTCCCATATAATAGGGGGCGAGCATATTGCCACTGATTGCAAAAATTGCACATACCCAAACTCCGACCCGCTATTGAGAATTTCAAAGAAAAACTACAATATCTACCAAAGGTAAAAGTGAAGACTTAGTAGAAAATTAGAAGAGTTAGTTAATTTACCTTGTAATGGACAAGGCGAAAGAACAATTCAGATATTTCAAAGTAGGTAAGTAAAATGAAGATAAACTTTAAAGTGTTGTGCCGAAGTCGAAAAAGTTTGCATTGTCGTCGTTGATTTATGTACATTATCTGGATGACTTTAGCTGCAGAATTAACTAGCTAACTTTCTTAGTTAAGCTTTGCGAAGGATAATTATAATAATAAGGAATGTAAAATTGCAATATCTCTCTTTTTAGTCTCGCAATTTTCGCAGTGAGGAGTGATTATAAAATGAGATATTTCTTATAAAATGATAAATAAATGAATTGATATATTAAATTATTTGCCTCATAAACTTGATCACCCAAATGCGTTATCTTACCTGTAATAGATATATTGGCGATCTTTCCCAGTAACATAACCGCGTCGACATCGATCTTGAAGTTGCCGTCATAAGCCAGGTCGAATCGGAGGTCCAACGCCCTCAGGCGAGCCCCGTCCTCTTCCAGTTCACCAGACACGAGACGAAGGTTCGTGATGCTGGGGAACTCTGATCCCACTTCTAGGGAACGGAGCTGTAGAATAAACAAACGCTTTAAAGTTAAGCCATGAATTTTAAGTAGGGGTCGATTTCAGGCGAAGTTTGTCATCAACAAACTTGATCGATTGATGACGAGCTGGAGTCTCTTGATTTTTTTCTTTCCGTGTAAGCTGAAAATAAAGTTCTAAAAACTGTTGCCTCTTTGTATTTTTTATCTAATAGTTACATTCTAACATCCCAGAAGCAAAGATTTTGCTTGAACCAGGTTGGCTTTGAAATCTTCTTATAAACATAATACATGTACAATTCATACAAACTCGTAGATACGTATTCTAACGAAGGGTCAACTATCTCTTCAGTATCTCGTATTTGTGCTTTCTATCTACACGATACATTTCTAGAAACCCTTGGCAAACCGTCTCAATACATTACTCAGATAGGCTGAGCGATGTAATGCCGAAAAAGAAAAGGGCCTAAAGGGACACATTTATGTTACATGTAGTACACTTTTTTCATTTCGTGTAAGAAATAAGTCATCCGTAAAATATAACATACATGTTTTTATAAAAGATGTTTCTTTAGGGTCGTTACCCTCCGGCTGTAGATAAAATAGAATTACTAACAAAGATTGTAAATGGATCGTAAAAGTTTTTTTGTACCTGATTTTGTCTGACTGTAGCCCGAGGCGTATACGGTTCATTAGGCTTGTGTTATGTTGGAAAATCTATTGCACAGATAGAAAATTATTATGGTTATTATGATAACATGATTTTGTGTTCTTTTGTCAATTAACTAGCTGTGCCACGCGGTTTTACCCGCGTAAGCCCAAGTTCCCGTATAAAAATCCTTAAACAGTAGTTAAAAAAATATGAAAAGTGTGTGCTCTTTATTTGCATGTTGCGCTATAAATTAGGGCGTGTCGTAGTTAACGCGTCAAGTACCTGATGACAATTCGATCAATAAAAAATATACGTCAATTGTTTTTATAATTTGTTCCGCCGAGTGAGTGTATTCACTTCGGACACGTTTCGTTAAGGTTGATTGAACCGCGAATCTGTGATCATTGGAGCGAAAAGTTTGGTAAACTGAAATAAATCATACATATTCGGACGTATTTTGTGTATAGAGAAAGTATTTGTTTAATAGGGTCTGTATTTAATAATAATAATGTTTGTATTGCCGCAATCAAACATTGTTTGATTCAAAAACAGTTATTCGGCGAACAGAGGTAATTTGAAATCACTGGTGTTGCTATGACTTAACAAAAACAGACCAAGCTCGTCAAAAATTTCCATTCACTGAATATTACAGGCAGTTATAATTAACAGCTGTAATCTGTGCAATCCGCGACTAACATAACATGGTGAGCAATATGCGTAATACATTGACCGCTACCACAATCACCACATTTGAATTCATAATGGAAAGGCCGTAATGTAATTTAACTTTATTAACGGTATATTTCAACGTAACATTTATGATTTATTGGGAAATGTACGAACGTCTAGGTGAACGACAGAAGGATTTTTACTGTTGATTCATGTTCTGTCAATCAGTTTGATTTAGGAATGTTTGCAATAACCATTCCCCCAATTACGAAGTTATATTTAAGTTTTCATCGGTGGTAAAATTATTGCATCAGCTCCGTTTTAATAACACCAATTCAAACGAAACTTCTTGTACTTTCTATTTGTTAGTAAGTCACGAGTTATTTCCGTTATTCGCGTTACAGTCATTACATTTATCCTGTTGGTCATCTACTTTTCTAAATAAAAGTCGAAAATATTTGGCAAAAAAAGTCTTTTGAACTTACTGTTAAAGATTCAAAGATCTTCCCGGACGATGTCTTAGCCAATAGCTCAGCTAACTCCGTTGCTAGGCGACGGCGCAGCCAGCGCGTGTCGGCTGTGCTTTGCTGGAAGATGAACTGCAGCATCGTGTTCAGAGCCCCCTCTGGCGAGTTGCCGATGCCACGGGTCAGCTCGTTTAGGATCTCCTGTTGAAAGAAAGTATGTGTTAATGATGTGACTGTGTGATTAGTATCAAAGGCGTGTACCCATCCCCCAATCAATGGATATAGGAATTTTGATTCGGAAGTCACGAAAATCCCTTACCATGGGGCGGGGATGCTTCTCTTTTCCCTTTATCTGGACCTTTTGCAACCTTGTATATGTATATAATGATATCCATAATGTACATAAGTATATGGATATCATTATATAGCCTAAGACCGAGACAATGAGAAACAGGAAATATAGGCTTATGTTTCACTTAATGAGTTTTGGTATTGAACAAACAATTCAATTTAAAACCTACCATTCCTTCCCTAAGATAAACTTTCTGCTGACTGCTCGTTTTAATAAGTGCTTTCTAGCTAGAACATTAAAATTTTCTTATAATTTATCCGTCTACAGTACAGAGCAATTCAAAGACAAAAGAGATACAAGAAAACTTAATAGAGCGCAATTCCATTTGCATTACTAAGGCATCTCGGAGCAATTAATTTGCTCTCCGCCCAGCACCCGGGTACATACAATGATTTCCATCTCGAGGGCGTTAACATGTTATGTAGACAGAAACATTGATTATGCAAGAGCGGGCACAGACCACATGTGACATGCATGCAATTTGCATGTAGGTATTGTGACCCGTTTTGATTGTGAATGACGGATGAAGGGATTATTTTTCCTACTACCTATTTTTCCTAAAACTTGTTCCAAACTCTACTTATTTCTCTAAAACACAAAATTAGTATTATGTTTTCATTTTTTTCTTCCTATTGTTCCTTAATAAAAAGCTAACTTGACTACAGCGATAAAAAGTCAACCCCTTTTATTTGCAAAATATCAAGCTTCGTTATTACCAATCAATTCCCTTCGCGACAAATCTAGCTCTATTTGTGTGTATTGGTAATTATACAGCATGTAGTATACAGGTGCTCGGAATATGGCCACGCTCGAGCAATTAACTGTACTTCCGTCGTCATGAGGGATAGTGCTCTATTTACACGGACTAGTTTCGTTATTGATTTTACTGCTGCCACCTATATTGGACACTACATTTTAGTTTATAAAGTGCAGTTGTATCTTAACAAGGTTCAACGAAAATACGGAACTTTTACGCTAAAAATAATGACACGTATTTGTGAGTAATTTTTAGGCCGAATGAACGTTCAAGAGATAGGAGAACGAGCGACAAAACAAAGACCTTTTGCTTATCGGGCTGTCATAATTATGGACATACCTCCAACCTCGTTATATAAAGTCTCTGGAGACCAAATACAATAATAAAAGTCGGTGAGCTCAGCTTTTCTCAGATAAAGAAACTCGACGCCTTATCCCCATTTGTCGGCCAAGTTTGTACAAGTATTTAAGTATTTTATGCCGCTAAGCCGTAGTCGACAGGCACTTTATTGCAAAGACCGAAGTGTTATATCTTACAGATATCGTTATTTCGTGAAACGTATCAGCTCCATTTACACTTCGGGCCACGAATTATTGATTTTCTTTCCACGAACTATTCCCCAGATGGTTTAAAAATAATAACGGGCTAGACGGTTTATTGGTTTGAGTGGAAATCTAGATGCGACCTGCAGATTTCTATATCAGAACAGCATAGTATGCAGTTCCGATATACATGCAGTGGCGCCCGATTCATGTAGGTAGGCGTGGTCGGTGGCAATTGGAAGTACATATTTAATACTTTTCAGGCTTGTGGTCAGTTGAAAACTATGCACTCTTTCGGTTCACACAGAAATATGAAACCTCCCCAAAGGCCTAAATGAAAAAGGGTAAATATCTAGACTTAGGTAACATCAACCTTACCACATTTTGCGTGTGCGTATCGTTCTTTAAAAAACATTCATTTATCAACGAAAACTGTTTTTCTTGGCACGTATTAATCCCAAATCTAGAAAAATCTAAGGTTGCCTTTGAGCGCTATAAATAAAGTGTAAATTATAATAATTGCACATAATCAAAGCGAATACAAAATAAACATTAAAAGCTATTCTATCTATATTAAAATATCACCTTTGAAATTCTCTTTAGCAAGACAAATGCGAGTAAGAAAGGCTCTCACTTGGGAATATAATCCCTTTTGCACTAAGAAGTTTTATGCTTTGAAAATGTACTTCAGATAATAGAGATTTGAACCCTATTCATAAAGTTTTCTATACGAGTTCAGCAACTAAAACACTCTAAGCTCAACAGCTGTCTAGTTTTATTGAATAGAAAGAAGCACATGTATAATGGAAATCGATCCACTCGTTAAATGAGCTGTTGAGCTGTTTTACCGAGAAATGCACATGAGTTTTTATGTCTTTAGAGTAGAAAATAGTTTTTGCATGAAAAGGGTTTTTTTATTCATTATTTCAAGTCAACCCTAGAAAGTTTATCTTTGAACCACTTGCTATAGTCATTATGGTGTTTTTTTGTTTACCCTCTATGGGATTTTCTGCCTTCAATTTTTAGTACTAGTGTAAATGGAAGAAAGCTTGAGGTTCGGCAGCTTTACGCTCAAATCATTGAACCGAATTTTGCGAGTAACAATTGAATTCGATCGTAAGCATTTATACTAACTTCCCAGTCGGAAAAACCGTGGGAACATCTTCATATGGCTAAGTCCCGTAACGGAAACACAGTAATTACAAACGCTCTATTCTCTATACGTACATGATCCGTAGGTTTACATCTAGCAAGAACAATAGGTTTACCGTATTACGTCACAACCCTCATCAAGCATTAAATCAACGCGGCTGTTTTTAATTATATTTCGTAGGAATTGAGGTCAACTTGTTTAATGACAGCCCTTTAATTGGGACAGCGTTTCATGATGGATGTCGGGGAAATATACTTTTAAGGCTGCTGAAATCATTAACAGTTGCAAAACATACGTAAACATACATCTCATTAACTAAATTTATAATTAATGAAGAAATGTATGCAAGTGGAAATCCGTGGTTTCTTTCAATCCCTCCGGGAAACAGCTAAGCCATTAATTTCAGCAATTTACTCTCCTACATACTAACAATGTTTTTGAATAAATAAGTACTTATACGAAAAAATAACTAATATCTTTAAAGTATTACAAACCAAGACAAGGAAATCTGTTCTTCAACCATTAAACATTAATTGTAACCAATAAACAGGTGGAGAGTACGATCAATATTGTTGAAAGGTTTAATCTAAACAAAAGTGTAAATTATTAATGGGAAACAAACTTTTGACAGTCAGTCCGAAGAATATTCAAGGTCCCTTTCAAGTCTTTGGGATGCTGTAATGTTAGAAAGATACGAATATAAGTATGATAATGAATATCAAATCCAATATTGTGATCTCGGCACGTAACAAGTGGTCAACGCGTCGCCCACGTCGCGTCGCCTTTATTATGTCTTTACTTCTTATGACGTCATTAAGATAATATTACCATTATTTACTTAGAAGAAGGAAAGACTGTATACTACATTAAATAGTACATAGGGATACTTCGAAATGAAATAAGCTGTTCTGCTTTTAGACATGCCAATGAGATGTAAGAATAATTCATTCTAGGCTCACTTAGACCAAAGTTTTGGCTCAATTTAGACCCTGTTAATTTCTAATAACCCTGCTCTGACGGAGGTTGATCCTATCAGAGGAGAATGTCTTAATAAATCAGGCCATTGATTATTCAGGCAATTTAAAACTTTTTCGTCTTTTCTTTTGGGATTTCTCATGGAATCGTTCCTAAGCGGCTGAAGAATACGGGAAAGAGAGATCGGCTTGGTTTTGGACATGATTGAATTGACTAGGCACGCGTCGCTCCAATCGAGATAGGGAACGAAGGGACGTGTTAAGACTTTTTACGAGGAAAGAATACCGCACGGCCGTTGGGAGAGAACGTTATTTGAATTAGGTACGTACTATGTATAATTATTTTTGGACGAACAAGTGAAAAATTACGTGACCGACCTGAAATATCCAAGACAAATGGACGATTACCTGACTATTTAGCACTAACTTTAATAATAATGGATTCTCATATCGCCATTGCGTTTATTAAATACGTTTACAGTATTACATAAAGTACACAACTTACATTCCGCATTCTTTACAACGCATATTCCTATAAATTAACACACATTTTACCGATTACATAAATTAGAGGTACGAGTGTTTTTCTAATAGCAGTTCATAGAATCGAGGAAATACTTGGCTTGACTTCCGATTCCGACCTTGGCTAACGATTTAGTCATGCGATATGGGTTACTAAACCATAATACATTATTATTACATTGGAAAATATTATTTTCCATGATTAAATATCAGTAGAGTAGGCCACGAACTCAATTACCGCGAAGTAATTTAAATAATCTTATTACGAAAATTTTCACACCGATAATTAAATTTTCCGTTCGCGCTACTATTTGGTAACTGTTAATAAGTATATGTTACTGACATCTGACAACTGCTTAAATTATAGTCTTGTTCGTAAACCTGACAAATATGGCTGTAGAAATTGCCTCAAAGAACATAACATAACGCTTTTGTTGTCAAAATATAAGTGTATAAAGGAACAAGAATTAAATATTCATGAAAAGGTAACTATAATTCCAAGAATTATGAGAGCTCAACTCCTATAATATTTATGACCACTATCACGATAAGGTTCTTTCACGTTAGCGAACTACTTGAAATAAATCTTCGCTTTTAAATCTAAAGAGGTTTTGCTACTTATGTAAAGTTCTTACTTATCTAAATTATTAAGACTGGGAATAAGAGTTGGGTAAACATCGCCGACATCAGGTTATATATTCGGATGAAAAACAAAAGAATTCTTGGTCAACCAAATAAGATTCAGTGTTGATACGGGACAATTGTTCGTTGATCCGAGTTAAGTATAAGTTATGGGGACGGTGTACGTTAGAAGACATTAGGATTCCAAGCAGATTCTGTGTAACAGAGTAAGATAGAATAAGTGACCTTTCGCAAACATCTTTTGCAGGGTTAGTTGAACTCCAAATTGACACTTGCGGTCCGAAATTAGATGAATGTATGTCTTGGTAGTTGGAGAAAACAGTTTTATCTTGAAGGTAATTCTAAACTCTTCCTCGATCTGTCTACATACATACACTTTCTATCTCTTCGTTTGATAAAAACCCTCCCTTTGGAAAAATATAAAGAAAAACCTCATACTTACAGCTGGCAAAGTGACAGGTATGCTGTAATCCTCCTGCACCTGCGGCTTCTTGTCGAAGGGGCGCACGAAGTAGATGAGCAGCGCCAGCGGCACCGACAGCGCGGACACGGCCCCGAAGACCGCCGCGAACACCAACCACGTCCAGTCCGGCATTTTGATCTAGCGGTATTTACTGCCGACAAAAAAACTCCGATGAGTATAAAAATGTATCTATAAAATACTTTTGTTACATGCATTCGTCATTTCGACCCCTGAAATTCCCGTATAAGTTCAAGATTAAGACTTGAACTCCGCTTTGGTCATTGGTGATCAGATTTGTAATTTCTCGCCGTGAAAAGTGTTATGCTCGACACACGTAACTTGCAAAAAATCATTTAAAGCATTTGACTGCAAAATTTGTACAAATTGTCACAAGATTTATCAAATTTAAATAAATTGCTAAGTGTATGGTCAAGTCAAGGACTCATATAGAGTTTGAAACTAAACTATACTGGACATCCTAAAATTGCGTGAGTAAACCATGAGAACCAAAGCATATAAGAAATAACTTAGACGAATGTAATATATAACGTAAATATAAGATATTCAGACCAAGTTCCGAAGTTTGACCTCAAGAAACCTTCAATCACATCAAGCATGGAAATATTATACGCTAGGGATCGTACTTGAATTCTCCAAAAGAACTTTTGAGAAAACCGGGTTTTGTAAAGAGGGTTTATAAAAGCAAAATTATATAAAGCCGTACCTAATGACAAGGACACGGTACAAAAATTTCAGGTGGGAGGATGACTCTTAAAGTATTTTTAGACTCGTTAAAGAAGGGAAGATAAAAAAGGTTTATTAAGCATAACCTATTGACGCTAAATGCGAAAAGATTGGATTCATCTTTTATCAGACACTTAACCATAAAGCCAACAGATACTTAATCTTTCAGATAATACTGGCTGGAGATCGTATCATATTTTGTAAAACCAGGTGAATGCGAAATTTGAATAATTCATTGTTACGGCGGGATCCGTTTCGTAGCCAAACCATATTCGCGCAGATGATTGGGTCAATGGGATTACGGTTGAAACGACGGGTTAAACTTCTTTATAACACCTGACCTTTTTGGGGTTGGAAAAGAAAGAAAAATTACCAGAATAAATCTATTCAATTCAACAAATAATGGGTCATGTCACAACATGTCTTGGGTGATTGGACAGCTTGATCAGAAAAAAAATACATGATAGTTTGCAACAACATATTTCAGCTATTAGCCTGTCGAATCATCATCATCTCCCTGCTCTTTTCCCAACTATTTCCATTCGTCTCTACAACTTGTCATCTCAGTCCTTTCTTTCTCATATTTTAGTCTGTCTCTACTTTCAATATTAATATTTACAAGCTCATTATTTGGCAGTAGAACCTTAACGCATTTCTTCTTTTTCCTTATTGGAAAGTGTTTATTTAGGATCCGTCGTGTTTCACTTGTTTTATCCTCTTTTAGTCATTAAATGGCAATAACAAAGTCATAATTACGTTTTATACCTTTGAAAGTTAAATTTTTCACAGAACACAACCATTGCGAGTACTTATGAAATAAAAAATTAAGTAAAACTTTTACGGGTCAAAGTGTATCTGGGTGTCCTCATTTATTACGTTGTATCGGTTTTACCTATAATAGCTTGTTACGGAATAACATAAAAAGAAGTTTATTATTTATTGTAGTTTGACTATAGTTTTTCGGTTTTCCAACATGCTACTTAAAGTTAACTGCGATACCGAACAGAGAATTTATAACCAATTTCGTTTGTCACTGCAAAGCAATTTCGACGTTTAATTTAAATAAAAAACACGCGACATTTTTGTAGTCATTACTTATGAATGCTAATGAATCTAACTTTTATAGACACTTAGGAAAGTCGACAGTGTAGAAGAATTTAGTAAAATTATGCAAATTAACTTTAGTTACTGCAGAAATGTCGTCATGGACTTAGACTAGCATCATAGTTAAAGCTAGCTCAGCTATAAAAGTGATCGATATAAAAGACTATGGGTTCGGTACTAAAACAACGATTTAGTCGTTTATTGACGTCACAAAACATTTACTGGCTATCAGATCGGTCAACGATGAAAGGACAAATAAGACATAAAACCGTTCAAAAGACGCCATTTTAGGTTCACTCTTACAAGTATTAAATAAACTGTCAATTTCACCGCCTGAACTAGCTTTGGGCAGCGACTACCTACACAAGTATTGTAGACAAACAGAATCAAACAGAACATACAACTGGAACAAACACCATATTACATGTTTACTCAAGCAACACTATGTGCAAAATTGTATCCGAATTGTGTGACGAGTTTGATACACAAACTAATAAACCAAATCATTTTTTTTTCTCTATCATGACAATGTATTGTCGATCCTTTTAATCGTTAACAATTTTATCATGCCCTCCATCACTTGAGTTTTCATCCAACGTAACCACGCACTTGTCTACATGTCTGATTGGCAACTGTTCAGGATAAAACAAAATAACGTAAACACGGTCATCTTTTGTTGGGATACAAAGACTTGACATGGCAACCTTTCATGTTTGCGAACGCTACAGCGAGGCTTTGTTCTCGAGACAATACCGTACAGTTCAGCTAGTGATTGACTCACTTGTTGATTGACATTTTTATGAAAAGAGGCCGTAGTATTATGTTTTAGAGATACGATAATTGGAGTGGCACTCATAGAAGAAAAGATCCACCATATAGAATTGCCCGTGATAGCATCGGCCATCTGTGCACTAAAAACGCCCTAGTTTTTTTTTGCTGCAAATATGCATGGATTAGAAATAGTCACAAATCCACATGCAATTACAGGCTGCAGCTAGCACGGTAAACTCATGTATTATTCAAAATTCTATTGTTACGAAATAATACCCTCATAGTATATTCACAAACGGATTACTAAACGCTGTAGCTAAGCTCTATTATCCATTCCCACCGGAGGCGTTATTAGCGAAACCACACGAGTATACACAACCACATGTAGAACTAAAAGAAATGCGGAAAACGGGAGGAAATTTAATCGTTTTAACTAAATCCCTGAACAAACTAAATTAATTTGTTTAAAGAGCTGTTCGTGTTTGTTAGGTTAGGGAACGATTTCTCCTTCCCAGAATTCCCAGAAACGGAATTACATTGTTAGCTGCATACAAGGTGGTTCATGCGAGGGTGTGGGTCGTTATGCCATCCTCCCCTCCCCGCCGCTTGCACGCCCGTGACCCGAACTCCGTATTTCGTCTCGGTTGGCACGGAACTGCACAATAATAAAGCAATAAAGAATAAACATAGAATACATTCACAACACGAAGAACCTAACACAAACAATGAACACTTTTTAGATACCCTGAAACAAAAACTTAATGCAGCCGCGAGTAGGCTAAAAAGATATCTTAATTGCACACTCCGCAAGACGCAAAATGCACAATTTTTAAATAATCAGAAACAGTTCTATAGAAACCTGTCTTTGCACACCCAAAATTTTAGAAATACAGAATATACGGCACCGCCCCCCTCAGCAGATGATTTGTGTGAGTTCTGGTCTAGCATTTGGGCTGTTCCGGTGCAACACAATTCAGAAGCTGATTGGCTGCGGACAGATTGTAACGTTAGGGACAAAATTACAGAAATGCAATTCGAGCACATCCCTTTTGATGTATTTATGTATGTACTAAAAAAAACTCAGAATTGGAAAGCGCCAGGAAGTGATCGCATTCACAATTATTGGTATAAAAAACTAACATCTATTCATCCATTACTATACAATCACATAAATTATTTCATACAGACACCAGACTTAATCCCAAAGTTTGTAACACAAGGAATTACATACATGATAGCTAAGGACACAGAACACCAAAATCCAGCAAAGTACCGGCCCATTACATGCCTACAAACAGTGTACAAAATACTCACAGCCTGTGTCGCTGAGCTCATACACAAGCATTCCTCTGAAAATGACATCTTATCAGAGGAACAAAAGGGGTGCCGCAAAAGTAGCCAAGGCTGCAAAGAGCAGCTTATTATCGACTCAGTTGCGATGAAGCAAGCCATAGCTCAGAAAAGGGACATTAATACTATGTACATAGACTACCGCAAAGCCTTTGACTCTGTGCCCCACAGCTGGCTTATCCATGTTCTCCGACACTACAAAGTCCACTCCTCACTCATCCACTTTCTTGAAAAGTCTATGCAACGCTGGTCAACAAGACTGAGAACCGTGGGCTGTACGTACACTGAAACTGATGAGATTCCTATAAGACGTGGAATCTTCCAGGGCGATGCTCTGAGTCCTTTGTGGTTCTGCCTAGCACTCAACCCACTATCACACATGTTAAACCGTTCAGCATCCGGCTATGACATTACAACACCACAGAAAAGCATAAATCTCACCCATCTTATGTATATGGACGATATAAAATTATTCAGTAATACACCACAGGCCTTGCACCAGCTAGCTGATATCACACAATTGTTCTCAATTGATGTACAAATGGAGTTTGGCATTGATAAATGCAAAACGTTATCTGTGCAAAGAGGCCAAATAATTCCAAATAATTATGTATTAGACTCAGGCGACGTTATTGAACCGTTAGAAACCAACACTTCTTACAAATATTTAGGATTTCAGCAAGCCAGACAAATACACCAAAAAGAAACCAAACAGGATCTTAAGACAAAATTTAGACACCGACTTAACGGTATATTTCGGTCGCAGCTTAGTTCACGCAATCTGTGCCAAGCGATTAATAGTTATGCTATTCCTGTTTTAACTTATTCATTCGGCCTAATAACTTGGACACAAAATGAACTTCTTTGCCTCCAGCGTATCATTAATACTTCTTTGACATCTCACCGGAAGCACCACCCAAGATCGTGCGTGCAAAGAATGACCCTCCCAAGAGATGAGGGGGGACGAGGTATTATTGATGTCGGCAATTTGCACAATAAACAAATTTCAACTCTCAGGCACTATTTTTACGAACATTCAGAACGCTCTACATTACATGAAGTAGTTACAATAGCGGACAAGCACCTCACACCACTAAACCTTGCAGATAGGAACCAGCAACGTAAGGAACGGATCATTGACTTGAAAGAAAAGATCGCTTCATGGCAGCAAAAGTCGCTACACGGGAGACACCGTCACGACCTGCAGCAACCACATGTCGACAAAGTTATGTCGAACGCATGGTTGCGGCGTGGCGAGCTCTTCCCGGAGACGGAAGCTTTCATGATGGCGATCCAGGATCAAGTCATTGATACCCGAAACTATCAGAAATATATAATACGCAACCCTAACTTTGCTAATGATTCGTGTAGACATTGTCATTCTGGATCTGAAACGATCCAGCACATAACTTCTGCATGTAGATCCCTAGCCCAAAGTGACTATAAACACCGTCACGACCAGGTAGCTACCATTATACACCAACATCTTGCTCACAAACATAATTTTATACCGAAAAAAGATCCCTACTATAAATATAAACCAGATGCAGTACTAGAAAACCGTAATTATAAAATATATTGGGACAGGACCATTATCACTGATAAAACCATCCATTTCAATAGGCCGGACATAACGTTCCATCATAAAATTAACAAAACCGTGTATCTTATAGACATAGCTGTACCGAATACCCATAACCTACAGTCCACAATTTCAGAAAAACTAAGTAAGTACCAAGATTTAGCAATAGAATTAAAGCGTCAATGGCATGCAGAAACTATTCACGTTATCCCAATTGTAGTTTCGGCGACAGGTATTATTCCCAAAAGTCTTCAGCGGTGTCTTGATGTGCTAGATATTCCAAAGCATACACTGAACACAATACAGAAAGCGGTCATACTAAACACCTGTCGACTGACCCGCAAGTTTCTGACGACATCATCGGTCTCCGTAGGTTTCACAACTAATTAAACACTAACGTCTTTTTACACTTGACTACGGTCCGTGTGATAAGACTAACTACCCCTTCAGAAGGGAGAAAAAAACGATTAAAAAAAAAAAAAAAATAATAATAATAATAATAATAATAATGATTTATTTCTCTCAAAAAGGTACATACATTGGTTCATGACATAAATTATTTCAAATCGAATTTGTAACCTTTGTGAGAGCTGGAGTCTATAGTGGGTCCGGGACCTGTATGACAGATCTCCAGGCTCTCACCCTCTTAAAACAATACTATTAAGTACACATCAATCAACCTTCATAGAGAGGAATATATAAAAACAAAATAGAAGAAAAGTTAAAGAGTTAAAACTAAAATTGGTTTGTCTGCGTGTGAGTAGTGTATGGTGTGTGTAGTGTGTGGTGTGTTGTGTGTGTGTGTGTGTGTGTGTGTGTGTGTGTGTGTGTGTGTGAGTGAAAGTATATTTGTTAGAGTGATTATAGGTGTGAGTACTAAATGTGGTCTATTAATTTACTATCTAATTTATTTTAAAACAGCTAAAATTTTTTCCGTCTCAGAATAATCTAAATCAAGAAGCCAATTTATAATTTTTTCTTTACATTTTGATTTGCACAAAGGGTATATGTTTAAAATTTTGTTAATGTTATTGTACACATGACTGCTAAGGAAGCGGAAGAAGCGTTGGGCCGAAGCACAATTTGTACGAACTGTGGGACAGACCGCATGCTTGCGTCGATGGGAGATCAGCGAAGGATCGTAGGGAGTGTTGCCGTGAGTTGTCATTAAAAGATTGAATATATATAATTTACGAACTGACAGAACCTTACAAGTTTTGTAAAGGTCTATGGTAGGAAAGCGATAGGGTAACTGCCAACCAACTTTCAACAGTGCCCTTTGGGCGCGTTCTACTTTTAACATGTGGGACCTTCCTGAACCACCCCAAGTTATTATACAATATTGGATGAGGGATTGGCAGAGAGCTAGATACACAAGCTTAATGACTTGTGAGTCAGCAACGTGACGGAGGTTCTTAAAAACATAGATTAACCTGCGCAACCGAGTAGAAAGTGTATCAATGTGAGTACTGAAGGTCAAGCAATCATCGATCTGCACTCCAAGATACTTAATGTATCTCACCCGATTTAGGTGAGGGCAAAAGCAGCCTACGTTGTGAGTTGAAATACAGGAGTGAGCGATTAAAGCAAGAGAAGGGGAAGGAGGCTTTCCAGCGGCTGAAAGCGAGAAGGTGAGGTAATTCGTTTTTTCAACATTCAGAGTGAGCAGGTTCTGTGCCAACCAGCTGGTGACAAGGCCTAGTCCAGACTGCGCATATTGAAACACCAGATCCCACGTATCCCCGGAGAATATTAGAGCAGTATCATCGGCATATGTAAAGATGGAAGCATTTGGAAGCTTTAACTGGCAAAGTTCATTTATGTAAATGAGAAAAAGCGTGGGACCGATTATACTGCCCTGTGGAACTCCGTATGTTATTGGGAGTTCATCACTGGTCCAATCTCCTATCCTGAGACACTGTCGTCTGCCAGTGAGGTAACTACCGAAAAGGGATAGTTGAGTGCCTCTTATACCAATGTTTTCCAGTTTGGCAATGAGGGTTGGGACAGAAATAGTATCGAAGGCTTTCGCTAAGTCTAGGAAAATGCCTATGACCTTCTGTTTTTCATCAAGTTTGGTGACGATAGTATTTGTTAGGTCTAATACAGCATTGTTAGTGGAAATCCCGGAGCGAAAACCATATTGAGAAGATGAGAGTATGTGATGTTGGTTTAGGTATTTGACTAATCTGTTATTCAATAATCTCTCAAGTAATTTTGATAGTGTAGGTAAAATTGAGATAGGTCTGTAATTGTTCAAACTATCTCTGTCTCCTCCTTTATGAATTGGGTGCACTACTGCCACCTTGAAAGCGTTTGGAAAAGTGCCTGAACTAAAAGCAAGGTTACATATGTAGGTTAAGTGGGGAATGAGTATATTTTTATTTCTTTTAAGAAAAGTGCCAGATATATCGTCGGAACCCACCGCACAGTCACTCCTCAGAGACATAATTAAACTATCCAATTCAGCTTCATCTGTTCCCAGAAGGCCAAAGGAATTAAGGCACGCCTGGGAAACATCGGATTGTGGAGGTATGGTTGCAACGGTGGGAATGTTTTCAGCTAAGGCACGACCAATATTAGCAAAATAAGCGTTCGCTTCATTTACGGAGTTGACTGGATCGGAGGGTGACAAAAGAGCATCGGCGTGTGTCTTGACTTTTGCAGTGTGAGTAACTGATTTTATAGTCTCCCAGAGCTTTTTATTGTTATTTTGTGCATTACTTAATTGTGATTTATCATAGTTAGATTTTGTAGATTTAAGTATCATCGAACAGTGATTTCTGTACCTTTTAAAAGTGATTTGTAAACATTCGTTATCGGGGTTTTTTTTTAATTTCAAATGCAATTTGTCGCGGTTCCGTAAGCATCTAAGAAGCCCTGGGGTCATCCACGGTTTGCTCAATCTTTTACGGTTGGAAACCACTTTAGATTTAGAATTTTGAAGTACAATTAGTTTGAGAGTAGAGATAAAAAATTCGGTAGCTTCATTAACATCTCGGGAGATATATAAGGGGCTAAAGTCTGTCTCGAGAAGGTCCAATTTAATTTTTTCATAGTCTAATACGCGAATAGTTCTAGTTTTTTGCCGAGAACAACTGGAAGTGGTATGGTTCTCCAAAAACAACAGAACTGTGTCATGATCAGTAATTGAGGTATTAGCGACGAAACAAAAAGCAGGATATCGCGTTTTTAGGATTAGGTGGTCCAAACAAGAGTTGCGATGTCGTGTAGGAAGGGTATGCGCTGGAAGCATGCCGTGATAAGCTAGAATAGTTAAGTACTCTGTTGCCCGAGAATCTTCGCTGGTTTCATGTATATTTATATTTATGTCACCGGTTAAAATAATATTTTTATAGTTGGAGACAGATTTCAGGAGTTCATTAAGTGAATCCAGGAACGCGGTGACATTCCGAACAGCCGGCGAGCGGTAGATTGATATTACAACGGTATCATTATTTAGTTTTAGCAATAAGCAGTTAGCGTCCTGAATCGAGGGCTCAGAGACCGAAGCCTGAAGGTGGGAACGGAAAAAGACCACTACGCCCTCATTTTGCGACCTATGCAGGCTAGTGGCAGCGGATGTATAATCAGGCATTGAAGGAAGAGGGGGGGAATTGTATAGCCAACATTCGGTGAGTATAACTAAATCCCAGCAAGTTCTACTTCTTTCGAGGAGTGTTGTCAGGCTGTCAAAGTTCTTATTTATACTTCTAATATTTTGACAGAGCATGGAGATAGATTTCGTATGTAAGCTAGCTATCCGTCTAAAGTCCTCAATCATACAGGTGGCAGAGTGAGCTACCGAAATATTATCCAAGTCTATTTGAATATCTTCTAAGTTATCGAATTATATAATAAAGGTTAAGTAACGGCAGGCAAAAAGTGCAAGTCAAAATTACGTCATGGGCCTCGATAAGTTGAGTCTTGATTAAGACGTTCCTTTGTGCATCATGCGTTAGTGGTACAAAAAATATCATATTATAAAATGTATGAAAGTAGTAGACGTTTAGTGAGTGTGACCGATGTCTGTCAAGAGGAATAACGGTATGAAAGCGTATTTTCGACATCATCAATCCGTAATATAGCTTGATGAAGTAATGGCAAACAAAAATACTAGCTTGAGTGAAACTGTGTATGTGTGTAAAATGTGTTAGTTGTATTTTTAGTATGGGTGTAACGTACATTGACAAATAATTGAAATAGTTAAGAATCGAGAAGTTAAACAGATACATAAGATACCATCGAATACATGCACAAATGCGAAAAGCTTCAAGCGAAAATGAAAATAGTCATGGTTTAACTCCTGATGGGTCTGGCATTGGTATTGCTAACATGGTAAGGCATTTCTCAGATTTAATTTCAACGGGTTTGTCTGCTGGGTGTTTCTTCAGCAGAATTCTTCCGTTGGAATACCAGCTGGTATAGCTCCGTGCCTTAGCAAACTGACGGGTTTCATACAGCAGTTTTTTGGTTGCAGGAGGTAAATGTTCGTCAATGTAAACTGGTTTCTTTTCACCGGCGATTCCGAGTAAATGTGTGTTTAGCTTGTCATTGACGGAGCGTTCTTTATTAAACTTCCTCACTTTGACAAGGAACTCATTTCTTAAAGTGACAGAGCTAAATTCCGCAACAATTGGTCTGCATAAACCTGCCTTTCCGGGTATACGATAAACATCCCGGAAAGCAGTTTTCTGGACGTCCAAGTCAACAGTCTTCCCTATGTTTGAAACTGCAGAAATGAGATCTGCAGGCGTTTCTTTGTCTGTGGTTGGGATATTGCGCAGCTCGATAGTAGCTTGTCGAGACAGGAAATTCTGATCTTGTACCTGCTTGTTTAGGCGGTTTATATGGTCTTCATGTTCAATTTCCTTTTTGTCCAGTAACGAAGCTTTAGAACGTAGGCTTTCAAATTTTTCGTTCATAAACGACATGGTCTTGTCGAATTCAACGTTGCATTTTTCAAGTGCGAGACATTTATTTTTGAGTTCGGCAACTTCCTTGACCAGCTTGGATAAAATGGCAGCTTGTTCGTCTTTCCATGACGTGAGCAGCTTTTCCTGTTCGGACTTCCAAGTTGTAAGCATGTCCATTAACTCCAACTTAAAAGCGGTGAATGCTCCTGATCGTTCGGTATGCACTAAGTTATTTGGCGAGTCTGCAAGGCGCTGTCGTTTGTTCCGTACGGTGATGTTAACCGCGTCTGGTTTTTCGGCTGTAGCAGACGGGATGTCGGGCTCGGAAAGAGATTGTCCCTGACTCAAACCGGTTTGAGGCGGAGTTCTTTGCATGTTAATGCAATGTATAATATATAAAAAATAAAATATAAAAAGCAAAAAGAGTTTCAAGAAGTCGGTCTCGAACTTGCGACCACCCAGATCTCAGCCCGACGAGCTAGCACACTGCGCTAACTATGCTATTACACTATTTCATCAAATACATGTATCGATTGTTCTGCGTTGCTTTAATCGTCAGGATAGGTGTACGTGACTCCTTTGTGTATCTAATGAGTTCAAAGTCCAGAAAGCGAACACGTTTAAAGGTATTTGGTTCGTTGTGATATTAAAACTGTTCGTACACTGGGTTGAGACGTAATATCACTGTTTTTTTGCACTTAATTTGTCACTCATTTATTGAAGGATTTATTAATATAGTTTTAGCTTTGATTTATGCACTTTTCACTTAGTTTTTGAATTTATAACACGGAGGTAAATACAAATACGTGAGTGCGCGGCGGAGTCGCAGAGGGGAGGAGCATATACAATGCATGTATAATAGGGTAATAGGCTAATAGGATAAGAATATCGTTGACTTGAGCATATAATGTTTACGTGACACGAACTTTCGAGCTCTTCATTAGAGTTATTACTGTTTGCCATCGACCCGAAGTTTGAATAATATTATTACAGAAAATATGATCGTCTGTTGATTCTATGTCTTTAATATTACTTTATATGTGTACTTAAACCAACTTCGTAGGTGTACTAATAAACTAGAGTGCTCGAAAGTAATAAATTTTCCGTTTTTAACTGTGGGTTGTGTTTTGAATGTTAGAAGATAATGAAAATATACGTAGATAAACATTGTAGGCCCCAACCTATATATGTGTAGAGTCTACACTGTAGACGCCTCAGGAATATTAAATTATACTTAATATTGTACAAACTTTGCGTGACTTTACTGACGCTTAATGATTGATGAAAGATAAAATTACAAACTGATTTGTTTCTATCGATTGTTGAACAATTTGCACCAGTAACATGCAAAAAAACTTTTCCACAAACTGAAATTACGTGCACGGCTTTTAGTACTTCAGTAAGTGCTCTTGTATTCACGGAAATAAGAGCAAAGGATTATAATAAATATACTTAATTTTTTTTTTAATTTGCTACGCTGTACCTAGCTACGGGACTACGACACTACGGGATAAGAGTACCTACATCAATCTTCAGTGACGTGACTCCCATGATTCGCCACTTACCTACGTAAATTGTGCTACGACAATTTTACGCTCAGATAAGTCTATTCAGAAGCATGTAAATTCTGTAAAGAGGAAGCCTCCGTGCTCCTGCATTCATTACCATATGCTTTTCCATCAATAAAAGGGAAAATTAAAATGTATTTTTAATCAAAAGGCAATTTCTTTCATTGATTTGACCGAATCACAAGAGATCAGAATCAAAGTTAAGTTTTCTTTGAAATTGAAAAACTTTTTAATTAAATTGTAAAAAGTCTATGCTGGGCCTTTCACAAAATACATTACAAGTAATATTTAGAAGTCCACTCACTTATCTGATCAAACAAGTTGAAAGTATTACAGTCTGTAAATTATCTTGAGTATTTCAAGTCTCTTCAGAAAAGAAAGAGACTTAATTTGATTGCAATGTCTTTCATAGAGCACCATTTTCACTTACTATTTATTTACTGAAATTGTTTTTATTTAATTTAGTACTTTAATCAGACTTAGTTTCTGAATAAAAAATAAGATTAAAGTCTCAAGAGCACACAAAGAAATCACCGCTAGACTAAAAGAAAATAATATTTCTATCTTTAGCTAGCCTTATTCAAGTGGATTCAAACAATTTTCAACTTTAGTAGTTTAGTCTTAGAGGCGATTGTCCTAAGTTATGGCTTCAAAGGTGCGACCGACGCCCACCGAATTGATTTTGACGTTAATGATAATACGCTAATACTAATTAGATTAATTAATTTCGTGTGGTTAATATTGTAGGTTGTGGAATATTATCAATACGTTTCGTGTTGCTATTGATTTGTACAATGTTTGTAGCGATGTGTTTCTGACTAGAACGTTGTGTTACTTTGGTATTAAAAGAGGGAATAAAAAGGACAATGATGTATTTACTTAACTAAAGACTATTGTCGTAATGATTTTGTACGTGTCATGAACAAAACACATATGTGAAATGTCTACGTAGCTTGTATGGGCAACTGGTAGGGGCCGGTTAGCAACTAATTGCTTATATACGACTATTTAATATTTGAAACAAGCTATTATCGAAAGTACAAAGAAGTAATTATTGTAATCTACATAAATTAAATTTCTACGAAATGAAATAATGTTTTACAGAAATTTAGAGAAATAAAAATAAAGTTTGTTTTAGTATTATAATAACAACTTTTGAACGAACAAGCAATTCTTAATAATCTCTGTTTTTGACACGGCACTAATGAGGGCTTCAGCGTACCAATTACGCAGTTTAATAACTTTCGACCTTAATTAAAAGTGTAAAGGTCGGATTTCCAGTGTTATGGTTTTGTATATTTTTATTTTAGAACTTTCAACTCCAATATGCCTTGCGATTAGTACCCAACAGGTAGTTATGCAGTATTCACAGTATTAATTGTAGAACAATTTAATCATTATTTTCTATGAAACTTTACTTTTGAACGCTGCTTTTATTACAGTTCTATACTACAATACGAATACGATTATGATTATGTAAAGTAAACTTATAAACTGTGATGTCGAAGAAGCTTAGAAATGTATGCCTATCAAAAATTAATTTGTTTTCAGACAATCTGAACTTAGTACCTAGTTGTCAGTAGGTACCAAATATTTCGTCTTACCTCTGAATACATTAACAATTTATAGGGAGAGAGACGTCACAGATCTTCTGAATCCAAGTCAGCCAGATGAATAAAATACTTAACAGCGATAAGTGTGGCTTCATTTATAATACCTCTAACAAAAAAAAAACCCGACTTCAAAATAAGTCTCATATTTATTTCTCATTTATCCCACTGTCTAAACAAGACCGAAATGAATTGGGACACACGGGAATCACCAGCTTTCAAATAAAAAAAAAGCATCAAAATCGGTTCACCCAGTCAAACATCCCGTGGTAACAAACATAAATAAAAAAAATACAGTCGAATTGAGGTACCTCCTCTTTTTTCGAAATCGGTAAAAACACTTTTGATCTGTCACTTAAAGCTTTCAAGATCAACAGGCAAGCGGCGGTACTTGTCTCCAGTAAAACAATAGCGAAACGATAATATGTTGTTGCGGGATGTGTTCTCTAAGTTGGAAAGCCCTTGACACAAATAAGTGGAAATGTGCTTGTTATAGCCATTTTGTTAAGCAAACAATGTTTAATGTTGCTGTGACCAAACATTCAGCTCGATTTTTTTTAAACTATTAGATGTAACATAACATAACTTATCATCACGCCTGTATCCCCGAAGGGGTAGGCAGAGGTGTACCAATATACTCCCACAGATCGCCGATATGTTTAGGTCCCATGTAATAGGGGGCGAGCCTATTGCCACTTACCGGGCACAAATCCAAACTCCGATCTGCTATTGAGAATTTCATAGAAAAACCCAAAAACACCGTGGTCAACTCGGGAATCGAACCCAAGACCTCCAGCGTAGCAGTCGCGCTCAGCACCACTAGGCCAACGAGGCAGTTTAAGGCAACTATTAGATGTCACCTGCGTTAATACGTGTTGTTCTACGGGTAGGGGTTTATTTTTATGCGCCATTAAATTAGGTCAATATTATGCGACTGGATACGAAAAGTTTCAGTGTTTGTATTGCAGAATATGTTTTTGGTTAATTTATACGGGCGGGCGATAATACACTTTTTAAACAGAACCCTTATCTGTAAATAGCCTCATTAATAATGGCCTGGAATAATTTCACTAACATAATAGTTTACATTCAAGATAACGTTCTTTAACAAAAAAAGGTGCGATATTTTGGGTCATATTTCTTCTGTCTACTGCAGAATATATTTGAATCATCATAACCATAACTTTCTACAATATCCCTGCCTGTAGTTACGAGGGATAAATGTCTCTTTTACAGCACTATGTCTACGATGATCGATCCGGACCCGAAATAAATAACTAGGAGCCGTTTTTCCTTAAAATAACTTTGAGGCGCTACCTAGGTTTGCACGTTCCAAATAATATTGAAATAGACGTAAGGACCAGACGGTCGAATGGGAAAAAGACAGGTAGGACCTGCACTAAAATCGAATCAAGATCAACTTGGAGAGCCATGCAGGCGGCATTAGTTCAGCAGTGGATTGCGTCCACTGCTGAACTAATGCCGCCTGCATGGCATACTGAGAAGAAAAAGAATATTTCTTTTTTTATGACTCTCATAATGAGTTCCACCCACGCCGAAGTCATAGCGTGGAAATGTGTCGGACTTGCATCGATTCCGATACCCCGATCTCATTGCCTTTGTCGGAGCCGAAGACCCGAAGACCTAACTACATCTGTATGAATATAACCTAATAAATAGCAACTGTTTCTTGTTATTAATATCGATTTATCGCGATCCTGACCTCGAATTGAAACAAAGAAAAGTGCAGCGGCATGTCTATGCAGAATTATAAAAAGGTTTCAAATTCTTTGCACATATTCTGTAGCTTTAAGTATACAATAACAGGTAATGTATTAGGTAGGTATTTATACATATATATATGTAGATATATGTTTAAAGCCAGAACACTCCAACAAGATAACTATTGACCGAATTGCTGTGTGCACTCTCGCTTGCATAACGTTAACGTTTACGTGGGCGGAGTGACCAATACATATAAATACGTTTAACAATTTATATTTAGAATACATAAATCAGGTAAAAAAGATATTCCTACATAAAAATAAACATTGTCCGTACGTTTACATTCAGTATTTTCGGTCTAAAACGCAAAAAACTTAAGTACATGAAACTGAAAAGGGCCGTACCTATTTCTCAGGCATTTTCAAAATTTACGAGGCACTTATATTTCTCATCCCGCGTTCACTAATCTACCTTAAAGTGTAAGTTTACGATGGTCACACAAAGCCACATTTCATAACAGAGGAAAATACGTTTTATGTACGCATTAAAACTGAAAATAAACACGTAGAGCGATCGACCTGTAGCTTCACTTGTCCATAATTTATAAGATCAGTGTCTTATAAATGTAAAATAGATGTTAAGAATTTTTCAGGAACGTAGGATGTGAAGCTTAAAACATGCGAATTATTTATTATCACGTCTATTTAATTTCATAAAGGCCCGTAAAATTGGAAAACATTTCTACAGTGTTATGAAGCATAAATAGAATATTTTAACACAACACAAATATTTTGACTGGACATACATACAAAATGAAATTCATAGAACAATATCACTTAGAAAAGCTAAACAGAAAATCTTCCATGCAGAAAATATGGGTAAAGCCCAAATAATAACAAATAATAGTAAAAGCATCACTCGAGACTTACCTGTTTAATATATTTTCCTAAAAACGACGATATTTCTACGTACAATCGATACACACTATAACAATTGACATGAAACGATCAACTAAACTAATCGTATGTTGTCTTTCAGTAAGACTATTTGACTACTACATTTTTCACGCCAGCCGGGTCGCCCGGCGGCGTTGAATGTCCTTTACATCACTGACACTAAGTAAAATTATTATTTTTTGATAAAAAACCACCTTTGGCCCTACTGGGCATGCGCGAACCCTCGCCAATTGGACCAGAGCTCGCGTATTGGAAAGCATTAGACCCAATTGGTATGCGGTGCACATACACCCGTATTTTGTTTTTAAAATATCATTTTCAATACATTAAACCCTTGAATACATCCGCTTCGATATTAAAGAAGGTGTTTTAATACATTTCTATCATTTTGCTGTCACTTTTGTTAGTGTCGTGACGCTTTGCATGTATAGAGACGCTTGCGCGAAGCATCGATCGATAGGAACCACATGTACAGCTGCAATAGGTCCAGTAACGATGCCGTCATTACTGTAAAAACAGTCTTGTTGCATGGGCATAGGGTATAGATCACCCTGATCTTGGGTTTAAGAGGACAGCGGCTCATTCATGAAAGTAAAACAAATTGTTTACTCGGCGAATAAATGTCAATAAAGTTCAGATTGGTTGTGTCAACCAATACAAAGCCGTTGGTATTTACAATGTAAAGAGTCCTGTACCCTTTCAGATAAGGTCGTAGTGAAAACTGCGAGGGATGTGACCCGGAGGTGTCTTTACATCGAGTCCTTTATAGCCTAAGTAGGTGAGACTGTGAGGAACAAAAGGACACTATTGTAGTTTAGGGGGTCATTTGTACGTGTTAGAGAATAAACTAAAGGAGAAAATGCAATTTTAAAGAAGGTTTCAATCGATTTACAAGATTACGAAGAGAAGACTAGTATAGTAATATACTTAATAGTTTCCTTACCTATTAGGTCCACTGAAAGTCCAAGTTTCAAGCAAATAAATAAATTCTGTTCTATTCTGAGAAACACTTTTTTTAAATTTTGACCTGCTGGCCTTACGGAATAAAAGTGAGAACAGGATAAGATCCTAAAATGCAGGCATCCATTAAAAAAGATAAAATACATTTTCGTCATATTTCCAAATTATAAAATAAATTATAAATGGATTTCCACATAGGTACCTATAAAAAACATAATTCCATCCACTAAGAGTCTTATTTCACATAAGGCTCTTAAGGTAGTATTCGTTTAAATGAATATTTGAATAGAGAATTAATTTCAATGCTAATGGCGCCGGGTAATGGCCTGGAAGGATATACCGGCCTTTATAATTAAGTTTATGTATACCTCTATATAAAATGCAATTAGGTTAGTTTTATTTATTTACTTAGGATCGAGACCTACAGGGGACTCGCGGGAACCAATTCAATTAATTGAAATTATTCTTCTATTTTTACGATTACTTAGAAATTCTTTGTTGGCTAAAGTTTATTAAATCTGTCAGACACAGTCTTATTTTCGATGAAGCGTAAATACCTTTGTGGGCTTTGTAAATAAACATTGTTTGGGCTTTTACGAGAATTTTGTGTTGCTAGGAGCTTCCCCGCTGGGTCTGTTTGTGAAGGGAACGACCCCTTTGGTTAGGTGGAAGGACTATGATATTGGGTATCATAAATATTACTTAGGTATTGATTAGAGAATATGTAAGACAGAAACTTAATTTGTAAAGCAATAAAAGGAAACTCAAATGTCATAGTTTATTAAATAAGCACTTCTTTGCAAATTATTGTAAACATAAGTGACTACTTATGACTTTCTGAATATTATAATGAATTGATGACCCGACAGATATTCATTTGAACGATACGAACATCGAGTGGAAATTTTATCAAAATTTATTCACTCCTAACGTTAATAAATCTACATCAAGCGAAATTTCATAGGTAGACTACATTACCGCTTGGTAAATCAATTACCTAACGTTATAGCTCCAACATTTTCTGCTAAACATATTTATATTTTATACGAGAACGGCTTATGGGTTTTTGATTGAGTTAAGAAGCATTAATAATTCACTTCGGCTGACGTAATATCGTGTAAGTGAGCGAGAAGACCCTGTAAATATTGTACGGAGGAACTTAGGAAGCTTCACTTACGGATAAAGTCCTTGCTTCCAAGTTTCTAGAAAGTTTTGCTTTTCGTACACGTATTGTTTGCTATATAGATACCATAGTACCTACCTTCCTTTTGAGGCTTTTTTTTGTTCTGTGGGAATCAATGAACTGCCTTTTACGTAGTCCAACGTTCACTAACGTGTCTTATATATTCGTAGAAGATAATACTTGGATAAAAACTAAGAAAGAGTCCACCCAGCCGAAATAGGTGTTAGTAAAGATAGACCTAACAACCGTACGTGACGGTAGAAACAAAAAGTAGCTAAAAAAAAAACTTTTACAAGATTCAGTAGAAGATTCATTCATTCTTTTACAAAAGTAGAAAGTATTCCAAAGAAAAAAGGATTTAAAGAAGAAAGAAAGAAGGTACTGGTGATCTGTCTCACAGATTTTACCTACTACAGACACCAGTCTCTATTTAACGTGTATAAAATTTAATCTGTAACTTTTTAGAAATGATGAGAAAATAAAGACTTTTCATTTATTTATTTACCATATAAAGAGGGGCGAACAAAAAATACAGGACAATGCTTACCAGTGGCTTGCGTCCACAATTTTGATACAACATAGAATGAAAAGCATATTATATTTTCATCTTAAATCGTCCTGAATACCTAAAAGAATAATGTAATCTGTAACGACCTTCATTAGGTGCGTTACCTGGCAACAGTGAGCCGGGACGCGACCTTAGATTAGGGCGTTGTTAGACTTTCACTGTAGATTGATTTGTTTTCATAACGGGCTTTGTTTACTGGGCTTAAAATCTATAAGTTTACTTGAAATGTTTGTATTTCGTAATTTGTGTTTAGATTGATTGATTGAGCGCTAGTAAAGAAAAATGTAGGTTCTGTTCCACTGAGCGACGTATGATTATTAATTTTTTTTTTTTTTTTTAATAAATGCGGACAACTTCACATACATTGTTCTGAACCCAAAGTAAGTAGCTAAAGCACTTGTGTTATGGAATTCAGATACAACGAAGGTACCACAAACACCCAGACCCGAGTCAATGTAGAAATGTGATTTTTTACATTGACCCGACCGGGGATCGAACCCGGGACCCCAGAGCTAGCGACACCTTGAAACCGGTGCGTACGCCACTCGACCACGGAGGTCGTCAAATGATAGGTCTCAAAATATTTGCTTTAAAAAATACTGGTGTTTTATGGTGGCATAACGACTTAGGAGGAACTTTTGCTCTGGCATAGCAAAGGTTAACAAAAAAAGTTATTTAAACGCAGATATTTACCATTGAAATAAGTTCAGACGAACAAAGGTACTACAAAATGGGCTGTGTTAAAGAGAGGAAAATACACAAAATAAAAATTTCTCAACATTTAATTTCTTGTGGTAATAAGTTATTACACTATGCCGTACACATGACACATTTTTGTTGACTAAACTTAACTTATAATGTACTATACATACATATCACTTAAATAGATCATAATTTCTTGATTTCATTCGACTTTCAATTAGAACAATTATTTCAACAACGCTAACAAGCATATATATTTTTAGTATATAAATACTCTTTGCTCTATAATTTATGCGTCAGATAAAGCGGCAACACCTGGCAGTACTTTACCTGAAATATAAAAATAAATGTAAGTATGATTATTGATTTTATATAAGTTCAATACCTACTTACTGTTACTACTATACACTTAAAACTACAATATACCCTGTGATAAATGTTGATAATAATTAACTACAACAATGTTATCTATTTAATCATAACAAGTAGCTATAGCTATGGTATAAGACCGAAAATTAATTCGTAGTTTTGGATAGGATTAAAATAAATACGTATGAGTTCACCACAAACATGTTACAATGAGTTTTAAAAATGGAGGCTTGAAAAATGTAATAACTACATACTTTACATATTCAGAATACAGAATAGGAACACATAATAAGGTAAGTTACATTTAAATAATATAATGACGACATAACTTGATTACAATTACTAACAAAATACTATATACTCAGGCTTTTTATAAATACTTAGGTTTCATATTTTCTTTTCTTTCTTCGTGCGAAACATAAACATAAAAAACTTCACATGCAAAATAAAAGTAAAAAGTGCTATATATTTTTTAAGAGTTTGTGCAAGTTGTTTTTTTATGAAAATATGTGTAATATAAATTGAATATTATAAAAAATTCATAGGTATGCATATAGCGCTTATTTCTTATTTAATTTCATTTTTAGGTTCCCTAAAAATGCATCAGTAATATTTTTTTGTAAGTAACAAAGTGTCAATCTGAAAATAAGGATGTGGAAATTATTAAAGTATAAAATACCGTCTCCTAACCCTGACAACGCTTATTGAAAAGTGACAAAAATACCCGACTTTCTTTATAAAAAAAAAAAACTAGAATTATTTTCAGTAACATCTCCCTATATACCTATTCCTTATGATAAAGGTCACTCACCTTCGAGCAGTTCTAGAGACGCGCCACCACCAGTGGACACATGGGACACCTTGTCCTCGGTGCCCCACTTGGCGCAGCAGGTCGCTGTGTCACCACCACCTGGCAGAAAGATAGGCGGTATATAATTTTATGTGAAGTATTCTATACAACGTAAAGAGGAGGTTGTCATTGCATGCTGTATCTGTAGATACAATATACAGGGTGTGTTAAAACTGACTGCTTTAAACGATTGTTACAGATGCAATATTAAATAAAATTAATAATAAAAATCGCAATAAGTTCTAACAGAAATTGCAGGAGAATTATACTCATTTTTTTTTATTTCATTGGGATATTCGTAATAATACTCATTTCGTGAACTTTATGTTTAAAATCTGTACTAAATTTCTTCGCCATAATAATTTTCATCACTTACCAATGATGGTGATTGTTCCGTTGGTGGTCGCTTTGACGACACCGTCCATGAGAGCCCGGGTGCCTCCAGCGAATTTCTCGAACTCGAACACACCAGCGGGTCTAAGCAAAAAACATATCATAAAGCTCTAGTTATAAGGTCGACTTTCCAATACACGTAAACTCATTAATGAAGTTTGACGACCTCCGTGGTCGAGTGGCGTACACACCGGTTTCAAGGTGTCGCTAGCTCTGAGGTCCCGGGTTCGATCCCCGGACGGGTCAATGTAGAAAGTCACTTTTCTACATTGTCCCGGGTCTGGGTGTTTGTGGTACCTTCGTTGTTTCTGAATTCCATAACACAAGTGCTTAATAGCTACTTACTTTGGGTTCAGAGCAATGTTGTGATGTTGTCCGCATTTATTTATTTATTTATTTATTTATTAAGTATTTTGATATGTATTTGAATTCTGCAAAGTAGTAAGTAAATAGGTACATACCCGTTCCATACGATGACCTTAGCTCTCGCAATAGGATCAGCGAAGAGCTCCCTAGACTTAGGTCCAAC